>OX465438.1:14244873-15483074 GCA_950005045.1 Agrotis exclamationis
ATGCAAGTTAGTATTTCGCATGCACACAATTGTTTCACAAACAATCGACGAACGCCTTTACTGCGCATGCTCGGAATACTTTTAACTATTCTGTTGATCGTTAATCATGCTTTGTAAGTCATTGGTACTAGTTGTATGACATTGTTGGTTGAGAATGGTAAGACAAAGAGATATTATTTGGTTGTGCGCAATGATATTATAAAGTCATAGATACGTTATACAATTACAAAACAACAGAAAAAAAATGCTCCGCGCCGAGAGGCTGCACACATACACACTTTTTATTCACACATTACATTTCACTACAAGTAAAAAGGATAGCTTGATAAAACCAATAAGAAAAAAAGTGACAGCTTGATGTTGTCAGTGCCAATCACCGCACGTTGGCATCATAGAGCGATAGAGAAAGAGAATTTGTTGTCGCACTCTTTCTTTTACGACGCCATTATTATAGAAACGTAATGTTTTATTATTTTGGGAAAATATTTAGAAAAATAGCATATTTACGAATGATATGTGATTGCTTGACTTTTAGAAGTCTTGCTTGTATAATTTGTACAATATCTCATTTCATTTTCAATGGTTTTGAGTCACTTTTACTTTTGATTCATTCTGTTTACGTGACGTGCATCCGTTGACGCCGGCAACGTCGCACTGAGGTCAAGGTTTGTGAATCAACCACATTTGAGCGCATCACTTTCTGAGCGCGTATAACGTATCTACACCTTTTTACTTATAATATCATTGGTTGTGTGGTAGTCAGATAATAAATTTGAACAAAGAATATTAAGCTAGAAAAAAATATTGCCAGCTCATGCAAGGATCGCGAGACTGTCTCATCAGGCAACCGTGACCCTAAAACGTAAAGGGCTATTGAAGGATCACCGTGAATTTTTTTAGTGTGGTAAAATCATCAAATGAGTCCTCCCACCCAGGGCGGGACGGGAGGGACTGTCAGACACGTACTTACTGACTAAAATCCAGGTGTCCTGAATAGCCCTTTACATTCCGGGGTTACGGTTATCAAATAAGATAGTCCCAGGACCCCGGCAGGAATCGAACTCGTGACACGCAGCACAACATCGACTGCTGCACTGTTGTTATACAAAACCAAAGTCATAACCCTCCCCGATCTCCCATAATCGGTTAAATCAAATAACAATTTACATAGTTAACGATAACTATCTAAATGACTTCACTTAACTATTATTCATTTTATACGGTATTACTGGACTCAGAAATTTTAACTGCACATCCTGGGAACTGATCCCGCGACCCCGGTATCGGTACCCGACCGTTAGGTACGTTGTACTATGGTAATATTGTTATTTGGGTATCGTGTTCTCTATATTTTACGTTTTCTTATCGAAACATGTTTTATCGTATTTCAATTGTTTTGTTTGTATGTTATCTTTAAAAACATTGTTTAGTATCTTGCATCTTGATATTTTATTTGCGAGATATGACTTGTATAAGAAAACCTGCGGGAGAATCATTTTGTGATTCGCTGTTGTTCAAAAATTATACCCATTTTTTTTGTATACTTTAAATCATGGTCTTCTGCCCTTATCCAAATTGACAGCATTGTAAAACAGTGTCTATTGCTTGATACACTTCGTGTCGCGAGTTCAATTCTCCTTCGGAGTAAATATTTGTATGACTTCATGTGATTTTTAGCGCAAGAACACAGTTAGAAACATAATCTTATCTTGCTTAAACGACGCCCTAGTGGAAACTACGTGAGTTCCTATTCCTACGCTATTCCTTTCTGATTAAATTCGTCGCAGGATCCAAGACAGTTAAATTCATTCTCCGGGAGTCGAACTTCATTGTCTTGGCGTATCACTTTTGATTCTGGCCTTCAGAAGTTGCAGTGGTTTGAGAATTGTATGGTGCTGTTATCCCATAAAAAATATTCACGACGTACAGACAACATAGAGATTAAGCTTGCCAATGATAAGGATCAATTAGCCAATCTGTATAATCCAGTATCTCCTATTGCATTCACAAATACAAATTCTTAACGGGTTACCAATGCTATTGCATCCTATTCAAGCACTGATTGACAGTTACAAACAACTTGACCCTAAGGTCTGTGCAGACGAGGGACTTTTGATGCTGGAGGACGAAAATCGTCCTAACATGACCTGTAAAACTTGGGTATGCATCTGTCTTCAAGGAATAGAGGAGAGTGTCATACATAGCTATTACTAATTATTAATTATAAAAAAAACCTATATGTACCTACACACTATCTTTAAAAACTAAAAATAAAACTAAAATATTTACAAAAATAACTAAATTATATATTTTTAAATGTTTTTTTATGTTTTTGTAAAAATATATAAAAATGTATATAGTAAGGTGAAAAGATGAATAAAGGAAATACTAAATTAAAACTAAAATTAAAAATTGCCAGCGTTCTGGGCACTTTCCCCATTGACAGCGATGTGGATGAATTTTTTGACGCCATATAAATTTTTAATTTTAGTTTTAATTTAGCTATTAATTGGATTTAAAACAGGATATTTATGTTACTACTTATATGTAGCAAGCGCCATGATCACAGATAAACAGTGCCGAAATATCGGAAACTCAAAACAAATAATAAACATGGTAAACCCTCCTGCAGACACACGCGATTAATCGCGCGGGGCGACATGTCGCGGTCCATTCGCAGTATATTTTTAGAGTGGAAATTAGCTTGGCTCGTTGTTGCACGCTGCAGACACACGCGATTAATCGCGTGTGACTGCAGGAGGCTTAAATATCCCGTTTTAAATCCTTATCCTAGTGTTAGTGACCATGTCTGATTTTTATAATGATTGAAAACTATGTAGTTATACATAACATCACGTCAATCCCCGAGGGGTTAAGTACAAGTATACATATATCTAATAGGTATCGTCATCTGCTTATCTCTTTGACCTAATTATGTTGGGGTTAAATCTCTGTCGACCTGGAGTCAGCTGAATATGAGTCTTTACAAGGAGCGACTGCCTATATCTGACCTCCACAACCTAATTAGGTATATCTACTAAAAAACCCACAACTCGCCAGCTATGTGCAAGTACCATGTAAAGAGGTTGAGCCTATATTGCATCAATGTGAATCTTACTAGAACACGCAGAGAAATGTATACGAGAACTTCTGGTTGCAACCGTGACAGCAAGACTCACTAGGTTGCAACTAGAAGTTCTCGTATAGGTAGCCAGACATTTCTCTGCGTGAAAAGTCTCACTCGGGACCTCATTTTTTGAACTTGCATTTCAGACCAACTTGATGTTTTTTTAAATGAATTATCTGATAGTTATCTTCAAAATGTAAAACAAAAATCACTCACGTATCTCCCAATACTTTAAGACCAACAATAGTCCCCCGTCTACCAAGCCCTCAATCGTTCAATAATTACGTCCCGCATGCATGCAATGTATGGACACGGTATCCTCAAATGGCCTTAATTGCTACTGTACTCCGAGGCCCATTGAATCAGGCCTTGGGCCAACCTTCCGGGCGCGTGGGAGACCAGGCCTATTAACTGTAGGCCATATATGGACTATATAGACAAGGTTATGGCCTCAAATGTACAGATCTTTGAGCGGCGAACCTGTGGGCTGAGATAAATTAAAAATAAGTGGGTAGGATTAACTTGATTCATGTTTCATTGTTTGTTTAATGTTGCTATTTTATTAGAAGTTCGTTTAATGATTAATTTGGATGTTTTATTGTTGCGTGCAGTTGTAATTGGATACTCTTTTATGAGTTGTATTTTTTTAATAAGGTGAATAAAAATAGTAAAGTGAACTGGGGCCTTACCACGAGCTCTTAACGCGATCCAGTTTAGGCTGTCGGAATGAGACAGAGCTATACAAGTCGTCTAGCGCCATCTCGTTCCCACAGCCTAAACTGGATCGCGTTAACAGTTCATGGTAGGCCACCTGTCTCTTTTGACGTCGCGACGTCACTAATGCCACGTGGCTGAACGATTGACTGCGCTACTTCTAGCGGGTTTGATTCCCGCAAGGAACTATTATTTGTATGTTCTACAAGTCGTTATTCTGGGTCTGAGTCTTTTTACTAACTAAAGACATAAATAGTTCAAAAACTCCTACTAAGCCAAAAAGCTTTTCCTAAAGTTTTTCTTGTCCTGAAAATATTGAAGGTTCAACTTTTCTAAAGAAAATGCATTTTCCAGCAATAAACGCTTGGTTGGACATTTCGTGAATGAAATGTATGTTCTTAGTTTTTTTTTTAGTTGTTGCCCCACACTAGGAATTTCTCCTGTGTTGTGGGTGTACAAACATATGAACTCACATACACAAACGCCCAGACCCGGAATAACTACTTGTATCTCATACACATATTTGTTCCGTGCGGGAATCGAACCCGCTACGCTACACGCAGCGCAGCAGTCCATTAGCTCAGCCAATGTCAATGATGACACCATCATTACAACAGAATAAAGCTTTTCTTTCTATCTTCCCAAAAACCCACTCGTACACAGTCAGACAGCGCGTCACCTAGCCGTATGCACATATCGGGCGAGGCCGCGACCTGTCGCTCGCGTCGCTAATGGGACGTTGCTCCCGTGCTGCGCGGGCGCATAGTTCGCTGGCGTAGGACGAAAGTTCAGGCCGAATTTTGGATTATAAAACATCTCATTAGTCGAAAAATTACGCTGGCATGCGGGCGGCGAGTAATGGACGACTCGCTGTCCGATCATGGACCTCGCCCGGGTCGATGGCGCGTTGTATTCCACGCGCGCATCAAAAAGTGTTAGCATAATGACCCTGCCCCCCTTAGAGGGCCAAAGCCTGTCGGGGTCGCGGGACTAATGAATACCATGACCCCAGAACGAAAAGGGCTATGGAGGGCGCGTAGGGCTACGGAAGGACGTCGTGGATTTTAGTCAGTACAAGTCTGACAATCCCTCCTGCCCTGCCGTGGGTGGGAGGACTGGGAGGACTCATTTGATGATTTTATCATGATAAAAAAAGAGTCGAAAAATTATGAAGTTGTGATATTGTGACAGTTAGACAGCCTAAAGCCATGTTAAAGACCTGTGGTGCTCCCATAGTAGCTTAATTAACTCCAAAACCAGAGGGTGGACCTGGACACATCCTCATACGAAAAATAAATAAAAAGTCAGAAAGTTCTATTACGTAAATTAATAAAAAAAAATGTATAAATAAAAAAGATTCTAAAGCAATTAATGAAATAAAATAGATCTTAAAAAGTAAAATCTTTACGTCAAACATTCTTTTATTATTTTATGAGTCTGCTCTACACTTTAGGTAAAAGGTGACAGAGACAAAGTTTACGAGAGTGACCCAGAAGAAGCCTGGTCACTCTACCTTTGAAAAGATATCAAAGACCCACATCATCATCATCAGCCGGAGGACGTCTACCGCTGAACATAGGCCTCCCCCTTAGACCGCCACGCCGAACGACAATTCGCCACTTGCATCCATCGGTTGCCCGCGACTCTCACGATGTCGTCGGTCCACCTAGTGGGAGGCCTGCCAACGCTGCGTCTTCCGGTCCGTGGTCGCCATGAGAGAACTTTGATCCCCATCGGTTGTCAGTTCTACGAGCGATTCGCGATGTGGCCTGCCCATTGCCACTTCAACTTGCAAATTTTATGAGCTATGTCGGTGACTCTGGTTCTTCGCCGAATATCTATCAAAGACCCACATCTTCTGGTAAGTCCGCCTTATGTACGATCATACTTGAAAGAGTAAAAAATAAAAATGAACTAAATGTAGTACATACCTAAAAAAGAGCCTTTTAAATAACAATAAAAACAAACATAACATCTCAGATCAATCTAACCACTTAGGAGTGACATCATAAATAACCAGAGACAAAAAAGTCACATCTAGAGTAAAAAACCTAGTATTGTTTATGGTACCTACTTCGGAATCTAGGTGTGGTTTGTCTGAGCAGCCAGCTACTCAAAGAGTAAAAAAGTTCACAATTAAGCAAATAAAAAAAGAAACATAAAACTTAAATTGATGTGGGTGTACATTACACTCAGAACAATAACATTGTTCTGAGACATTACCTAGCATGCATTGACATAATACAGAAAAAAAAACATCGAACTGTCCAAATATTGACAGTCATTTAAAACTCAATTAATCATAATCATAACATTTGACCTCATGTATATGTATTTACTAATTGAAATAATTGAAGCACATTCAAATAAATTGGTTACCTGATCTTGTTATGATTTCCGCGTAATCAGAGATTCAATTTTTAATTGAATTGGTAAAATATGTTAATAAATATCGTAATATAGTTCAATTATGATATTTTAGTAAGGAGAACTGCATGTTTTGTGTTTAACGATGTATTTTTAGCGTCTTATTGTGCTGCTGCTGCTGTGTTGTAACGTCTTAATACATTTTTTGTAAAACTGTCTGCACCCAAAATCAAGTCCATAAAGAAATCAAATTCCAATCTTATAAATAGCTGACAAAACAATAAAAAATCAACAAACCAATCACAACAACGCTTACGTGACGTAATTCCGATCGTTTCCGATCATTGCCGAACAGACATACCGACTATTGTCAATTATCCATTGTTAAAAACAGTAGGTCATTGATTTGTTGGTCGAGCTGAGTTAGGGTACCGCTTTTATTAGTATTTGCTTCTTAAATCGGTGGGTGTGGTTCCGTAGTAGGACTTGTACTATTTTATTTTCTGTCTCTGAAGATCCAAAGTAAATCTAAGACGCAATTTCTTTATTAAAAATGAGTATTAGTGTCTGAAAAAGAAATAGTCTGGTACAGTAGGCAACTCCTTTCATTTTGAGCTACCCTAGTACCTATACTCTACTGGTACTGGTATTCCTACCCTATACAACTGGTGTTGGATTTTAGGAGACCAGTCCTAATCCTAATTTTGTCACCAGTGACATGCTGCTTACTGCACTCTTGATCATTTTGTGGGATAACATACAAAATAAACTTCTATTTTTGGGTAAACCCGCCCCTCTAAAACTGTCGATCCAATAAAGATCGTTGAAGCCGACATAACAAAAACTCGAATAGCCTACTTAGATTCTAGAAAAAAAAAACAAAATAAACTCACCATCATAAGAATCCGGAATATACAGAGGCTTGCCAACCAGCTTCCCCTTCTTCCCCGACAGAGGGACCGCCTCGACCCTCCTGTGGGCCTCCAACACTCTATATAGAAGCACTGGCCTATCCTCCCCCTCAAACTTCACCACACGAGGCAACGAGAACTTATCCACGAAATCCTTTAAGGTCATCACTTCACTTGTGTCATCTTCGGGCTCCACCGAACCGTTTCGGCGTCCGAGCAAGAAATTATCCGCCCACTCGGGGGCGTTAGGCCTCCGTTCCAAGAAGTCAGGTCTACGTTCACTACTCCGAGGTTTATATCGAGGAGGACGGTCCCTCCTAACCAAGGCCTCATTAGCCTCCGCCAACCATCTAGTGACTAGTCTTTCGCGTTCTACGTCTAGATACCTAGGCTTCGAAGCATCGCAAGCGAAGCGTGCTGCGTCGAAGCAGTATTGAGGGGGTGGAGGTCGTATCCGAGGGGGGAAAAAGCGGGGCGGGACGTATGGGGGGTGGGGGGCGTAGGCCGGCGGCGTCCTCGGCCCAGAGCCCTCGACTGACGCCGTTCTAAACATGGTGTCAGGCCATTGATGATGCTCCCTCCACCTGAAACAAGAAATGACACTGGTTAATAACATTTTAAGAAATAGTTGAGGAAGACTGATCGGGTGATGAAATGATGGTAATAGAACAAGTGGTCAACAACTTCTGGACAGTTCAGAATAGTATTGTTGCATAGTGTGTTACCAAAAAATCCTTAAATGGCACTTTTTTAAACCTACTGGCCAACAGAGGTTCGAAAAAAGTGGCTAACTGCTGAGCAATGAAGCTCCATAATCTTCTTTTCATTTTTCTAGCCAGTATTATCTGGCTAATCTTTCAGTACCACAGACAGTACCAATTAATAACATACTTATAACCAGATTTTCCATAAAATGGTGATAGGCATATATGGATATTTATACTCGTATATGTATAGGTATACTTTAGTATCATATTATTATCTCATAGGCTGTTACCAGTAAAACAACTTATATCTTAAACTACACAAACACAATCTTCATTAGCAAAGTTTATTAAACCCATACCAAATCTATCATCATTCGCTCAAAGAGACCAGAATTTCCTCAACCGTACGTGAACTTACGACCCGATACACTAACGAGACACTTACTTGTACAACATAAATATTAATGAAATGTCCATGTTTGTGAGCATTTTACAACAATTACGTCATCAATTGCTGGTTGTAGAGCAATAAAATTAAATTATTTGTATGAAAACAAATCTTCATGATCCTGTTCAATTCTTTTTAGGGTTCCGTAGTCAACAAGGAACCCTTATAGTTTCGCCATGTCCGTCCGTCCGTCCGTCCGTCTGTCCGCAGCTTAGCTCAGAGACGCCCAGCACTAGAAAGCTGTAATTTCGTGTAAATATACGGATTTGTTGCGTCAAAAAAGTGGTAAAATAAAATCTCGTAAAATATTTTTTTTAGGGTACCTCCTGTACACGTAAAGCGGGGATGTTTTTTTTTTTTCTCGCGTACCCCTTAGTGTGGGGTATCATTAAATAGGCCTTTAAAAAATATTGGTAGTTACCATCAACAATTTTTTGATAAAAAGATTCGTTTGTGAAATATTAAGCTTTAAAGTGCTAATTTTTGCCCTACTCGAGTGTTCCCCCCCTCTACCAGCTAAACGGTTATGTTTGGGGGTGTGAAAAATTTTACAATAGTAGTATATATAACGAAGTTTAAAAGAAAATTATCATGACTAAGTGGGCTTTACAAGTTTACGAGTAATAGTTGACCAACTTATAAAACGTACTGGGATAACATTTTCCTAAACAAAATGTATCGGAGAACAACTGCAAATGTAAGTTTGTCAACTTCATTTTTACAGCTATAATAGGTAGTGGAGTGGAGTGGAGTGCAGTGGAGTGGAGTGGAGTGGAGTGGAGTGGAGTGGAGTGAAGTGGAGTGGAGTGGAGTGGAGTGAAGTGGAGTGGAGTGGAGTGGAGTGGAGTGGAGCGGAGTGGAGTGGAGTGGAGTGGAGTGGAGTGGAGTGGAGCGGAGTGGAGCGGAGTGGAGCGGAGTGGAGTGGAGTGGAGCGGAGTGGAGTGGAGTGGAGCGGAGCGGAGTGGAGTGGAAGGGAGTGGAGCGGAGCGGAGCGGAGTGGAGTAGAGCGGAGTGGAGTGGAGTGGAGCGGAGTGGAGCGGAGT
Organism: Agrotis exclamationis; assembly: GCA_950005045.1. Lineage (NCBI taxonomy): Eukaryota > Metazoa > Arthropoda > Insecta > Lepidoptera > Noctuidae > Agrotis > Agrotis exclamationis. The sequence goes on from OX465438.1 coordinate 14,254,191, forward strand.
GGAGCGGAGTGGAGCGGAGTGGAGCGGAGTGGAGCGGAGTGGAGCGGAGTGGAGCGGAGTGGAGCTGAGTGGAGCGGAGTGGAGCGGAGTGGAGCTGAGTGGAGCGGAGTGGAGCGGAGTGGAGCGGAGTGGAGCGGAGTGGAGCGGAGTGGAGCGGAGTGGAGCGGAGTGGAGCGGAGTGGAGCGAAGTGGAGCGGAGTGGAGTGGGGTGGAGCGAAGTGGAGCGGAGTGGAGTGGGGTAGTGTGGGGTGGAGGGTCGAAAATCGCTTGAACCTTTTTAACAGGTTCATAGCGATTTTCGACGTGCCTTGACACCTCTCAAGTTTTTTTTTTTAATACGTCATAAATCGTAAACCTTTCAAAGTTGGAACCAACTACAAGAACTTTTATAGTATGTTATTACTTGCTGCTACGGAACCCTTTATGGGCGAGTCCGACTCGCTCTTGGCCGGTTTTTTCAGAATAGATCAAACCAAAACAAAAGAAAGTAACAAAAACAATAAGTACTACAACATATTCCCGCGGTTTTTCTGGCTTCTTCATATTCTATAGGTTTTAATTATTATAAAAAGTCCGGTAATAATGCTAACAACTACTTTCTTTATTAATCTCAATTATCCACTATGACTGAAGAGCAATAGACGGTATACGATGTTTCTTACTTTTATTTCTTGTGCCAAAAATTAAAAACATATAATTTTTTTTTATATTTTAATTTGTAAAACCAGGCTCAGTGAAATAGATGATATTTGACTTGACCTACAAATAAGCAACCGCGGGTAAGGGTGGCTAGGGCCTCCAGCGTACCAGGGTAACATAGCATAGAAGAGATTACTTCGTTATTCAGCAGTTGACGGAACAGAGCTTTTTTAAACCAAGTTTGCCAAGCACAAAATATTCCCAATAAATATGATGGAAATCAATATTATCTACGCCATAAATTACCTTTCCACCTCCGACAATCATTGACCATTGACATTTAACAAAGAAAAAAAAAACAACCTAACAAAATCTTCCCGCGGTTTTTCTCGTCCATCATTTTCTATAGGTAGATACTATTTTAATTATTGCAAAATATCCGTTGGTGTAGACGTAAACTAACAATTTTCTTTGCTAATCTCCATACAAGAGGTGTTTCCCAGAGAGGCTAACGGACTAACTAGGCAGTCTAGGTACCTATTACAGGACAAAAGTGTATAAAATGATTTTCACACGATGATAAAATACGTGTAGACACTTCAGAGAGCGTTTGACAAAGATGTATTTGCGGGTTGGATAAGTGGCTGTACATCTTTTGTGTGGACATAACATTAGACCTGAATATTCTTGGAGTTAGGCAGATGTGTAAAAATTGATGTAAATAGCATTTACATCTTGACACTCCATCACGTCGGAAAGGCAGAAAGGATGTGAGTCTGTAATAAAAACAAACAGTATACCGTTTGTTCCCGGTATTTTGCGCCCGTTGGGATTATTTTCGAGTATTCGAGTTGCAGACTAATCCGCTGGCAAAAGCTTGTAGTAAATAACTGCAAAATAATACCTACAGGGCTGCTACTAAGATTGAAAAATGATGGAAAAACTCAGTACACATCTCTCGACCTAAACTCAGAACTATATTCAATATTATGCTTGTTTACACCAATGAAAGGAGATTATATAAGAACCAGCTAACTCCCAGACCCATGTAAGGTTCTCTTAAATCAAGCCGCGGATCCTAACATATCAGTAATCCAACGATTTACAACTAATCTGTTATGTAGTATTGCCATTTAATCCGACACACTTCATTTAGCCCCAGCACATGCCCATAACTTGTTAGATTCTAAAATCACTGCAGAACATAAATACGGACACGATGTCCCATCAAATAACGCCGATTTAGTCGCCTGATAAGGCTACGTACAGACGGTGCGGAAAAAACGCGCGATAAACGCATTTTATAGGATAAGTAAACATGCGTGCTAAATCATAAGACCGCTTTGCATAGTGCAGCACGGACCGTGGCTCTGGCGCGTTGCACTGTCTAGTCTAGAAGTATCTCGTCAAAAATAAAATTCCTGGCGCCTAAAGTGTGCTCAGTGCATATATTCAATCACAACCCATTAGGTAAAATCATATTCAAACTGGTTAGGTTTATGTCGATCACAGTGCGACTGTGAAGCACCAACACTGGATATGACACACCTCCGTTATTTTCTGCCATGGTCCACAGCTAATTGCACTCTTCAAGACTTGAATGAGTCAAAGGATAGACCAGTTCAGATCACTATAAATACTGGTTGGGAACATCTAAGTCGTTGTTGCAAGAACAAGTAAATTGTAGTAAAATACACAAAGTAAAATCCAGAATTTTATACGTTTTTTGGTGTTGTTGTTTCAACTGCACGATGAAATTCTACGGATACATGTATGTTAGAGATCTAGAATCCCTAGTAAATAGACGTTATAAACATGCACACAAATCACAATTTACCTAAACTAAACATAAAACAGTGTGTATTTTCAGGCTTACACATTACAAGCTGAATCAACACCACTTCAAACCATTTGAACGGGCGTAAAGTGGCATGTCGCACCAACACAGGATATGACACACCTCCGTTATTTTCTGCCAAGACTTGAATGAGTCAAAGGATAGACCAGTTCAGGTCACTATAAATACTGGTTGGGAAAATATAAGTCGTTGTTGCAAGAACAAGTAAAATACACAAAGTAAAATCCAGAATTTTATACGTTTTTGGTGTTATTGTTTCAACTGCACGATGAAATTCTACGGATACATGATTGTATATTAGAGATCTAGAATGCCTAGTAAAAAGACGTTATAAACATGCACACAAATCACAATTGACCTAAACTAAACAGCCTCCTAAAGCCTCCTGCAGACACACGCGATTAATCGCGCGGGGCGACATGTCGCGGTCCATTCGCAGTATTTTTAGAGTGGAAATTAGCTTGGCTCGTTGTCGCAGCGCGATTAATCGCGTGTGTCTGCAGGAGGCTTAAAACAGTGTGTATTTTCAGGCTTACACATTACAAGCTGAATCAACACCACTTCAAACCATTAGAACGCGCGTTAAAGTGGCATGTCGCGGCAATCTGTGCTGGCCCTTAGGATGATTTACAGGCCCATCAACCATAAGGGACTCAGGACAAGTTTCATGCATTTATTTCTTCAAATCTACACGCACGGTAATTGCATATGCGGAGTTCTTGCGAAGAATTTTATGGACACAATTTGTTTTAGATAAACCTCATTTTGCTCTTAGCTAAACTATGTACACAAAAAAAGAACTTGGGACAGACAGACAGACATGACGAACTACTAATGCCCATTAGTAGTTAAGTTCTTTTGTGTTCATAGTTTAGCTAAGAATTGATGAGTAAAGAAAACAGAATTTTTCGAGAAATTCAATTTGTCATCATATTTTCTCTACCTGGTATTGGAAAAAAATAAGAAAGTTACTTATTTTTTGCGCCAATGTCCTTTTCTCGAAAGGCAATGCTCAGTTTTACCACTACTATTTTTCGTAATTTTACATACATACTCGTATGTATACATAAATTCACGCCTGCTTCTTAAAAAAAAAAATCTAAATTTTCTAACTAAAGAAAAAATATTTTTCACTTCGACGGTCCCTACGTACAATCCCGCATGTGACAGTTACGTGATTATCAGTTTTTGTTTGCATAACCTTCAGATCACTCAACAGTTATGGTTTAATTAAAAAAAGAGAACAATACTAACCGAATCGAACCTTATATCCACACACACAAAATCCCGCAAGTACAGAATTAAGAAGGGTTTCCGCAGTAAAGTTGCATTAGTGGGAGTTAAGAAATTTTACGTCGGAAAGTGTGCTTTACTCCGCGCGCCCCGCCTCGCAACTGCCACTTGCGTTCGCAGTGCTCGAGGTGACGGTCATGTTGGATTTTGTTGCGATAAACGTTTTAAATTGCGTGAAAATATGCCGATATGGAGTAATAAAACAAAATTTAGAAATGGACTACTACGAAATTCTAAAGAAAATAAGAACGTAATGGTAAAACAAACACGAAAACGAGCCAAGAAAACACCAGTATTTTAAATTTCAATTATTTTACTATTAATGGCATTAATACAGATTTTACATTATTTTAGTAACTGTAATTTATAATGATATTAGGAATTGTTTTAATTTCTGATTGAATTTATCTCACTCAACACTATTCCAACGTAATTATCGGTATATGGTAGTTGCATTGTGTTACTTGGGAAAAATTAACTTACCATTATTAGTAAGTGACATTTACGTATTTTTACGTCGGAAAATTTCAGTACCTTTTATCGATAACTGCCACTATAGATGTTTTACCTTGTGGATTATTGTTTTTTGTATATAAGTTAGTGTCAGTAACGGTATTTTACGTTGAAAATTGTGTTTTTAGCACCGTCTGGAGGAGATACAAACTCAACGCAACCAAAATCTACTACGCTACCTAATATAACACCTACGCCTACCGTAAGTTCGATTCCAAATTCACTCGAAAAAGTCAACGATACAATTATTAACACAAAAAAATGATAACATCAAAGAAACTCCAAAGTCATCCCTTTCCCCATCCATAATAAAATTGTTCAAGAGATCGTTGCTACAACTTCATACGATCTACATTGTGGCAATTGTGATCAAAACAAAACAGATATTCATAATACGATTGAAGTTGGTGCTCAAATTCACGCAAGTAATATTGATTCGACTCGATTCAAAATCTGTAAAACAAACTTTTTTAACAACTTCCAAAATTTCTAATGCAATTTCTTGCGAACCGGGCACTATAGAAATTCTAAGCATGCAATCAGAATCTTTCTCTTCCCAGCCGCTACCCAATATGTCAACTTCTGAATTACTCTCACTTCCAGTTATTGTGACAGAAGAAAAAATAATAATCGAAGGTAATAATAAACCTTTAGATGCAAAATTATTCGATAATAAAGACGCACCAACGACACTGATTCTTGCTCCATCCACAAATACTCAAGAAATTGTGATTCGATCTTCACACGATCTAGAGGATAAACATTAATAGAGCGTTGTGCGAAAAACAAGATATAATACACCAGAATAGTTTGCTTTAGTGAGATGGGCTAAAGAAACTGGAAATCCTTATACTGTAAAAGAAATTGCAACTGAATACATTTTGGATTTTAAAAGGTTATTAAAGGGCAAAAACTGGGCCAAAAATAAAAAAAATTGTGGTCCAAAATTAGAGAGATTAACGTGACATCTACAGAGCCTGATGTGATCAATTACAAAAACCAATTTGATGAAAGTTTTAATTGTATTTATTTAATTGTATGCAGAGCCCAAAATCGCAGGCGTCAAGATCAGACTAACGAAGAGTTGACACAGGCTTACACTGGCCCTCTACCGATCCCACATGCAAATCTGAAGTACCTTTGTGAGCACAACGTAATTCCTAGACAATATCAATATGGGATCAAGCATTTTTATGCGGATTTCTTGAGATTGAGATGTGGCTTTGTAATAAATTTATGATTTTATAAATTTATATGGATCCTTTTTGGTGCATTTCATAATTTGAATCAGGAACTGTGAATCAAATTCGAGTAAAAGATGAAAATCAGCTGTCAATATTTTCCCTATAAAAACATACAACGCATTGAAGACATTATTAGTGCTACTGTTTCCCTACTACTGATTAAAACCAACGTTATTATGGAGCGGCGACGTCATTTAAGCAGGGAAGAAATGCTCAGAGCCGTGGGAATGATAGAAGCTGGTTCCCGGCAACGTACTGTGGCTTTAGCTCTGAATACAAGTCAGAGTGTTATCAGTCGACTTTGGACACGTTACCGAAGCACTGGTACCGTGGCTGAGCGCCATGGAGGACGGTATCGCTGCACCACACGGAGACAAGACCGATACATTCAAATCTTAACTCGAAGAGCTCCAACAATAACCGCCATGATGTTAGCCGTGAGGCTTCATCACTCTTCAGGGAACTTAATTAGCGACCAAACAGTCAGAAACCGCTTGCATGAAGTGAACCTTCATTCCCGAAGACCGCTACGGGTACCACCTATAGCAATGCACAATCGTAGGATTCGATATCAATGGGCTCTTGAACACAGAAATTGGGCAGAAGAACAATGGCGTTTCGTGTGCTTTTCTGATGAGTCTCCTTTCGGTATGAGACCGGATACAAGACGTATACGACACTGGAGAACCCCTGGACGCCAACAGCGATTAAAATCCTGCCAGGAAGTCCATCCTTATAGTGGTGGAACCATCATGGTATGGGCGGGTATTTGGATCGGCGGAAGAACTGAGTTGATTTGGATCAGAGGCAACCTCAACGCTCAAATTTATGCTGAGACGATTGTATCAGACGTCATCGTTCCTCTACAAGTGCAAATCGGTCCCTTATTTCAGTTAATGCATGATAATGCACGACCGCACACCGCAAGAGTTGTAAGACAGACTCTCGCCGCAGCTAACATCAATGTCCTACCCTGGCCTGCTCAGTCGCCAGACTTGAATCCGATTGAGCATGCATGGGATATGCTACAGAGAAGAGCTCTGCCGAATATGGAGGGTATCCAGTCGCAAGAAGACCTTTTTTTGTTGTTGCAACGAACATGGGCGGCCATTCCACAGCGTGATTTGGATGAACTCATTTTGAGTATGCCAAACCGATGTTCTTGTGTTGTTAGTGTTCGCGGTAGAAACACGGATTATTAATTGTTTAAGTTACCCAATAAAATTTTAAAGAAAACTGTTATTTCAGTCTTTTTTTCGAACTTTTGTGTTAGTGGTTCAAATGTCAAAAATCCCTTTATTAGGAAAATGGCAAATTTCTTTATTAATGCAAAGGTGGCTTGGTTTATCGTTACTGTGACAAACGAAAACACTTTATTTGATGAATCCTTAAGAGGGCTATTACAATATGAAAGAACACAGTTTCTGTCAATCTGACATCGTGATGCCCCACGAATAGAAACAAAACACAAACAAAAGAACTGTGCCTCGTATACCAGGAAGAAAACAACATGAGCTTTTGCCACTTTTCTTTCGAATAAACAGAGTGAGATCCCGGGGCTGCCAGACACTACTTATTTTCTTAGTTACGAATGGATAATACGATAAATGTCATCAAACTATTCTTTAATAAATATCTTGTTATGATATATTTCAAGTGTTAATATTGTTTCCAGTGACTAATTGGAATTCATAACTTTTTTTAAATTAGATTTTAGTGATTATTTAGAATTTATGATATGGTAGTTTTCGACTTATACAGCAAGCAGTCATTTTATGTCATGTATTCAGAGACATAATTATGGACGCAAAATTAGCCACTTGTGATAATTAAGGTGACATAGATAAGGAGATATAGCCAGAAAAGTTGGGTTTAATGGTCGAATGTTCCCAAGTAGTGCTTCAAAATATTTGATACCTGTGTCAAGTGAGGGGTAATATCACAAAACGCCGTGATCGGATGAAAATGAGTAAGGCCCAAGAATCAAGTTCGTTGAACCGCGCAAAGAGAGCGATAAATCTACCACGTGGACCATACAAACTCTATTGCGACAAGCCACAGGCACCCCTATAATTGACTAGGCTATTTTGAATCGACACCATGAAGATTAAAATTATTCAAGAAGCTGCTTGGTTCGCCTGCAGTTAACTGGAGCGTATGGTGAAAAACGTTAAACAATTGCAAATGAGAAAATTTACTGAACTGTTTTGACTGGGCTTCAGTGCTTCTATGGTGGGTTACTGCTGGGTTATTTTTTTTTAATAAAGTGAGATCTATTTTAGTGTAGAGAAGATCTTAACAACAGGTTTCAGATCTTTGCACTCATGAAATAGACTGTTTCGGTGAGCTCTAAATTATGCTCTGGGATGGTTATTTCTATTTTGCAAAATTGGGCTTGCGCTTCCTAACGAAGATATATGTAACTGCTCAAAATTGCGTAGACAATGTGGTGCAACTCCACATTATTTCATTCGTACAGCAAGGAGTACCTGAGTACAACTTGGATCAATTTGATGCTCGAGCGAATATGACGCGACTAACAGAGCACAGATTCGCTGATGCTCGAATTACGATGTTACAGTGGTCACTCAGAATTTTTATCTGATTTCTACTGAGCATAGAAAATTTTCGGTATTTAATCCAGAACATTTCACCTTCAATCAAATAACACAGGGTAAAAGAGAAATTTTGAAGAACTCTTTGGAACATTGGTAACGTTATTTTTCGATTTTATTATTTTATATGAAACTTGATACATTCCTGTAATTTCTCACTTTTTATTAAATTTCGTTTATTTTAACGATTTATTGAAATGCTGACTTATTTTTTATGTATTTCCATCTAAAATCGTCAATGACATTTTAAAATTTTGTTTTGAGTAGTATAATTATTCATGAATAAAATTCACAAATATCAGGCGAAAAAACCATGGTCGCCCAAGCAACACGTAAAAATTAAACACCAATTAGCAGTTTATAGCTGCATTACATCTGTAAGACAGCTAACGTGATAGCTTTATCCCGAATAATACAGTATTTAAACTTTAATTACACTGAAAGCTTGATAAGTTCTGCATAAGATTGTTTTTTTTTTTACTTTATTCAAATAAAAGTGACTAAGACAGCTAGTAGCTACATAACAGCGAAAAATTCAGCTTTGTGCTGAACAACTTTGAAAAATATTTCAATTAGGTATACAGCTTGATTCTGAATAGTTTATCGTTTGGTTTCGCTGCATAACCCGGCAAACCGTACTCATTTATTCAGAATATGGATACTGATTACTTTTTTAGCGTTTAAGCAGCTAACTTCTGCATAAATGAAGATGACTACGATCTTATGACAATCTTATAGCAAGAGAAGTGCACAAATCCTTTTTTATGCAGCTCAACCCCTAATAATCTGAATAAGGGTACTGAGACGGGCAGCTTTAGAACCGTTTATCAGAAGTACGATAAAAACGTACTGTTACTGACAGTTACAAGTGACCTGTTACACAGAAATTATAAACAAATCGTCTGTGTGAACAGCTTATATGCAGAATCAACATCGTCGCCATTATTCATCCTAACATAACCTCTCTTTTCTTAAAATAAACGATGTTATTACAAATAACAATTCGATGTTTTTATTAAAAAAACATCTGGGTAGTATTCTAATACCTACCTGATTGTTTTCTACCACTTTGATTAGTAACAATTGAATAAAATATTTTATCCGTCGAAAAGGGTTACTATATGACAATTGTTTATTTTTTTAAACTGGTTTTATCTTGTGGTGCTCGAAAATTTTACTATAAACTTATATGTATTCTCACAGTAAAGTAGCATGCGTTGCAATAATTGTATTGTTAACAAAACAATTTACCAAAAATAATATACTTCGCAATATTTATAATTTCATCCAGAGAGCGATGCCACCATGACTTAAATTGGATAACAAAATGCTGATATTGTACATTTAATTACATACCTTCTATAAAAAACAACGAAAAAGATCTGAATTATAAATATTGTCTGTATATCAGAGTTTGATATTTTCATCTGCTTAATAGAGTTTTAAATTCTGAACAAAGGTTCGATCAGCTTTTATGCAGAAGTTAACCAAACGTTATTCAGATTTAAGCGATTAATTATGTGCCCAAATTGATGGAAAATTGAATGTATAAGCATTTATATAATACAAACTTTATCCCTACATCTTTTACAGCGTTTAGTCATCAGAATTGCTATTATACAAAAGTTAATAAGCTAGTTTGTGTTGCTTGGGCGGTTGAGTGCTTGAACTTGTCTTTGGAGGTAGTCTCCGATTGTGGCGCTGCCAATTTAGTCAGGATCAATGCCGCTAAGACGTGACTTTTTCCGCAAAAAGGAGCTAATTCCACCCGGTTCTATCTTTCTGAGGTGTAACCGTAAAAATGACAGACCATCTTGATCTTATTGGGGTACCGTTGACATCGGCCCTCAATTTTTGTCCACTTATTGAGTTGGCTGTAAAAAAAGTTAGGGATCCTTGTCAAGGTGAGAGGGTACTTCACGCCTCAACAGTTAATGAACTTGTATAATGTTCAAATCCGGTAAAAGGAGTACTGCTCCCACCCGTGGGACAGATATGCTAAATCCCAACTTGATGCACTTGAGTCAATTTATCAGCTCCCGGCACTGATCGAGGTCACGCTCCGGGACGAGACGGAATGGGAAGTAGTCACCTCCTTGTCCTTATGCAAGGCAGCCATGCTAGCGAAGGAGGAGGTGGAACACTGAGGGAGAGTACAGCCGGATGACCTACGACGTCGCGAAGTGATTTCCAATCACAGAGGTACGCCTTAGAGGGCCGGAGCCCACCGTGGTCACGGGATTGTCTCATCAGGTAACGGTGACCCTGGAACGTCAAGGGCTATTGAAGGACACCGTGGATTTAAGTCAGTACAAGTTTGAATGACGCCGGAGGACTGATCTGATGATTTTACCGCGTAAAAAAAAAAGACATACCACCAGAGGCATGGCCAGTGGTATGGTGGATCCGCAGCGAACTATACTATACAAGTGAACTGGCATGTTTTGGAAGTTGGCAAGTCTGAAATTACATTAAATTAAGTATCAATTCTGAAAAAAAAGCTATCAGAATTATTTACATTTATTATCTATAATAACATCCACATTCGAATATAGTAGGAAAATACAATCAACACATTTATTAATTTACATTGCAATCTGATCAGAATTAAATTAATTCAAAATATTAACATGTATCAAGAAAGGTTGGTTACGCTGTATTCTTGGCGATTGGAAAAATTCCTGGCCACCGCTTATGACCTGCGGAAAATTCGAGGTACTACATTTTTCAAGTGCAATTTGATGTAATGACAAAGACACTAGCGCCGCGTCTAAAGGTCATGAATGGTGGCGTGTATTTTAAATTTTAATGATTACGTGACTAATGTCAAAATGGTTGCGAGCGATACGACCTCCCTCAGAAAGCGCTCCGCGCTGTCTAAATCAAAGAACAAACCGTTCTTGGTTTTATATTGAATTTTGTCATTGCATATTATAATTGTTTAATATTATTATTTTACTTTTAAATGAACTAATTATTTTTTTCATACAAGCTAACATAGTTACCTTAGTTATTCGATACTTTTTGATAGAATATCCAGTTAAATATTGATAGATAAAAAATATAATTTCAAACGAAAAATTGTCAATATCTTCCTGTTTTGCGGAATTATTTTTGGTGTATTTCTGAATGAAAAATAAAAAACTGATTAATACAGTCCAAATATAAACATTTAGTTGTACCACGGACAATTTCAAATATTATTTTTCTATTATAACTTCTATGTAATAAGGTACCAAACATTGTCAAAATGTAGAATTTTATGAAACATCCTTTGCAGAGACAAGGTTTTTACTCATTTACGTAAACAAATCTAAAAATTTGTTTAATACAGTCCACAGAAAAATAATCAAACTTTCTCGGGTATATATTTTTTTTTAATTTGTGGTCATATCTTTCCCAGAATTTGGTTCCAAAGTTCGCACAAATGTAAGGAAACGTGTAAAAGCCCTCTTAAAGAAAATTTTAATTAATATCAATCAGGAGAAAAGTTATTGCAAAAATATATGTTGATCCCTAGACACTTTTGATGTGTGTAGTTATTTACCTTTTAAAAGAAATTTCTGCAAATAGTTAATAATATACATAATTATAATTGTGCAACTTTCAATTTATAGTTTGATTACATCTTTTATTAACTAAAATTATTGATTGTTGACAAGTTGCGGGCAGCAGTAACCCAACATTGTTCCCGTGTACAATTTTCTATGTGGCAGTTAATAATTTGGACAAACAAAATACTCCCACGTAATGGTCAATAAGTACCAGTTATGTTAATTTTAAATGAAAAGTTTCCGTTGTTTAAGTGAGTAAATGACAAATTATACACTTACAGTGATCTTTATTCATTAAACCTTCGTGTTTTTTAAAATATACCACATAAAAAACTATATCACCAAATTTCATCCATCTATGATAAATAGAACACGAGCTACACCTGTTTAAAACTTCGTAGCGCTCTCTCTTAAAATTTGACTTATTCAGTTACGATACTATACGTAGGGACCGTCGACTTACTCGTTTCCTAATCCTTGGTGGTACACGAACACATATTTTTGCACGACACTCATTTTTATTTATTTTTGTTTCTTCCTCAATTAAATCATTTTCAAACCGACTTCTTTTAAGCTTGACTCCTTCACTTTTGTACCAGAAGTTTTTGTTTTATTTTAATAAAAAAACAAATAAAACTTCTTTACCTACACATAGGTATTTATTTTTTACTCGTATATCACATCTTTTTTTTTTTAATTTCTACAAGTTAAACCTCTTTAAAACAATTTAATTGAATTGAGAATACCAGCAAAACATAAAGTTGTACAGTTACACAACAATTGATTTACAGAATACCGATAGTTAGATACGCCCGAAACAATGGTTCGGAAAGACACACGTTTTGTCTGACCGATTCGCACAGGTGACTTTTTGTACAGTAGCCCATACAACTGAGTCGGTAACTAATATCGTAATACTAATAAGGGAACAATACGCTGTTTGCTGAATAAATAATAAGCAATTAAAATGTTTTGATTGACCGTCCTTGAGGGTAGGTACGTCGCGTATGTCGTGAGTAATTTGATTAATGATGATTTCATAAAAGGAACAGTAGTGTTGGACTCATTGTCCTTTATCTAGGAAATAGAATTTAAAAAAAAATCCGACTGTCTTCGATGTCTTAGTAAACAATTTCTGATAAATTGATAAATTATAACGACACAATGACAATAGTTTACGCGGTCATAAGCGATTAAAATCGTAGTCAGTCCGCGCCTTAAAAAAAACAAGTAAAAATTAAAGAGAATTAGTCCGAACTTCAATCAGCACTTCCTAAAGAGATTTCTTTTGTTCTGTCAATTATTATCAATCAACCTCCAAGCCTTTTCTGCGCGCCTAGTACGCAACACATTTCCCACGAAATGTTTGATGACAAGGATGTTACCTTTTCCCTCATTGATTAAAACCGCAATAATAATTAATAATAGTTAGTTTACTACCAGTTTAACTGACACCGTTTGACGGGAGCATAGTTAATCTTATAGTTAATCAGGATAAGCCACTAACTGCAGACATTTATCACTAATTAGATATCTTAGAACGCGTAAGCGCCTATGATTCATTAGTGCTCGTTTTCGCTGACACTAGACTATACTTAAATTAATGCCCATATTAAAACTTGCTGTGATTGTCAACATTTTTCTCTACACCCTAAGTTAATTTATCTTGTGCAATAATAAAGTTTAGGTTTTTTGGGAGAGATCATCAAATTACTCATTTTTATGTGGAGCGGAAGGAACTTTCCGACTAATAAAACCGATCCTTTTTCTTCAATGTATTATTAACCTTTGCGTTTCAGATCCGCGGTAACTTTTATAACATTCGCCGAGCATAACGCATGCCGCAACCCTGGCAGACATTTGTCCCTGTTGATCCCATATTTAGAAAAAAATATTAAATTCATCCCATATTAAAAAATACCATAGATTTAGTATTTGGAAGATTTCTTGTCGTGCTTCAAAACATTGGTTTATTTTTAGAACATTTCGCAGAATAAATTGTGAACCGGTTCAAGCTAGCATCTAACACCATTTTGTAAATTTAACCTTTGCGTTTCAGATCCGCGGTAATTTTTATAACATTCGCCGAGCATAACGCATGCGGCAACCCTGGCAGACATTTGTCCCTGTTGATCCCATATTTAGAAAAAAATATTAAATTCATCCCATATTTAAAAATACCATAGATTTAATTTTGGAAGAATTCTTGTCGTGCTTCAAAGACATGGTTTATTTTTAGAAAATTTCGCAGAATAAATTGTGAACCGGTTCAACAGCTAGCACCTAACACCATTTTGTAAATAGGACATTGGCATTGTAAATTAATTTTATAACCTATTTTTTTTTTAACTTTTATTTATTTATTTTTTTAAATTGAAAAAGGTAATAAATTTTATTAATTTAGTTTTCTCATAAAATATAATTTAAACATAAAAAACATATATTTAAACATCAAAATAAAGTTTTATTCAAGGAAAAGCAACGAAAACAATTCGCTCCCTAACTTATTTTTACTTCAATTCATGGTTTTTTTCTGTCAATAGTTCAAGTGAACTGAGACAGTAATTTTGAAACATAGTTGTACAGTTCAATAGCATTAATTGCGTTATTTACAGCGTCAATAACGTAATGAAAGCTGTTTGAACTGTGCGCAGACGTATTTTTCAAATACGTGTTACAATGTATTAGAAATTCCCTTTACAATCTTCCGGATTTCAGTTCGAAGTACACTCGAGAGCAATGAATCCGGGTCACTTAAAGAATGTTAAAAATCTCGGAAACTAAAAATGATAGGTTAATGCAATAAATTGTATTTAATAGACAATGTAATACTCCTTAAATGAAAGTAAAAAAAATATGAGTCACCATACATTTTATTAACACAAAATTACATAAAGAAAAAAACTGCTGATCTCTCCTTAAAACAAAAATAGGAATCATGAAATTTTTGAACTTTATTACGATTTTCTTGAATTTTAATACTTCGTATTGCCTCCTCGTGCTTCCATTACTGCGTTTACGCGGTTTGGCATGCTGTACACCAAGTTCCTTATACGATTTTGGGGAATATTCTCCCATTCCTCTGTGAGAGCAATTTTGAGCTCACGAAGCGTGATTGGGGGAGGGTTTCGTTGTTTTACACATCTGCCTAGCTCGTCCCAAGCATGCTCGATCGGGTTGATATCCGGGCTGCGCGCTAGCCACTCCATACGAGTAATGTTCATCTCTTGAAGGTAGTCATTCACAATCCTACCTGTATGAGGTCGGGCATTGTCATGCATAAATATAGCATCCTCACCTAAATTGACCATAAATGGACCAACGTGATCATTGAGGATTTCTTCCACATATCTTACGCTAGTTAAAAAGCCGTTTTCTATGATCACCAGCTCTGTGCGACTTTCAGAAGAAATTCCGGCCCACACAAGTACAGACCCACCACCGTAGGCTACTTTTTCTTCGATGCATGCTTGCTTGAATCTTTCCCCTGGTCTTCGATACACTCTGTGTCTTCCATCGTGCTTGTAGAGCATAAATTTTGATTCGTCGGAGAACATAACTTTTGACCAATCTTCAATACTCCAATTTACGTGGCTCTGGGCATATCTTAGTCTTGAAATACGATGCCCACGCTCCAGTTTAGGGCCGTTTGCAGGTCTAAGGGGTTTTAAGTTAGATTCAGCAAGCCGACGTCTTACTGTCCATGCACTTGGGTTACTTCCTCCGAGGCGTCGAAACTGATTGGTGAGTTCAGTTCCTATGAGAAAGCGATTTCGAAGCATGGTGTTCACCAAGTATTGGTCTTCTCGTGCTGTGGTACACCTGGTTCTGCCCGTTCCTGGTCTGCGTAGGTTAGAACCAGTTTCTTCGTAACGTCGGAGAACTCTTTGTACTGTTGACAGCGACACACCGACAGTCCTGGCTGTATCGCGCTGACTCCGGCCGGTTTCCAGCATTGTAAGTATTCTGGTGCATTCTTCAGGCGTAAGCGACATAATTTCAGCTTGAATAATGAATATAGAGCACTATCAACATGGTTTATGTACCCACATAAATGACAGATTACAAACAAAAGCAAAACCAAATGCTGTAATTTCGTAGTTCCATCTTCGAAAGTGACCCTTTTTCAAATTTGATTTTTTTTTATGATATAACTTTACAATAACTAAGAAGTTTTAATACCTTCATTTAAGGAGTATTACATTGTCTATTAAATACAATTTATTGCATTAACCTAGCATTTTTAGTTTCCGAGATTTTTAGGATCCTTTAAGTGACCCGGATTCATTGCTCTCGAGTGTATTAGGTACGGAATAAAATTATTATTATTACATCAGAAAAGGATACGCACGTCGTCCTAATCATATCCTGGGTTTGATTCCCAGATCAGCCACGGGGTTCTCCCATAGGTGTTTAAGACGGGGACAATAATACTATACTCTTTAGGCATACTTAACACAACACTAACGTAGCGCAAGCGCCATCAGGACGTCATTTGCAAGCGGCCATTAACAAATGGCGTCCTGTTGACGCTTGTGCTACGTTAGTATTGTGTTAAGTTTGCCTTAAGTGTGTGATTTCCCATCATACCTCACGTCCCCGTCTTATACACTGTTCCCCTACTCAACAGTAGCGTAGACCAATGAGGCAGTCTCATTCCAGCAAAAATATTGATACTGGTTATCTGCATCATCCACCACTACTGCTGGCGAAAGACCACTCCAGTTTCCAGACTTTCTTCCCTGTTTCCTCGCACCAGCACGCGTAGCATGACCAATTCTATCTCTATTCTAACAAGAATAGACAAAGTTATTTCATGGTTATTCTATAGAGTTTGACTATTTTTTGCACGATTATGGCACAATTCGTACCATCATCATAATCAGCCTAAAGACGTCCCCTGCTGAACATAGGCCTCCCCCTTAGACCGCCACTCCGAACGACAATTCGCCACTTGCATCCATCGGCGGTCTAAGGGGGAGGCCTATGTTCAGCAGTGGACGTTTTCCGGCTGATGATGATGATGATGATGATCCATCGGTTGCCCGCGACCCTCACGATGTCGTCGGTCCATCTAGTGGGATTCAATACAATTCGTATACGATTGAAAAATAGAAACATTTATTTTTTATATTTTAAACCTTGCCAGGGTAAAATCTTTCTACGTTCTATCATTCTGTCTTTTCTCCTGTCGACAAAACCCGTTTCTACAGTGCCATGCTACAAAGCGAGCTATAAACGAAAAAACTTCATAAATTAATTATGGAAACGATGGGACACACTTATCATAGGTAACATAAGTCTCACCCATATTTTATAATCCCAGTAACCAGCGGGTAATGTGTTCAATAACTTGTCTAAGCGACTTCACCCGACTTTTACAAATTGCGTCAGAAAAGTGCGCTATCTACCACATTTTATAAGACGTCGCTATTTTGTATTAGATAAGGTGCTAATGTGGGTATTTCTCATTTAGTTATATAGTTTTACGGTTGCTGTATAGTTAGCAGAAAAGGCCAATGACATTATGTAATTTTATTTTTATTTTTTGTTAGTTAATAAACTCGACCGAAGTTTGAAAATTTGAATTCGTTACGATTATGATTCGTACCAAAATACAAGACATAATGCGCCATCGGTACATGTTGGACATCTGACCCTTACTCACAATGCGTTTTGCCAATATGTACAGACGCCAGCACATCAACTTACCCGAATCTTTAAATTTTGGCAATCGAACGTAAACCTTCTTATTTTGGTATAAAGTTGAAAATCTATTACAGAAATCTGACAGATTGTGGTAGCTTGATGTGCTGGCGTCTTTACTTTCATTATGTGCACAGCTAAGGAGTGAAATTCCCTGCCGGAGTCTATGTTTCCTGATAGATATAAGCTTTGGGTATTGAAGTCAAGATTGAAGAATAGGTTTTTTGGTTTTGGTTTTTAGGTTTGTTTTCAATCGGGCACAAATCCGGACTTGTGGCTGCTATTGAGAAATTCCTAAAAGGAAAAACGGATAACACTTTTTAGGGTTCCGTACGTCCGAATACAAATACGGAACCCTTATAGGATCACTCGTGTGTCCGTCTGTCTGTCGCTTACAGTCAATTATCTCCGAATCTACTAGACCAATTGGGTTGAAATTTGGTACACATATCAATTCCTGTGACCCAAGCCCAGAGGTGTGACGTGAATATATGAAATCTGTATGTGGGAGGTAATTTTTGGGGGGGAAGGGGAAAATGAAAAAAAAAGTTTTGAAAACTGCATCGTGTGACATATCAAATGAAAGGTATTGTTGAGACAAACTTAAGAGTATTTTTTTTATAATTTTAAAATAAATGGTTTCCAAGTTATTCAAAAAAAATAGACGAAGCTTGACCATTCCCCCCCCTTATCTCCGAAACTACTGAACCTAAAATTTGAAAAAAATACAGGAATTAGTTTTTTACTTATAGATTATAGCAAAACCTATAAGAAGTCCATGTCTGTATATGGGAGGTAATTTTTGGGGGGGAAGGGGAAAATTAAAAAAAAAATTTGAAAACTGCATCGTGTGACATACCAAATGAAAGGTCTTGTTGAGACAATCTTAAATATATTTTTTTGTAATTTTTAAATAAGTAGTTTCCAAGTTATTCAAGAAAATAGACGAAATTTGACCATTCCCCCCCCCTTATCTCCGAAACTACTGAACCTAAAATTTTGAAAAAAATACAGAAATTAGTTTTCTACTTATAGATTATAGGATAACCTATAAGAAGTCCATATCTGTATATGGGAGGTAATTTTTGAGGGGGGAAGGGGAAAATTAAAAAAAAAAAAAGTTTGAAAACTACAACGTGTGACATATCAAATGAAAGGTATTGTTGAGACAAACTTAAGAGTATTTTTTTATAATTTTAAAATAAATGGTTTCCAAGTTATTCAAAAAAAATAGACGAAGCTTGACCATTCCCCCCCCCCCCCCCTTATCTCCGAAACTACTGAACCTAAAATTTTGAAAAAAATACAGGAATTAGTTTTCTACTTATAGATTATAGGATAACCTATAAGAAGTTCATATCTGTATATGGGAGGTAATTTTTGGGGGGGGGGAAGGGGAAAATTTAAAAAAAAAGTTTGAAAACTGCATCGTGTGACATATCAAATGAAAGGTATTGTTGAGACAAACTTAAGAGTATTTTTTTTATAATTTTAAAGTAAATGGTTTCCAAGTTATTCAAAAAAAATAGACGAAGCTTGACCATTCCCCCCCCTTATCTCCGAAACTACTGAACCTAAAATTTTGAAAAAAATACAGGAATTAGTTTTCTACTTATAGATTATAGGATAACCTATAAGAAGTCCATATCTGTATATGGGAGGTAATTTTTGGTGGGGAAGGGGAAAATAAAAAACTTTTTTTAAAAAAAGTACCGACTTCAAAACAAATACAAAAAAGTTTTAAATAACTTTTCTTTCGGAAGTCGGTGGCAATAGTCAATGACACAACAAAACAAAGCCACCGACTTCCGAAAGAAAAGTTATTTAAAACTTTTTTGTATTTGTTTTGAAGTCGGTACTTTTTTTAAAAAAAGTTTTTATTTTACCCTTTTTAGTTTATTTATTGCATATTCAACCCAAATTCTTGTAAAATACAAAATTTTCTTACATATGCACTAATCTTGTAATCCGTCACAACATAAAAAAATCCATATCTCTAAAACTACTGAACCGATTTTAATGAAACTTGCAGTGTACCCTAAGTTGAACAATACCTAGTACAACAAAAAAAGAATTACTTAAATCGAACTTATAGTTCCGGAGATATGCATGCACAAACATAAAAACATACATACATACATACATACATACATACATACATACATACATACATACATACATACATACATAGGTACACTTATGAAATTTGGCACATTTGTTCAGACGCTGATAAAGACTAACATATATGAAAACTGGGCAGTTCTGATAATATTACATACATACGGGTCGAATTGATAACCTCCTTTTTTTTGAAGTCGGTAAAAAAAAATTGAAAACTGCATCGTGTGACATATCAAATGAAAGGTCTTGTTGAGGCAATCTTAAATATATTTTTTTTGTAATTTTAAAATAAATAGTTTCCAAGTTATTCAAGAAAATAGACGAAATTTGACCATTCCACCCCCCCCCCCCCTTAACTCCGAAACTACTGAACCTATTTTTTTTTAAAAATACAGAAATTAGTTTTCTGCTTATATATTATAGGAAAACCTTGAAGTCCATGATATTAAAATAACATGGTAAATCACTCAATATAATATTGTGCGTACCAATTTGGGTCAGTTTAAAAAAAAACGTGATAAGTAACATCGTACGGAACCCTCTTCACCCGAGTCCAACTCGCACTTGGCCGGTTTTTTTTTATCAAAGGGTTAGAGAATTTTTGATATTAAAAATCTAAATAATCTACTCAGATCTGGGGGCACTGTAGTGCCCCCGCCAAGGCGAGCCAAACGAAGCGCAAGGGCACTACCTTTTCTCGAAGTGTTTCGTCGTTTTTTTGAACCCTCATAGAGTTGGTTTAGATTTTTAATATTTGATACTTAGCTATTTTATTTAAGTCCAAGGTTAACGTACCAAAAACTACAAATCATTTATCTTACACCTACTTACATCATTGTAAAAAATAACGTCCTCATCTCAATCTAAAGCATCGATATCAAATCATACTAAAAAAAAATAAGTCGATGTCCCCTCACTAATCAAAAACCGATGACCAACCGAAGCACCTGTTCGAATTTTAAATAACTGGCAAAATACAAACGATTACGTACTTTAAATCTATGACATAAGATTTAGTTTTGTTTACACAAAACTGACTCACCGACTCGACTTAAAGTCATTACCAATTTACAAATACAGCTGTCAAAATCAATTTCAATGCGACATAAGCCGTAACCCTTTCGAAATAATGACTTCATAAGTAGCGGTACTAGGTATTTTGACGGCAAAATTAATTTTGTCAATTTACATCGTAAGTTTTTTGTAGTGGTTTGCTCCAATTTTTTTTTTTGGTTTGAACGTTGATGTAACAATAGTTTTTTGTATTGTTCAAAAGTAATTAATTTACGATCAGATTATTCTTTAGTTATCTCATAATAGTTTAAGGGTATGTACAGCAATGAGTATCAAATCAGTTCGGTATTTTCACGTGGGATAATTGAAAAAAATATTGTAGGTATGTATAACAATCCCTTAATTTTTTAAGGTATGGCACTGAGTATGCTATTTGTGAGCTAAACGAACATTAGGAAAAGCTAAATGAACATTAGGAAAAACTAGATCAACGACCAGTTAAATATTCGGACGTCGCAAGACGATCTTCGGCCACCGTAGGCGCGGGCATGCGGGCGGCGAGTAATATATAGGCAACTCGCCGCCTGACAATGAACCATGAACGCGCGCCTCAAAGAGCGTCAGCAAGATGACGGGGCGCCTCTAGAGGGCCAAAGCCTGCCGGGGTCGCGGGACTCATACCATTACCGTGACCCTGTAACGTAAAGGGCTAATGAAGGACACCGTGGATTTTAGTCAGTACAAGTCTGACAGTCCCTCCCGCCCTGCCCTGGGCGGGAGGACTCATTTGATGATTTTACCACGCAAAAAAAATAAAAAAAAATATTGAGATTATAAATTTATAATATACGAGTAGTTTTTTTAGCGTGGTAAAATCATCAAATGAGTCCTCAACCCAGAGCAGGGCAGGAGGGACTGCCCTTTACGTTCCGGGGTCACGGTAATTCGTTAATCCCGCGACCCTGGCAAGATACGAGTATGTTAAGATAACTTATATGTAATGCCTTTGTCGTGTTCGCTAAAGCAGGTTTAAAAACGCTACTAGTTATGAATTTGGAGAGCTCAATTATGTATTTAATTGCATGAAAATTTAATAATTTTAGCAGAATTGGACATTATGTCCCTGAATTGGGATGTTACTAATAGCGTAGCTGCGTTGTTTAATATTGACTGTAATATTTTTTAACGACAACCAATTGCATTGTTCCACCATCAATTGACATTTTAACACCATTCTTGGAAAACCAACCGACATTTTTCTGACAACTCATTGACATTTTTGAATCGACATCACTAACACGTTAATTGTAATAAGCGTGCAAAAATCTTTTATCTCATTCTATTAATGATTTTAAGTATAAGGAAGAAAGAGACAAATGTATTGACAGTAGGTATTATTTTTAAATTACTTACTTCTGTTTGTAAAACACCTTGGGTGCGCAGGAGTTTGTCATCTGACTCACTGTGTCTATATTTTTAAAGGCCGCGAAGTTTTTTGCGTGTGAGAATTATTTCCACGCTGATCTTAAATTAAAAATATATCAAAGTATTTTTATATATCATATCAGGTTGGTCATCGTGTTTTTTTATAATTGTACTTGAGTGTTTATAATTGAAATCTAAATCAGCATCATACAATTTGTTTTCATCGTCAAATTAACCTTTATACCTAATTCGACTGCGCCAGAAGGAGGGTTATGTTTTTTACCTCTTATGATGATTACTTCTGTAACTGTGACCATGTACTTGGTCATGCATTAAAAATAAAATAAGTTCAGATGGGAAAATATCGACGCAATCTAGTTTAAAAAAATTGACCAGGGCCTCCAAAAAGAATAAAATTAATAAAACAACTCATTTCAAGCCTGTATTATTATTTTTTTACTTATTTATTACATTTTTAAATATGATAAAACAGTTTAAAAATATTTAAAAAAATGTGTATTGTATTTCATAAAACAATCAATATAAAGACAATTTTATGAAATTTTTCCCCATTTGTATTATGGTTCCGCATGTTTCTTACACGAAACGACTTACAAACCACACCATTTCGTTTAAAAACCACTTTTAACGAAGATAAGCTTTTAATCCCCAACCTCATCAAAACTTCGCATAAAGGCATAATTACGGCATATAGGGAAGAGGGAACTAATACCACACACTGCACCGGCAAATCAGTGATTGCTAGAGCATCCTCGGATGAAAAGCGTTCTAAAAATAGATCCGACCGCGGAAACTCGTAAAAAATCAGACACTTCTAACGAGAAAATGAAGTTTGAAGAAGCTCTACTTCATGCAACAGTCGAAAGAAAATAAAGCGATGGTTTACCATCGCTTACCAGCAAAACAATAGCCTATCGTTAATTAAAAACAATAATAAGAAAAGTTATGATACTGTCATTGCTTATGGAAATAAAATCAGCTGGTGTAATGTCACAGGTTAAATTTTAATACAATCTAAGCAACATCATTTTAAACGACTCAGTCTTCGATTAATACTTACAGGGTTTTTTTAGAGGCAGTAAACAGCAATAGGTAACTTAAGTTTTTTTGTCAATTGCTAAATTGCATCCAGAAATAGCAGCGTCGCGTCAGCTTAAAAATATTTCTAATGTTTGAGGGATAATTATGGATAACTGCATTGAAATATAATGATATGACGTAAGCCATATTCAATCGTATGTTGCACTCGAAGAGCCCAATAACACATTATGCTCGTACACAAAACAGTGATGAGACGAACCCAATGATACAAAAAATGATGAACACAAAACGCTGTTCAGACATGAACCTTCTAAATTTCCCTATCTAGTTTCCACATTATTCACATGGCCATAAGTAACAGCTTCATCTTGTTTCATTAACCAGCGAATCATTTCGTAATTTCCTCAATGGAAACAGGATGTACTGCCGTTATTATAATTAGTCGAGGTAGATAGAAACCTTTGAAACATTAAGAAGAAAACTGGATTGTTGAGCTTTCATTGTGAGATGCGAATGGAGAATATTATCATAATATAGAATGCAGTGGATACCTCATTTATCATCATCATCACCTCCGTCATCCTATTTTACTTAGGGCCATAGCAACACGGTTTCTTCTTCCATTCTCCCTGTCAGACATTACTTCGATACATTTAAAAATAATTCTTAGATGGCTTCTACTTAAAGCTCGTAAGTAAGTCTTAAAAATCCCATTTACCAAAGACCTAGGCCGAAAAAACAAGACGAAGACATACGAGTATTCATCTTCCCCCTGCATTTGTAGTGCAACAGTCACAAATAGCACATAGACACAGCTAAGGACGTACTCTTGAATAGCCCAGTCGTAAATAAGGGAGATTCAATTTCCAATATCAACAGAATTGGACTTCAAAAACTCCTTTATAGTAGCACTCAAATTGTATAGATAAATAGAGTTGGCTCCCCTAACCCATCCTTGTGATAAAGTAATTTCCATAGAGATAATATTAAGTCCTCAGGTGTGCCATCAAAAGAGTGCGATGTATGAGAATATATTTGATATATATTTAATTCCCACGCATTGGTCAGACGCACGATCTAATTTATAATATCGATAAATGTTTTGTTGACCGTTCCATATCCGGCAGTGGGTTTAAGTTGGTTTCTTATGGAAGATACAAAAGTTACTGGCGGACTTTAAATAATTTATTTGTTGTTTTATTACTAGATAAGTGTCTTTATTATTTTTAGTTTTACTGAATGATCGATCAAGTAGCATCTTTTTCTAGTTCAACGTCATAAGATTTGCTTTTCAGGAATCTAAGAAAACATTGGAAGTGTCAAACATGGTGCTTAAAAGAAAGCCTTTTCAAAAATAGTAGATTAAAAATAAAAGCCATTGTAAAATAATTTTATGCGGGTTCAACAGTTGAGGTCCTAAAACTATTCCTTGTGGCACTCCATTGTTTGTGGTAGGTCTTTTTAATCATAACTGCACGTGTGTCACTCAGACGCTTCTCTTTGAATTTAAATGATCAAATGACGCAATCTCAGGGTCCGTGACCTCTTTGTCCTATTTATATAATAGGCCTTTTTTATTTACTAGGATTATAATGTCAATCAAACGATTAGTCTGGTTTTTTTAGTGGAGCAAGTTTTTTGTTTGAGGCGGTCGGATAAAAAGAGGTTTTGTGTGACTTGGAACACGTGTTCTGATTTCGTTATAATGGTTAACCCCCTTATAAGGATTTCGTTCGACTAACAATATAATAATCCTCAATAATGGCCCAGTTGTTAAAGTACTCGTACGTGCACTAAAAAAAACAACTTTAAAAAATTCCATAAAATCGTGACGTAATTGATGGCCAAGGCTTGTTGTGAATCGAGCGAATTCTTTAGTAGTCAGGTTCCCCGTTTTGGGCATACTATTTTTGTAAAATTCAAGTTCATTCACATAGCCGATTGTATGATATAGAACATCTTGTAATAAATCGATTAAAGACAGAATTGAAATAATTTACATACTTTATGATAATCCTCTATTCTTTTTTAAGCTCTTCATTGCGAAGCAATAACATGTTATCTTTTTGTACAATTTTAGACAATTTTTTTTTAGCCTGTTCTGTCTCACTCCTGAGCAAAGGCCTCCCCCCATTCTTTCCACTACTCTCGATGGTGCAACTCAACACTACTCAAAAACCTGCTTATTCTCTTAAAATTTCATTTACTTCAGTTCAAGGACTAATTAGATTTAGTTAAACACTTTCATGTTTAAATTAAATTTTAATTTCATGTCTATTGTCTTAAAGCTCATTACACAAAGTATTTACATAATTACTTTTGCATACAATGCCATAATATATTATAATAAGTTTTTCCTGTTAAATAGATCACTATGCTACTGACATTAACGTTCGTTTTTATGTCAATACGTGTCTGTTTGTTATCTAAATGGGTAATGAGGACTGTTAACGGTGATATGCAAGTGCTTGTTGCTTCTGTACTGAAAACATTTATCATTCTTTCTTTTTGTTTTATCGTCAAACTGTTGGCTTTCTCCTTATCATAGACCACGTCGTTCTTGTTGACTATCATAGTGATATCCTCTCCATTCTTATGTCTTTACCCCAATTTGTTTAGGCTCATCATTATCGTCTGCTGCGCCATTTTCACTACTATGGGCTTCCATATAATTCTCTTCTTTTCTATATTTATATCATCTTTCTCTATTTTTCTCTTATTTTCTATCACGTATGCACTGAAAAACGTTAAAATTCCATTTTCAACTAAATTTAAACCGTCTTAGCTTGTTTTCCTGTATCATTAGTTCATGATATTAACCTTTGATATAAACTCCTTCGTTCATTAACAACTTACAAGACAAGAAAGCATACATTCTACCATTTTCAATTTACGTCTGTAGAAATTGATGGTTTCAATGCAATATTCCTTCATTATCTTCAGATAATTAAAACTGGACATACAATAATACCTGCCAAGTTCAACTACATTCCGCTGTCATCTTATGTTTGTGGTATTATTTCCGTGTTGGATCGTAATACCTTATGGTTATATGAACATCATCAATTTTATTATTATTGTTTATATAGCGCCATACATAATTGCATCCTAACTGAGTTTTTTGTGTGTGCGACCTATTTTTTATATAATTCAAAACTTGATACTTTGGATAACCTGGCACAATCGCACCCTAACTGTATTTTTTTTTACAATTTGACCATGATCAAAATTATACGTTTTAAATAAGGGAAAGTTGTTTTTTTCAAGAATCCCGCTATACACCGTGACTTTTTAGTCGTCTTACAAAAGCGGTCCACATAATGTACCCGACCTAAAATACATCTAGGCGAGTTTAGTTTTTTTTTTTATTCGTTAAAAATAATTTTTATTATTAATAAATAGGTACATTAGAAATTTGTAAATGTTTACGTATCAAGCTGTAGAGTATACCTACCCAGCGCAATAGTCGGGCAGATCATTCCATCTCCATTTTCTACGAGACAAGGGTGTTTTTCACTACTCCTTGTGGAAGCGCGGGTTATGCTAAATTTTTCTAATTGCTAATTGGCTGTGAACGAAAGACATGGAAATTACGTTCTGCCGGGAACACAAGACAGAATGCAGATCGAAATATAGGAAGGATTGCACAATACCTTAATTCTCCGGGGACGTCCTCGCGGCTGAGGAGCGGCGGTCGAGTGCAGGCAACTGGAGCGCTCTGACGTGAGGTGCGCGTGGTGAGTAACCGATTGGCCACGAGTTTCAACTGCGGCCGCTTTTTATGCGGTCTCTCTCGTACTAAAGCGAGAAGATATGCGCGAGGAAAGGATGGAGATAGGACCTTTCACAGCCAATCAGATTAGTCGTTCAATGACATGAAGTTATAGATAAAAGACCTAACCGTTCTTTCCGCGCAGCGTAACCATTCCCCCCGGGCTTGAAGGGATGCCTTCAAGAGTTGAAGGCGAAATTCGTGAAATTAAACTACAATTTAAACTATTATCTATACGTAAATATCAATGAAATCAAATAATTAATTACTAATGCTAACCTAACCTTGGATGACGAGAGCCGAATTTATTGGTTAGGCAATGGGCAAAGACGAACGACGGGACGCAAGTAGGATCCAGTCAATGTCTTAACTCGGGCGATGCGAGTGACTCCTGTGGAGTCAGGAAAAACTTCTTCCACGACACCCAAAGGCCAGTGAAGTGGGGGCGAATTATCTACTATGAGAATCACAACCGTACCGACAGTGACTGGATCGATCGGCGTGTTCCATTTACGACGCGATTGTAAAGTGTGAAGATATCCGCTTCTCCAGCGCTTCCAAAACGATTGTACTAATTGGTCTAACAATTTATGTCTCGAAACAATTGTTCTCTCGTCTATCTCCTCGGCAGGCAAGTATTTTAAAGGGGTGAGATTCAGAAAGTGCGCTGGAGTCAAAGCTAGTGGTTCTGAAGGATCACTAGAGAGTGTCCTACAAAGAGGTCTAGTATTCATTACTGATTCGACTTGAGTAAGAACGGTATTTAACTCTTCAAACGAAAGGATGGTATCACCTATTACACGGTATAAGTGAATCTTTAAACTTCTAATATTAGCCTCCCAATTACCGCCGAAATGGCTAGCAGTCGGGGCATTAAGTGACCAATTTATGCGATTTTCAGCTAACATGTGACCAAATTCGGTGTTGTGATATTTCGAACAAAGGAAGTCGTGAAGTTCCGAAAGTTTACGCTTAGCGCCAATGTAATTTGTCCCGTTGTCCGAGTAAATCCTACTAACCGGGCCGCGCCTTGATAGGAATCGTTTGAAAGCACTCATAAAACTGACTGTACTAAGATCACCGGCTAGTTCGATATGTACCGCGCGTGTAGTCATGCAGACGAACAGACACACGTATGCCTTGGTAGAACGAATGCCTCGGCCGCGAGACATGGTAACCTTGAAGGGACCAGCGTAGTCCGTGCCCGTGTGAACGAACGGTTTAGTTGCTTGAACTACACGACAAGACCGATGATCTGCCATCTCAGGGAAACTTGGCTTGGGACGGAGACGAAAGCAGGGAAGACACTTATGAATCCTATTCCTAATTAAATTGCGTGCAGAAAGTATCCAATATCTTTGACGTAACAGTGACATCAGCAGGTCGGGACCCGCGTGGCAATTCAATTTATGATGGTATTCGACAAGCAAATTCAGAATAGGATCTTTTCTTGGGAGTAGAATTGGATATTTCGCTTCATAACCCAAATCTGAATTTCTTAAACGGCCTCCGACTCTAATGAGTCCGTCTTTGAGGAAAGGTTTCAAGTGCCGAAGAGAATGACTACAATCCTTGCCTTCTCTGAGTCTGGCAATTTCCTTTGAGAAATAGAAGCGTTGAATTTCACGTAGAATGAGTAGTTCAGCGAAATCGTAATCCGATGCTGACATGCGGTTATTAACCGGTAACAACTTAGCAAAACGACAAACGTAAATTACCACTCTAAGTAATTTACTCCAAGACGAGATACGATCGACTAAACAAAGAATAGAAGATCTTTCGTTAGGTGCAGCGACTAAC
This sequence comes from Agrotis exclamationis, assembly GCA_950005045.1. NCBI lineage: Eukaryota > Metazoa > Arthropoda > Insecta > Lepidoptera > Noctuidae > Agrotis > Agrotis exclamationis. The sequence continues at coordinate 14,282,807 of OX465438.1, forward strand.
AACGAATTTTTCTTCTCTTCAGGTGCTTCAGACACTGAGGAGGGATTGAAAGGAGCGACAGGCCATTGTGAAATGTCCAAGTGAGCCCACGGGGGTCCCCTGAACCAAAGCGGATGGTCTATAATTTGTGAGGGTGTGAGTCCGCGTGAAAGACAATCTGCTGGATTGTCCGCACCGGACACGTGATATAAATTTTGCGGTTTCAAATCGCTTTGTATTTTCGAAACTCTGTTGGCTACAAAGGTATTCCAACGATGGGGCGACGAATGTACCCAACAGAGCGCGACCGTCGAATCCGAAAATGCGAATATGTCACGGAAAACTATTCGGTTTTGACAAGCGACCACGACATTTCTTATTAGCTGGGATAACACAAGAATAGCACAGAGCTCAAGACGAGCGAGAGAAACTACATTTTTGGGAGAGACCTTAGACTTAGCTGTTATCAAATTGACTGTATTGCCATCGCTATTGTGGACGTGGAAATAAATCACTACCCCGTATGCTTTCTCGCTAGCGTCCGCGAAAGCTAAGAGTGTGACCACACTATCAGCGACAATACCAACGTGGCGTGGGATTTTTATGTTGCAGAGCAAAGGAAGCTCTTCCCTAAAGCGAGTCCACAACCTGACTATATCTTCAGGTGGTGTCTCATCCCAGTCACAGTTGCATAGCCAAAGCTTCTTGATAAGAAGCTTGGCATGCAAGACGACAGGCGCGACAAATCCCATGACGTCCCATGTTTTAGCGATGCACGATAATATTGTACGCTTAGTACAAGTCTGAGTGGGAGTGTTTACTCTCATGGCGAAGTGATCTGACGTGGGCGACCAACACAAACCAAGTACTTTATGTTGGTCGGACCCGTCGAACTCCTTGTCAGCTGGCAGACGATGCGAAAGCGGGATAGAATTCAATACTACTTGTGAATTACTGGTCCACTTGACCAACTCGAATTGACCCGCCTTCATGAGACCAATCATCTCTGAAGCGGTAGAAATGCCCTGGGTTTCCGTGAGGACGGAATGGACAAAATCGTCCATGTACAATCCCGTGGCGACAATGGCTTTAGCCTGAGGGTACGAGTCACCCTCATCCTCCGCCAGCTGCTTAATAGTTCGCAGCGCGTGAAAGGGGCTAGATTTGAGTCCAAAAACGACACGATTGAACTCATAAACTTGCAAAGGTTCCTGCGGCGAAAAACGATACAAGATGCGTTGGAAACGCCGATCAGGTTCTCGGACTCCAATGCTGGGAAACATCTGACGAATGTCTGATGAAAGCGCGATCGAAAACAAACGAAAATTAACTATAATGTTAAACAAATTCCCTTGTAGGTTCTGTCCACCATACAAGAGATCATTAAGCGAAACGCGGGTAGTAGTTTTACAACTACCATCGAGAACGACACGAAGTTTGGTTGTGACCTTATCATCTCGGATCACACCATGATGCGGAATGTAGTACGAAGGTTCCGAAGGATCAGGAATTGTAGGTGAAATATAGCCCTTCTCTAAATATTCTAGGATGACGTTGTCGTACGCGGCCTTTAAATTAGGAGAAGCTTGCATCTTCCTTTCCAAGCAGAGAAACCGGCGTTCACTTGCTTGACGTGAGTTGCCCAGGGATTCGACATCACCCTTGAAAGGCAAAGCGACTACGTATCGTCCGTCACTATTTCGAGTGGTAGTGCGGGCATAAAACTCCTCACATAATTTGTCATCTAGGCTGAGTACCGGGGGAACATTTACTTCTTCCAATTCCCAGAATTTTCGTATCGCTACGTCTAACGGCTCCGCGGTGCAACAATACGAAACGGTCGAATTGTCATCGATGAGAACCGGCGCCTTACCAACAATTACATAGCCGAGTACAGTTTGCAAGGCGATTGGAGACGCATGTGTAGGCTGACCTTGAACTCTGTTAGATAAGAGTAAGTGCGGGAAAGTCGAAGCACCGATCAATAATTGAATCGGATTTGAAGAAAAATATGTATCGTCTGCTAACTGTAAGTTTTTAAAATTATGCAAAAGCGAAACGTCAACCGTGGCAGTTGGCAAACGTTCAGTAATTTTATCTATTACGAATGACTCAATATTATAATTTATATTACGATTGAAACGAGAATAAAATTTAATTTGTACGGAACCCTGTATTTGTTTACTAGCACCTCCTATGCCCCTGACGGTTGCACAGGCAGGTTTATTATTTATGTTCAAACCCAAAAGTTGACAACAATCCCGCGTGATAAAGTTACTTTGAGAAGCGCTGTCTAATATTGCGCGAACAATATGTTCTTTGCCAAAAGAATCTACTACAATAACTTGCGCGGTAGCAATCAATATGGTGGTTGGGCCCCGGTATAAAGAATTAATACGGTTCTCATCAGTCGCGCACAACGATATATCAGTCTGCTTCGTAAGTCTCTCAGCAGAGGGCGTGCGAGCGCCGGTCGACCTTGAACCGTGCGCGTCGCTCAATTTATTGCCGAAGCACAACAAACTATGGTGTTTAGAGCTACATTTTTTACAAGTGGACTTTGACCCACAAGCGGACACACGATGTTTTGGACTTAAGCAATTAATGCATAAATTGTTTGATTTCACAAACTTAAATCGCTGATCGGGTTTATAACTATTAAATACTTTACACTTATATACGTGATCATGTTTCTCCTTACACAAAACACACGCGGTAGGTTCGTTCTCAGCTATACAGGTGTATGCATTAGTATGTTTGCGATTTGCAGGTGATTTATTGTTAGAGACCGTTGACGAAGTTCGTTCTAACACCTTTATATGCTCACGAACAAACTCAACTAATTCACTAAAAGATGGAATTTCGGAACTACTTGATTTTAATTGATGATTAGATTCGAATGCCCGTACAGTGTCTATGTCGAGTTTTTTAAGAGCGATATGCAATAAAATAAAATCAGCGTGGTCATGGACCTTTATGTTTTTAAACCCGGCTACCGACGTTGCGAATTTATCGAGAAATGATTCTAAAGTAGCCGGCGAACCTGACGAAATAGATTTAAATTCAAATAATTGATCTAGATATGAAGTTGCCGATTGCCGTTTATCTTCATACCTTTCACAAAGTGAATCGAATATAAGAGGGTAATTATCAGCTGACGGAGTAATTCCTGCACATATCGAACGAGCTTTGCCTGTTAATTTTCCAATTAAATAATATAATTTCTCGCATGCTGTTAGCGAACTATTATTATGCACGGCATTTCGAAAACTGGCGATGAACAGCGGCCAATTTTTAATATCCCCATTAAATTCGGGTATTTCAATCGGGGGCAAGCGAGGAGATTTCTTACATTCACTAGGTGCCTGAACCTGCAATTTCTTCTCTGCCCGCTTCACCCTACCCAGTAAATCTTCGAATGAAGAAAGTGCCTGATAGTCGACGACATAATCAGGATTTAATTTAAGTTCATGAGCGATTATATCGTCCAGCGCACATTCAAAATCAGTACGCAACGAATCTATTGTTTCACAGTCACACAAGAACGATTCTTTATCGAATTCCTCCGAATCAATATTTTTCAATTTATCGCAAATACGTTGCATACGAGAAAATATTCGATCTCTTTTTCCTAACAATCGTTTAAGAGTAATATCTGTAGGCGCCATCTAGCAACCTTCTAATAACGATAATTAAATAAATATGTAACACGCGAAATACGTTGTGAAAGCGATGTGAGCGAATAATTTACCTAAGTGGGTATTTATTTTTACAATAATGCGTCGGTGATTGAGCGCGAAGCGGTAATTCAACGGTAATATTTTAAAATAATGCGGGATTAAGCGAAATAACCAGTTATAGTAACGATTACTAGCTGGTGTTACGAATATACAACGGTTTTACCGAGAATTTAACTATATACCCACACCTGTCGGCGAGACAAGTGTTTGGTACAAAACTAATTAGAATACGAGTATTTTTTTCCGACTACGAATGGCGAATGGTTATCACTGATTTCAATAACTATCCAGGCTCGTTAGGACCAAATGGAAGCGCGGGTTATGCTAAATTTTTCTAATTGCTAATTGGCTGTGAATAAAAGACATGGAAATTACGTTCTGCCGGGAACACAAGACAGAATGCAGATCGAAATATAGGAAGGATTGCACAATACCTTAATTCTCCGGGGACGTCCTCGCGGCTGAGGAGCGGCTGTCGAGTGCAGGCAACTGGAGCGCTCTGACGTGAGGTGCGCGTTGTGAGTAACCGATTGGCCACGAGTTTCAACTGCGGCCGCTTTTTATGCGGTCTCTCTCGTACTAAAGCGAGAAGATATGCGCGAGGAAAGGATGGAGATAGGACCTTTCACAGCCAATCAGATTAGTCGTTCAATGACATGAAGTTATAGATAAAAGACCTAACCGTTCTTTCCGCGCAGCGTAACCACCTTGCGTCATAATAATGAATTAAAATTTTATTTATACATTTTTCAAATCTCTTAAATACCAATTTTTTTTATTATAAACGTGTTCTAGTCATTGGATACATGAACTGGGCTGCCGTTGTAAGACGACTAAAAAATCACGGTGTATATGAACTGACATTCCGATTCTTTTTACTTTTGTTCATAATGTTGTCTTTATTTGTATGTTTTTCCGATGAAGTTTTCAAAAGGTGATGTGAGTTTCCTTTACTCCAGTAAAGAAGCGTATTTCGTCCACAACTGCATGTGATCCTTTGGGTTATTAATCTATTTTATGATAAGTATTATTACAAAACCACGTTACAGAAAAGCTATCATTGACCCTTTCATTCCTTAGGTTAGAAATGTTTCTCTTGACTATTGGTGTCACAACCTGATTTAAATTGAGGATCAGACCCATTTTTTTATAAAATTAGGCCTCCTCATGTTTGTGTCATACTTCCCTCACCAACGAACGATAGTCTCGACCAAGTTTTACCCGCGGCCGTGATCTTCTGAATATGATCCATGTATTATTTTATCTATAAAATATATTTTGTCGCACTACATAAATAGCAACATTTATTTAAACAAAATCTTAAACACGATCATTACATCATCTTGCAAATGTGACTTCAATTTACATTACAGTCTGCAAGTTGACATTGAATATTTTTTGTATGCCATCTTTTTTGCATGTTACAAGAATCGTCATTATTTAATTCATAAATGTTTTTGTTAGGACTACACCCTGAAATTAGATAAGTATAGTAATAATGATAGTATATAATTAATACCTACGTTAAGGACTACTTCAAAGACTTTTTCAAATTATTTTTTAATTAGTTCTGTGAATTCCCAAACGGATGTTTAATGAACTTGAAAAGTTAATCAGTTTGGAATGTATTAATTAGCAAAGTAAGGGAGAGGCTACACCATCACTGCAGAATCGGCTAAAGCAAGAAACTTTCTTTCTTTCTTTAAGTTCTTGCAAGAAGGATGTAGGGTCATTTCGCCTGTTTGCGTCCATTTAGTGCAGTTGACAAGTTTGAAGGAGAAAATAAAAATGTCCCAATACCAGTTTCAATAAAAAAATTATGTAAATGCGTTCGTTATATAGTCTATTTTAATATCAGCTTTCAGTTTTGTTCGAAACTTCTCGTATTTTTTTTTAAACAGAAAAATGTCAAAATTAGGCGTTTTACCCAGTTTGCGTCCAAAAAACCCAAATTGCGTCCATCAGTTTAGAGAAGGAATATAGGGGTGATCAGGGGTGATATTGTTAAGACAATTTAAAGGAAGATTGGATTTTAACAATTTCTTTATTTAATAAAAAAATTACGTAATTATCATTATAAAAATAAAATAAAAAAACTTGTTTATTCTTCTCAACATCGATAGAATTTAAAATAACCATACAATGGTTCTGGTACCGGTTTCTTTACTCCAGGCACACCCAGGGCAGGGCGGTAGTGACTGTCAGCGTGGAAAACACCGCGCCGTCGACCCGGGCATGGTCCATGGTCGGACAGCGAGTCAACCATTACTCGCAGCCTGCATGCCCGCGCCTACGGTGGCCAGAGATCGTCTGCCGACGTCCGACGGTGTGGGCGCCTACAACCACGGCTGGGGTGGAGGGAGGACGCTATCCTCTCCCTCACGCGACCCGCCTTTTCCTTCGCGAACTTGACTGCTTCGCAGGAGGCGAAGCATGGCCTCGACCAATACCGGGCGCGAGAGGTCTTCGCCTATCGCCGCCGAGAGGACACGGCGGTGCTCTGGCCAAGCGGGGCAGTCCTGCACCGTATGCTCCACCGTTTCCTCCGGGCGATCCTCGCTGTGGTGACACCCAGGCGTTTCTTCCTTTCCCATCAGACACAGGTACCTCCCGAAACTTCCGTGTACGGTGAGGACCTGCGTCATGCGGTACGTCAGGACTCAGGACGCCGTGACGCCTATCCAGCCACTGCTCAAAGAGGGGTCTTACCCGCTGACGCGCTGGAGGGCAGTCACCTCCAGACTTCATTGCACTAGTAAAACTTGAATTTTAATCTCATAGTCCTAATCAAAACTGTACTTCCTACCTATTCATTTCAAATTATTAAAAAAATATGAATAAAATATGTTTATGCTATCATTTTTATTTATTGAAAAAATGGACGCAATTTGCTATATAATATTATTCAATGCAGGTATAGTTTGCGTCCACGTGTAATCGATGTTGTCTATCTTTTACTACAATCATAATAATGTGGACGCAAATTGGCAGTTACAATTACATACTATAAGTGTTAAAATAAACAAAAATCCAATTTCCCTTTCATATTTTAATCACATAAAAATAAACAATTAGAGAAAACATAAATAGACGAGCTCGCGTCCACTGTGGACGCAAAGTGCACATTTTATAAATTCGGTGTTGTAATTCGCGTCCACCTTATTTTAACTGTTAACTTTAAAAAAAACAAGCAAATTCATAATTCATATTATTCGTTTTTCCATTATTAATGTCTACGTATAGCTATGTTTCCTAAAATTCACATAAAATAATAAAATATTTACCGTTAAACGCGCCGCTGCACACTATTTTTTTTTTACATCCCGCGCGTTTTCACTCTGCTGTTGAACAACCCGGGACTAAATATTTTTTCTTAACGGATTAGCGGGGCGGACGGAACTTTTGTCTATGTTATCGTGTCTCTTATACGTTGAGGTATAGGCGGTCATGTCTTTCCATGTCATTAGAGTAAGAATATACTTATTTTCGAGCGTTTTTAAAGGGAGATCCGTAAAATGGACGCGAACCGGACGATGGACGCGAACAGGCGAACTTACCCTAATTTGCCTCTAATGAGATTCGGATGTCGCGATTCGACAGCACGTTGAACTTATTCCCTTTTATTACACGGACATAAAAATATTTCAAGTAATAATATGAATACTGAATGAGTTCATAAGAGTTGACGATGTCAAAAGACGACGAGGCCCATGTTACAGTATAATGACTTTCCCGTTTTTGTAATGGAAATTAAACTTAGACGTTAATTTGCAAGAAACAAATAGCTCCACCTTTGTACACTAGTACAGTAAATACTTCAAGTACGTTGTAAATAAAATACAGATCTTGTGTACGCAGAGAAATGTATACGAGAACTTCTTCGTTGCAACCGTGACAGCAAGACTCACTAGTTGACTTTACAACATTTCTAGTAATAAACACCAAGTCCTTGTTATCTCTACTACTTAGTATTTATTACTAGAAATGTTGTAAAGTCAACTAGTGAGTCTTGCTGTCACGGTTGCAACCAGAAGTTCTTGTATAGATAGTCAGACATTTCTCTGCGTGTGATAAGGCCTCAAAAACTATGTATGAACTGTGTTGAATAGGACTGAAATTGAGGTAACTTTTGAGATGACGAGTAAAGTGTGGAAGAAGAAGACATAGCTGCGTTGACTACAAACGAATTCAGATAAAGAGCTTAGTAAAGATAAAGCTTTACTTCACGGGCTTAAGCCGATAAGCACCGATCTAGTGTATTCACTCCCTAATTTAACAAAAAGCGTTTTTTGTTAAAAATTCGATGTTGAAAACTATTTATTAAAACATCAATCAAATGTTGCTTAGCTTAAAGCTTAGTTTTTAGTTTTAGTAATGTTATTGGTAAATCCTTCGCTAAATAGTTTCCGGCATATTATAATTAGTAACAATTATACATATTAGTATTATTATTTAATTTGCGCTTGAATACGTCACATCAATCAACTTAGCTCATCGCATTTTAGAATAACTATGCTCATCTACAAACATATTATGTGTTTTTAAGCTTTTTAAATATAAAAATTGTATTGTCATTCCCAATATGGTGGGAAACTTCAGCAGAATCTTATTATGAATTGCGATGATATTCGTTAAACAGTCTATTCTATTACTTGTCATAGTAAGAAATGGTATAGAATAGACCAAGAGGGATAAAGGACGCACAGAATGGTAAAAAACCGGGGAGGCAAATTCCTAATATTGATGATCCCGTACAGAAATGATGATGATAATGATGAAAGCCAAAAACGCTAGAGTTAAAAAGAATGTCGCAAATATGTTAATCGTAAAATCTGGTAACTTGGGACAAGATTGGGGACATCCTAAAAGGATATGGATCGCTGATGCAAGAAAAAAAAATATATTGCTCTGACTCGACACCTCGTAATTTAGGTAGGGTTAGCAAACAAACGATATCACCATCAGTCGTTTTCAATAGTTAAATTCTAGTGTATTTAACATTCAGAGTTTTTCTGATTTGTACTAGAGTAAAGCCGTTGTTTTTTTAGATGAATTATTTGAGGTATTCCTCGTAGCGCTCCCGTTTTGTAGCGCTCCCATCTAAGCGCTCCCGTTTTGTTCCTCCAAGCGCTCCCAAAAGGAGCGCTTGGAGGAACGATTAAAAATATTAAAATTTATTTCCTCAAAGCGCTCCCATGATTAACTTTCGGATAGAGATGGGACTATACTAACTGAAATTATCGATAATAACTAGGTAATAAGTAGAACACATTTTTAGGTGCCAAAATCATTTCACAACTTCACCCTTGCGGATTATGATGACGGTAAAAGGAGGATCCTTTTGTTTGCTACCGAGAAGAGTAGAGGGGAATTAGGAAGATGTCGTCATTTATACTGCGACGGGACTTTCAAAAGTGTGCCAAAACCATTTAAGCAGCTGTACAGCATCCATGGAGAAATCGATGGCGTTGTGAAGCCACTGGCATATGCTCTATTATGCGATAAAAAAAAGTCAACATATAAATTATTATTTCTGTTGTTGAAAACAACAGTACCAAATATGCAGGTTGATTTTTTTAAAAGCGACTTTGAGGAAGCCGCAGTCAGCGGTTTTTTAGCAGAGTTTCCAAATGCAGTTGCAAGTGGGTGTATTTTTCACTACTAACAAGCGCTTAAAAGAAAATCTCGAGGCCTAGGTCTATCCAAAAATAGTATTTTTTGGAAGCATGTTGCTTTGTGTACTGTTTACCTCATTTACCTGCCTCAGATTTAGATGAGGCATGGCTTTATATAATGAGTCAGTCTCCACAGGACAAAAATATCACAAAATTCAATGATTATATGGTTTCCCAATGGTTAGAACACCGATTTTGGAAAACCAAATTTACATGTTACGGTGAAAAGAATAAAACAAATAATTTCGTGGAATCACATTATTCAGACATTAATAAAAAAATCAATCAAAAGCAAGGTGTAAATTTAGTCAAACTGCTAAGGTACTTACAAAACTATTGTAACAATTTTGCTGAAATAAGATTGAAAATGAACATTTCTGAAAATCAAAAACATGCCCAAGAAAGAAACAATGTAATTGAAAATATATTACATCAATACGTGTCTGGCGCTATCTCTATAGGACATTGCCTAGAGATGTTAAGATTTTAATAAGTATTTTTGCAACTGTTAGTAATGATTAATTAATCAGTAATAATTAAGAAGTATGAAACTGTGATTTTTAATATTAAAGATTTTTATAATATACTCAAACTAGGTACTCTTATTATTAATATTGTTTCAATGTGATTGTAACTGAAAATATGATTTTATATCCTATTTGTAATTGTAAAACATCAACGAACCACCTGTGATTTTTTATTAATTAGTCAGTAATAATTATGATTATGAAACGATCTGCGATTTTTAATTTTAAAGATTTTATAATATACATACTTATACTACTCTTAGTATAATGTTGTTTCAATGTGATTGTAACTTGGAAAATGTTTTTATATCCTATTTGTAATGGAGAATGTTACTTTGCCAAATCGCCTGAAAGTTTGTCATAATATAGCCTGTATGGATACAAGTTAACAACTTTTTGTTTCTCTCAAAAATACCCTATAGTTTTTATTTTATAAGCATTTAAAGTTTCGAAAAATATTCAGTCGCGCTGGCAGACTCGCTATGCGTATGACGTCACAGTACCGTGGCGTAGAGCTAGTCGCCAGTGGAACACACAAAGTACTCTTGTAATTATTATGTAGGTCCTACTGCAATGTGATTATTATACGTATATAATTTATATTAAGTATATCTATGTGTTTTATTTATAACATCCTCTTTGAATACACAATAACATTGGTCCTTGTATACACATAAGAGTGCCGAAAGCAAAAAGATATTATTCTCTCAATTTCGTAATTTGGTTAAGCAACTTCGATGTCGATGATGCACACACGAGTTTTTAAAAATTATCGATATAATTCATTACGTTTACTTCATGCTTTTCCCTATTTTTAAACGTGGGAGCGCTTCGAGGAAATAAATTTTAATATTTTTAATCGTTCCTCCAAGCGCTCCTTTTGGGAGCGCTTGGAGGAACAAAACGGGAGCGCTTAGATGGGAGCGCTACAAAACGGGAGCGCTACGAGGAATACCTCAATTATTTTTCTCAACAATAAAAAATATTATTGTAGCAACAATCCTTGCTCTACAATTTCACATTACATAACACAAAAAACCGTAAGTAATTTAAAACACAACACTAATTTAAATTACTTAAAATTTTCGTAACAACAACAACACAACATTGTTTTATTCGCACACTCCACATCACTCATTTGTCAAAAACTCACGTCCCATACATAAAGAAGAACAATAAAAATATTTTCTATGTAACTTTATTGCGACTTGTTTTGCTAACGGTACCTCTAACGCGACAAGGCGACCTTGGCGAGGACTTGGTCAAGAAACTTACGAGTCTTCACGTTTAGGACAAAAAAATGGCGGCTGATGAACTGACACAACAGGAAAAACTGTCAAAAATGTGGTCTAGAACATTGAGCTATGCATTATTCAAATCGAGGATGAAATCATGGGCTTTTAGGCTGTAACTTCGTTGTGAAATTGTTTTTTTTGTGCATTCTAAGTCAACGTTGTCAAATCTGTTTGTTGGTAGAACGAAAAGCATTTATGGAGTACTAATTTTTCCTGGTTATAAGTATGATAAGATACAGTAAAGTGCTTTTTAATTTAGGTCGATAAATCTTAAGTAAGTAATATTATATTTTTTGTTGTTTGTAGAGATAAAAAAAATAAATAAAGCACAAACATTTGAGCGTGAGCGCGTTACAATCTTGAAAGTAAATACTTCGATTTTGAATCTAAAATGAGAGTATCCTTTAGCATTTATGTCCAATTTTTGTTGATAAAATATACAGCCTTCATAAAAAATAAATCCTTAACTGCTATTAATAGGAATTAAGAAAACATTATACATGTTATAGGCAATGTGTACAATGCAGGCATTCTATACAATACCTAGGAAATGTATAGAATGCCGGGGTCGTTCAGGCAATGTATGAAATGATGTTCAATGTTTGAACTATTTTACACTTTACCTAGGAAATGTATAAAATACCTAGGCATTGTATAGAATGCCAGTTGAAGCACAGGCAATGTATGTAATCGATTTTTCTTCTCTATGATTTAGTTAGATAGGTACTGATCTTTTGGGAGCTAATCCTAATTTCAACTTCCATTAGCAGATAGCGATAAGACATGTGTTCTATTGGTTTGTATGCCTAAGTACATACGAGTTTTTGCGTAGAGAGCGTTTCTCACATAGCAGTTGCCTTCGGGTAAATAAACATTTACATTTTATCTCTTCTCATCTGAGAAGCGGTGGCTCCGTCGAGCCACCTTGAAAAGTAGTAATCAGTTTTTCGACCTAGGATGCAAGAGCGAGCGAAGCGAGTTCGGGACTTTAGGGCACCCCGACACGGATAGGTTAGGTTAGAAGGGGATGGCGGGGTCTGAAAGACCCCGCCATCCCCTTCGTGGTTATTTTTTTATAAACCACCCAGAAGTAGGAGCCCCGCAAAGCGGGGCTCCGTCGAGCCACCTTGGTAGGTAGTAATCAGTGACCTAATTGACCTAAGATGCAAGAGCGAGCTCGGGACTTGGAGCACCCCGACACGTACAGGTTAGATTCGAAGAGAAAGATTCACATTTCATTTGATTACGTATTGCCCACTCGACTGTACCATGCGCAAGTTCGGACTCGCGACTATACTCAAGGCGGTCACAAAGTTTGGCGCGGGCTGTACGGGCTAGTCCCGCACGTCGCACACACGTGTTTCCTTCTCGTGGTCGTTCATTATACACATTGCCTGATGCGCTTTGGGCATTTTATACAATACCTAGGCAATGTATGAAATGAATCGTATTATATACATTGCCTGTACGTTTTAGGCAATATATATAAAGCCTAGGCATTCTATACAATGCCGGATTATACACATTGCCTATAACATACATATAGTATGTAAAACGAGTATATCCAATTTTTTTATAAATCAAGGTTATTAGCTTACTTTTCCGAAGCGCACTAATAAATAGTGATCTTAAAGCGAGAGTAGTTCCACTATAAGAAAGAGATAGAGCTATACAAGTCATCTAGCGCCATCTCGTTCCCACAGTAAAAAGAAGATAGGATTCACTTAAAAACACGTGAGGAATATTCTGAATCTTCAAAGTACAAGACAGCATTGCTTGTCATCACTCACACCTACCTCAAATCTTAACCAAGTGCCAGCCGTTACACAGCTCAAATTGACAGCAGGCACTCTAAAGACTGCTAATTACCATGACTACGCCCATCCTTGTCAGATCCGACCTTCCAACGTCAGCCCAGATTGACAGAACCCTTGAAAATTACCTGCAACAAAAACAAATTAGGTTTTAAGGGCAAGTTTCTATTATATTGATCGTACTTAGTACTAGGGTCACATAATTATGAGCAGATAGAAATCTAAACATGTGACATCTGTCTTTCAATCAATTGAATCATAAGTGTGGCGATCAGACAGAAACGTGATTTTTTAGCTAAGTAAAATGTCTTCAGAAAATTGGTTTCCGCAGATTTTCTATATAACCGACTTCAAAAAAAAGAATAGGTTCTCATTTACCTATATACTGTAGACATGTGCGAGACCGATGTGCGAATAGTTGAAATCAAACTGTACACGTTCATACATTGAAATTGCTTGAATGGTGGTTTGTACGAACATAGTGACATTTGTATTGTATTTTAGTGCAAAAAAAACAACCTGTTTCATTATCTAACCTCTGGGTTTTCATACTTCAAGTACAGAGTCAGTTTGAATACTTCAAGTACAGCGTTATTAAAGTATTATGTCGTAAATTGTATGGAAAATGAAGATTTTTTTTATCATTTATCACCAAATTCACGTCAAAATTCCCGTTTACTTCGTCACAAAAAGTGAAAACTCGTGATAATGCCTCAGAAATGAATCCACAATAATCAGATTTTCATTCCCACTCACAATTGAAGAAAACTAAATATTACAATATATTGAAATGGGTTCCTCAGAACAAGTGGTCCACTTAATAAGAAATTATTATTCGTACCTGCGCACGAGTGTCATCAATACGTATAAGGAGAACTGAGGTCAGCAGGCTTTTAGGCGCCAGATCAAGTTATAGGATATTAACCTCATATTATAATAGATTATAAAAAAAAATATTTCAAGGCATGGGATTTTTTTTAAATGTGTGCTCAGTGCTGACCTATTAAACTTTAATAAAGCCGTAAATTCTCCACAGAGTAAAACTGCTTATTTAACTCCGTGGGGCTTAATGGATTCCTTTACTATTTTATTTTTTTGTTTCATTGTACAATAACGTCATCAGTTGGAGCACGGGACTCAAAATCGATATAGCTAGGTGGAGCACGGGTCCGCCCCCGATATTATATTAAATACTTAAAATGAAGCACTATGGTAAATACAATTCTCAAAAAGATCTAGCAAATATTGGACTCTATGCAAACTGCCTAAATATAATAATATGTAGACCTTTACGTTGACCTAAGGGTCGTTTTTTTTTTTTTATTTATTTATTTACTTCAGGCCCATATAATGGCCGTTTTTATTTAGTTTTGTAGTTACACTTTTTTTAGACAAGCATTTAACAGATGAACATCTTTTTGTAGTAAGGCGGATATCTATAGGAGTCCAAATCGCTCTCGCTTGCGCCTCTACCTTGCCCACATCTCAACACTAGGGTCGAGGAGGCCGCATCAAGCGCCTCTAAAAGGCGAGACATCAAAGGGCTGCGTCTGCGTCACAATAGTCATAACTTTGCGTATAAAGTGCCACAATGTAACAAATAACTATAATTTATTGTTATGTATGGAGATGTTATGAAAGAATTTGTATGGTGAATAGATAGAAGTTAGTATGTCGTCATTATTCTGTGTTACTGAATAGGAATCTTTTTGGAGTTATTGCAAAAATCATAAGTACCTATTTAAGCAGTCATGTACAGACAACACCTGTACTGCCTACCTAAATCTGTCATTTTTTTCCAATCGAACATTAACCTTCCACTATTGTAATAATGTTGAAAATCTATTAAAAAAAATTTGACAGATTGAGGTAAGTACATAGTTAGATGTGCTGGCGTCTGTAGCTACACAAAATCAGTTTATCGTGGTCTTGCTTTATATGATCTTTACGGATATTCGACGGTCAACTTACACTGGTTCTGTAAAGCGTAATATGTAGCCATATTTACGTAGATGGAATACGAGAACAGTGGTGGCCCAATAATGTTTCGATCAAAACATGAATCTTTTGGACTTTCTAATCAGGATAGAGGTCCTGGATCACAGGGGGCAACTGAAAGAACTGGATGGACTTTTAAACAGTAATAGTATTCAGAAAGTCCCAGCCGTTCCACCAAGCGAGGGAGGACTCATTAGATGATTATACTACTCGGAAAAAACTTATTCCCAATCTAATTCTTTTACCGTTATCTGTCAGTCTTAACGCAGTACAAATTATATCTTTGGAAGATGAATAGAATCTAGCCGTCTATCATACTCACTCATAATTTGCAACTAAACTTCGACAAACATATCTGTGCAGACGGCAAAATACAGAACTAAAATTAAAGTACTGAGTTTGACATTCCGTTGCATTCTATCTTGACTGACAGCGCCACTTTTAACTGCAAAGTTAAACTGGTCATACTGTAAACCAGTTAGCCTACTCTGTGGATTGGAAGGTCTGTCATCATTTCCTAGCTATTACTTCTTAAGACAGAAGAGAGCGATTGAGAGATTTCGAAAAAGCCGTGTGTGTGAGAACATCTCCTTTCGCGCTCAACGTTCTCCTGTCCGAATCCTGGACAAATCATCGTATTCTTTCTTCCGCGCGCGTGACTCTCAGACTCGCATCCCGGAATTCCTGTGTTCCTGCCCTTGGAACCATCGGAGGTGGAAGGCTCAGCGTGTGTCGTAGCAGTCCAAGGTACGTGTATGCACTGTATTTGCTATTGACATTCTGTGGAGTTTTTGAACATCGTATTTATAATCGTCATCGTTGTGTTCCCTAGTAGCAGAACGCCACCCTGCTATTTCGGCTTTGGTGCGCATGCTACATGTTTACTTGTTTTGTTACTGAGAGCAGTGGTGGCCCAGTGGTATCGGCCTCGACTTACGAGTTGTAGGTCGTGGGTTCGAACCCCGTCAGGCGCATTACTTTGTGTAATTTATTTCAAAGCCACTTTTTTGTTAATATGTGAGTGAACGCCACGCACACATTTAAATGTTGGCGAGTGTCGAACGGTGAAGGAAAACATCGTGAGGAAACCGGCATGTCCTAGAACCAAAAATTCGAAGACATGTGACATCTACCAATCCGCACTGGGCCCGCGTGGTAGATTACGGCCCACTCCCTCTCACAGAGAAGAGGCTTGTGTCCCAGCAGTGGGAACATTTATAGGCTGATGATGATGACTTCTTAAGACGCGGACTGACTACGATTTAATGTGTCCCTTCGTCCAGCATACTCACCATGGAATCCTGATATTTCATGAATGTCAAAAAACTGTTCTGAAATAGTGCTAAATAGTGCCCAAAGGAAAAAAATAGTGCTCTTGTACTTGCGAAGTTATAGCCATAGTTCGATGAGTATGCTGGACGAAGGTTTCGCCCAGCATACTCACCTCCGTCCGGAGAATCTGTATACGCTTCAAACATAATTCATACTTCAAAAAATAGTTCCCAAATAGTGCCAAACGGTGCCCAAAAAGAAAAAACAGTGCTCGAATAACTTCGGAGTTATAGGCTTCGTTCAGTGAGTATGCTGGACGTAGGTTCTACGCCCAGCATACTCACCTCAGTGCGCGAATATCGAACGAGCTATAGGTACAATTTACGTCTCAAAAAATTGTGCTTGAAATAGTGCCCAATATCAGTCCAATTTTTGCTTGACTTTTGACCTAGAAAACCATTAAATTTGATTGTAAACTTCTACATACATTACATTGAGTACAGTCGAATACAATATTATTAACTTTCTTTCTAACAATTTTTGTCTTGTGTAAATTATTAATTGTCTATGTAAGGGAGTATTTACTTTAGAATCGCAATATTATTAATTACACATTATTTTAATAATACTTTATAATAATATGATTAAGCCTTCGCGCGTCGCATGGGACCCCGGTAGCTAGGAACAATGATTTTATATATTTTGTCTAGATCACGGCGCTTGAAGGATTAAGATATCAAATGAAGTAAATCATGCATGAAAAATAAAGTTGCTGTTATTAATGCTTACATTACAACTGACAAAATTATTCAAAATAATCATTTTCCGGATCAAGGACGGTACCACAACGTTTACGGAATTGACCTGTATTCCTCATGTGATAAAGTTCAATATAGTGTGGCAGTAATGGATGCACGTACGGTCAATAGGTATGGGGCTTACGACGCGCGGCGCCCGCGACGCAAATGAATATGTTTATGTTTAAATACTAGATGGCGCTGCCCTAACATCTTACGATTATTAGACAAGACTGATCTGTATTTTGAAGGTGATAAGGGTCCATTTTGTGTCACAAAGCGACGCGCGGCGCCCGCGACGCAAATGAATATGTTTATGTTTAAATACTAGATGGCGCTGCCCTAACATCTTACGATTATTAGACAAGACTGATCTGTATTTTGAAGGTGATAAGGGTCCATTTTGTGTCACAAAGCAATCGAAACGAACAAGCGCTTCTCAGTTTCTTTGTTTGTTTACTTCGTCGCACATCATTATAATAACGCCGGCTTTTGAGTTTGACTACATAGTGGGTTGCAAAACCAAACAATGTGTTGGTGATGTCATTATTTACCTATATAAAATTGTGTATCTAGTACGTAATCAATATAGGAGCTGCACCCAAATCAGTAAGTATATTTCAATTTATAATAGTGGCATTTAACTAAATTGATTTTACACTCATTCATTAATTGCACTGTAAAACTAGGTAGCAAGCGAGTTGTTTTTTACAAAAACACGTTCATTTTTTCGTTGAATATACTACAATTATTATTAACTACATTTTTTTCTATTTACATTGATTATATTATGAATGTTAACAAAAGCTGTGAACTAGTTAACTAGAATTCTGATTACTTTGGCCCTTTAAATAGTAATAAATAACGTAAGTAATTAAAAATGTTTTTTATTGCTAAACCTTTCATTGATGAAACTATTGGAAAGAGTTTTAAAAATTTGTATAACTATGTCACAGTACTAGTTTTGACTGGTTATAAGTTTTGCCTGCAACATATATACAAAAAGAAACTGTATAATTTCCTTTTTACAATTTTTCAAGATATTAATTTTATTGGCTGCAAATGACTGTTTTTATTCAGACAAACACACAATGCAATGAAGTAATAGACTTCATTTACGCTTAAAGTTTCATTCATTTATTATTATTTATAAAATATATAATAATGCATTTAATCGAAAGTTTTTGACATGTGAGAAAATACCATAATTATTTCCAATAACATGAAGTCTACAATTAGAAAGTTTAATATTTTTGTCCAAAAACATGTGTCGACGACTGTACCCCATTTTACGTTAGTATGTAGAAGTTTACATTAAAATTTAATGGTTTTCTAAGTCAAAAGTCAAGCAAAAATTGGACTGATATTGGGCACTATTTCAAGCACAATTTTTTGAGACGTAAATTGTACCTATAGCTCGTTCGATATTTGCGCACTGAGGTGAGTATGCTGGGCGTAGAACCTACGCCCAGCATACTCACTGAACGAAGCCTATAACTCCGAAGTTATTCGAGCACTGTTTTTTCTTTTTGGGCACCGTTTGGCACTATTTGGGAACTATTTTTTGAAGTATGAATTATGTTTGAAGCGTATACAGATTCTCCGGACGGAGGTGAGTATGCTGGGCGAAACCTTCGTCCAGCATACTCATCGAACTATGGCTATAACTTCGCAAGTACAAGAGCACTATTTTTTTCCTTTGGGCACTATTTAGCACTATTTCAGAACAGTTTTTTGACATTCATGAAATATCAGGATTCCATGGTGAGTATGCTGGACGAAGGGACACGATTTAATCGCTTATGACCGCGTAAACTATTGTCACCACTATGGAGCGTCAATAAGATTGAAAATTGAAAAAATGATATTTGTGTTGAAATGTGACGTAAGCTGCGAATGGGCATTTATTTTACTGCTTTTCTTTAGATTATTTAAAATATAGACATAAAATTAAATAATGGTTCGGTTAAAGTTTTAAAAAAATGGAAAACCTACTAAATTCTTAAAAAAAACTGTTGTTATCGCTGGAAATACAGAGATCTTCGACGTCAAAGTTTATTTTTGTGCTACAACTTCCCAATTTTTATTGGGAATATCAAACTCTTATTTATTATTCTGCTCGGTTTAAATTCTTCTTTATATCCTTCTCTGTTCACTGTATTTTTCGCGTTGCTTATTTTTATTACATTACGTCATACTCGACGTTCTACTAAGAAACCAATTTTTGGGAATATGAGATAAGACCGCGCCTTAACACCTGACACTTTTGCTGTCTGTACTTTTGAGTAAGTGGTAGTTGACATAGTACCATAGTGCTGTATTTCAGGATGAGCCGTTATCTTTCTGCCATGAATACATTATTTTTTAATATGCAAGCTTCGATCATTTATAACAACTAGATACACAATCAGCGACAAAAAACGTCCTCACCAAAAGTATGACCAAATCAGAGATCGGTCATCCTTTTGGTTTAGTACTGTTCTAACGCTCGGAACGTAAACATGCCTCCGTGCTCTTTAAAAAGTGCAAAAATCACTCTTCCAGGACCGAAAAAAGGATGTACTTAACTTAATTTTTCAGTAAGTACTAACATTATCAATATATAATAACTATCACTGTACTTTAAATATTGATATTTCCTTAAGAAATCGCCGTAAAACATTTATTTTAAAATTGACGAAATTATCAGCCGGGTTTATAAAGCACCTAAATTGAAAAGACTTTTACTAAACGTACAGTTCGTAGTGTCGCAAGGCTACTTCATTTAGTCGGGTAACATGTGTTGATTCGAGTCGCGGTCGTAAAATTTAATATGTTTTTATGACCGTTCTAAATCCGACTTTAACACATTTGAATAAGGTTTAATTTCTTTTGGTATAATATGTTAGCCAGTTATGTTTCTTTCTGTTATCTTTCTCTTTCTATTTTACGACCTACTTGAGGACAGTTTTTAGTTCGTTTTTGTACGGGATTGTGTATCTAGTTGTTATTAATGATCGAAGTATGCAAGTCAAAATAAATG
Organism: Agrotis exclamationis; assembly: GCA_950005045.1. Lineage (NCBI taxonomy): Eukaryota > Metazoa > Arthropoda > Insecta > Lepidoptera > Noctuidae > Agrotis > Agrotis exclamationis. Next base: position 14,302,926 of record OX465438.1, read on the forward strand.
AGAAAAGATTTTTTTTTTCTCGAACTCGCTTCTTCTGCATAAGTACTCCAGACGCCTTACCAATTATTCGGAAGACGCGGGTTCGAGTCCCATTCGTAACATAATTTCTTTCCTCAAAAATCTTAACGAAAACGCGAGGCAACTTTATGGATAGACTTAATAGATTCTATGATTACGTGGATCCGAGTATATTTGAATGTTTTGTTCTAAAGTAGAGGCCAAACAACACCCTGTATTAAATACTCCCTAATGGTGTTCAAAAGCTGTAAGAAAAATTTGGCTAATAGACATCGCTTTATGGACATAGAGATCCAGTGACAGTTAGATTCGAGATCAAAGGCGTCCAGCCGTGATGCTGATGAAGTAAGAGCATTGCTCGGAATGGTATCCGCTCTTAATTTACATGTTGTAGATTCTGGGTTCACACCCTGATAATGATTTTTGTTAATGGTTTTGTAAGGATAACTAGAAACATCAATCCGAAGACATGTGACATCCACCTGCTAATGGATTATTGCTTGATTTCTCTTACAGAGATGAAGTCAGTGTCCCAGCGGTGAGCAAATTAACCTGATTACGGTATTTAGCAACGTAAATAAAACAAATACCCAGCAATATACATATAAGACCGACGTCCTTTACGACAGCACCAATAAAAATATCTTTGAGCAACACGACACACATTAGTACCATCATCTGAAGGTCTTTATGTAATACATACTTCGCACCAAATACTTAAGTTTACCAAACGCTACTCAATTTATTAACACCGTGAGTAAAAACTTCAAAAACACAATCGCGACGTTGACAAAGATATACATTGCTTTATTCGTACGCAACCTTTAGATTAGTATCAAAAACTTGCCAAGTGAAACCAGGGCCGCATTATCCTGTAAGGCCCCTAGGCAATGCAATTCTTGGGGCCCCTTAACCATATTTTTCTTATTGTACGAGAATTATTTGTCAAATCAAATATGGGCATTTCCAATATTTTTATTTCTGAGACAAACGGTGTATTTTTTACGTTTCGAAAGTTACCAATACTTTGAAACTGAAATTGAATGTAATTCGTTATATATCACAATGGAGATTCCCTGCACTGGGATACCAGTGGAGATTTTCTATGCTTTGGGACAGTTTCTCTAATAAATGGTCAACATTCCCTAGTGTAACTTTTAATACAAAGTGTATTTTGCAACAATATGATTAGGTACCTTGACTTGACTACAACATCATCAGCATTATCTCGCCTGATTCGTCGCTTTAATAGAAATGGTTTCTAGGAAGGTAACAAATTTTAGTTTGACGAAACGTTTTGTTTTTCTTGGTGCGTGCCCTGGGCCCTTGTCGTATCGGGGCCCCTAGGCAGCTCTGTCTTAAGGTTAATCCGGCCCTGAGTAAAACCAAGGTTTTTCATACAATTATACAGCATGGGAACTAGATAGAACGCTGTATAATTGTTTATTGTCCTATTCGCTAAACAATTGGACACTTGTGAAATAGGAACTGTAGTGACCCTAAAAGATGATTTCGGTTTTTTATTAGCCATAATGTTCTGTAATGCTCAGTGATTCTCACGTTGCGTTACATAAGAAATTAATATGCAAGGTGAACAGAATTATTAAAAGTAACGGCAATGTAGAGTTAATCTAAGTACGCTGTCAAGTAAACATTAGCAGCCGTACTACAAAAACCACAGAATACCTAATAGCAAAATCTTAAACATCTGTTGAACAATTGTCTAAAAATAGTGTGATTGCAAAATGGACCTTATTTCAACGTCATAATCTGACATTTTTTTTAGACAAGTGTTCAACAGACGTTTAAAAATTTTTGTGGTACAAAGGTAACAGCCTTACTAGAACACTTGTCTAAAAAAAGTGTGACTGCAAAACGGACCTTATTTCAACGACATAATCTGACATTTTTTTAGACAAGTGTTCAACAGACGTTTAAAAGTTTTTGTGGTACAACGGTGTTTGTTTGTATTTATGATTTTTTTAAAAAACTTTGCCCCACACTAGGAATTTCTCCTGTGTCACACACATACACCGGCGTACCACATTCAACTTCTTCTCTAACCCACCAAAACACATTCAACATTCACCAAAACGATATCAACATCAATATAAACTCACCAAGTCATACAACAATCCATACATTGATTGAAACTGAATCAACAATGGCGGACACAAGACAAATTGATGTTCTATTCGCGATCGATCATCAATACAAGATGGATGGAGTAATTAATAACACTGCTGGCTATTGTGCTGGATCCTATTCATTAGGATGAGGTGTGCAGGTGAATGTACTGGACGAGGTGGCAAGTCTTCGCTGTGGTCAAACTACAAGTGACTTGAAAAATAAAGTTTGTACAAATTGTTTTGCATCTTTGTATGAAATTCAGGATGTTTTAAGGCTGAAGCCAAACGAGTGTTAATTTATTTATTGTGAGTCACGTAATTTTGGGTACCAGTTTAGTACAGGCAACTAAGATTGCCTAAATGAATCTAACGTGCCTGACGGGCCTGTCTTCCTGGTATTCCTCAAGATTCGGTCTAGATTGTAAGTGGCATCGGGAATCCGTAGACCGGGTTTTAGCTATGGGAACCTAAATGTTAACTAGATCAGATAATTCGTAAGAGATTAGAGAGAAATGGATTTTTTTTTTAGGTACAAACCCACCACACTATTCCCAACCACTGCAACTCCTGAAAGCCAGAATCAACAGTGGCAACCACCAGAAAAGCGCCGAGACAATGAAGCTCGACGTGTTCCGGAGAATGAATTTACCTGTCTTGGATCCTGCAACGAAATTAATCAGAAAAGAATAGTGGAGGAGTAGGAAAAAATATGTTTCCACTTCCCTCCATGCAAGCAGGGGACAGAACAGAACAACAACATTACAACTGGGAGAAGCCCAGTTGCCTAGCACCACGGGTAAAATTGACTAATAATATTAATGGGTCCTAAATTGTGAGCTGTTATATTTGTTTCCAGTAATAGGTATGGCAAAAACGCTTGAGAAATGGAATAGAAATATCTACCTATTCGCTAAAATGGTTGAACCTGAGCAAGCCACCCTTGAAACTGGTTTTAAAAATTTCTGAGCGACGATAACCCGGGCCCTTCTGACCGAGTACGTCCCTGCAAAATTCTACCAAAATCGACCTTCTTTACCTTATCTCTGGGTAATAACCCAATTATATTATGGGTGGTTTAACACGTTCTTTATCAAGTTAACGGCAGATTAACTGGTATATCTTCATACTCATTTCCTATTGAGTAACAGCACAACACTTCATGCAAATCCATTACAAGGTTCTATCCTATTGAAGGCGCGTACAATGATTGTCTTGATAACGTGATAATAATGTTCATGGTACCTTTATGTGAAGATCTTGTGGTACTTTTTTTTTTTTTTTTAGGTGGTAAAATCATCAAATGAGTCCTTCCGCCCTGGGTGGGGCGGAAGGGACTGTCAGACTCTTACTGACTAAAATCCACCCGTGTTCCTTCGGATGCCCTTTACGTTCCGGGGCCACGGTATCCTGGGTTAAGAAAAACCCGCGACCCCAGCAGGCATTTGGCCCCATAAGGAGCCCCGTCAGTTTGCTGACTACTCCCCGAAGGCACGCGCGAAACACGACACGACGCGCCAACGACCCGGGCTTGGTGCTTTTTCGGACGGCGAGCTACCCATTACTCACCGTCCGCAAGCCCGCTGCGCCGCTGTGCCCTCTGCTAATCAGAGGCACACGTGTTGGAGCGTCCACCCGACAGGCTATTCGCATACGGGCAAAGAGACCCCTTAGGCACACAGTGCCTAAGGAAGAGTTTTTGCCCGCATCCCAGGGTGCATCGGCCCGAAAAACTGGTCTTCCCCACCTACGTATCCGAGAGGGAACTCCAGTTCACGGGCGCACGTGAAGGTTTCCTGTCTTAGCACCCCAGATCTTGTGGTACTTTGGAGATGTTTATGAAGACTAAAGGTGTGTCGGTTTGTATGTGGTTTAATTTTATCAAAGTTTTCTGCAAGAGGCCAAACGAGAGTCTTTAATTAGTATTGACTAATGGTGTTAAAAAGCTGTGAGAAAATCTGCTACACTTAGCTTATAGGAATATGACGGGGCCCCCCTCTAGAGGGCCAAAGCCTGCCGGGGTCGCGGGACTTATCTCATTACCGTGATCCCGGAACATAAAGGGCTATTGAAGGACACCGTGGATTTTAGTCAGTACGAGTCTGACAGTCCCTCTCGCCCTGCCCTGGGTGAGAGGACCCATTTGATGATTTTACCACGAAAAAAAAAAAGCTTATAGGAATTAGCTTTGATAACATAGCATAGGTAGGTACTGCTTTCTATAACTTTCAGCAGGATTCAAAATAGTCTCGTAGACCGTACACGAATACCCAGACCCGGAACAAAAACTTGCGGATTATACAAATATTTGCTCCGTGCTAGAATCGAACCTGCGACACGCAACGCAGCAGCCAATCGCTCAGCCACTCCACCAACAGTGCCGTTTAAATGCTATCGCTGATAGATTAGGCCTTTGTATTAAATTCCATTGATAAAATACGGTAACGAAACCTTAGTGACTTATACTAGCAATTTTCTCTATGACTCAACACAAGGCCAAACATAATATTTGCAATTTCCGTAAAGGTCACAATTTTGGCCCCAAGATACACTCAGTAAGGGCCAATAACGGTTAATGACCTTCCCTAAGTACATCCCATGCTGCGTACCTACTGTAATAACTCCAGCTACCTTGCCGACACCGTTATTACGTATTAAAACCACTGCAATTTGAAATGACCTCGCTGGAACACCCATCATCATTTTCAGCCTAGCATTTTCCTTACTATGTTGGAGTCGGCTTCCAGTCGAACAGGATGCAGCTGAATATCAGTATTTTACATAAAGCGACTGCCTAAATATCTGACCTCCACAACCCAGTTCATCATCATCACCTCAGCCATAAGACGTCCACTGCTGAAAATAGGCCTCCCCTTTAGATCTCCACATATACCGGTTGAAAGCGACCGGCATCCAGCGTCTTCCGGCGACATATATAAGGTCGTCTGTCCATCTCGTTGGTGGACGTCCTACGCTGCGCTTTCTAGTCCGCGGTCGCCACTCTAGCACTTTTCGACCCCATCGGCCATCTGCTCTGCGAGCAATATGGCCTGCCCATTGCCACTTCAGCTTGCTAATCCGGTGTGCTATATCGGTGACTTTAGTTCGTCTACGGATCTCCTCATTTCGAATTCGATCACGTAGAGAAACACCGAGCATAGCCCTCTCCATAGCTCGTTGAGCGACTTTGAGCTTACAACCCAGTTACGCTAAATTAATTAAAAATAATCTATCTCGGCTAATATCTTCGGTTAGATTTTCGTCTGTAACAAATCAACGACCAAATTTTCCTAATCGAGTCTTTAAGATGTCCAATCAGAAACAGCTGTCTAAAGTAAAGGAACGGGCTTTAGATTGAGATTGAATATTAATTTCGGGACTTAGTGTTTCATCATCATCATCAGCCGGAAGACATCCACTGCTGAACATAGGCCTCCCCCTTAGACCGCCACGCCGAACGACAATTCGCCACTTGCATCCATCGGTGGCCCGCGACCCTCACGATGTCGTCGGTCCACCTAGTGGGAGGCCTACCTACGCTGCGTCTTCCGGTCCGTGGTCGCTACTCGAGAACTTTTTTTCCCCATCGCTTGTCAGTTCTACGAGCGATGTGGCCTGCCCATTGCCACTTCAACTTGCAAATTTTACGAGCTATGTCGGTGACTCTGGCTCTTCGCCGAATATCCATGTTCCGTATTTTATCCCGCAAAGAAACTCCGAGCCTCTTTCCATTGCTCACTGAGTGACTTTTAGTCTCTCTAAAGGGCCAGCAGTCAAAGACCACGTTTCAGAGCCATATGTCATCACTCGCAACACACACTGGTTAAACACCCTTGTCTTGAGACACTGTGGGATTCTCGATGAGAAGATATCAGTTAGAGTTAGTGTCTACGACACCCTATTTTGGGAGGTGGAAAATCATTAAATGAGTAGCGCTCAGAGTGGAAGGGACGGTCAAACTTCACACAATATGTTTCCACTTTTATGACACAGGCTTCCTCTCTGTGGAAAGAGTGCTGTAATCCACCATGCGGGCAAAGTGGGAGTTGGTCAGTCAACTGTTCAGACTTGACTGATTAAAACACACCCAGTTCCAAAGCCGAGGTAATACGTCTTAAGACATTCCAGCAACACGATATAGTTGTCAGAATTGCGAGCTTCTGGATACTAACGATCGACAAAGGTCTACATTTTCCAAGGCACTGAGAGATTTATGTATGTAATAATGAGCCACCCATCTCATGATTGAACTCGAAAAGCACTGCTTAGCCTCAAAGATAAACTTGTAACGGCTGTAACAATTAAGTCACAAGCTTTTCGTCGTACAAGTAAACTTAGAGGTAAGTAGTAAACATGCAAAAGAATGCCAAAAATCCGGCCATCTTAACTCAACCGACCAAATGCCATGTAGTTTCAAGTCAGGAGTCAGCTCGTTCAACGCACACATGACAAAAGATGTAGGAACCCACATGCAAAGCTTGTTTTGTAATACGAGTAGCAAATAAAATATGCAGAAGGTGAAGTTTAGAAGGAAATGTAAAAAAAAAGTATGTCCCGAAAAGTAACCTTTGCTGTGAAAGTTTTTATTTTTAACTAGCACATAATATGCTCTTTGTGGTCGCGGGACTTATCTCATTACCGTGAGCCCGGAACATAAAAGGCTATCGAAGGACACCGTGGATTTTAGTCAGTACAAGTCTGACAGTCCTCCCGCCCTGCCCGGGGTGGGAGGACTCATTTGATTATTGTTCTGAGGACAAAACGCATCAAGCGATCAAGCTTGACAAACGTCAAATTGACAGTGTTGCCAACTTTACTGCTAGCTTACCCAGTTTACATTATAATTTTATCTCAATGGTTTAGATTTAGATATTATTATTTTCAAAATGTTGCTGGATTTCCTATGGGATTTCCAGTTTTTTTTAATCTAAAAAGTTGCTAGAAGTTGCTAAATGTTACAGTAGATAATATATGTAGGTTACAGTAAAATGACATTTTCTGATAATCATTTTTATTTTCATTAATAATAATAATATTCCACAACTATCACACAACGCCATCTAGTCCCAAGCTAAGCAGAGCTTGTGTTATGGGTACTAGACAACTGATAAACATACTTATATTTCTAAATACATACATATCTATATATATAAAAAAGAAAGTCGTGTTAGTTACACTATTTATAACTCAAGAACGGCTGAACCGATTTGGCTGAAAATTGGTGGGGAGGTAGCTTAGAACCAGGAGAAACATATAGGATACTTTTTACCTTTTTTATTTTGTTTTATTTTAACCCGTTTCCGTGGGACGTGACATAAAACGTGGTATAATAAAACGCAACTAACATGGAATGACAGCAAAATGACAAATGTATCAATGAAAACGGACGCCTACGCTAAATAGATACAAACCTTTTTATATACCGAACTTGTACTTGTCAATTCTCTAGGCTCTTTCTCTCGTCTGCATACATTGTGTACTGTCATACCGATATATTTAGTTACGCGTTAAATACATAGTATAAATTATATAAACGCCTTTGTTCTTATTGCATCAGGTTATGGGCCCAGTCAAGCCTGCCGTTTAGCGTTATTTCCAATTTTTATTCAGTACTTACAAAGATAGAGTAAAAGTAAAATCTGACGGGTATAACCTCACTTTTTGTTACCGGCTCGCGAGTGATTTTTCTTTTCAGCTATTTTCAGGTGTACGATTATATATTATAAATATGGCTGGAACTAACACTATGTCGATTGAGAAGTTGAAGGGTCGTGACAATTGGGCAAATTGGAGTTTTGCAGTCAAGGCATACTTACAACATGAAGAGTTGTATAGCTGCATTTTGAAAGCACCAAATGCTTCCGATCCTAACGCAGTTAAACAAGACACCAAAGCAAAATCAAAGTTGATCTTGTTGGTCGACCCAATTTTATATGTGCACATACAGGATGCACAGAATGCAAAACAGGTGTGGGACAATTTGACAAAGGCATTTGAAGACCAAGGACTGACACGGAAAGTTGGCTTATTAAAAGAATTAATTAACACTAATTTAGAAAGCAGTTTGTCAGTGGAAGACTATGTGAATAAAATTATGACAGCCGCGCACAAATTAAGAAATATAAATTTTCATGTGGACGATGAGTGGTTGGGCACATTAATGCTGGCAGGGCTGCCAGAAATGTATAAGCCCATGATTATGGGCTTGGAGAGTTCCGGTATGAAGATTAGTGCTGACTTAGTAAAAAATAAATTACTACAGGAAGTGAAAATGTCAGACACTACCGCACTTTATACAAACACAAGAAAAAATGCGCCCAAAAGTGACAAAAAAGGTCCTAGATGTTTTAATTGTAATAAGTACGGACATCTCAGCAAAAATTGTTGGCATAAGAAGACAAACAATAATAAAAAAACAGATAAAGACACAGGTTATGTTGCAGCTTTTTCAGCATCCACAGCAAATGACTCCAATTCTTGGCATGTTGACTCAGGAGCATCCATGCACATGACGATGCACCGGGACTGGCTCACTGATATCACCGCTTCACCTGTACCGAGCATAAGGATTGCTAACAACAAAGAATTAAAAGTTGAATGCTGCGGGAATGTATGCATTAAGGTAAAGGCACGTGATGGCAGCACCGATTCAATACAGGTGAGGAATGTTTTACTTGTACCAGAATTAAAAACAAATTTGTTATCAGTCAGCAAAATAATTCAAAATGGATGCAAAGTAATATTTAATGAATCTGGTTGTCAAATTTACAATCCTAGCAACAAATTAGTAGCACAGGCTAGATTAATGAATGCAACATACCTGTTAAATACTTGCCAAGAAATGCAAGTCATGATGGCCAAGGCTGATGATGATACTTATCTGTGGCACCAAAGGATGGGCCATTTGAATTATACAAGTCTTAATAAAATACCTTACTGTACAGAAGGAGTCAAGCTGTCAACAGGAATGGAAAATTCCATCTGTGTTACCTGTCTCGAAGGCAAGCAAACGAGAAAACCGTTCCCTGCTGAAGGTTCCCGAGCAACCAGTTTGCTAGAACTTATCCACAGTGATGTGTGTGGACCGATGCAGCAGATATCAATAGGAGGAGCAAGGTATTTTGTAACCTTTACTGATGATTTTTCTCGCCGAGTATACGTATATCCAATTAAAAACAAAAGTGAAGTCTTTGAAAAGTTCGTTGAGTTTAAGAATAGAGTTGAGAATGAATTAAATAAAAAAATAAAAATTCTTAGATCTGACAACGGAACTGAATATAAAAATAATAATTTTGGGACTTACCTGAAAAAACATGGAATTTTGCGCCAGACATCAAATCCGTACACACCGGAACAAAACGGGTTGAGCGAACGAATGAACCGTACCCTTATTGAGCGTGCTAAATGTATGTTGTTAAACTCTGGTTTACAGAAAGATTTTTGGGCAGAAGCCGTCACTACAGCAGCTTACATAGTGAACCGTTCTCCCACCCGCAGCTTATCAGATGCAACGCCATATGAGGTATGGACTGGAAAAAAACCAAATTTGAGCCATATGAGAATATTCGGATGTCCTGCGATGGTGCATATTCCTAAAGAAAACAGAAGTAAGTTGGATGTAAAGTAATATTAAAAAAACCTATAATCATTATCAATCTACCATATATTATTGGACTAATTTGGCATAAATAGAATAAGATAAATCTATGAAAATTATGCCATAAGCTTTCATGTCTTGTAGACTTAATTTTATATCATCACCCTGTCTTGAGGGTTATCTTTTCATATCATATTGTTTGAAAGAACTCCTACTTACTTTTAATCATGTCTTCTTCTATCAATAAATGTTCTCTCTGTTTACTCATACGTATGTGCTATCTACTACAATATACGAGTAATTTTTCCATAGTCTTATTTCGAGTTAAACCTTCTGCCATCTGCCTTCTCACACAGTAATCTCAGCGTAATCCCAATCTAGGTCCAGGCGTGTGGCCGAGGTCGCATCATGGCTTAGCGCGTGCCCTAACAACCACTTTAACCTTACCATCCAACCAATCAAATACCACCTCTATCGCATTCAACATAAGACCTCTCACAACTGCAACTTCAGTTCAGCTCTTGGAATTGGACAAGAATAAATCTGCAGCCAGTATGAGCAATAATGAGGCTTGTGTCGCAAGAAATAAAGGTGTGCCTAACTGTAAGATTATTCTAGATCTTTACACCTATCGGGTTACGCGGCTAGACTTCCTCGTTGCTAGTAGGATGGCCATTCGTTGTGATTACACAGGACTGTTTCACAAAACAAGTTTAATTGCAATCATTATGTGTGTGTTCCGTGAAGTATACAAAGCGTTTGGCCGTGGTTTTGTTTGGAAATTGTGTTTTATAACGTGTGTGGCTTTTTTTTTTTTTAGGTGGTAAAATCATCAAATGAGGCCTCCCGCCCTGGGTGGGGCGGAAGGGACTGTCAGACTCTTACTGACTAAAATCCACCCGTGTTCCTTCGGATGCCCTTTACGTTCCGGGGCCACGGTATCCTGGGTTAAGAAAAACCCGCGACCCCAGCAGGCATTTGGCCCCATAAGGGGCCCCGTCAGTTTGCTGACTACTCCCCGAAGGCACGCGCGAAACACGACACGACGCGCCACCGAACCGGGCTTGGTCCTTGGTCGGACGGCGAGCTACCCATTACTCACCGTCCGCAAGCTCGCTCCGCCGCTGTGCCCTCTGCTAATCAGAGGGACACGCGTTGGAGCGTCCACCCGACAGGCTATTCGCATACGGGCAAAGAGACCCCTTAGGCACACAGTGCCTAAGGAAGAGTTTTTGACCGCATCCCAGGGTGCACCGGCCCGAAAAACTGGTCTTCCCCACGGACGTATCCGAGAGGGAACTCCAGTCCACGGGCGCACGTGGAGGTTTCCTGTCTTAGCACCCCAACGTGTGTGGCTTAGATTATAAAACTTTCAGATTCCGTATTCAAAACAAAACGTAACGTTTTATATGAAGCCACTTTTATATTTTTGTAAAAGTGTGTGAACGCCACGTACACATTTAAGGGCTGATTTTTCAATAGTCAGATAACTTTTATCTGAGGAATAAAAATGGCGGTTTGACAGCTTATCTATAGAAAATATGTCAAATTGCTATTTATATTCCTCCGATAAAAGTTAACCGACTATTGAAAAATCAGCCCTAAATGTAATTTCTTGGCGAGTGACGTAGGGATAGAACGAAGGGGGTAGTTTCGTCCTTTTTGTGCGTGGCTTTAAAAGAAAATAGAACGGTTTTAAAAGAAGAAAGGCCAATTTATCGGTTTCGTCGTGTTACTACTCTCTGATGTTTATAAATAAAATCACCTTCGATTAAAATTATTTTAATCAAAACATATCTTCTTCTTCTTCTTCTTCCTGCCCTTATCCCATTCTACTTGGGGTCGGCGCAACACGTTTTCTTCTTCCATTCTCCCCTATCAGACGTCACAGTATCATTTACTCCTTTTTCTTTCATATCATTCCTTAGACAATCCATCCATCTTTTCTTTGGCCTTCCTCTTCCTCTCCATCCATCAACATTCATACTCATCACCCTCTTAGTCACATGGGTGTCATCCCTCCTCATCACGTGTCCATACCAAGATAGACGATTCCCTTACATTTTTTCTGTAACCGGCGCCACTTTCAAACTTCCCCTTATAGACTCATTCCTTACTTTATCCATTCTTGTCACTCCACACATCCATCTCAACATCCTCATCTCCGCTACATGCAATCGTTTTAATCAAAGCATATCACTATACGTTAAATCGTATCGTATTGCCAAAAATATCCCTAATATGTCATTCTGGAAGTACCATGCCTACGCTATAACACCCTTAAAAAAAGAGTTGTTTTCAGTGGGCACCTGGGTTCGAAACGGAGCCCTCTCAATCTGCAGTCGAATGCTCTAGTGCTTATAAACGGGAACTATATTTTCTGTCACCAAAATTTAGATTTGTCACCAAGTTGTATCACCTAATAAATAGATCTATCACCACGAAATATTTTCGCCCTCAGATAAACAAAAAGTGTTCCCAGGTATGAATTACCAAATTATATAATTATAATTATTTTCCTTGTAGGGTGGTAATTAGTAACAAAATAAACAAAATGTTGAAACGATGATGACAGCATGACAGGTAGTTATCAGTTATTTGACCTAGGCTGCAAGAGCGAGCGAAGCGAGCTCGGGACTTGGGGCACCCCGACACGAACAGGTTAGGTTCGTTCGTGTTAGGTTACTTTAAACCTTGCACGCAGAAATAGGAGCCCCGCGAAGCGGGGCTCCGTCGAGCCATTATGAGGACAAACCTATTATATTACATACAGAAATATTATTTGGTACTAGACCCTATTTCTTCAAGATTTCAGGTGATTTATTATGGAATTGATTTTATATTGTTTGGTGACTACAATTTGGTGGCAAATCTACTATTTTGGGGACAAACTCTATTTTTTAGGAGACACAAAACTAATTAAATTGGTGATAGCTTACATCATACCCCTTATAAACTGCAAAGTTTATCCCACAAATCACTGAACACATACCTACGCCGCCACGAACCACTAACATTCCTCTCATTTCTGGTCATAAAAGCGTTATCCAGAATACTTAGGAACACCTCAACTTGTTACATTGTTTCAGAGTGACGCATGACTACAGATTATGGAACCAGTACGGACAGATTGTGGACACTTTTTTTTTTTTTTTTTTTTTTTTTTAGCGTGGTAAAATCATCAAATGAGTCCTCCCACCCCGGGCAGGGCGGGAGGGACTGTCAGACTTGTACTGACTAAAATCCACGGTGTCCTTCAATAGCCTTTTATGTTCCGGGGTCACGGTAATGAGATAAGTCCCGCGACCCCGGCAGGCTTTGGCCCTCTTGGGCGGGGCCCCGTCATCGTGCTGACGCTCTTTGAGGCGCGCGTGGAACACAACGCGCCGTCGACCCGGGCATGGTCCATGTCCGGGCGGCGAGTTGCCCTTTACTCGCCGCCCGCATGCCCGCGCCTACGGTGGCCGGAGATCGTCTTGCGACGTCCGACGCCGTGGGCGTCTACCATTGCGGGTGGGGCGGAGGGAGGACGCTGTCCTCTCTCTCTCACGGCCCGCCTCCTCCTTAACGAGCATTACTGCTTCGCAGAAGGAGGCGACCGCTTCCCACTCCGTCTCGCCCCGCAGCATGGCCTCGACCAATGCCGGGCGCGAGAGGTCTCCGCCTATCGCTGCCGTGAGGACACGGCGGTGCTCTGCCCAAGCGGGGCAGTCTTGCACCGTATGCTCTACTGTGTCCTCCGGGCGATCTTCGCAATGGTGACACCCCGGCGTTTCTTCCTTCCCCATCCGACACAGGTACCTCCCGAAACATCCGTGTCCGGTGAGGACCTGCGTCCGATAGGTCAGGACGCCGTGACGCCTTTCCAGCCACTCCTCAAAGAGGGGTCTTACCGCCGCGATTGCGGCGTGCCCGAACCTCGGTTGCGACAGTCGTTCCCTCCATACTGCCCTGAGATCGCGCCGGACCTCTTCCCGCCGCGCCTCGACTTGTCGGGGCAGCGGGAATTCTCCCCGGCGCCGCGCCTCCACGCGCCACTCATAGACGCGCTGGAGGGCGGTCGCCTCCAGATCCCAGGGCAATAATCCGGCAAGGAGGTTGGCCGATTCGCCGGCGATCGTGCGGTATCCTCGGATCATCCGGATAGCCATGACCCTCTGGCATGCGACCAGCCTCGCTGGTCGCGTCCGCATGCTCAGGGCCCACACGGGGGCCCCGTAGAGGGCCATGGACCGCACGATACCGGCGTACAGCCTCCGGCAGGAGGCGTTTGGCCCGCTGAGGTTGGGCAGGAGTCGCCTGAGGGCGCCTGCCGCCCGGTTCAGCCTTGGGGCCAAACGCAGGAAGTGCTCCTTGAAGTTCCACCGGCCGTCGAGGACGAGTCCCAGGTACTTCATCGTCCTCCCGACGCCGATGCGAACCCCTCCCACCGTTATGTGGGACTCTGACCGTGGCGCGTTCAGACGGCCATGAAAACACATGGCCTCTGTTTTGTGGAGCGCCACGTCGAGTCCCAACTGCCGGATCCTTCCAACGACTGTCGCGACCGCTTGCGTCGCCAGGTCGGCCGCCGCCTGGTGCGACTCTCCCTCCGCCAGGACGAGCGTGTCGTCAGCGTAACATATTACGCTGACGCCGTCAGGGAGGTCGCCGCGCAGCACCCAATCGTATCCGATGTTCCACAGGGGCGGCCCCAAGACCGAACCCTGTGGAACACCGCACGACACCTCTCGCCGGTTCCACTCTCCCCGGTGACCGGGGTAGATGACGGCTCTGTCCGTCAGATAAGCCTCGACTATGCGACGGAGGTAGGTCGGCACCCGGTGATACCGGAGTGCCTCCCTGATGCAACTCCAGGGCAGGGTGTTAAAGGCATTGGTGATGTCCAAAGACACCGCCAAGACGACCCTGCCCCGGGCTACTGCATCCCCCGTCGTGAGGGCTCTCACGCGCATGATGGCGTCCACCGTCGAGCGCCCCCTGCGGAAGCCAAACTGGCTCTCCGCAAGGTTCGGGCCCACCCGATTCAGGTGCCCGACGAGGCGGTCTGCAATGACTCTCTCAAAGAGCTTGCCCACCTCATCGAGCAGCACGATGGGCCGGAATGCGGACGGAGAGTCCGCAGGGCGCCCGGGCTTCTGGATCAGGACCAGCTTCCCCGTTTTCCAACGAAGCGGAAACCGGCCCCTCTCCAGGCATGCGCTAAAGAGCCCCCCCAAGATTGTGGACACTGACAAACATTCCATTATATTACCATCCTATGTCCGTAGCGATGTCCGTAATGTCAATTTTTACCTAAACTTGTACTGTCAAAATTCATGGTGATTCTTCATTAACCCTTTATGTTCCTGGGTCACGGTTATCAGATGAGACAGTCCCGCGACCCCGGCAGGCTTGGCCCTCTAAGGGGGGCCCCGTTATTCAGAAGCGCCGTCAACCCGGGCATGATCCATGATCGGACGGCGAGTCAGCCATTAGTCGGGGGGGGCGTCGGCTATCCCGCCCTGGGTGCAGCGAAAGGAACTATTAGACTCGTGTACGAGTCTAATAGTTCCTTTCGCCGTGGACTAAAATCCACGGTGTCCTTCAATAGCCCTTTACGTTGCAGCGTCACTGTTTCCTGATAAGACAGTCCCGCGACCCCGGAAGGCTTTGGTCCTCTACAGGAGTAGTCATGGAGTCTGGATTTATGGTAGATTGATGGCAATAGGCTCACCCACTACTACATGGCCACTAAACTTGACTGGGGAAATGTGGGTGTACTTATAGTACACCTCTACCCTTCAGGAATTATAGACATAATGTTGTGTTATTCATATAACACAACAGTTTACTGAATCCCACACGAAATTAAGCCATCTGCCTACCTATAATAATAATTAAGCCTTCTGGCTTAATTGTGATTTGTGAACCACATTTACTGTTGGGAAGATAGAGAGAAGAATCTTTGTCGATGATCGTCCTAAAAATTCAAGCAGTTTCAGGACACTGGCAGTGGCAGTAGACAATTATTTCTACTCCGTGCCAGCGCGCACGATTTATCACAGTCAACTGTTTTACATGCGCTTCTTCCAAACCCATCTTTCAACACTGTCATTTCGAAACACACGTTAGTACAATACCTTTCATTTTGTCAATACTTTCAAACAAAATGTACTATTAGTTTAATTTAAGTTATGATAATTATTATTCTATCAGTAAACACATAATGATCTAAACTATAAATAAAAACTAACTAGTAATATGTACAAAAAGTAAAAAGAAAAGAAAAACATTTAAAGGGCGTCAAAGAATTCGTCCACATCGCTGTCAACGGGAACAGTGCCCAGAACGCTGGCAGCATTGCCACGTTGTATGGCAATGCTGATTCGTTGGCCTAGAAATAGGCCAGCCCTCTGGTCACCTGAAGAGTCGACTAATCGCTTGGCGATATCTTTAAAAACTTTGTGAGCGCTCGGACCCCATGGCCCTAGAGTTTCAACCCCAAACGGCTCAAACACACAGCTACTAACTAAGCCAATGTATTTGCGCCGCTTGGAGTTTTCAGCACTTGCAGCGGCAGCGCCAGCACAACACGCTGTACTAGGAAGATGGGACGGCGCAAGGGTGTCGACACAATATGTTGCATCCCACACCAAAGGCCTACCCAGCTTCCATGGCATTATAATTCAATAACATGGATTTCAACCTGTGTTGTCGCTTCATACAAAATATTGATAAACAGCTGAATTCAGTTAGAGAAGTTTAAAATAAAATCATCATTATCTTGCTCTTGTCCCATTTTACGTGGGTTCAATGCAACACATTTTATTCTTGAAGAAAGATGCCGATTTCAACATAGTTATAAAAAACGCAAGGCATTTTTATAAGACACTAGCAAACAGATGGCTTCGTTTTATGTAACATTTCGTTTGGTGATTAAAAGAAGAAGAAAATTTTTTTTTTCCTGAATTTTCTTTGCTATAAACCTCACGGAGCCCGAGACCTTTCCAACGAATGCAAAACCGTGGAAATCGGTTCGTGCGTTCTGGAGTTATAGCGTCAGGAAGGAAAACCCGACTTTTTACAACACGTATTTTTATATAGTAGATAAAGATTTCTACCTACATGTTGTTTTTAGGACTGTCACACTTGACTTAACCAACCTGTTCCTTCAACTGCCCTTTACATTCCAATCGAGCTTTATATAGTATAATAACAGTCCCGTGAATAAACAACTAATAAAAATTTGTTTGATAAAACTGCAGTAATGAAGTATTCTATTATATCCTCAAAGTTACCTATATTTCGAAACGTTACTAAAAGAAACAAACCACCTCCCCTATGTTAAGTTATATTAGCTGATGAATGGAAGACGATAATGTTAAAATGTTTGCGGTTCTCTGAGGAAACAGAATAAAAGGACTAACTTCATTTACTGCTATTGGTATAAGCGTTGTACTAAATGTATTAAATAATACCTTAGACACACGTAACAGGCCAACACGTATGTCCGTCCATTCAACATGCGGAACTATCACGATTGTGCTAATCCATCGCCTACGGACGCCATTACCCCATTTCTACGAACTTTTACAACTACGTGGGAAGAGCCGAAGATATTACTTACTTAGCTTCTGCCCTCGGCTTTTCTCGCAATTTAAAAAAAGGCAAATTTCAACATTTGTTAAATGTAAGCAATATATTTGGATATTGAGGCAACAGATTAAGCCTCCTGCAGACACACGCGATTAATCGCGCTGCGACAACGAGCCAAACTAATTTCCACTCTAAAAATACTGCGAATGGACCGCGACATGTCGCCCCGCGCGATTAATCGCGTGTGTCTGCAGGAGGCTTTATTCGAAATACAACAACCCGACCCCAGAATAGCCTACAAAAACTTCATGAAAATTAGTTTAAAGCCTCCTGCAGACACACACGATTTATCGCGCTGCGACAACGAGCCAAGCTAATTTCCACTCTAAAAATACTGCGAATGGACCGCGACATGTCGCCCCGCGCGATTAATCGCGTGTGTCTGCAGGAGGCTTAAAGCTGCACTTTCAAAATAACCATTATTTAATTTAATAAAATATTCACTATTTTTCTCGATGTTTAATAAAAATAAAACAGTTCTATACCTTTTCGTATATTAAAATGTATGTAACATTTATTTACAAATCTATTTATAGTTGTATAATTAAAGCAACAGGTGTCACGGAAACTAAAGCGTCAATGACCCGCATTGTCCTCAATGTTGAGAATGACGTAAATGACATCACACCTACCCTAACTTGGATAATAATCGTAACGATTTTGCGACAAGACCCATGTCCGACATTGTACGATTATTGGTCGATATCGTATAGCCTTCCTACACAAAGTTTAAAGGAACAGCCATGCTCACGACCTCAGGCGATGCTACATACGACACGACTTCCTATAACGTTACTTGCGATACTTTACCCTATGACTTTTTTTACCGTGACTTGCGACTTGCCTGCGACACGGCTTTTGACTTGACTTGTGATACGATTTGGGATGCGACTTCCGAGTTTAACACGATTTACTATGTGACACATGACTTGACTTGTGATGCAATTTGCGATACGATTTTTATCAACACATTACGGTGACTCGTTGAAAACTTTTTTCATCTATTTTCTCTGCAGTTATATCTCTGCTATTTTATTTGCGAATAACCGCACGGTTCGATAAAAAAATGCACGCGCATCTACGCGACGGAGCGTTTTTGTATTGAACCGCGCGAGCATCCTCTTGACGCGGTTTTGGCCCTAAGTAAGACCCTTGTTGCTTCAACTTGTACGTCATGGCCAAGCCATAAGCGTCAAGTGTAATGGAGAAACATTACCAATAAAATACGAACATGCAAAATTACGATCATAAAATAAGCCTTATAAGTGAAATGACCTCATGCGATATTCGTTGAACTTCGAAACAATACTTGGGACCATATGGGTATGGGTATTTTAACCATTACATAATTTTTGAAAATCATGATAAAAGGGTCAATAACTGGGCAAAATTGACGCAAAAAAAAATGGTAAAGAATAGTTAGTACAGGGCACATATATAGGAATTTTGCAGTGTGATGTGATGGAATTGAAAAATATAAGTAACGGTAATAATGCGTAAGACAGGAATGATTTTACAGTATATAAGCATATAGAAGAGAGATTTCCAGGAGAAGAATTAAAGGACAAAATCTAACCAATAATCTTGAATAGCATTTGTACAAATCCTATACTTGTTTCTAGAACTGGCCGGTCTTTGTACAGCAAGCTTGTAAAAAATATCGTCTAAATGGGAGCTTTCTATTTGATGAGAAAGTTTGTAAAATATCTCAATTTACCAACGAAACAGAAAAATGTGTCACAAAACAGCAATTTTCCGAATCCAATGAAATAATATCATTTAGTTACAAAACTGATTTAACTGACCACAAAAACAATAGGTACTATTTCGTTCGTGACGCGACTGAGAACAACATAACCCAAGAATGTTGCAATTTAGACATCAGCAACAGAAGCTGGCATGTTATCGAAGATGCTATAAATAGTTTGTGGTCTAACATAACTGTGAAAGTATGTGGAGATGAAAATAACTTCATACAAGCACTTGAAGAAAGTGTTGATGAAAGAAACGAGACTACATACTTGAATTACTTACTACAACTTGACCAAAGTGTAGATGATAGTATGCTCACAAGCACGCGTATAGATCGGTAGGAATTCAGCAACATTCTTCTAAGAATACTTAGACAAAGTTAAGATTTGCGAATTGTATAGAAATAAACAAATTATCTTATCTTATGGGATAATTTGTTTATTTCTATACAATTCGTAATTTTTTTGGCTGAGTATAGCGTAACCCGTAGACAGGTAAAGAATAGTACAATTTTTTCTATATTTTTTTTTCTACTTTCTGTTTCTTCTACAATCTTTCCACACTTTGTCATATTTTTATTCTTCTGGTGCAGTAATCGGAGCGAAGAGATTTTTTTTGAGATGGAAAATCCTCAAATGAGTCATCTATAGGCAAATATAGCTAAATTTTCCTTTTACACTGATAAATCAAACACGGATAAAAGAATTCATGGAAGAAATTAGAAGAAGTATTAGTATAGCATAGGAACATTACAGGCCATATCACTGGCGAAAAAAAAACAAAACTAATAAACTGGCTGACCCAAATAATGATAGTTTGAATCTGGAACAGCCAGATGCCAAGGATGCTGAAGAAGACAACAACTACGATGATAATTCTGTTGATAACAACCGCGAGATAAATCCTACTTCAGCTCTTATAAGTGTCAATTGACAATAATGAAGATAAACTGATACAAAGAGAAGGTATCAATGTTTTATCGTGATAAGATTGTGGATACACAGAAACAATAACATGTAAACGTGTGACGAGATTCAAATAAACATAAATATAAAGAATTCAGAATTCATTCAATATAAAAGTGTATACTCAAAATCTGTTACTGCGAATAGAATAAAAGGTACAACGAATTATTTCCTGAAGAATTTCCTGAATAGTAAAGCATTTGAATGCCTACAAGAATATAGGTAGACTAGTGAAAAGATGATTACTGGAAAATGGTGAACGATGATAAAGATAAGAAATTGTATGGAAGAAAACTACATTAATAAGGATGAGAGAAGTAGCAGCAGTAGTCACTCCATGTAAAATACTGGTAAAAAAACATTACCCAGTACTATGTTATGGTCTCCTATATGAAATTACTAGGAAGACAGCGATGCAAAAGGAAGAGATCGCTTTCGATTGGATCGCATGATCAGATCTCTGAAATGGATCGCGCTCTGCGGGTAAAGGCCTTAAGAAAAAGCTAAAAAATAAACTGATAAGTCTGGGAGCTGACTCCGACATAGTTGAGAAAATGCAAGACAGATCTAGTGATCAATGAAATGATTACAACGAACTTCGAAGTTATAATGCTAAACATTACTCAATGTAAGTATCTACAAACAAATCATTACTCAATACATCAGCACTATCAAGAATTCATTCACAAAAACAATGCATAAATCTGTATAAAATTACCAGTATCTGGTAGCCATTGCACACAGCGTGAGAGAATTGAGTAAACATACCCATCGGGTAATTATAGACTGCCGATTTTAATATAATAGGTAATAATTAGGGTTGCCATCAAAAAGAAGAGGATTGAACCAAGAAAACAGAGCAGTTAGTACAAAAGAAACGGTGACGTTACCTTGAATTTTTAAAGGCTTTACAAATTTAATCGGTAAACGAACTATTTCTAAGGCTTCGGGTCTAGCCACACCGAATCTTAGAAAAATTAAAAGTAGAAACAATATTTACAGTTGACAATACTTGGAAGATTTTCTGACTGACTGCTAAGCTAAAATCCTGTTTCTGACTACCTAATATTAAGATCAGGGGCAGTATAAATAAAGCCTAATTTCCACCTGTAAATTTTTGTATCTGCATCACCTAAATGTTGAGGGGTAGAAAATATCTTTAGCCATCAAATTTGCCTGGTAAATTTAAATTGTTTTGTAGTTGGTAACCCTATAAATAGTAGAGAACTCTTACGTATCATGTGAACTGCCCTGATAAACTCCTCTTCGGTCCCACGACTTTGTTTCAATCTTTTTGCTTCATAAGTTAACGAAGACGAGAGTACCCTCGTTTGAGCATCTTTAATTTTATCATGACGTAATTGAGTGGTTTCCTGGTGTTATGAGATAAATTAGAGCAGTTTTATGGGTTTACAAAGTGTGAGCTGATGAAAAAGCATCATGATATTTTGTAGCTCTTTTACAAGCTGTTGGTCGTGGGTTTAATTACTTTGTGTAATTAATTTCATCACCACTGCTCTCAGAAGGGTGCAGGAAGAAATAGGAAACCGGCATATCCTAGAGCCAAAAAATCGAAGACATGTGTGACATCTACCAATCCGTACTGGCCCCGTGTGGTTGATTAAGAGAGGGAGTGGCCCTCTCTCACAGAGAGGAGGCCTTTATCCCAGCAGTGGAAACAGTTAAGGGTGATGATGATTATGAAATAAAGAAGGCAAAACGAACAATAAACATACGGAGTGGTTTAGTCTTACTATACTTAACTATTACTTACTAAACTAATAACGGAATGCGAGGTCAAGGAGTCGAAAGGTGATCAAACTAGAACATACTCGTAAATTATATTTGTATTAGAGCAGCGTTACCAGATGCAGCTGAATACCGGTATTTCACATGGAAGAACTACCTATAAGATATTTACAGCTCAGTTAGCACTAGGACCGAACAGAAGTCTTCTTAGTTAGACTGGTTGTCAGACTTATGTAACGACTGTCTAAGATTTACAAATGACAATCAAGACCAATGGATTAACGAGCTTTCCAAGCCGCTTTTCTATATGCCCCAATTTTTGTTTCCAAATCACAGACGAAAAATGAACAATCAATTTTATTAATAACATCCATGTTTTATACACACCTGACATGTTGAAAGCCGCTATAAAATACGTTGAATAATTTAGAAGAAAATCGCGGTCACCAAAATTAATATTATTTGCTATAGATTATCATTATATAATCACAAATTCACTTATTTATTCAAAATCTAATATTCCTAACTTACAAATCCATTATTATATAAATGTAAGTAAATATTTGAACACGTGTTAATAACCACGGTAAATATAACGTCAAGAAGCTAAACAGAAATGTCAACAGTGTCCAAATATTTAGC
The DNA here is from genome assembly GCA_950005045.1 of Agrotis exclamationis. Lineage (NCBI taxonomy): Eukaryota > Metazoa > Arthropoda > Insecta > Lepidoptera > Noctuidae > Agrotis > Agrotis exclamationis. Next base: position 14,325,413 of record OX465438.1, read on the forward strand.
ATTCGCTTGAGAAATCAGCTTTTTGACGCGGATTAGTTGGCGTGAATTTATTTATATAAAGAAAAGCAAAGCTTTGTTTTAAAAATTGACTTTATGTGTTTGAGTAGTAGGGCAATTCGTGGGCGACACTGACGTAACATCAAGAATAGACAGAGTGATTCTAGTGGAAGGTTCGTATTTTGAAGATTTTTAGTTTATTTGTGGGAGGAAATCTCTAAAACAATTTCATTTGAAACAAAAATGGCTACCATTCAGTATATATGTGGTTGGGTTCTGATCCATGTTTAACAACTTTATTGACAAAACCTCCCCTTTAAATTTGTACAGATCGAAAGAGGACACATTGTTTAATTTAAAAGAACCTACAGGGTGTCTAACACTAATTTTACTTATTTTTTTTTACCTGTTTTTTTACAGTGTTACTGTTTGTTGCTCATCTATCAGCTCAGTTAACGTAAATTACCTCAACAATAAATAAAACGATGGAATACAGTAATTTGTGGTCGTAGTGTGCAAGACTGTAAAATAAGGTACCTACAAAAAATATCGATATTCTTCAAAGTGACATATCTTCGGGCACGCCGCAATCGCGGCGGTAAGACCCCTCTTTGAGGAGTGGCTGGATAGGAGTCACGGCGTCCTAACCTACCGCATGACGCAGGTCCTCACCGGACACGGAAGTTTCGGGAGGTACCTGTGTCTAAGGAGAAAGGAGGAAACGCCTGGGTGTCACCACTGCGAAGATCGCCCGGAGGACACAGTAGAGCATACGGTGCAAGACTGCCCCGCCTGGGCAGAACACCGACGTGTCCTCACGGCGGCGATAGGCGGAGACCTCTCGCGCCCGGCATTGGTCGCGGCCATGCTGCGGGGCGAGACGGAGTGGGAAGCGGTCGCCTCCTTCTGCGAAGCAGTAATGCTCGCGAAGGAGGAGGCGGGCCGCGTGAGAGAGAGGACAGTGTCCTCCCTCCGCCCCACCCGCGGTGGTGGACGCCCACGGCGACGGACGTCGCAAGACGATCTCCGGCCACCGTAGGCGCGGGCATGCGGGCGGCGAGTAAAGGGCAACTCGCTGCCCGACCATGGACCATGCCCGGGTCGACGGCGCGTTGTGTTCCATGCGCGCCTCAAAGAGCGTCAGCATAATGACGGGGCCCCCTCTGTAGAGGGCCAAAAACTGCCGGGGTCGCGGGACTTATCTCATTACCGTGACCCCGGAACATAAAGGGCTATTGAAGGACACCGTGGATTTTAGTCAGTACAAGTCTGACAGTCCCTCCCGCCCTGCCCGGGGTGGGAGGACTCATTTGATGATTTTACCACGCAAAAAAAAAAAAAAAAAAAAGTGACGTATCTTTACTTGGTGTTTTCGATTTTTGTATTTTGTCCTGAACAGCCATGAGTTCTACGAAGACCCTTTTCAAGGTTATCTATTCATTACTGGACACCCTGTGTAATTTATTAGACACTGCAACCCCAGCCATACTTCTTCCGTTGTTACAAACCTATCATATTTACATAATAAATTACTGTTTACTTCCAAATCCAGGTCATCAAAATAAAAACAAACTCTTGAGCTCACATAACAGCTACAATTGTACTAAACAATGCTACTAATACAACACCAGGTATGGTCAACAAAAGAGATATGTATGCAGGTAGCAAGATTTAAACGGTTTACCTATACGCTTTATACATGCTATACCTATGGGGTCTATAATGACGGGGCCCCCCTCTAGAGGGCCAAAGCCTGCCGGGATCGCGGGACTTACCAATTTACCGTGACCCTGGAACGTAAAGGATTATTGAAGGACACCGTGGATTTTAGTCAGTACAAGTCTGACAGTCCCTCCCGCTCTGTCCTGGGTGGGAGGACTTATTTGATGACTTTATCACGATAAAAAATACCTGTGGGGTCTAAGCAGGTTTCTGATCCATCCAGGAAGGGGATGATTAAATGACTAGTTTGATGAATCAACCACCTAAAAAAATTCATGCTGTATGTATGCAGTCTTTGGCTGTAGGTTATTCGCTATGTGCGAACTCGGTGGTGAGTACTGTCAAATCGATCGTAGAACTGTGTTGTGGCAGAGATTATAAATAATTTGGGGCTCTCAGGAGCGACTTGTGTCAAGTGTAATATGCACCATTATCTTTATGAGTACTTTTTTTGGATTTATTTCTATTTTTAATTAAATATAAGGTGATTTTTTTTATCGAAATATCTAGTGGGCAATAATTGATAGATTATATAAGTACCGAAATATATGGTCACTTGGAGGCTCTGTCATCGCTCACACACCGTATCATTAAACAGCCAAAGAGTTAAGTACGCAGACACAATTGAAACTTATAACACAACATTTGAAAACCGTTTACATTTTTTTTCAAGTATTATAAATTATTAATTTATTAGTTAATAAATAATAACCTACTTGCAAAAACACATATCATTTCATTTCAATGCTGTACAATTGTACATGTCTTTTTTGTTGATAGTACTCGCATCAGTACAGTAATCACCGCCACAGTTTCCACGGTATGTCACAACAATGAAAGTGATGACTTGTTATGAGCAGTATTTAGCGTTCACTAAGTACATCACCGTTGCGTAATTACTAAGTAGTAGCAACGTAATTAATTACTTTCTTAGTAACTTAACGTAATAAATATTATAATTGTACTGCTTTTTCACCTGCTACTCGGCTCCTGTTGGTCATAGCATGATGTTTTATAGACTACAGCCTTCCTCGATAAATGTTTTATCCAACACCAAATATTTTTTAAATTCAAAGCAGCAATTCCTGAGATTAGCGCGTTCTATAAACTAAAAATAAATCTACAGTCAATTTGGAAAGATACACATAATTAAAAATTGATAATTAATTTCTTTTTTGTAAAAGAGTCGCGAGTCACACACAAGACCTTTTAATGACACAATCCTAAAATATTTCCTTAACTTTATGAGTCAGATGGAATAAGTAAGATAAGTTTTGGAACTAAACAAGTTTACAGTAAATAAAGTGGTTCGAAATATTTTCAATCAGTCGTAAAAATACTGTAACGATGCAGGCTGCTATAAAAGGGTGAAGTATGGAAACAGATAACATATTTATGTTCTGTTGGCTCATTTTAATGAGTGATAATATTGTATTTCCTCTTAGTGTGGTATTTTTCCTAGTGTAAATGCAGTTCAAAATTAAATTAATCATCATCATCATCAGCCAGACAGTTCTCCACCAATTCGCCACTTGCATCCATCGGTTGCCCGCGAATCGAATCGAATTAATCTTCTTTAGTCTACCTCACCGTTATTAAAAGAAAAACAAAAGGTTCCAAAGTCCAACGATCAATTCTCAGATAAAAATATCAAAGGTCTACTTACTCAGAAGATCTCAAAATAGTATCTCCCCATGTAACTTAAATAAAATTACATTCAGAACCAAAACCAAAAGGAAACTATTTCATAAAATATCCTCTTTTAACCCTACAATTTCAAACCAACCACAAGTCAAGAGTTCCGTCTCCGTTACACAAACCAAAAATAATGTCAAGGCATTTATAACCACAACATGCACTTCGGTTCAATACGGTACCAACAGCGGGCGAAATTTACAAATAATACAGCTATATTTGTGTCGTCATTTCCTGGCTTAACGTAGCACAATGTTTTGGCCGAGACTTGGGCATCGGTCATACCGCCGAAAAAGCGTCAAGCGAAACTATCAGCGATTTCATCCTTCAAGAGACGTACGTGATTTATTCTAAACTAGCTGACCGGGCAAACTTCGTACCGCCTCACCTTTTAAACCTTCTCTGGACTTCCAGAAATAATTCAAAACCAAAATTAGCCAAATCGATCCAGCCGTTCTTTAGTTTTAGCGAGACTAACGAACAGCAATTTATTTTTATATTATAGACTAGCTGACGGGCAAACTTCGTTCCGCCGCACCTATTAAACCTTCCCTGGACTTCCAGAAGTAATCGCCCAAAGACCTCGCAATCTTACTATTTGATAATAACGTCCTGTTTTTTGTAGAGATGAATATCGTAGGATGTCCTACGCCCCCTGGGCAGAGCAGAGGGTTCGGTCAGATTCAAGCTGACCAAAACTACTCCGGTGTTAAGTCACAAACTTGCGTTACATCATTGTGGCAGAAGTCTAAGCCCCTTTCGAAAACAAAGCGTGAAAGCCACGCAAGTCTCCGATACGATACCTTGCTATTTTGGTATCCAGGTGACAATCGCAATACAAATCCATAGAGGTTCGTACACAGGCACGCGTCAATAGATACCAAAGTCGTAAGGTATCGGATATTTGCGTCGCGTCGAGTACGAATGGGCTAATGCGACCTCGCCTCGTCCCGTAATGATGGATGGTCAGATTGGTCATTCGCCAACTAAGTAGCTACGTCTATCCGTTTGTCGCTAACCGCTACCAGTAGGACGTTACCTTCAAATCGGGACGTATTTTACCGCGTTTTATTGTCATACTCCGCCATGTTGTGAACTTGCGACTGGCCTGTAATATTTTGTAATCGGTATAAAATCTGCTTTATCTTAAGACTTTAGGAGATTTTTCCTTCGCCCGCTGCATTCCGGGAGATTATGTGCGCTGATTTTATTTTTAATTATAAATTGTTGAGAATTCTGACGTTGGATTCTGGACAAAGAAATGTGTAGTGATGATCGTATAATATGTTTTTTTCAGCTGAACAGGACGCATAAATTAAAATCTGGCTGCATCCTTGAAATTGCGATAGGCTGCATTACTAAAATAAGTTCTACTATTCTGCATATTTTTAAGTTTGACCATCATTTCTTCTGTTTTTCGTATATTTGGTTCGAATTGAAAAATTAATTTTGTGTTGAATAACCCATTTATCGAGGAAGGCTATTAGGGTATAATACCAACGGATGTGAAGCCACGGGAAACAACTATTCACCAATAAACTACTGGAGTTACATAAATATATGTATGTACTTACGAGTACATAAAACAATAACGTATCGGTTTACGATCGCAATTGACATTTAAAGATGGCTCAAGTTGTTACAAATTACTGGGCCAACGCCTACGTACAATTTCACATATATATACCTGTATATTAGTGCTTATTGCGAATTTCAGAACATTGTGGGAAATACCGTGATCTTCTTCTTCTTAGCGTGTCGATGGCAAATTATTTTATATATTTTGTTTAGCCCAAAATTCAGCTACGCGAACCCCGCTCACTGATGTAGTCATAAGTAATAAATACCGTGATTAGGTCTTTTTATACCTTTGAAATAATGGCAAAAGTTGAAAGAATATTTTTTTTAATGATATCATCAAAATTATGAACGGAAATCATTGTTTGATCAAACATAAATGAAACATTGTAAAAAGGTACAAGCGATCTCCCAAACTTTGAGAGGAACTTTTAATCCGAATTCTTTATTTCTTGCAAGTTCCCATTTATTTATTTTTCATTTTCAATTAAGTCTAAACTCAAACAGTACTTCACTAACAACATAAAATTACTAAGTTAAACTTAGAACGAGACGGAGTGGGAAGCGGTCGCCTCCTTCTGCGAAGCAGTCATGCTCGCGAAGGAGGAGGCGGGCCGCGTGAGAGTGAGGACAATGTCCTCCCTCCGCCCCACCCGCGGTGGTGGACGCCCACGGCGACGGACGTCGCAAGACGATCTCCGGCCACCGTAGGCGCGGGCATGCGGGCGGCGAGTAAAGGGCAACTCGCAGCCCGACCATGGACCATGCCCGGGTCGACGGCGCGTTGTGTTCCAAGCGCCTCAAAGAGCGTCAGCATAATGACGGGGCCCCCTCTCTAGAGGGCCAAAGCCTGCCGGGGTCGCGGGACTTATATCATTACCGTGACCCCGGGACATAAAGGGCTATTGAAGGACACCGTGGATTTCAGTTAGTACAAGTCTGACAGTCCCTTCCGCCCTGCCCGGGGTGGGAGGGACACATTTAATGATTTTAGAAAGAAAGAAGAAAGAAAATTGCGTTTATTAGCATCAAAACTTAAAACTAATTAAAACTACCTAAATAAAAAACAAAACTAAACTTTTAATGCCAAAGGGCCTCAGCTCAGCATAATGCCAAGTAGCAGCACAAAGTTTGCCACCTGACGCTGATTTTCAGCTGCAGCAGGACTCATTTGATGAATTTACCACGATAAAAACAAAAGTTAAACTTAGAAACTAGTCTTTCACACAATTATAATTATGTCGACATCCTACCTACCTACAAAAGATACAACACTGTTAACTACTGGACTACACTTTGCCTAGTTATGTATTTATTCAATAAGTGAACAATGTATGTTCTTTTAGAATAAATAAAGAATCTTTAAACCCATTATATTTATTTATTCATTGGTTTAATATGATTGAAAACACTGTCCTCTATACATTTTGTGATAATAAGCAGTAACCGTCTAATCTTTCCGGTCATGCACCCAAAAAGGAAGTACCAGCCACATTCAACATTATAACAGTACCAAGACAACATGAGATAATAAAAAATGTTCATAAGCACCGTAATTTCGCGCAATCACGTTACATAGAGGTCAGTATAAGCACGAGTTCAAATCTTGTTTGAGATGGGTATGTGATTTTCTGTTAGTGCAAGATCGTTATTTGAAACTCCTAGCATTGCTTGCGCTCCTGGTACCTGTAATGGTTTTGAGGCAACGGTTGTTAGTATTTGGTTTATAGATTATTACTGTATCATCGTCTAACATTAGACTAGCATGATTATCTCTGGTTTTGCCTTTGTAAAATGCATGGTGGTATCTGAATCTGGTTTTTGAGATGTTGTCAAATATTTAGTTGAATTTATCGTGATTTGTTCTAAAGTTTTCAAGCTGGACGTGCAAATGCTTTCAATTGAACGATGAATGATTTTTCGAAGTAACTTTCAGAATGAAATGTAAGATTCAAGTGAAGTTGCGATAGCCTAATTGGTAAGACGACTGGAGTACTTATTCAGAAGACGGGGGTTACAACCCCACTCACAAGTGATTTTTCTTTCCTCAAAAAGCTTGATAAAGTAACTTTTCATTAACGGCATTGAATTTTAAAAGCAGTATTTTTTATCTAGCTACACTACGGTTATGGATTGTGGTAAGACCCTTATGTTTCTTATATATAGAGTTCCATAATGGGTTAGGTCACGGTTTTGATCTAGGTTAAAGCTAAACGCTCCAAAGATATCCGAAAGGAAAGTTTCTACAATGTCGAGAAAAGGTTAGCGGTTTGCACTGTAGATAACCTGAAATTGACAGCAATGACAACAATTCTACCAACTTTCTGTTAAGGTCCGTCTCACGAAAGAAGTCTCGCAGATGCGGCGCTAGCGCTACAGTCATGTCACGGAATTTTGCCAAACTCCACTGTTTAAGCCTCCCCAAAAATTTCATATAAATGATTTCAAATTGAATTTTTGGTTCAGTCCGATTTTATTATTTTTAATAATTTAATTAATATCATTAAAATAGAAAATGATATTGACATAAATTAGTTCCAATTATTGCCGCGGGACTTCTTTCGTGAGACAGACTTTACAAGAACTTTCTGTTGAAAACGTTCGCGCACAAATATGCTGCAGTGTGCGTGTACAAAAGTTACGCACAGCCTTGCCGGTGGACACAGAATCTAAACGTGATATGGACCTCAAGTCTACTATTCTAAAATTATAATAATTTCAGAATAGTCTTATCATTGATTACATTATTTTTGATTTTGATAAGTTTGGTGAGTTCGGTAATATGTATCGTCGTCGTAATAGGCAACTACTGACACTCCTTTGACAGAAATGCGTACTTTTTTGGTGGAATCGTACCATTTAGAAGCTAGCAGCTTCTCTCAGTAAGACACCTCTTTGAAACGTCAAACAACCTATTTAGAACTTCTTGCTAACAGCCTCCTTGTTAGTTTAACATTGTAGAACCACTGATTGGACCCATTCCTAGCTTCACAGTTAAAATTATCTAACACAAGACACAGAACACCGCAAATTGAGCTTTTTTCTTTTCACACTTACAACTTGGACGTGCTGCCACCTATTTATTTACTTAGCTGTGATTCGGTTCAATGAACTTGCCAACAACACCAAGCTTAAGAAAAATAACCCTTAAAACAACCACATAGAGTCCAACAACAAAGTTAAATTGGTAACACAAGTCTTCATCAAAGAAACGTTTGCGGTCCGATCACGAAATGTAAACTTATTTACGCATTTATTTCTTAAGTGCTTAAGGTCAATAAAAACGGTCAGCGGTTTTCTAGACGGCAAAAAATAAATTTGTGCTCCCTATTTACCTTAGAATTTACGCACGTGACGATTCGATGAATGGTTTCCAATGAGAATTCGTTCGGAAAAAACTTTTTGACACCTTACGTTTCGTTGCGTAACCCCATTTTGTTTGAAGACCTCTGACTTTGACACCATTGTTTCGATATTTTCCGCTTTTCAAGTGTTTTGTCTTTTATTTGAAACAATGATGAAATGGAATACACAATAGTGAATTTGAGGAAACGGAGGCTTAACTTAGTGTTCCTTTACAAAATGTGATGTAACCTAAAGAAGCATGTTTGTGTAAGGGTGTCGAAAATTGGTGCAATAATTTGTAGATTCAAGATCATGATAGCCTTATATGGGAGTCACCTTACTTGCTTAACCTGTCTTGATAATAAGGCGTGCCCCAATAAACTGTGGAAGCAATGAGGAATCATTATAATATCATGGTGGGAACTTATTACTTTAGGCAACACTTTTTTTTTGCGTGGTAAAATCATCAAATAAGACTAAAGCCTCCTGCAGACACACGCGATTAATCGCGCTGCGACAACGAGCCAAGGTAATTTCCACTCTAAAAATACTGCGAATGGACCGCGACATGTCGCCCCGCGCGATTAGTCGCGTGTGTCTGCAGGAGGCTTTATACTGACTAAAATCCACTGTATCCTTCAATATCCCTTTACGTTCCAAGGCCACGAATACCTGATAATTCCGCGACCCTGGTTGTCGACACTTTGGGAGACGATTAGAATAGTCAACCTAGTGCCAGTAGCCAGGACCGAGTGTAGCAGATTCTATTTATTTATTTAGAGTTTAGGCAAACGTTATCCAACTATTTTGCCTGACGGTAAACGATACTTTAACACAAAACTAGAAGGTTCATATTCGATTGGGACAGTTTGAGAGATTGGGGGGTATTATACTGGCGTCAGTAGTTGTTTTTACTTCAATTCCTACTTCTTCAACCAGAAAAAAGTGTTATTAATATGTATACATGTTTTTTAACGGTTTAGGCAATACTCCACGTTACCCAAATGTTGACTTTAGCGTAGTAACATGAACACTTCCCAATTTCCATCCACTCAAATAGAGCGTGTCGACGTTTGCACGAATTTACGATAACATACAACTTCGTGTTGTTGACTGTGGTTCTGTATCTTAGTGCATTATTCTTTGCGAAGGTTCGAGTTGATACCGAACGGCGAACCTAAATTTTAGAAAACTCTTTCATGACTATACCCGTTTTTGTGACGTAAAATAAACTGGAACTTTGACGTTACTTTGAAAGAAAGAATTAATGGGGAAGGCCAGTCAAAGAAAATGTAGATGGCGTGACCATAGCTAAGTCCTAATCCGACCAATGAGGTAGTACTATTTTGAAGTACCTATAAGATTTGAGCCAATGACGATGCTTGGAACTAGCTATACTAGCGCCATTAGTTTCCCAGTTGCCTTCCCCATTCCTTGTTTGTCTAGAGCCGCTGCGCTGTTTCATTTTTTTTCCATACAAAAAGAACGCAGTAAATGCTTCAAGTACGCTGTAATTAAAATATAGAAATCTTATGATAAATCCTCAGAGGTACAAGTGATAATTTGCTGAAAGGCCTTTTTTTTTTTGCGTGGTAAAATCATCAAATGAGTCCCCCGCCCAGGGTGGGGCGGGAGGGACTGTCAGACTTGTACTGACTAAAATCCACGGTGTACCTTCAATAGCCCTTTATGTACCAGGGTCACGGTTACCGAGTGAGACAATCCCGCGACCCCGGCAGGCTCCGGCCCTCTTAGGGGGCCCCGTCAGTTTGCTGACAGCTCTTTGAGGCGCGCGTGGAACACAACGCGCCGTCGACCCTGCATGGTCCATGATCGGACGGCGAGTCACCCATTACTCGCCGCCCGCATGCCCGCGCCTACGGTGGCCGGAGATCGTCTTGCGACGTCCGTTGCCGTGGGCGTCTCCCGCGGCGGCTGGGTCGTGAGGTGGACGCTGTCCTCTCCCTCACGCGTTCCGCCTCCTCCTTTGCTAGCATTACTGCTTCGCAGAAGGAGGCGACCGCTTCCCATTCCGTCTCGCCCCGCAGCATGGCCTCGACCAATGCTGGGCGCGTTGCTGAAAGGCCTGAATTTACCAAACGTACAAACTAGTATGTCTATCTGGTTGTGGTTCCGTATCTTACTATCTAGGTTTCTTATTCTTTGCACAGATTCTTCTTGCTGTACCGAGACATTGGAAAATTGGATTAGCGCTGAATTAAGCAGAGTTTTTCATAAACACTTAATATCGTTAATATCCATTTATTTATCCACCATGCAGGTCTTCTTCTTCTTCTTCCTGCCCTTATCCCATTCTATTTGGGGTCGGCGCAATACGTTTTCTTCTTCATGCAGGTATTGGGGAATTTCCAAAGCATTAGCTTTGATTCGTTCCGCGAGTCGTAGATAACAACTTCTTTAGTTTATTTCTTTGTAGTCGCTATCTCAAAACAGATGTCGCTGGAGAATCCTAGGTACCTCTTGCCCAGAGTTTACTTAAAATCAGAAAAAAAATTAAGTACCAAAAGGGTTTCCCAATTCACGTACAGACCTCCAACATTTGATTAAGCGATCAAAAACGCCGCTCGCCATTCCGCACGCACGCGCTTTGCCTCACAGCGATATAAAAACTAACCTCTGTACCGGTACCTGGCTGTTTATTGAAGACTTCTACTGTCGGCTTCTTTTGTTTTCCAATTTGGGTTTTGTTTAGAAAAAAGTTTTGGAGAAAGGTCAGAAAGGTACCGAGGATAAAAGATGGTAAAAGCTGAAATTAGACCACCGTTTGAGTTGCGAATTTAATGATTTTTGATAATGATTTTGATGTGCGCTTTTTAAAAAAAAAAAATCAAATTAGTTCTCCCACCCAGGGCAGATCCAGAGCACGATTTTACAACATAATTGTACCTAATATGGTTACTCAATTGATAATAGATGGTAGTACAATAATTGAAATACGATTAGTAGATGGACTTATCATTACAGATTTTCTATTTATCCAGAAATTACAGAATCATATCAGTTTTCCTACTAAGCTCCAAATATTAGGCGACGTGCTAAAAGACTCCAAAAATGACAAAAAAAAAATTGCCATCTGGCACCAAAGGTCAATGCAGATGTTCAAAGATCACAACACATTGTAACATACCGTATTACAACAAATATCAATAAAAACCAACCCTACCACTTCAGCAATTAAGTTCAAATTACTATTTGCAGCCCTAACAGCTGATTCGACCCATCTGCTGAAAAGGCACACGCAAAAATGAACTTTGAGTGTAATTGAAACAAGGTGTGAAATTGGTTGGGACTTGGGAGTGTTACAAGCAGATGGTTCAACTAAGCACGTGCCTAAGAAATTGCTTAGAAAAATACAATGGGGACAATGGATAGATGTTACAAAAGGCTTTTTTAGCAACGGATGATGTTCTATGAATCGTGTTACAAAAATACACGTGGCGTTGAAATCTGACGAATTTTAATAATTCGTGTTGCTGTTGAAAGCGCTGCAAAGCGTAGCGCAGCTTCTTTATTTTTGGGTGTAGGACCTCCTACCTCTTGATTATTTATAATGGAAAGCAAAGCTATGCATGCCTTAGGAGGTTGAAGCCTCTTCAATAGGAGCGTCCCCACAGAGCGCGCGGCCTCGCGAGGCATTTTCCGCGCGAGGCTGCGCAGCTCGGTTGGTGTGGACGTGTCCGGGCGGGGCAAGTGACAGCGCTGCCGCGGTCGAGCTAGCGAGCGCTTAGAACCATGCAGTGCGCAGTGTCGGCTTTTGTTTTGCTTGCGTATATTGTTTCGTGACTCGGTCGAAAAACAATAGATGCGTCCACACAGAGCGCACAGCCTCGCGAGGCATTTGCTGCGCGAGGAAACTGACCTATTTTGGTTTGTCAATGTTGTATACTGTGAGTTCGCGTCTGGCTGATACTCGTAAGATCAAAATGCCATCCAACCAAAGCAAAATTCCCTGGACTTCCAAAAATAATCCAAGACTAAAATTAGCCAAATCGGTTCAACCATTCTCGAGTTTTAGCGAGACTAACGAACAGCAATTGATTTTTATATTATAGAAGGAGAAGATAATATAAATGTAGATTAATTTAAAAATATATGTAAAACTTGAACAAAATTATGATTAGTTCTCTACGACAAAATGTTGTTAAAAAAGTCTCTATTTGAAAGCTAAGATTTAACTTTACAACACCACAAACATTGCTAATTGCACACTCAGACCGAAGTCAGACTAATCGCTAATTGATGCATTTATAATAACTAACATCGTGTATGTTTAAACGCCTTTTCTATCTCTTTTTATATTTTGTTTATTTTCAAGGGCGATGTTGAAGCTTGAATCCAGTTCTAAACTACCATAGGCAATCGTTAGTGTCTTTATTATTAATGATGTTCAAAGTTGTAATTAAAACAGAGGAATAATACTGAAGAAATCTTATATATCCGTCGCTTCATCATCATCATCAGCCGGAAGACGTCCACTGCTGAATATAGGCCTCCCCCTTAGACCGCCACGCCGAACGACAATTCGCCACTTGCATCCATCGGTTGCCCGCGACCCTCACGATGTCCGTAATTTTGTCATTTTGAGAACTTATCCTTTTGTGACTCGGTTGCCATTTTGAGAATTTGGCTTTCTGCACCTAAAGCATTATTTTGCAGTAAATGTGTCTCTGGGCTTTTACGACCTATATTCTTACATTTCTACAAGCCATCATTCTGAGTATCCACCTCCGTTCCAGGCATAATAATATCATCTCTAGCCTGCTCTATCCCACTCCTGGGCAAAAGCCTCCTTCCACTCCTTCCACCTTAGTGATACTGACCGTCCTCCTTCCAGTTCGGACAGAACCTGTCCATTTCTTCCCGCCATCTTCTTTCTTGACCTGTCGCCGTCCGCCTGTCCGTCATAATTCCCATAATTATGAAAGAGACCTTATTGCTATGTCTCTTCATTAAAGCAGCTCATGTTACCGAATCATTCACATATTATCTCAGTTTCATAACACAGGAGGCAATAAAAAAGAAATGTCTCATTAAGTTAAGGCGGTCATAGTAACCTGTATGTGTATTTTGAGACTTGTAGAATAACATGTTTCAATTTCCGCTGTATTGTAATCAGATTGTTTGTGGTGTCGTCATGGCCTTTTAATGAGATCTGCCGAAGATATTTCAATATAATAACGATGGACTGAACAAATCATAATAATCTTGCAATAACCAACTATGGATAATGTCGTTCCCAAACGTGAATTTTATCATGATATTTTTCAGTGGAACGCAGAGCTAATAGGGGCTCGTTGGCGACCTAAAATTGGTGAATGCCAAGCTCCATAGCTTGTCTTACCGCCGCAAGGATGCCTGCCTGTCGGTCTTCTACAGATTGAACTTCGGAGAGTGTGCCCAAGAACTCCACGACCTCATCCCACCAGCCCCCTTCTATCAACGCACATCTAGACGCACAGCAAATTACCATCCTTACCTTATTGCTATACCACCAATTCGCACTAAGCGTTTCCAAAAGTCTTTTATAATGCGGACAGCGAAGGAGTGGAACTCTCTTCCTGCGTCTGTTTCCGAACGCTTACAACCCTAATCTCTTTAAAGTTAGAGTGAACAGGCTTCTTCTGGGTAAGCTCGCTCCATCGTCGACCTTGTCTTAGTCACTCCTGACCTGGAATAAGGTCAAGAGCAAACCCATTGCACATAAAAAAAAATCAACGTCTCGTCCGAGGTCCATGTTTCATATCTGCATATTGGTTCGGTACAACACTTTTTCTTATAAACTTCTCCACTGTTAACCGCTAAAGTTATAATTAGTACCCTTTCTCTTCACAATTCATCCATCATTGGTTTGGCCCTCTAACCCCCTTCGTACACTATGCGACTCAAGTCTCCGATACCTTACGATTTTGGTATCCATTGACGTGTGTCTGTGTACTAACATCTATGGATTTGTTTTGCAAGTCTCCTGAGTACCAAAGTACTGTTGACTCTAGACTAGATCTATTATCAAAAATATGGTTTACTATTTTATACAAACCCCAAGAATTCCATCTATATGTTTACATAGGTACTTAGTTACGGTGCATCCACACCGCCGGTAACATTTGTAGCTCAACGTTTCCAAATGTTACTCGGTAACATCAGCCAACAAAATGTTATTTAATGTTACTAAGTTTTGACGTGTTACTGTAAGTCGAGTAACGTTGCTCAACATTCGGTAACAATGTTACCCCCATTATCTAACAATGTTACCGATTGTCGAGCAACGTTACTCGACATACAGTAACACGGCAACATTTGTTGTCGGATGTTACTGCGGTGTGGATGAGTAACAATCAACAAATACCAGAAAAGTTACCGAATGTTGCCGAATGTTACCGTGTTCCCTTTTGTTGCTCCACAAATGTTACGCCGGTGTAGATGCACCGTTAGGAAAACCCCTACATGAAAAAGCCACAACATCAATCAATCACCTAGCTATCTACTTCCCCTCTTACAGCCAAACAAGCGTGAATCAATTTCCACGACCATGTGTAATGTGTATCCATGCATAATGGGTATGGAACTCATTAGATAGCAACACTTTCTCTCATACACGGCCGCCATATTGTGCAGCTGTCATGCGCAAGAGTTTAATAATGAGGCTTCATTTACATTACGATTATTGTTTCGTTACATTTGGGAGGGGAAAGGTTTAAGACAACTTTAATCTACTTGAAGAGTTTATTTGGTTGTTTAAACGCGCTAGTCTCAGGAATTACTGGTTCAAATTGAAAAAAATATGTTTGTTTTGGATAGTCCATTTATCTAGGAAGGCCATAGATCATATAACATCATGCTAAGACTATCAGGAGCCGAGCAGAGGCTAAATATTAAAAAAGAAACTGCGCATAGAGAGGCGTGTTGAGAAGTGGTAGAGCAGCTCAAGCCCTGTCGTAACAGTACAGGTCAAATCAAACGAGAGAAGACACTAATATCAAGCCAGATAACTTCACAATAGTCTCCTAAATAAATAACAATACCGTGTTGAAGAAAGAGCAACATAATCAAATCAGATTGAACCAAACCAAGGTGCGATTATTCACGCAAGGGCTCAAGTCGCAAGATAATATCAACTCTGCCCTATTTAAAACAATCTCAATAATATAAATCGCTCTTCTAATTAACTCGTAATGCGATCCATTGCGCAGACGCACGATGGCGACGATACAAATCAATGCAAAATAAAGTATACTCAGTACACACGCGAGCACGCGATTGGTTCACTAAGTTTTATAGTTAATTGAACAGGGGAGATCAATTGCAGTGGGTTTAAGGATAGGCTTGATCTTGGAGACGATAAAGATGGAGAAAATGTAAATAATTACTTTGTTCAGAAAACTAGAACCATCTATGTCAGTCGTGGACACTACTTTATCAACCGTAATAATAAATTTGGGATAGACCTCTTGTCCATCCGGTGGATACCTTGTCAATCAATCAACAACGTCTATCGGAGTATCTCAAGGTGTGTCACAACTCCTTGTCTTCTGAAAAATAACTGAGGACCATCAGGATCTAGCCATAGCTCCTCAATTTTGTTCAGCTTAGGACTCGGTGGTCGTCCTAATAAATGAAAATAAACACACAGGAGAGAACAAACAAAATTATATAAAGAAAATAATAAAGGAAACAAAATAATTTAAAAGAAAAACAACAAAAAGAAAAATAAACAAAATTAGTCCTGTGCGAGGCCAAAAGGCTACTATCAAGGCATGAGCCGCGCCATTTTTAAAATTGTCACAGCGCTGGTTAAAAAGCACTGGTTCTTTTGAAATCTATATGACCAGGAAATAGAAAATAAACAAGTTTTTAATGACTTAAAAACGGAGCAAAACTAAAAGAAAACATACCTACATAGATTATCTGGGTATCGTTGCACTAACATCAAACATTTTAGCATTGAAATTATTTAAAGCATAGCATGATAAAAGTTCTGGTTCTTGAAGCAATAGAGATAAAGATTAACACAAATAAAAAAAACAAGCCTACAAGTCCCCACTAATAACCATAGCATACTTATAATAACTCAATAACCATAATACAAGTGCAGAACACAGTCATCCAATCCCACGTATACAAAGATTGCAATCCTTAGCAAACAAAACGCTATCCGTTTAGCGCGCAAAAAGTCTTGATCTGCGACGCGCACGGTGCATGCACACATATAGATGAACGTTGATGAACATGTGCAGAAGGCTAGCTTGGAAATGAAGAGTTTGTGTCATGAAAAAGAAAGAAAGAAATACGTTTATTCGACACAGGCAACGCTCACATGTTCTCAAAAACGCATCATAGGAAAAACTTTTAGGATAGACACGGAACAATGACCAAATGTGATGAATAAGATACTATTTTAAGAAGAAAGTTAGATCGGAGATGATAATCCGATTAGCAATAATGTATGAAAGAATAAAGTAATGAGACGGCTTTAAATAAATGAAGATAGAGACAAGTGCATGATGATGGCAAATATGATGAAGGACGATGATTTTGTTGAAATTGAACATAGTGACGTTTGTGGAACACTCGCACACGGTGTAGTGGCAAAATTTTTGTTCCCATAAAATAACAATGCCATCATGCTGCTAATTCGTTTTTCTTTAGGGAGATCCTCTTAAATGTTAAAAACTCGTTTACTTCTTTGACACAGCATCTCATCCCATCACATTCATCACACCAGCACGCGTAGCATGGCGATTCTATCTCTATTCTACGAAGAAAAGACAAAGTTATTTCATCGTTATTTCTAAACAAATCGACTGTTTTTTTGCACAAATATGACACCATTCGTACACTATTGAAGAATAGAACGTTTATTTTCTATATTTTTTACATTACCATGCTTAAAACGCTAAAATTATTTTTACGTTCTGTCATTTTGTCTATTCTTCCGTCGTCAAAACCCCTTTCTACGGCGTCATGCTACGCCTGCTGATCAGTCTGATCAGTGGGCTTTCTTTCCCAGATTGGAGGGCTTTCTTCCCCTCATCAATGTGCTTTCTTCCCCACATCAATGTGCTTTCATCCCCACATTAATGTGCTTTCTTCCCCAGATCAATGTACTTTCGTCCCCACATCAATGTGCTTTCTTCCCCAGATCAATGTACTTTCATCCCCACATCAATGTGCTTTCATCCCCACATCAATGTGCTTTCTTTCCCAGATCAATGTACTTTCTTCCCCACATCAATGTGCTTTCTTCTCATCAGTGAGCTTTCTTACCCACATCTGTGTGCCTTCTTTCCCACATCTATAATACTTTCTTTCCCAAATCTGTGAGCCTTCTCCCCATATCCACAAAGTGACGCGCAACATCTGCGCTGTCCGGATTTCCGGAATGTCGCACCGCCCCGGGCGCACATTACGACAACACACGCTTGCTACATTTTGCGCCTTAATGGACGCCTTCGAAAAATAGACGACGCTTAAGTATATGCTCATGAAAATGTTCGAGATGGTGTATTTTTTTAAGGTATTGTGTGTGTCCAAACACACACAATACCTTAAAAAAATACACCATCTAATACTCTCTGAGAGAGCTCTTGGGGAAATCCCAGCAGAAAAATATGATTTGGGGAATTCGAAATGAACCTCATTAAAACTCCTTTGCTTTATGATTGCCTAGTACACACGGTGGCACAGTGGCTGAACTATTGACTGGTGCGCTAGTGTCTTGGGTTCGATATCCGTAAAGGACAAATATTTGTATGATCTTCAAGTAGTTTTTATGGGTATGGGTATTTGTGTTTGAATATTAGTAAGCTCACGATACAGGAGAAATTCCTAAAGAGAGGCAACGTTAAAAAAGGTACTTTCAGAGGAAATCAACTAATCAAATCAAATGACTCTGAAAATAATCACTATTCGAACATCCAAACTCTTGAATTACTCAAGGCAATCCCCAAAAATGACCTATCAAAACTTCCTAATGCTTTATTTGAACTCGAAATCGCAGTACAAACTAAGAACTAACAACTAAGAAATACTCTATTTACTTAAAAGAACGGAGTCAAAGAGAAATGCGAAGTAAGCAATCGATCTTGTGTGTGAAAATGTCTGTGGTAACATTTATTTAGCCCTGCAATTAGTTACTACAAACTACAAGACACAATCTTAAACATGTTTAGTATCTTCATCAGACCATATTAACGGTCTATCAATAAATCTATACCTCGCAACATTAACTTATTGCGAAGTCATAAAATTATCTCTATTTTAAAACTACAGCAATCGATTTTATAATTACGGCGAAAATAAATTGCCCTACTACGAATACTCGATTGCAAATCGAGATAATGACGATGTTAAAACGTGATCGAGAATCGAGATAGCGTGAGTTTTTTTTGTTTTAATGTTTTGTTGGCGTATTTTGTTGTTTAAATTCTTGATCGGGAATGGCTGGATCATAATAGGTTCAGTTGTTTACATGTTTAATTAATTTAACAGTAAAGTTATGGTACCGATTTACGTTACCATGTAAGCTCGTTAGTTATGGCACTAGATTGCAATATTACTGACTTAATGTCGTGTAACATGAGAAGGACTTCTGTATAGTCATAGGTAATTTAATATGTGGATAATTTTATCTTGAATCAAGATACTAAACTATCTAATATCAACAGATAGTGGGCTATTCATAATATTATGTATATGCACCATGCAAGCCCGGTGCAACTTGAGAAATAGCACCAGCTCGTCTTAGTAATGTTATTTTATTCAGCAAACCAATCAACATAATGTTTTAGAGACATATTTTTAATTAGAGCAGCAAAACAAGATCAGAAACTTCTGGTTTAAGGATTTGAGGCATTCCGTGCTTTATTTTCAAAAATCTCACCTCATTATCACTTCATTTTATCCCGCGAGTTCTCATGGTAACCCAGCAATCCAACTTAGCATGTTCAGTGTTACCAACTGCATAAAAATAAAAGACTCCAGCCATATTTGCATGAACACCAAACGATATGGGGTAAATGTAAAAAGAAATTATAATGTCATTCTCAAACAGGCCACGGATAGGAATAAATTACTTACTTTGTATGTAAGTTGGTATCTCTGCGTAGTTGCTGGGCTCCTAGTACTCTTACTTTTATTTTTCTTTAAGAAGAATTTCGCTTTGAGCTATATTTCAGTAAGTAAAAAAATGTAGTGGGCTATGTAGGTTGAATATTAAATAGAATAGGGAGTCATTGCTTTTAGCTAAGTTTTTTTTTTAAGAAAGATGCTGCACACGCTCTGAGTTCTGATGACAATACATGACTAGCTAAGATACGAAACAACAAATCCAATATGGCGGCCTCCCCAAGATGGCGGACTGGCTGATTGAAATCCACCCCCATGATATGGGTATTAAATGAAAGGGTTTGCTGAATGGGATACGAAAAAAAATATCACTTGACCTAAATCCAACATGGCGGCCGTCCCAAGGTGGCGGATTGCCTATTTGAAATGTAGCCCTATGATTTAGGTATAAAATGAAAGGGTTTGCTGAAAATAATGCGAAATTACATTTTCTTACCAAATTCTTACCATGTCATGGGTATCAATCAATAAGGTTCGACGAGAGGAATACGAAGATTGTAATTTTTAGTGCGTGCTAAAAGCGTGTTTTTTAAACTAATAGCAATTATTTCAAAGGTTTTCATGGGTGTTTTGGTGGTAACTATGATACAAATATCATTTGATATTCAATAAGTGGTCGACTGGAATGCCTAAAATAGGGATGTGCCAACGGTACTCAACTGCCCAGCGTAAGGTGCAAACCCTAGAGAGGTCTTGGCGCAGAAATGATCAGACCAGGACCAAAATTGACCAGAACCAGGGCGCAGTTACAAATGCTCACAAGGGGCGTATTTACATATATTGCGTTTTTTTAAGATTATAATTATGTCCTACCATAGTTGGGAAAACTCTAGGCATATATAATAAACCAACAAAACTGGACTTTCCAACATTGACCAGGATTGAAGAAGTTTCATCCGTAAGTTGAAAATACCAAGTTTCTTCTAAGTTAGCCGTTTAACAACAATATGAACATAAAACGAATACCAACAATTTAACGCAATCTTTTATCCTCTGGCGTTTCTTTCATCTTTAAATATTTGCATAGAAAACAAATTATCATGCAAGTGTAGATACACAAACTATTAAAATACATGTAGTTTTATTTGTCTTCGCTCGCAACAAAACGTTACGTTCAGAAATATAACCGGCCAAGTGTGAGTCGGGCTCACACACGAAAGGTTCCGTACCACTATTTAGTTAGATAAACGGCATAAAAATAACATTTATTATTAAGGGAGTCCCCTTAAATACTTATTATATTCAGTTTTTTTTTAGTATTTGTTGTTATAGCGGCAAGAGAAGTACATCATCTCTGAAATAACCATGCCAGGAGCTCTATAGAGCTTTTACCCATCAAACAACCATGGTGTACAACTATGCCAAATGTAGCATTCTAATGGTGCTTTATCAGTGATAGCTAAAATCATGTTTACATGCCTTTAGAACTTGCTGTTCCTGTTTAAATGTATGACAAAATATTAATTGTCTCACTGTCTCACTGTCACGGTTAATTAGATACAGCCTGGTGACAGCGGAGCCTTAATAATTAGGTCCCGTTTTACTCTTTGGTCACGGAACTCTAAAAAAGCCAATGTATTGCCTACAATGTAAGCGTGGGTCGTTCGATATAAAATAGCTATTTATTATATTTTAATAAGGTCCGCCAATGGAATGTTACTGATAGATTTATCATTATCAGTACTACTGATATTGTGAGGTGTAATTTTTAAATTGGTTTAATAAATATTATAGTTGGTGTTTCATTGTATTTTATTTTTATCGGTTAATATTTTATTTACGCTCCGTTCACGAACTCGGCAATGCGACTCGACTTGCATCAAGCGACATGCACCAAGCGACATGCACCAAGCGACATGCATCAAGCGACTTGCACCAAGCGACATGCATCAAGCGACATGCATGCGTCATGCACCAAGCGACATGAATGCGACTCGCAAACTTTATCATGTTTTAAACGACTTTTCGGCTTCTTATTCTTTTGACGTATAGGATATGACTACGGGCCAGTTTTTTTATCAGTAGTTAAGCTAACGATCATTAAAATTCATTTTTTTCTTTTTTTTAATTTCTTAAATAGTTTCGTTGCTAAATATGTATACTACAATAGGTACTAAAATTATGTACAAACTATAAATAAAAACTTACTAGTAATATGTACAAAAAAAAACATTCAAAAAGCATTAATTTTTTTTTCAAAATGGTTAATTTTTTTATACAAATTTGATAACAGTTACCTACTGCTGTAAAAAGAGTAAAAAGGGATGATGCTAATAGATTTTGGCGCCGACTCTCTGTAGTAAGCTTGACAATCAGGTAAAACTAATAGGTACCGTTAATCGGGACATATTTTGACATAATTTAGCAAATATCTTGTTTATATCAAAAAAATTGCGATGGTAAAAAAATTATATGTGTCTTGGAGAACCTATTGCTTAAGCAGATATACGTTTGAAGTAACGTTTTACAACAGGAACTGAAAAAAAATAAAGATGTGACTGTCCCAAATATCGCATATTTGGGGCTATTACAGTAATGGAAAAGGGATAAGAAATCACAATGAACAAGTCTATCGATATTTGGGACATAAAATAACTCATACCACATAAAATAATCCTTTTTTTGGATTGATAGGATATTAAAGAAAAAAAAATATTTTTTTTCAAATACGTTTTTAAATTGTAAGCGTAAACTATCAAAGTGTTGCTAGAGTTTGTAAAATAAATTCTACCTTACACCAACCGACAATTATCTATATTTTTGTTAGAAATTCTGGGTCGTCCCAAATTCCCCCCAAAAACCCAAATAGCCCCGTTTTACAGTATCACTAAATACATTTTGATTTATTTTGGTACTGAGATAGATCTCTGTAGATAGCTAGCTAGAGATTATTTCCTTTTGCATATGGCTTCAAATGGTAAATGCAAGTGGAACAGAGAATAAAAGTTTCATAATATCTTAATTTTTATGACATATCGGGAAATATGCTCTTGTTGAGTCAAAATCAACACTTCAACTTGTATACCTACGAAGGTATATTTATCTACATACCTAAGAGATTCATTCATTGGATATTTAGACATGTGAATCATATTGTGACGAATTGACGACGGAACAAATATGTCGTTATGTAATAAATATAAACACCAATTTCCGAACCGTGAAAATTCGCAACTTTATATAAAAATTGGTTGTTATTTTAATTCGCGTGTCGATACAATGGTTTGGCCATAATTACATAAATAGAGGCAATAAAACATCACAGCTGGAGGTGCGAATTCAGTAATAAATATGTATCTTTACTAGCGCTCCACTTGCGACTTCGTCCGCACGAATTTCGAACTTTTGGGATTATGGGATAGTTTTTGAAAATATAAATAAATATCCAACAAATTGAGACTCCTATCACTTGTAGTAACGAAGTTTTATACAAACTATCAACCCCAAAAACAACCCCCGTAGTTAGCACCATGCCATGTTCTCTTAGAACATTGCAGCCTGCTTGAAACTTTTGTACGGAAACTAGCTCCATCTATCCCTCATGGTGAAAACTATTTAGCCGTTTTACCCGTTGGGTTACCACTTTATAAC
This sequence comes from Agrotis exclamationis, assembly GCA_950005045.1. Taxonomy (NCBI): domain Eukaryota; kingdom Metazoa; phylum Arthropoda; class Insecta; order Lepidoptera; family Noctuidae; genus Agrotis; species Agrotis exclamationis. The sequence continues at coordinate 14,348,486 of OX465438.1, forward strand.
TGTGTTATGAATTAATCAAAAATATTAATATATATAAAAATATTTATGTTGCTAAAACGTATTTATTTAATTTACACTAGTTTAATTTAGTAAATAGAAAAAGTAAAACAACGAATTCAATCAACATTGCAAAAACGTTTTGTGTTTTGTGTGGTGACTCAAAGGTCTAGTTACCAGGCCATAAAATTCCAAAAAAAAAACGACTTAACATGCATTGTTAACATGTCACTCAAAGACTACAATATATATAATGAGATAGACGGTACTCTCGACCGTGATTTCGTCATCATACAAGCAACGCCATCTATCCGCGGTGGTGATGAACTAAATCCATAACTATAGCTACGTATACATATAGCTACAGGCCGCTTTAATTTTATTCTGATAAGGGCTGATTTTTCAATAGTCAGATAACTTTTATCTGAGGAATAAAAATGGCGGTTTGACAGCTTATCTATAGAAAATAATGTCAAACCGGTATTTTTATTCCTCAGATAAAAGTTGTCTGACTATTGAAAAATCAGCCCTTAGTAAAATATCGACTCTTTCCTATAAATAGATTTTGACATAACTCTCTAAAAGTTTTGTCAAAAACTATTTACAGGAAAGAGATGATTAATCGATTTTGTTGTCTGTAATAAAAAACGTTGTAAATTACTTCTACACTTATTTTTATTTTAGAAATTAGACGACAATAAGTTTACAATGAATTGTCTAAGTAAATACATAACAAGTAGTAGGTATTAAATTAATGCAAATCTCGCTTGCTACTATCCTATTAATATCCTTAATTGTGCAGGCCTGGGCCAAATACAAAAAAAAAATAACTATTATTAGGTATTCTCACAAGTTGAGAGAACATTATTGTCTGATTTTATTGGTATGTTTGTCAAAATTCACTTTATCTTTATCAAATTTACTTAATCTGTTCTTTGGGTAGTGGAAGACTGCTTCAAAGCGTCTTCGGCATACTCTTCGGTTGTTATAAATGAAGATTTCATCAAACTCTTTGATGGTATCTCCAACACTTTGAACCCATCTCTGGAAGCGTTCTCTTTCAATATTTGGGTTTGGAAATTTGTGCAGCACACCTGGAATTTTAATGATTAATTACTTTTGACTGAGCTTAATTCATGTAAAATAAACAACAACATAAGTAATAATATTATATGATGTATACCAACCGTCTTCTGTAGTAGCCAGGCACACAAGAAGACATGAAAGACATTGTATGTGTTAAGTTGACCAGAAAATTATGAAATACAGAAGAGTCAATTTCTCACAACACTGACACGAGTCCTATCTCAAACAAGAGTCAATTTCTCACACTTATCAATAACTACCGAGTCCTATCTCAAACCAAAATAGTCAATTTCTCACACAGAGTCCAATCTCACAAAACAATAGCACTTGACTGTGAACACCTCAAGCCAAAACGGACGAGCATCAGCTCAACTCGAAGTGGAAATCCAGGGTCAACGGCTCAACTAGAAGTCGAAATCCAGGGCAAAACGTTTTTCAATATCATCTGAAATACCTATCGAAATCAAAATATCAAATTAACAATAATTTTCTATGACATGTTAAGTCGTTTTTTTTGGAATTTTATGGCCTGGTAACTAGACCTTTGAGTCACCTTTCTACTAGGACACAAAACGTTTTTGCAATGTTGATTGAATTCGTTGTTTTACTTTTTCTATTTACTGAATTAAACTAATGTAAATTAAATAAATACGTTTTAGCAACATAAATATTTTTATTTATATTAATATTTTTGATTAATTCATAACACAGTTATAAAGTGGTAACCCAACGGGTAAAACGGCTAAATAGTTTTCACCATTAGGGATAGATGGAGCTAGTTTCCGTACAAAAGTTTCAAGCAGGCTGCAATGTTCTAAGAGAACATGGCATGATGTCACTTAAAAAATTGATAATTTGATATTTTGATTTCGATATTTCAGATGATATTGAAAAACGTTTTGCCCTGGATTTCGACTTCGAGTTGAGCCGTTGACCCTGGATTTCCACTTCGAGTTGAGCTGATGCTCGTCCGTTTTAGCGTGAGGTGTTCACAGTCAAGTGCTATAGTTTTGTGAGATTGGACTCTGTGTGAGAAATTGACTATTTTGGTTTGAGATAGGACTCGTAGTTATTGATAAGTGTGAGAAATTGACTATTTTGGTTTGAGATAGGACTCGTAGTTATTGATAAGTGTGAGAAATTGACTCTTGTTTGAGATAGGACTCGCGTCAGTGTTGTGAGAAATTGACTCTTCTGTATTTCATAATTTTCTGGTCAACTTAACACATACAATGTCTTTCATGTCTTCTTGTGTGCCTGGCTACTACAGAAGACGGTTGGTATACATCATATTATAATTATTACTTATGTTGTTGTTTATTTTACATGAATTAAGCTCAGTCAAAAGTAATTAATCATTAAAATTCCAGGTGTGCTGCACAAATTTCCAAATATTTGGGATATTGAAAGAGAACGCTTCCAGAGATGGGTTCAAAGTGTTGGAGATACCATCAAAGAGTTTGATGAAATCTTCATTTATAACAACCGAAGAGTATGCCGAAGACGCTTTGAAGCAGTCTTCCACTACCCAAAGAACAGATTAAGTAAATTTGATAAAGATAAAGTGAATTTTGACAAACATACCAATAAAATCAGACAATAATGTTCTCTCAACTTGTGAGAATACCTAATGATAGTTATTTTTTTGTATTTGGCCCAGGCCTGCACAATTAGGGATATTAATAGGATAGTAGCAAGCGAGATTTGCATTAATTTAACTTGTTATGTATTTATTTAGACAATTCATTGTAAACTTATTGCCGTCGAATTTCTAAAATAAAAATAAGTGTAGAAGTAATTTACAACGTTTTTTATTACAGACAACAAAATCGATTAATCGTCTCTTTCCTGTAAATAGTTTTTGACAAAACTTTTAGAGAGTTATGTCAAAATCTATTTATAGGAAAGAGTCGATATTTTACTAAGGGCTGATTTTTCAATAGTCAGATAACTTTTATCTGAGGAATAAAAATACCGGTTTGACATTATTTTCTATAGATAAGCAGTCAAACCGCCATTTTTATTCCTCAGATAAAAGTTATCTGACTATTGAAAAATCAGCCCATATCAGAATAAAATTAAAGCGGCCTGTAGCTATATGTATACGTAGCTATAGTTATGGATTTAGTTCATCACCACCGCGGATAGATGGCGTTGCTTGTATGATGACGAAATCACGGTCGAGAGTACCGTCTATCTCATTATATATATTGTAGTCTTTGGTTAGCACCTTCGTCCTAAAAAGAACCCCCCTGAAACATTTGAAACTCCTCCTCTTGTAGTTTTTGAGACTTTGTTATGAGTGTGTGACTTTATTGTATCTTTATTTATACACAGTGTCATCTCGAACAGGTTTTTTTCTGTTGTAAAATATTTGTATTAAAGTTTATTAACCTAGGATATTCTTGTATTGCTACTCTCGGTACCAAGGTCCATCTGCTTTTTAATATGTGTTTATAAATTGTGTTTTGTTTTTATCAAACTAGTAATTGTTTTTAGTTAAAAATGTGAAGGTTTGGATGGATGTATGTTTGTTGTTACTCAATCAGGTCATAACGGCTGCATGGATCTGGATGAAATTTGACCCAGAGAAACTTATTTACTCTGGCCATACATGTAAACACACTTCCGACCACTCAAAGAGATCTGCAACCCTGTTAGCATTGACCTAGAGTCTAGACTTGTGGCAGCATTGGCACAAATATCTGCGTTCTACACTCTAGAATATCCGCTTATTTCCACCATTGTCTCGAACGACGACGTGACAGACATCTGACAGGAAATATACAGAAGAATCACTCTATGCACGAAGAAGAAAGGCTTCAACAATTTGTGCAACAGATTTGCATGATAGGACATAAACAAAATGACTGAAAATAGTATATTTCATTACAAGTGCGGAAAGGCTGTCATTGCAAAGAGTTCCGACAAATGTCTACCCGAGCCAAGGCGCAGCCGAAGGCGAGGGTTGACAGTCGGAACAAGTTGCAAAGACGGTTCCGCACGTGTACTGAACGACTATTTTTAATACAGTTGCGAAAAAATAAAGCAATTTAATAAATAAAAAAAAAACATAATAAACTAAACTCGCAAAGAAAATTTCTGGAAAATGACGCCAACCGTAGAATATAAGCAGAGTTTTTTTTCTTCACCCATTTTGGTAGGCGCCCATACAGCTTAGTCTTCAGTAGATTTTTTTATTGATATGAAATGAAAATCAGATGAAATGAAATGTATCCTAACCTCATTCAATTAAATCATTAAATCTGACATTGAAATAAATTAGTAGCTTCTTTTTAGAAACATACGTTTTTGTATGAATCACAAAAACTCTTTAGTAAAAACTTCATGGTTGATTTTTCTTTTTAATAGACATTATTTTGACAGTTGGGAAAGAGAACGCACTAGTGCGTAATAGCCCACTTTCCGAACGCTATACGTCCCTGCAATATGCCACTTTTTGAGCAACTGTATTAAAAAATATATTTCGGCCGTCTGTGACACAGGACTCCTATCTGGGAGAGGATGTGAGCCATAATTAACTCGGGTCCAGTGCGTAGGTTGTACATGTCACATGTCTCCGAATTTTGGATTCTACATGGTTTCAGAGCAGTGGTTATGAAATAAATTAGACAGTTTTGCGCCGGGCTGTGTTCGAACCCACAGAGGCGGCGTAAGGCGTGGGCGACGTGGGCCACCGCCTACGGCCTCGCGGTACAAGGGGCCTCGCGCCTCAAAAATTTTTAAAGCGAGAATAAAACAAACTCACTTCACTCGAGTTGACAAAAAATTCAATTATGGAATCGATTAGAATAATCGCTTTCACACATCATTACGATTTAAAAAAAAATGATTGTCGATTACGAATACAAATTGAGTAGTGGTAATGAAAAATTCGTGTTTTTGGCCCTGTATTAGAGAATTAAGCTAAGATCTGGGCTTTTTTACGTTATTTATAAAATTTGGCATGATATTTATCGTAATTGTTATTGAGTATAAGCGTGTGTGTGTGTGATCCAAGTGAAAAATAAAAATGTAAACAAACACAAGTGCCGCGAAACTTCGAGTTCAGATATCAAATTCTTCATTACCACTGCTAATTTATGTTGAATTACGTATGAATTCGTTACAATACTAAATGACGAGTTATTCATCCCTTCTATAGTGATACCTTGGATATCCGGAAACCACATTTTTTATGATTTTTAGCCCAACCCAGCACTGCCATCAAAATGGCGTAAATCGTATTTACACTTGGATTTTGTAATGGTAAATTAAGAAAATGCGTTGTAAATGTAGAAGTTTTAATGGCGTGAACAAATCAGATTTTTATTTAACACTAGCTTCCGCCCGCGACTCCGTCCGCGCGAATGTCGGTCTTCGCGTGGATGGTTTATTTCTCCATTTTGAGTAACTCTGACAATGACATCTTATAAATATCTATTGGACCCAAATACGGCTAAGCCTATAATAATTAAGGAGATCTATTGAGCTACTGCTGTTGAGCTCGCGTTCTGTAGTAAGTATTTTTTTCATAGTAATTCCGACCTTGTATTTACAAATAACTGATCGGAACAGGGGGGGGAGGGTTTTTGGTCCTCTAAACCAAAAATAACAGAATTGAAATTTGAATTACTGTTAAACTTTATGATAAAACTTAGTAGCCGAGTCTTGTGTAGCTATTCCAATTAGGACGTAGCCCGCAAGTGCACTGCTAGTTGAGTCACACAGAAAATTAATAAAGTCGCAAGTCGGTAGTCATTAATTCTCGGAGAATCTTAACACCGCGATTCAGAAATGCGCGTCATAGGCACAACGCCATCTAGTGGTGAGTGATGGAACCTTTTTATAAATCAATGGAGGCAGGCGTGGCGTAATGTTGATAATACTACTACTTGATACGTATACGTATTTTTCCAGGATAAAAAGTATCCTATTTTATGCCCAGGATAATAAGGTATAATTATACCAAGTTTCATCGAAATCGAACCGTTAGTTTTCACGTGATGCCTGCACATACAGACAGACAGACAGACAGACAGACAGACAGACAGACAAATTTTTTTTTAATCACATATTTGGGATTGGTATCGATCCAGCAACACCCCCCGCTATTTATTTTTTCAATATTTTCAATGTACAGAATTGACCCTTCTACAGATTTATTATATGTATAGATTCTTAATTAATGCGCACTCATAGGATTTAACGCAGAGAATATTATATTTTTTAATTATTTAATGAGGATGTCGTATGACTACAACGTCTGCCCATTTCGGACCCACTACTGAGCCAGCGTAGGTTTACTTGTCGCGGCCGTTTCGGACCCGGTACCGAACTATACGGTTAATCTAATTTGTATTTTTATGAATAAAAACTTGGCAGTGTTAATTGTTTTGTTTGTTTTTATCAGTGGCGGATTTACAAATTTGCCGCTAGTAGGCTATTCAATTTTTGCCGCCCCTACTGACTTTTGAAATTCAATACGTTATAGTTAGTTTAGTACTACTACGCAAATACATACTTACCTAGTAGAAAATAAATGTTGAAACATGTTACACGTTAAATATCATCTATCTAATACATTTAATAAAAAAGTAAAAAAACTGTGTCTGTACATTGAATATATTAAAAAAAATTAAGGGGGTTTAGAAACAGTAATAGAGCACGAATCCAAAAAAAAATTCTGTCTGTTTGTCTGTTTGTTTGTACACGCACGCTAATCTTCGGAGCTACTGGACGGATTTGATTTTTTTTTTTTTTGTATAGATATTAAGTCGGAGCAACACATAGGCTATAATTTATCTTGGTTGGAAACTTGAACAACTGATGCAGAACCGTAACAGACCAGCTAAACTATAAGAGATACAAAAATGGCACCATAGCAAAAATTGATCCACGTGATGAGCATTTTCTGCTGCGAGAATAAATTTGAAGATCTGGAACACCTGATGTGGAACTCCAAGAGCCCAGCTATACTATAACATGTGTAGGAATGACGTCTTAGCAAGATTTGTTCAGCCTGATGAGCACTCTCTGTTGAAGTATAAAAATTGAAGATCTGGAACACCTGATGTCGAACTCCAAGAGCCCAGCTACACTATAACATATACAGGAATGACGTCTTAGCAAGAGTTGGTCAACTTGATGAGCACTTTCTGTTGACGTATACAAATTGAAGATCTGGAACACCTGATGTGGAACTTCCAGAGCCCAGCAACACTATAACATGTTTAGGAATGACGTCTAAGCAAGAGTTGTTCAGCCTAATGAGCACTCTCTGTTGATGTATAAAAATTGAAGATCTGGAACTCCTGATGTGGAACTCCAAGAGCCCAGCTACACTATAACATGTATAGGAATGACGTCTTAGCAAGATTTGTTCAGCCTGATGAGCACTCTTTGTTAACGTATAAAAATTGAAGATCTAGAGCATCTCGAATCGTCTCGCGCATCCCGTTGTTTTCCCGTCCCCGGGCTCTTGGTATTGGACATCAGACGTTTCAGATCTTCGAATTTGACGACCCCGTTGTTGCTGGCATAAGCAACAGGATCCGCGTACAAAGTCGCTGGCAGAAGCTAGTTTTTTTATTATAATAAGTTACCAAATTTAAATTGAAATTAATATTGAAACGCTATTGGAATATTTTTAAAATTCATGATCGCATAAGTACCTGTATTTTACAGTGGCGTTCAGTAATGTATACTAAATAACCGACTTCAAAAAAAAGTAGGTTCTCAGTTCGACCTGTATGTATATTTGTATGGTATGTTTGTCCGCAATTACCTCGCGTTTGGCTGAATCAATTTTGATGCGGCTTTCAGGAAAGTGTTCGTTACGTTCTGAAGAAGGTTTTAGTAAATAACAATAATGGATATCTCGTGAAGTTGCCGACATAGATCCGTCTTTGTTGCTTACTAGGATTGTAGTTTTTCAAAGACGCCGATTATATGAAGATTTTTGTTGAATATCTAAACTAAAAAGGGTAAAATAAAAAACTTTTTGAAAAAAAGGGAAACCGACTTTAAAACCAAACACAAAAAAAATGTAAAATAACTTTTCTTTCGGAAGTCGGTGGCCATAGTAAATGAAATAAAAAACAAAGCCACCGACTTCCGAAAGAAAAGTTATTTTACATTTTTTTGTGTTTGGTTTTGAAGTCGGTTCCCTTTTTTTCAAAAAAAAAATATTATAAAGCAGAAGAGTTTGTTTGTTTGTTGGGTTGAACGCTCTAATCCCAGGAACTACTGGTTGGAATTGAAAAAATATTTTTATTTTGGATAGTCCATTTATCGAGGAAGGTTATACAACATCATGCTAAAAAGAGCGGAGCAGCAATGAGAAATGTTTCAAAATTGGGAAAATGTATTCCTTTTCGAGAGCTTCCGTTGCGTGCGCTGCGCATACGGTTCTTCGGTATTCCTCATGAAATATTCTAAAATAAAGTCCGCGTCCTCGGAGTAATCGGTGTACACAATGTTGAAACTTTTTAGGTTTTTGTTGATTTTTCAAAAAGTGCTAGTCCGATTTCGATGAAATTTTAATGGGACCATTCGGAAAGCGTACCCTTTCCAACAAGAATTTTTCAAATCGGTTGGTAAACGACGAAGTTATGCCCGAACAAACATAAAAAACATCCGAATTGAGAACCTCCTCCTTTTGGAAGTCGGTTAAAAATTATTTGTATCGGTATCCTCCAACAGCGCTTCGCACTAAAAATACATTGTTAAGTTCCGACATCCACGCAAACGAAGTCGCGGGCATAGCTAGTCTTTTATTTACGGATTACGAACGTAATGTGTAGGTATACATATAATATATTTTTTTATTATTATTTGGGCTAAATTTGCCGCCCCTCTAAATCTGCCGCCCTAGGCTCCAGCCTACTTAGCCTATTGGTAAATCCGCCACTGGTTTTTATTATTTTATAAAATCCGTCTTCAGGTTGCCATAGAACAGGGCCTCGCGAAATCTGTCTTGCCCACATCAAATTTAGGTCTTGCCCCGCCACTGCGAACCCACGACCTACAACAAGTAAGTCGACCGATATCAATGAGCAACCACTACTCTTGTCAATGAGATTAAAAAAGTAACGCTAATAAAATCCATAATTGGTCACGCCAAGATTTAATTTTTCATTCTTACTGACTAAAATTCACCGCATTCCATCAATTTTTACGTTTCGGGGTCATCTGTTTAGAGCCGTGTCCCATCAGTTTGATGACAGCTCTTTGAGGCGCAAGTGGCACATGACGCGATATCGGCTGTGGCATGGTCCTTGATTGGACTGCGTACTTCCCAATACTCGGCATGTGCACTTGTGCATGCCCGCAGAATCTTAAAAAATTACTCGGCCCTATTTTATGTCTCAAAACTAAAACTTCTGCTGGGACTTGTCTATGTTGTGCCAACTTACAAATATACTAGAAGTATTAACCTCAACTCGAAAGCCAATGAAACACAGTTAAACGTCAATAAGTGACAGAACATAATTCTAAACACCGTACTTTGTGTTTGTTCGTAATTTAAGTAGGTTTTGAAGCGAGGCAGAACAAGGTGCTGTGCTTGTGTTGTGACTGGTTATTTTACGAGTGTAATATTAAAGAGGTTGAGTAGAATTTTACTAAGGAGTTACATTAGTTCAAGCATATTATAATTATGTTGCTTTTTAATTATCTAATGTAACTGGCGATCCATTGCGCTTGTTAGGGGTGATATACCGTTAATCTTCATCAATATATTTATACCTTTTAATATATTTTATAACCTATAATTGATGAAGATCATCAGTATATTTATTGTAACTATACCGTTTTTTTACAAAATGATTGGTACAACCGCCAATTTAAATAAGGAGTGAAGATTGAAGAGTAAAGATCTTTTTCTCCTGACTGTACTTATCTTTAATGACAATCAGGCAGAGTTTGTGGTGGGTCAGACAAGAATTAAAACAAAATAATGTTGCACGGGATCAGTCACAAAAATATGCTACACCTCTAAATAAGTCGTAAACTGATACAGAACCTTCTTTCCGAAGGAAGTCACGGCTTTCAACGATTACAGCCAACAAAACAATATATATAGTGAAACAATTAACATAAATTAACACAAATACCATACCTACTTAAACAACGTTTAAACTACCTAGTAATTTACCTAATTACTGACTTCTAAATAAATAGCTATGATGACAAACTAGAAGAGGTTACCGACCCACAACGTACTGATGAAAAAAAAACCGGTATCTTACGATTTTAGTTCAATAAAAATGAATAGCGTTGTATAATTTCTTCGTTTTTTTTTTGTCATGTTTTCAAAAAACTAGTTCTGTGTTGTTTTCCATGTGTTTATTTGGCAAGTTGATATTGTAAAAAATACAATTAACCACGCTTATTTCAGATAACAAATAAACATTTTTAATATATTTAGGCAGAGCTGTACATATCATATCACACCCACATTTTGCCAGTTTGGTTTAAGTGCCACATAATACGAGAACTATTTATGAGGCTAAGATATGCTCAAAAAATTTATAACGCTTCTGTTATATTTTACTAAATCCTTGCAACTAGGTACTTAAATCCTGGCTAACAGACCAGGCTAAAAAATATACCTTCGAGTCAAACTCCTAACTCACAAACCTAAATTACCAAATTTCCCAACTAAGTGACACAACATAACGTCACAAAGAAACCAGCAGTTTCCTAGTTAGCAACAAAACAAACAAACAAGCATGCTACAAAATCAAATATTCCAACTAGTTTGAATGATATCGATGGCCCCGCAGAATAAACGTGCAAGAGCTCTTACCCAAAAATTTTTTTTTTGCATTTTTCGTTTCTTTGACCTATGCTGCACCTTCTAAATTTTTTTTATAATTTTTTGCCTCAAAATACGACTATTATATCATTTGATTCCTTTATTCTAGGGAAAAAACATGCAATTATATTACAAGAATAAAAGTATATGCTATTGTTAAACGCTTTTTTGGTCCCCGAGTTCACACGAATAAACGTGTAAAAACAAGCGAATGTTTGAGAAGACTTGTGCACTTCTTCGAGTTTGTTTATTAGCAGCTTACACGTTTATTCGTGTAATAACGCATGCAATTTTTATTTCTATGTGTCATTTTGTGGAATGAACGTTTATTAAACAGTATTGCATTGTCTCTTACGGTATTTAATCGGATTGTTTTATGCATTAAGTGTTAAAATACGAGTGTTTTTGAACTCAGAATGGATGTAGGAACGGGTCCCACGGTACTAAGGAGCTCCTCTATCTATGGCCATTAGCCAACATGGTTGTCGTGCCCGAAAAGATCTGTCCGCATGTTGGATAGATTTTAAGAAGGCGTATGATTCGGTACCCAATACACGGCTCATGAGGGTGCTGGAGTTGTATAAAGTAGATATAACTCTACGTATCTTCCTGATGTCGTGTATGGTGAGCTGGTGAACAGTCCTTCGCTATTTGGAATGTTGACAGATCTTAGGTAGCAGCGAACCGAAAAGGATTGAGCGTGACAGTTCCAGGGTGATAGTCTGAGTCCTTTGTGGTTTTGTCTGGCCTTGAACCCGCTGAGCACATCGCTGGAGGGTTCGGGGCTACGGTATCGGTTGAAGAGAGGTGGTCAGGCCATACCTATCTCACCTTCTTTATATGGATGATCTGAAACTCTTTGCCCCTAACAACTTGCAACTGGTGATGCTAGGTACTGAAGGTAACAGAAACTTTCAGTAGCGCCATCAGAATAGAATTTGGTGTGGACAAAATAATGTGAAGCAAGGAGAGATTATAAAATCAGAGGTAACCTAACTCTCAGATTCCATACACCTTAGATCCCTCTCTTCAACAGAGACCTACAAATATTTGGGTATGTCGGAAGCATTACACATCAACTGCCGTGCCATGCTGCACTGCAGCTGACATGAAAAAATCGTTGAGGGAGCGCTTCTTTGGCCGCCTGAATAAAATACTTAACTGTCTTTTGTCAGGTGGCAATAAGGCTTTCAACGGTTGGGTCATGCCGGCGTTGATGTATTCTTCCGGCATACTCAAACGGAAACAGACGGAACTAGATGCCCTGCAAATGAGAGTCCGTTCACTGCTGTGGTCGTGGAAGTGCGGGGGTCGTGGCTTCTCAAATGCTAAGACCCTGCACAACCGTGAGGTATGCAGTCTCAGGGAATATTTCCTAGAAACCGACGTGGGGATGCACCGAGATGTGGTCACAGTGGACAAGGGTCTTACCGCTGTCCTTGGTTAACGAGAACTGGCGCAACCCTAAAGTATTAGACAGTAATGATCGTAAGGAGGTATGGCAGAGCATGAAACTTCACGGACGCTTTTACCGGGCACTACATGGACCCAATGTCAAGTCAAATTTTGTCAGTGCAATAATAGACAATTATGTATACATGAAAGATGGCACGGTTGACAAATGTTGGGCATGCCACCTTCCGGGAGAATTGATCTGACATATTATTATTTCTGTGTGTTCTCGTTTGGCTAACGGAGAATATTTGCATAGACACAACTTAGTTGACAGGATTGTGGTATCGGTATCGGAAGTGCCGTACCTACTAAAAGTATGCGCCCGACCCAGTACTCGAAATGGCAATATCTCGTTATACTGGGATCGACTTATTATCATTTACAGGACTATTGTTGCCAATAAGCCTGACATTGTGGTGTAAGATCGATCAGATCGTCACGCAATAATTGTTGATATAACGGCCCCGCATGACGAGAACCTCGTGAAGGCAGAAAAAGATAAACAATTGAAGTTTCTTGATCTGGCTCCCGAGGATGTTGACATGTGGGAAGTGAATACAGCAGGCATTGTGCCGATAGTCGTGTCTGTCAATGGCTTAATTGCCAAGAGCCTCGAACAACACCTGAGGAGGCTCTCGCTTGGCAGCTGGATCAAGCGCCTGATTCAGAAGGCAGTACTTCTGGACGCGGCGCGTATTGTTAAGTGGTTTCCTCTCAGGAGCCCTGACCACCGCCAGCCCGGACCCTGTTCCCAATGCTGGTGCACTGCTTTTTAATTTATTTTTGTAACAATATTTAAACATGACTGTAATGAATAAGTATAAAAATGAATAAATACTAATAATACTAATCGGTTTAGGTAGCTATTTCCTAATCATGAAAAATATTTAAGTTTTTTACATTATGATTATTATTTAGCGTTGATTCAAGTAGATATTTTCTTTATTATATTCTTATTTTATTAAATCTTTGTCTTTTATTTCAACCTCTTACATAATTGATCAAGTTTACATTATTACACCATGCAATAATAAAAGCATATTACGCAAATGAAAATCGGTAATATGAACATTGATATCAATGCATTTCATCATTACAATAAACAAACAATACAGTAAGTTACTCTAAACAACCGTGCATAAGCTTGTAACTGGGTATTTAAGAAACTTAATTACTGTCGAATAATAGTGTAATATAATATTACATAGTTTTGTTTGTTGACTCTTTACACGAATAAACGTGTAATGATAGTTTACTGTTAACTAGTAACAGAAATTCACAAGAATAAAGAAATAAAATGGATTTTCATAAATTTTCGGAAAACCGTTTAAATAAAAAATAAATAAAAAATCTAATGTAACAACATATTTTTTTATCTTTAATCTGATATAACTTGTTTGTCCCTATATACTACCAAACACTAGTTATTCAAGTTTAATCGTTTTTATTTTCTCCTGTAAAGTTGTGATTTTTGACTTACACGTTTATTCGTTGGGGCCATCGATATCACGGATAGCTGTAGAATTGCATAATTTTATAATATGTTCTCCCATTATAAGGCCGAATTTATTGGCAATTTTGTTTGCATAAATCTTACGACATGGACCTAAGGCTTGTTTTTGTTTATCATATCGGCTGAATATTTAAATACGTATTTGAGTGAAATTGTTTCAAACAGATGAGCTGTAGAATCTTGAACATTATATTAAAACAAACGTAAGATTGTTTGTTTGTAACCTTTTCACATCCAAACCACTGAACCGATTATCGTGAAATTTTGCATATGCGTTATCAGGTGTACGAGAAAAACAACAATGACGTTCATACGATAATAGATGGTGCCACATATACGATCCGAATTGATTAGTAATTATAAATTCACCCGAGCGAAGTCATGGGTAAGAGCTAGTGAGGTTTTATTGCTAATTTGTTTGTCAAGCTTCGTGATTAATTTTTTAGTGTCAACATGTTTCTAGATTGATCATAAAATAAATATTTGAGCCTACATTTACAATTTACATAGTTTATGATTGCTGGTTAATTTTATGAGAGCAAATGTCGAATCTAAACGAATACAAAACTGGTGTTAATGTATTTTAAAAGTACAGTAGACGGATAGTTAATCAAATAACAGTAGTTTAACCAATAATTTTGGAAGTATTTACTTGAACCTACTTATTTTATTTATTTAAAATAAAGCCTTTAATATCGTCATTTGTATTAAAAATATGACACAGCCAGATGTGTTGTGAATTCAAAATCAGTTAACTAATTCACAAAAATCAGGCTAATCATCAATTTAAAAACAATAAACACCACCAATTAATAAAACAATTATTAAAGTACAATGAAACGTAAAAATTTCAAGACACCAATAACCTTCTTTTAACAATTTTCAATCATATTGTCAGTTAACACTAAACGCACGGATGCACGCCCTGTAAACACAAAACGTTTTAAGCGCCAACATTTTCTAGACGAACCAACTTAGAAACTGTAGGACGTAACAGGATGCAACGAGGTCGGCGCTTAGTGCGTTTCAATGATTTAGTGGTTGCAGGAAAGCATGCAATCATTAAACGTAATTTTATTTCACACGATATTTCTTAATCAGTCTGTATGTATTCGATTTTTTGCTGTCAGAAGGAAGAGTTGTGACAATTATGTTGTTTAATGATTTTGTTTCGTTGCTTGAGGAAGGAATTATGACGAATAATATGTGGTTTTGGTTTTATGTCGGTATGTTATCGTTGAATCGAATACATAAAAACATACGAGGATATAATTACCACGATATTGGTAATTTAATTTATTTGGCTTTCCTCTTGTTCTCCATCCGTCAACATGTATCCTATCACTCTCTAATGTCATCCTCTTTATCGTGTTGTATTATTCGGAAATTCCAACGGGTAGGTCATGGATTTTGTTTAGTGAACTTGAGTTCAGTTTCTGGATATGGCCACAGCCACAGTACAAGAGAAATAAAACTACTTTAACAGAATAAAATTCATACCATGTTGAAATTCTGATGAAAAGAAAAGATTGGAATGCTGCACAAAATATTTTTGTAGAAAAAGAACATGGTCTCTACAAAAACTGAATTGTCGAAACCTTGACCATTCCGTAGTTTTCCTCAAAGAATGACCGTGGGGATAATTTAATGATACTTCAAAAACTGTGGGAAACTTTAATAATTGTAGTAATGAGGAACCAGACATGTGGGTGACGTCATAATATTACTTAAATTATAATCAATTAAACAAGTATTTAGTTTAACAGAAGTGGCAAAAAGACTGAACAAATAAGAGGGTGGAAAATGATCCTTAACAAACCCGAAAGGTACGTGTTCTATCCTACAAGGTGAATTTTCTTCTAGAATATCCCTGGGTATTCTCTAATAACGAAGTTCTCTTTTATAGTTTTTAAGGTGCCCTCGGAAGGGCAGACCAAAATAATTATAAGAAAATAATTAAAAACCACTGAGCAACCTTTAAAAAAAAACCACAAACCTAAAGTAATAGACTAACAGTATAATAACAACCCTGCTTTTTTTTTTAAGGTGGTAAAATCATCGAATGAGTCCTTCCGCCCTGGGTGGGGCGGAAGGGACTGTCAGACTCTTACTGACTAAAATCCACCCGTGTTCCTTCGGATGCCTTTTACGTTCCGGGGCCACGGTATCCTGTGTTAAGAAAAACCCGCGACCCCAGCAGGCATTTGGCCCCATAAGGGGCCCCGTCAGTCTGCTGACAACTCCCCGAAGGCACGCGCGAAACACGACACGACGTGCCACCGACTCGGGCTTGGTCCTCGGTCGGACGGCGAGCTACCCATTGCTCACCGTCCGCAAGCCCGCTCCGCCGCTGTGCCCTCTGCTATTCAGAGGGACACGCGTTGGAGCGTCCACCCGACAGGCTATTCGCATACGGGCAAAGAGACCCCTTAGGCACACAGTGCCTAAGGAAGAGTTTTTGCCCGCATCCCAGGGTGCACCGGCCCGAAAAACTGGTCTTCCCCCCGGACGTATCCGAGAGGGAACTCCAGTCCACGGGCGCACGTGGAGGTTTCCTGTCTTAGCACCCCATAACAACCCTGCTAAGCAAAACTTTTGATTAATGTTCAAGCTTAAAACTAGCTTAAAACTCCACCCATTGCGCCAACTCCAGTCTTTTGTTTTTCCTCGTCCGTTTTACCCTGATCGTCTCTTCCCAGAATATACCAGTTCGAATAATTAGGTACGTATAAGGCACCTCAGAACGATTCCATGAAAGTCGCAAATGGATTAAGCGACAATATCCCACAATTTTATGAGGTCCTGGTACATTGGCAATTTAATTCGACTGAATCAATCTATTTGCTGCGATCATTTTCTAAGAAAATTCACTATTAGAATATTTAGAATTGTTTGTGAATGATTTTAATAGAATTTTATTCTAGATGGTTGCGTGTTCGTTTAGTGAAATAGTGACTAATTATTTCTTAGAAGTTACATATCGATCGTTCGTTACATATATATGTATGTGAAATGATGTCGTTTGATTGACCAATTTGCTAAGTAATTGAATCAGCAGTAAGAGCGATTGCGTATCTACAGAATTTTGATTGAGCAGGCTTGTTAGAGATTTTTCTGCGATATTTTTCTAATTTTTCGCTCCAGTATTAGAGCCTACATTTTCTAGAGTGCAGAGTAACGCAATCTCAATTAATTCATGGGGTTGTATCAACATTAGGATAACCAAATAAAATTCGTGCACAATTAGGAAGATATGGGCCATCCTTGAAGCAGCAAGTGGGGCTGTTCTCTACTACACAGGCTCACTGCAGATACCTAGTAGAAGTCTCCTGTTCTCATTCTTGGTTATAGGATATGCCAGTTTCTTCGGGATGTTTTCCTTCGAAGAGCAGACATAAAATTGCGAATGTCTGGGTTCGTACCTACAACCTACAAATCGGGGCCCAGTGTTACCTACCACTATTTTTACAAAATGATTATTTTAAATTACAATAGTACATCTTTATTCGTTTGTCTATCTTTGTGCATGTTTGGCGCTTGATGCACGCGAATTTAGCAGTTATTGCGTACCTATAGTAATATGCGTGTAGCGTGCAACACGATGTCATGTTAACAGTGTTAAGACTTGTCTTCGGATTATAAACTCCAGCTTGAAAAGAGTGACAGAAGTAGGTAACTGCCTCTAGTAGATGACAAATACTTATGAAATGATATTTATTTTTGGTTAAAATAAACACTTTATACACGTTGTCTTTTTACAAATTAGGAGGCCAGTGTTTCTTGCCTGACTACTATGAGAAGAAACAGGCGAAACAAACTCTCTCAGGTGTCTCTTATAAAGTCCAGACATATATTGGTCAAGTCATTCGAGAACCACGCAGGTTAATGTCTGAGCTGGTCTTTTCAAGAAAGAACCACACGGATTTAAGTAGACCTGTCCAGTCAGTGCAAGCATTTTGTCAGTTATCGTGCAGCTCGACTCATAACTCAAGGAAGCTGGTGTTTCCCAATTTACTGTTTGCTAAAAGGTATGTTTAGGGGTTCAAAACGAAATTTACAATAACATAAGATCGAACTGCAAAGGCCTTTGCAAAAACTATGCTAGATATTCGAGATGAACTTTGAAAACCACTGAAACTCTAGGATATAAATAGGTAGTAACTAATGCTTCGTCCAAAGTTATGTTCAAATGAATTCCTTCAGTTTTACCTGTGGTATTACAGTCATAACGTGGGCGAACTAAGAAGTTAAGATTTGTATGAATAGTAGCCAGATTAGATAATAGTTTTAATAACTTAATAACTTCGCTATTAAACGTAACTTTCAAGTAAACTCCCATAATTACAACAACATTGTCTTTAATTATAATAAATTGTTCACAGTATCAAAAATCTTGGCGATAACATTGACCTAAAAAGATGGAGTTTAAGAATTACGTAAAATCATCAACATGAGTTTTTTCACTACCATTCGACTTTATAAATATGGTGTCCTGACAACATCCTGACGGAAGGTACTGGTTTAAAAGTAAAACGTAATAAACCTCTTTGCATAATGAGTGACTTAACAATCTTACATCGCAATCCATTTAATCGTTTCGCTTAATCTCTGACTTGCAAACGTGTGAGTAATCTGACTGCTGTTATTCACTTGGGCACGAAAAATCGCAAGAATCTTGCACAAGATCAGATGAAAGCTATACTGAATGTCACAGTAAAGCCAAAAAAAACAAAAGTCAATTGTTGAGATTGTAGCTGAGATGCAGTAGCCAATACTCTACTGACAGACTACATTCACATTTTCATCAAATAAGTAGCATACATTCCTCAGCAAGGCCGGAGAGATTGACTGTAGCAAACATAATTGAATTACAAAACTAGGGTCACAATTCTATCAAAATTCAAATTCACATTGCTCAATAATTGTTGACAAATGGTCCTCTAGGCGCAGAATGCGATCCGCCTTGCAAAACCCGACTAACCCTTTCGAAAAGAACTTGAACCGCTAAAATAGCTTATAGTAATAGAGCCCTTCTCAACTCGGCCGTGTAACAATCGCTTACCTTTACAAAATCAGCGCTCCGAGGGTCGCGCATTTATCCAAAAGTATTAACAAGAGGCACTGCGCTATCAATTAAAACTTTTTGTAAAACACGCCAAAAAATCGTAAGGCACAATTGTGTAACACTGTTTCCGAACGCACGGCGATATTTTGTGATATTCAAGAGGACGATACGTCCGCACCCCGCGACGTCTCACGCATAACTGGCGGGTTGAGAGCGGAAACTTGTCGGGTGAGTTTGCGCCTGCGCAGCGGGCGGATGGTCCGGTTTACGTTTGCGTTTAGTTACCTAGCCTTTTGTCATATGAATAAATTGGTATCGGATAAATAAAATTATGTAATATTTTGGCATGATGAGTAAGTTATGACTGATCTTTTAGAATTTCATGAAAGCGTAAAATAGTAGAGTGTAACTTTAAGCGCTCCATTATAAACTTTATTCTGGTTAGATAGTAAAAGTGTATCCCGCGATAGTACTTGATGGTTTTGGGACGGCTAACTGTTCTGTCCTTGGTCTATTAGACAGGGTTTAGCATTGGTCGGACATAATCGCTTATTGCAGGGGATTTATAATCCGGTCTAAGAGTCAATTAACAGCTGAGGTTATTTTAATAAGACCTCCGGTTTTAAACTGGACTAGGTAGTATTAGTCTAGTAGTGTAGAATTCACTTGTACTTTCCTAGTATACGTGTATACTACTATGTAATGTAGTATTTACTAACAACACAACAGTTTACTGAAGAATTAAACCTTAATCATCATCAGCCTATAAATGGTCCCACTGCTGGGACAAAAGCCTCCTCTCTGCGAGAGGGAGTGGGCCGTAATCTACCACGCGGGCCCAGTGCGGATTGGTAGATGTCACATGTCTTCAAATTTTTTGGTTCTAGGACATGCCGGATTCCTCACGATGTTTTCCTTCACCGTTTTGAGTGCAGTGGTGTTGATGTGTTGAAATAAATTACACAAAGTAATGCGCCTGACGGGGTTCGAACCCAAGACTTACAACTCGTAAGTCGAGGCCGATACCACTGGGCCACCACTGCTCTCCTTAATAATCTTAATTTAATGGTTCAATTTTTTAATTATTTTTTTTCAGTATTATTGACTTGAGTACCTATTCACTTGTAATAGAACATTGAGCCTTCTTTAATTTTGTCGAACTGATCAACGAATTGAGCCATGAACATTTTCATAATGTTTCTAACAAACGCTCATGTCGCTAGTTGTCAAAAAAGCTCGGTAAAACGCTCTCCATTGTTTTTCTGTAATTCGCAAAATGCTTATTACAAGTCTTACAAGTGAATGCTCTAGTTTATCAGCACAGGAGCAGTCTAAAACTAAAAACATTCAAACGCCAGCCAATCAGCGCGAGCAGACGCAGTGGCACCATAGAAAAAAAACATAAAACTAGATGTTTTAAAAGAAAGAGTCGAAAGAATAGACATTGTCATAAAGTCGTACAAATACTTTTATCTTTTGTTAATTACTCATTGTAGAGCAGGTAAGCGGGTATTAGTATTACGACCATATTGGGTTCGGCTATAGCTGAACGGCAAAATCGAATAATTTTAAATGTCGCTTAGCACAAATTGCATTGAATCAGTGATGCCGAATGGCACGTGCCGTTTGAAAGACTATATGCGCCGAAGTACGGTGTGCAGTTGTTCAATAAATGCCGAATCGAATGTGCGAAGCCGAATACACATAAAGTTCGAACAATTAATATTACACATTGACCTTTAGAAAGAGATAGTCGGCTAATTTGGGCTTCTTAAAACGTTATATTTGTCGCACGAAGCAGTAACTAATCACAATGATAAACCAGCCAATAAACCAGCGGCAAACATAATCACAAGTGTGCGACAGAGAATGCTGTATGTAATGTGTATGTCACAACCAGCCGATAAATAAATAATATTTACAGCCTTTTATACGAACTAATAAATAAAGTTACAAATTCAAATTCATTAAAGGATGTCTCGTAGTTCACTGTGCCTCTTGGCATATGCCTCGTCAAACTCTTTGGTGGGTTCAGTCACGTGCTACCCTTGTCCAGTAATATCCGGCCGTGGGCTTGACCTAAAGCTCTTTCTCCTCTAAAGTTCTACCCATCTCATCTGTTGACGGCCTCTGTATCGTTTGCCGTCTCTGGGGTCCAGTCTGAGACAGTTTCACTCCATTTTGCTTGAGTATCTCGGATCATGTGTCCGAGCCACCTCCACTTCCGTTGGTCTATTCTAGAGACTATGTCGTGTGTAACTAGCAGATTATCTCTTTCTTAATGACGATGTGTTAAGTTTATCCGCCTTTGTCTGTATGTACTGCACCCCATTCGGTGTGGTGCCCTTCTGTCTACGTCTCCAGAAATTACAAACAATGGCAATGACTAAGGACAAAGATTTTTTATTATTTTACGAAAACAAATGAGTAGGTACTGCTTTCTATTCAGTTATTATTCAATGAAAAACTCAGACACCTCGTCACGGGGTTGAGTGCGATTCTGTAATATAAGAGTAGGGAGTCCACTGTGTTTAGTGATAGCTGGGATAATTTTGATAATTATTTTTTGGAAAATATTGATAACTGGAAAATTAAAGCTGCACTATACTATGTAGTATCTTTTCTCCATCCAAGATTTTTCTTTACAGTCTCATAGTCTGGTGTTTTTCTGATTTTTCGCTATCATATGAGTAGGACTACGACCTACGTCCTCTATAGAGTAGAATCATGTGTCCCAGCAGTTTATAAAACATCTGTACTTTACCGTCCAAGGATTACAGGCATGAGGATATCAAGTTAATGTTAAGCTAATATAGTCATCTAATAACTAAATACGTTTTTTTTATCGTGGTAAATGTCCTTCAATAGCCCTTTACGTTCCAGGGGCACGGTAATTCGATAAGTCCCGCGACACCGGCAGGCTTTGGCCCTCTAGAGGGGGGCCCCGTATTTATGACACTCTATGAGGCGCGCGTTAACACAACGCGCAGTCGACCCGGGCATGGACCATGCTCGGACAGCGAGTCGCCCATTACTCGCCGTATAATATTTTATCACAACTTTAATATTTTATTTTTATCCAACAAAAAAAACAAATCGACGCACCATCGTGACTTATTTACATAATTCTAATTTAAATTCACAACTAATCATAGTTTTATCTACAACTGGTATCGTCCTATTTATATACAGGGTGTTAGGGACATCGACGCACAAACGGATACTTTACGTTCTAAGGGTTTAGGACATGATTCTGGACTCACCCGTGTTGGATTTTTTCGTCGGTTTTTTACTACTTCTTTTATTTTTATATTTTTGTTTTTTTTTTTAATAGTGAGCCGCGCTTAAAGTACTACAGGTACGTGGTACTGGGCACAGTATTTAGGTATACGATGACCTTTCATTATAAACATCTAAGAAGACACCATTTATAGTTTTATTTACATTGCTACTTTTAGTGAAAGTAGTGAATTAATTACTTTTTTATTAAAAATCTCATTGGGTTAGGTAAGAATAACGATTATGAATAGGCTAAAGTAAAAAAAAAAAAACATTTTTTTTTTTAATTTTTAAAATTAGGAAAAATCCGACGAAAAATTCCAACACGGGAGGGTCCAGAATCATGTCCTGGACCCATGGTATCCGTTTGTGCGTCGATGTCCCTAACACCCTGTATAGTTTATTGCATTTTTCATCTGCGGTCATTAACTTCTCATCACTCGCTGGATTCTAATAAAATAATAAACACAGGTAGCTAAAAAAACTCGCTTAGTATTTATAAATTCAGATTTTTTATATTATTTTTTATCATCAAATTAAAATGGACACTTTGGCATCTCATTGTTCTCAGAAAAACTTCAAAAAATTTTGGCAGTGTACTAATAAACTTAATGTAAAGCAGAACAGGGCTGAATGCATTAACTCTGAAAGGGATCCTCGTAACATTGCCAATATATTTAAATCACATTTTAAGGTCACTCCACTCGTGCCTTCAGTAGCCACGCAATGTAGTCACCAGTCAGTTGCTTCTGCCATTATAAAAATAAGACCTAAAGATGTTAAGAGTGTTATTGACAACATGACTCGTGGTAAGTCACCTGGACATGACAGCTTGAGTGTTGAACATTTAAAACATGCAGGCTGTCATTTACCCAGAGTACTGGCTATGCTTTTCTCCTTTTGTATAAGTCATAAGTATCTGCCTCAGGACCTTATGAGAACAATAGTCGTACCAATTGTTAAATGTAAAACTGCAGACATTTGTGATAAATGTAACTATCGTCCTATATCCCTGGCGACAATTTTGGCTAAAGTAATGGATGGTCTACTTAACATGCATTTAAGAAAGAACCTTAACCTGAATCACGCGCAATTTGGCTTCCAACCTGGTCTTTCCACTGAGACTGCTATTCTCTGTATGAAGCACACGGTTAGGTATTACTTGGATCGTAGAACACCTGTTTATGCTTGTTATTTAGACTTATCCAAAGCTTTTGATCTCGTTTGTTATGAGCTCCTGTGGGATAAACTGCGTAAACAAAATGTATCTGCAGAACTAGTGGACATTTTCAAATTTTGGTATGACAATCAATTGAATGTCGTTAAGTGGGCTGATTGCTTGTCTGAGGAGTACAGGCTAGAGTGTGGCGTGAGGCAGGGGGGAATTTCCTCACCCACTCTTTTCAATATTTATATGGACGGTCTGATTGGTGAGCTCAGTGGTACACAGGTAGGTTGTCATATTGACGGAATCGCTGTCAATAATATAAGTTATGCCGACGATATGGTGCTGCTGAGCCCGTCAATTGGGGCCCTTCGTCAGGTACTGATAGTCTGTGAGCGGTACGCTGAAAGTCATGGTCTCAAATATAATGCTGCCAAGAGCGAGTTTATGATCTTTGGTCTTGGTGATAGGCACCCTCATGATGCTCCACCCATATTTTTAAACGGGTCTCCTCTCACAAGAGTAAAAAAGGTGAAGTATCTAGGGCACATTGTCACCGATGATCTAAGGGACAACGATGACATTGAACGTGAACGCAGAGCGCTGGCGGTCCGGGGTAATATGTTGGCTCGCAGGTTTGCTCGTTGCTCAGCTAAAGTCAAGGTAGCGCTATTCAAAGCATATTGCACATCATTTTACACGAGCAGCCTGTGGGTTAACTATACTCAAAGGACGTACAGTGCTCTGCGGGTACAATTCAATAATGTCTTCAGGATGTTGTTGCGGTTGCCACGGTTCTGCAGTGCGTCCGCGATGTTTGCCGAAGCGCGTACAGACGACTTTTACGCAATAAGACGCAAGCGGGTGTCGTCACTGCTGGGTAGATTACGCGGCAGCAGCAACAATATTCTGAAGATGATTTCTGATAAATTTCAATGTCCAATGCACTCGCTTTGGGTACGCATTGTAGTTGGGGCGGTAAAATAAAATATCTAATTGTTATGTATTGATTCTAATCCCAATGTAATTATTATTTATTTATATTTTAATGTTTTAATTGTATTATTTTAATGTTTTAATTTGTAGGTAATTATTTCTAATTCTATAATGTAATTGTTATTTATATTCAATTTGTGTACCCACTAACATAGATTTTAAGCTCCTGTTGTACTAACCACTATGGATCATGTAATCTGACATAATAAATAAAAAATAAAAAAATCATTTTTTTTTTTTTTTTTTTTTTTTTTTTTTTTTTTTTTTTCCACAACTATCACACAACGCCATCTAGTCCCAAGCTAAGCAGAGCTTGGATTATGGGTACTAGACAACTGATAAACATACTTATATATTTCTAAATACATACATATTATAGATAAATTACACCCAGACACAGAACAAATGATCGTGCTCATCACACAAACATTTGTCCTGGGTGGGAATCGAACCCACGACCTCTGGCATAGCAGTCAGGGTCACTAACCACTAGACCAACAGGCCAGTCAATGTCCTGAATCTATCGCATTCTGCAATTTTAAGCCATAAAAAAAACTACTTTAAACTATGTTTGGATTGACTTTTTTATTTTAATTATTTCTTGCGCCCCTTGTGGAGCGAAAGTTACTGTCAGACTGTTACTAAGTCCACCCAGATTCGCCTCCTTCTGCGAAGCAGTAATGCTCGCGAAGGAGGAGGCGGGCCGCGCGAGAGAGAGGACAATGTCCTCCCTCCGCCCCACCCGCGGTGGTTGGCGCCCACGGCGACGGACGTCGCAAGACGATCTCCGGCCACCGTAGGCGCGGGCATGCGGGCGGCGAGTAAAGGGCAACTCGCAGCCCGACCATGGACCATGCCCGGGTCGACGGCGCGTTGTGTTAACCCACGCGCGCCTCAAAGAGCGCTAGTCGCGGGACTTATACCATTACCGTGACCCCGGAACGTAAAGGGCTATTGAAGGACACCGTGGATTTTAGTCAGTACAAGTCTGACAGTCCCTCCCGCCCTGCCCGGGGTGGGAGGACTCATTTGATGATTTTACCACGATAAAAAAAAAAGTCCACCCAGATGTCAATTTCATTCACATTTTGACTTTTCTGTTAAATCTAATTCTCTGACTGATAATTCAAAAAAAACCGACCGGATTCAGAACCTCCTCCTTTTTAGAAGTCGGTTAAAAATTGTTATAATAGTATTAAAGTAAACCTGAAAAACAAAACAAATACCTAAAGGTACATCGATTTCAGTATTTCACTTTCTGAATTCCTAATTTTCTACAAGCACTCGTTAGAGAAAGTTATGATTTTTGTTTACTTTAAACAGTAAAAGACAAATCCACAATAACCGAAACCGCATACAGTCACTACGTGCTCGAATACCACACGATAATTGTAACAACAAAAAATAACGTTGCAACGTTACATAACCGTTATATAGGTATAACTAGTTATATGTAACTAGTTAT
This sequence comes from Agrotis exclamationis, assembly GCA_950005045.1. Lineage (NCBI taxonomy): Eukaryota > Metazoa > Arthropoda > Insecta > Lepidoptera > Noctuidae > Agrotis > Agrotis exclamationis. Next base: position 14,374,327 of record OX465438.1, read on the forward strand.
TTAACGTGAATTATGAAGAATATTCATGAAAAACCAGAACTGTATGAAAAGTTGGTGTTATGTCATCATCACTTACAATAATTTCTTATGTTAAGTGAACAGTACTTATGTCTTATGACTTAGTTATTTGGCTTGAAAAGTTGTATTTTTAATTTTTTGGTAAGTTTTCCGGGGTCGGGCATGCGAACGGCGAGTAAAGGGCAACTCGCCGTCCGACCATGGACCATGCCCGGGTCGACGGCGCGTTGTGTTCCACGCGCGCCTCAAAGAGCGTTAGCATAATGACGGAGCCCCCTCTCTAGAGGGCCAAAGCCTGCCGGGGTCGCGGAACTTATCTCATTACCGTGACCCCGGAACATAAAGGGCTATTGAAGGACACCGTGGATTTTAGTCAGTACAAGTCTGATAGTCCCTCCCGCCCTGCCCGGGGTGGAAGGACTCAATTGATGATTTTACCACGGCAAAAAAAAAAAGTTTTCCGGGGTGGGAGTTCAAGAAAAAGTTTATGGGGTAAGGGGCTGCAATGGCGTTTTATAAATAGTTTCTATTCTGCCAGATTTAGGTAAGAACCAGTCTGTAAAATGCGATTTACGTAGATAAATAAACGTTGTCTAAACTCACTTTAATCCTTCGCGAGCCATTCCGATTTTTTTTTTTTTGATTGGCATCTCTGAGAGATTCAACCGAGAGAACAGAACCGAACAGAGAGTCAATTTTTAATAGTACATTGTTATCCAAGGCGTGAAAGTTACTTATTTACGTCCCGAGACGGGGTTTGGCGCCCGTAACGTAGTGAGGGCGCTAATAGTTCGAGGGACTAAATAAGTAATTTACCCGAGGTAAACACTGTGCTTTTCATTACGAATACGAGGAAAGTAAAATTAACAACATAAATTATAGCTAAAGAAAAAATGAGTGTAGATCGGATTGTCATTTTGCCGCTTGTTTTTTTTTTAATTTTTGTGCTGTGGTCGTCCAGCTATACAGCCAGGATTTTTCATGTTCATTATTTAAAAATTGGCAAATATTTTGTCGGAATCTGTATTATTTTAGATAAATAGTTTAAACTAAATTATTTTATAGTCATTATTTATATTCTTAATTTAATTATTTACAAAAAATGCTAAATGTAACTAATTTAGTGGATAATAATGTCCTTTGATGTATTGGGACTTCATAAAAATATCACTAACATTTATTTATTTAGGTATATACATTAGGTAACTAAAGCTAGTCTAAAAATAAATAAAACTATATATTTACAACTAAACTTAAACTAAAACTAAAATAAAATACATAATTAAAAAACAAAAACACAAAAGACAGAGACACTCAGGCGTCAAAGTACTCCTAATAGTATTCTTAATACTTAACTTTATGTTATTTTAATTTTAAATTGCTCTGTAATTTCGTGGCTGTATAAAAAGTTTGAACATGGTTCAATAGAAATGTCAAAATAGAACTAGTTTTTTTATCTTAACTTTGGCAGCTGTCAGTTGAAAGCGATTTTCCCTAGGGCGGCAATGGATAACTTTCAAACGGCTAATCAGACATGTAATGACCTACTTTCAGAGTATGAGTAATGAAAAAGAGGTTGTGTGCTGCTTAACCGGACTATCTTCTGGTGCCTTGAATGCTTCCAGCAAGGGGCTTAAAAACTAAGCGAATAAATGCTTAGTGCACCCACTGTGCAGTGCCGTAACTAGACTAACTTTAGTGCGAGCTTCTTTAACCACGCTCTGTACCTGTTTTTATTAAAAAAATATTACATTTTTTTTTGTTTCAAATCTTGTGCTACACAGTAGGAATTTTTCCGGGCGTCGCGTCGTGGGTGCATTTACAAACATTAAAACTCACACACACAAACACCTAGACCCAGAAAATCTACATGTAAGTCTCAGTCATACAATCTTTGCAAATAAACAAAATAATAATAATTAATATTTGTTCCATGATACACTCCGCAATAGTCGATCACTTAGCCACTGCACCAACCGAAATTTACTTGTTCTTGATCTAAAAGAATTGCATTAATGCTTGCTTGCTCTCCAAGTCATCGTCTGTTTAAACTTTCATAATTAAACTCACAGTTAACATTGATAATTTGGCTAATTAATTACACCTACGATAAAATCATTTAATTAGTGTTCTTCTAACAATAAATTAAACTTTCTTGCGAACAAGGTTTTTTCCTGCAAGTAAATATTTAATGTTATGAACATTTGAGATACCTAATTTAGCATTGATTTTCTACGGAAACAAAAATTCGAACCGCGAACGGGATTTGAACCTGCGACCTCTGGAATCAGTGCATCCGATGCTCTTATGGTTCTTACCTACAAGTGTCATGTTCATGGGCCATTCCTAACGTCTTACGGTGACTTTCAAATATTCTTCCATCAAGTCAATAAAGTAAAGTACGAAAAGTTAAAAAAAAAAGTATGAATTTTGGCACACCTGTTTAGTTATTAATACAGCCATACTCAAAGACTCAAAGTGTGCTCCGCGGTGCCCTGGGGCTCCGTAAGGCCTTTCTGGGGGCTTCACGAGAATCCTAGTAATGAGAAAAAAATCACCTCTCCTATTTATCAGTGTCTAAATTCAGAGTTTTCTATGCATTCAATTATGTTGTCACGACCTATGCAGCCACCAAAAAAAAATACCGCAATATCAGACCTGATATAAGACTTCAATTCTCTTCGATCTAACCTAATATCAACCAATTGATGAAAAATACGAAACAGTTTTATACATTCCATTCGATTTTTTTTTCTAGCTTAACAAACACTATTTATTTATTAAAGCTGCAAATTTTTCTTTTATTTTGGGGTTCCGTCAAAAATTTCGCTATTCGAAAGGGTTCCACCACCAAAGTTCCACCAAAAAAGTTTGAGAACCGCTGTATTAATAAATCGTAAAGTTATGCCGCAATTAATCATTAAAAATGTATGTTTAATCTGAAGTTTACAGGTAAATAATAGCAACTGTTTATTACTATAATCAACGTTTATAAAAAAAGGAATATAAAAATCAAAAAGTCTTTCTTTCATCGAACATTATCTAATTGATTATTTTCAATTAGATAATGTTCGAATTTCGAACGCTAGTTTTTTTTTATTCGACCTTTAAAAGTTTCGTGTTTTCACCTCTCGCAATTATCGTAGAATCAAAACGATATGCCTCCGATCTTTCTTAACATAATAAAGTAACTCAACAAAGTGAAACCCGGCGCATGGAGCCAACGAAAGTGTTTGTTATTAAACCACTGACTTCTGCTAACGCCTTCATGCGCACTACAAAGATCTACGGCTCTTTGGAAAGCGCTTGATTTTTTTTATCATAAACAATATACAGAATTATTAATTAATAATAGTAACCAAAACCACTGAGGTTTAAACTTGTGGTGTCAAGAGTCTTTCTCAATAGTTAAAATAATTGATAAGACGTTCATGAATTTAATTGCATTTCAATGACATGAAATAATATTTTATCAAGAGATTATCTTGGTAAAAGGCCGCGTCTCGTTTTTTTGGGGCGGCTAAATCAAATGACTTCTCCCTCTTTGGGTTACCGCGGTCTCGGAACGCAAGGGGCAAGTGAAGGTTGAAGGAACAGAGTGAGTTTTAGTCTTAGTCAGTACGAATCTCATATTCTTTACCAATGCGAGGAGTGATTTGATGATTTGCCAAAAAATCCACTATTTAATGGACTATCAAACACAAAAATATTTTTTTCTAATCGAACCACTAGTTCTTGAGATTAGGGCGAACAACTAAACAAACAAACAGATTTTTCAGCCTTATAATATTAGCATAGATTAATTTTTAAAAATTTAAATGCTAGTAAACTGCAGGTCACTAAGCCATCTTTCTCTGGCTTGAGAAAAATAGTCTAAAGAGCTTTAATTAGGTTAAGACAATGATAATGATTATTTATGATGAAAGACAGATCATAAATCAATAAAAAAAACGAACCAGTCTCTTCCATAAATAACTTTTATATCTGTGACGCCATAAATATATGGGTTTCACTTGCAAGTGCACCACGGTGTAATATTAGATTGCAAATTGGAAAATAAACCACAATATGTGGCCGATGTGACACTACTGTGAATAGCGTTCAATTATATGTAATAAAAATAATCATTAGGGAGCACAATTATTTCGTGAGAATTTAAAGTACCTACAAATTGAAAATTGCCTATAAAGTTTATGTTTATGGTTGGTAATCATGTGAAATAATAGATAAAAAGTCATAAACTATTGTGAAACAGTATTCAATTAGAATTAACAATAAAACATCGTTGGAAAACCATGAAATTACTTTAGCTCATACAAAAGACATCAACGAGTTCGATAGCTGTGCTCTGCTTCGTACAGCGCCTGTAGCGGTAAAAAGTATAAACTAAATAGTGACATCTAGTGGCGAATAGCTGAAATCACGATACGATCCGTTACACGGTAGCGATAGTTATGAAGCAGCAAGTGTTAATTTTGCTGTAATATTTTATGCTTTTAATTTTTTTTGCAATATAATAATAAAGTTATTGTTAACAAAATTACAGTTTTTTTAGTCTTAAAATAGATTTGTATTTCTTTTTAATTGAGAAACAATTATAACATACGAATAACAAAGAATAATGGGTATACAAACGTAGAAAGAAAATTTCATAAACTGTCATCGATTTGCCATGACAACATTCTTTCATGTTTCGATCGAAGTATTGTAAACAGAATTTAAATTGTCGGTTATTACATAAAACCATGTCTGACAACACAAATAATACTAAAAATGAAGACACTGCTAACAACAATACCGCCACAGAACAAAAACTTATGGAAGATAAAGAAGTTCAAGTGAATAACATGCTAAAAGATCGTCTCAGAAAATACATAAAAAAATTGGATGGTAAGTCTTCTTATTTTTCTTCAATAACGTTATATTAAATACTTACAAACCTCATAGAGTGTATATTAGATAGTTTCGAATTTGAAATCAATATAAATACAGTTTTTCTTATATCTACGAGTACTTCCGTAATTCCTTGAATGTTACTCCCCTGAATTATACAATTTTTTGATAAATCATATAAAAACTTTGTTCCTAAAATGGGAATATTATAGTCTGATTGAGCTATGATATTAAACAATACATAAGCCTTTTATTCTGAAGTACTAAGTTTACAATTTTTGTGGTAAGAATGACTTGGATGAAGTCTATATAATGTCCTGCTATACAGATTGTCTCTTGTCATAGCTTCAACATAATAATTTCTTTCCTTAACCCAATTTTTTCCTTGGTATGTCTTCTTCCATATTACACTTTATTCTTCTTTATTAATAAGCTTATTTGAACCATAACCTTTACAGAAACAGGCACAAGCATAACAAAAGAGGAAAGCATAAAACTAGAAGTAGACACGTTCCGTCAACTGTACAAACCGAAACTGGTTGGCAACGAAGACTCGTACAAGAGCATACCAAAATTCTACTTCAAACTACCGAAACGTGATGACATGCTCGCTCAAAAGCTACGAGAGGAAACAAGAGCTCAATTTTTACAGAAGAAGAGTAAGGAGTTGCTAGATAACAGGGAATTGAAACGTCTCTGGACGTTGTTAGAAAAGACGAACGGAAGTCATAAGGCAGTCAATAATGATGAGCTCATTATAGACTACTTTCAGTTTAAGAAGATTCGGGATGAAGTCGGGCCAAAGTATAAGTATGTTTGTTTTTACTTGATTACATTTATGATAAAGGAGACTAACCCCCTTACTTATAAAAACTTGTGTTGCTTAGCTACCGATTAAATATCACCTGTCCTTGTCATTTCTATTTCAATGAATAGAGATGGCAAGTGACTTAAGAGCTATTTAAGATAAGTAACGTCTAATCAATGTTTATAAGTAAGGCCCTAAATGATTATTGTGCTTAATAGACAAAAGTTTGCAGTTATAAAATCTTACTGAGTTTGAAGGAATCTTCATCTGCCTAGCATTTCCCAATTAGGTTGTATTCGGCTTCCAGTCTAACCAAAATGCAGCTGAATACAAGTATTTTACATGAAGGAACTTTTTATCTGACCTCCATAACCCAGTACTGGGTAATACAATATCCCTGGATAAAATAGTTTGTGAACTTTCGGAACACCTGTAACAATAATTGTTATAATAATAATAATATAATAATAATAATAGCCTTTATTCAGACATACATAATACATTTCATCATAATATAATAATACATAAGTTGTATTTTGATTCATTTTGATTATACAATTTTAGCAATTAATATTAATTAATAATTTCAAAGTTATTTATTTTAATTTATAATAATAATAATTTATAATTGTGATTATTTAATTAGTTTGCACCCGTCTGTGTGCCTTTTGTTGGCAAAGGCCTCCCCCAACTGTCTCCATTTTTCTCTGTCATTGGCCATTGTTGTCCAGCCACCACCTGCTATGGCTTTTATTTCATCCACCCATCTTCTCGGTGGCCTCCCTCGTTTTCGTTTTCTATGGCTTGTAAACCAGTGCATTACACATTTCGTCCACTTCTCTTTGCCTCTGATGGTATGTCCTGCCCATTTCCATTTGAGCTTTCTGATAGTTACTGAAACGTCCTTTGTTCTTGTACATTTCTTTATGTCGATGGTTCTTAGTCTATCCGAAAGTCTCTTTCCCATCATGCTTCTTTCCATTGCGTTCTGGCAAGTTTCAAGTTTCATAACATGGTTTTTATTGAGTGCCCAGGTTTGACAGCCATATGTAAGGACAGGCAATATACATGTGTCGAAAAGTTTTCGTTTGATAGTCATGCTCATGTCTTGATTTTTCATGACTTCTTTTAAATTCCAAAATTGTTTCCATGCATTGCCAATACGTCTATTAATTTCTTTTGAGGTAAGGTCTACGGGAGAGATGGTCTGGCCTAGATAGATATATTCGTCTACATAATCAATTTTGTTGTTATTGACACAAATTGGTGTTTGGTGCCCATTTGTCATGACTTTAGTTTTGTCTATATTCATAGATAAACCCACCTTACGACTTTCTCTATCCAGGTCATTCAGCATGATTTGTAGTCCTTCTCCTGACTGTGCGAAGATAATTAAATCATCTGCAAATCTCAAGTGCGAGAGGTATTCGCCATTAATTTGTACACCGCATTTCTCCCAATCTAGTTGCCGGAATACTTCTTCCAGAACAGCTGTGAACAGTTTAGGCGAAACTGGGTCACCCTGGCGTACCCCTCTTTCGATTCTTATCTCCTTTCCTTCCTTTTCTAGTTTAATTTTGGCTTTGCTGTTATCATAAATTTGCTTAATAATCCTAATGTATTTATGTTCTACGCTTTGTTTTACAAGAGCCTGCCAGATCTTCTCATGTTCCAAAGAATCAAAGGCCTTACTATAATCCACAAAGCAGCAATAGAAGGTGGTGTTATATTCTCTGCCCTTTTCAAATAGTTGTTTGACAACATAGATGTGATCCAGTGTTGAGTAACCGCTCCTAAAGCCGGCCTGTTCTCTCGGTTGGTTCTCATCTAATATCTTAGTTAGTCTGTTGAGGATTATCTTGGCGAATACTTTGTATATGTTTGACATTAGACTAATAGGCCTGTAGTTGTTTATTTTGTTTTGTCTCCTTTTTTGTGTAGCAGTATTATCGTTGAAGTTGACCATTGCTCAGGTATTGTCTCGCTAGCTAGCACTTCATTGAAAAGGTCGGTAAGAATCGGAATAATGTTTTCTATGTTCTCTTTGAGGAGTTCGTTGCTGATGCCGTCTGACCCGGGAGCTTTATCTTTCTTTTGGGTTTTTATAGCTCTTTCCACTTCTGCAGGTATTATTGCTGGTACTTCTTCTCCACCAGCCAAGCTGGTGGGTTCGCTTGTGTTTTTCATTGAGTACAAGTTTCGGAAAAAGTTAGTGGCTATTGACATAATTTCTGGGCGCCTTGTTTTGCGTTTCATGTTTTTGTCTAAGAGATTAGGTATCCAGTCCGTTTTATCTGTTAGTTTCTTGGCTGCTTTTTTGATGCCTCCCGTTTTCTGAATACAGTTTTCTAGTATTTCCAGTCTGTGTCTTTGGCGGTCCTTTCTCATGTTTAATTTTATATCTTTACTTATCTCACTTATTCTGCTTCTAGTTTCTTTAGTCTTTTCAGTCGAAGATATTAATTCACCTCTGGTTTTCAAAAGTTTCTTTGTCTCGTTTGTTAGCCATCCCATTGTGTTTTTTCCATTTCCTTTTTCAGACATTTTATTATTATTTTTTATGATTTCTTCAAACTTATTATATTTGTTTTGGACATCTAGATCTTTTGTCTTTTCTATGAAATTTATCAGTTCTTTATTTAGTTTTTCGGTTATCTGTGGCGTAATGTTTTTAGGTGGTTTTATCTTGAATGGTCTGTTTTTCTGTGCCTTACTGGTCTGTAGTAGTTTGGCTCTGACCATTCTATGGTTGCTGTTGAAGTTGAGACTGTTTATGACCCGACAATCCTGGAATTCTTTGCTTTTATTGGTAAGGATATAGTCAATCTCATTCCTATGGCGGCCATCGGGAGATATCCATGTCCATCTGTTGTTGTCGCGTTTTTTATACAGACTATTGAGTATTTTTAAGTTGTTTTCGTGTGCCAGTTGTATAAGTTTTTCGCCGTTCCTTGTTCTTTTTCCTGAGCAGTACGGACCTAGTATCATCTCTTCTCCGTCCACTCTTCTTCCTGTTCGTGCGTTAAAATCGCCCATCACTATTAAGTTACTGTAAGTGTGTTCTTTTATTGCGGTTGTTAATGTAGCGTAGAAAGTATCAATTTCTGCATTGCTGGATTGCTCAGTTGGAGAGTAAACTTGTATAATTGACCACATTTCGCTGTTGGGCAGTTTCAGGTTAAGTATAACAATACGTTCCGATATGCCGATAAATTCATCGATAGATGTACTGAGTTCTCTATCAACCAAAAATCCTGTCCCATACTGACCCGGGGTATCTCCTTTAAAGTAGAAAATGAAATCTCCATGATCCTCTATACTCTCGCCTAGACGTCGGACTTCACTTAATCCTATTATTGACCAGTTTATCTTTGACAGTGCTGTCATCAGCTCTGATAGACTTTCGTTAGTTCTTAGGGAAAGAGTGTTCAAGGTGGCAATATATATTATGTTTTTGTGTTCGCGAGTTTCTATATCAAAACGTTTCTTAGGTTTCTTCATTAATCTTGGAGGGGGGTAATAGTCTTCTTCCCCCACGGTGACCGGCCGGATTGGGGTGCTTTTATAAAAAGTTGATTTAATTATGGTTGTGACATTTTGGTTCCGGGTATCAATGCAGTTTATGAGTTTTTTGGAATTTCCGATAGGGAAGTGGACCTTCCCCGTTCAACGTAATTTAGTATGTTAGGTCTTATCAAGTCTTTCCCTAGGGGTTTGGGGTTGGCTTGTCGGTTTGGGGTAGAAGTTATCGTCTTCTTTTGATTTGAAGAGTTTGGAGACCCTGATTCTTCTCTTTTCCGTTTTTCTGGGTTGTTTTCTTTGTTTTTCTTCACTACTAATTTATCCTGTTTTATGAAAACTTTGTTCCCTTTCTTCTTTTCTTCTTCAACCTGTGCCTGAAGTTGTTTTCTTTTTTCTAGCACCTCTTTGGAAAAGTCTTCCATGATATATATTCCCTGGGGAAGTTTTGACTTGTTTCGTAGAATGATATGCTTTTTCCATAAAGTGGTGATAGAAACTACGACAGGTCGATTTTTGTTTTTGGTTTGCTTCCCAATTCTATAAACATTACTAATTTCATTGCTCTCAAAGTATGTTCCTGAGTCTACTATGGCCTCTTTTATACAGTCGACAAGTTCGCCTTCGGTTTTTCCCTTTTCTTCGACTCCAAAAAACACCAGGTTGTTTTTCCTTTTCTCATTTTTCAAGTAGTTTACTTCAAGTTGAAGTTCAGATACTTTTGTTTTTAAGATATTATTTTCTTCCGTAATACATCTCAATTTCTCGTCAAGCGCCTCCATTACATTGCTGGTTACAGACTTTGTTATGATAAGAGTTTGGTTATTCAGTTTCTCATCTAGCATATTTAGTAGCCACTCCATATCTTTTTTCTCCATTTTTTCGGGGAGATTTCACCGTTGTGGCAACACTGTAATTGTCAGTTGTCAACGCTCCTGTCAAATGTCACTTGACAGATTGGTTTGTTTTATAATGCTGGTACCACTGACACTCTTGCTATGCTAACTTCACTTTAGTCTATGATTTTGCACTTTTTTTAGGTTATTTTGTAACTGTTTTTGTTATAATTTTTTTCTCAGCAGGTTGATTTTCACTGTGTTTTATTCTTGATCTTCGTTGTTTTTTGTTTTAGTCGGCAGTTTCGGGTCGTAACCCCGATAAAACACTAATTTGCACTATTTTATCGTTAATTAGCGCGGAGATCGTTAACGTACGTCTTGTCAGTTCAATGACCGGAACCGGAATCCGATAAACAATAATTGTTAGAAGTTGTATTAATAGCAGCCAGGGACATTTTTAGGGTTCCGTAGCCAAATGGCAAAAACGGAACCCTTATAGATTCGTCACGTCTGTCTGTCTGTCTGTCTGTCCGTGTATGTCACAGCCACTTTTTGTCGAAAGTATAAGAGCTATCCTGTTGAAACTTGGTAGAAAGGTGTATTATGTGAACCGCATTAGGATTTTCACACAAAAATCAAAACAAAACAAATTTTGGGGGTGCCCCCCATACTTAGAATTGAAACTCAAAAAAAAATTTTTCACCAAACCCATACGTGTGGGGTATCTATGAATAGGTCTTTAAAAATGATATTGAGGTTACTAACAACATTTTTTTCTAAACTGAACAGTTTGCGCGAGAGACACTTCCAAAGTGGTAAAAAGTGTCCCCCCCCCCGTAACTTCTAAAATAAGAGAACGATAAAACTAAAAAAAATATATAATGTAGACCTCAACCAAAACTACCAACGAAAAGTTGGTTTGGATGAGATACAGTTAGCAGTTTTTGAGATATAGTACATTTTCAAAAACCGCAAATATAACTTTGCCATTCATACAAATACTATGAAAAACAAAGTTATTTTTATTGTTTGTGTATATTACTTACTAATCTCAATATAATTATATCTCTAATCTATGCTTGCTGCTACGGAACCCTTCATGGGCGAGTCCAACTCGCACTTGGCCGGTTTTTTTATTTGGGTGGTAAAAACATCAGAGTCCCCGTGCCCTCGGTGGAGCAGAATGGACTACCAGAATATTACCTACTGACTTGAAGTCCATTCTTTGCGTTCTAGAGCCACATATTTATTATAGAAATGAGTCTGATGAATCCCGTTGTGCGAATAATGCATCGTTTGCTGGTATGATTGTTGCCAATTAGAAAGGCACCTAATGGATAGTCCAGGGTCGCGGGACTATCTTATCTGTACTGCCCCTGAAACGTAAAGGGCTGTTTTAAGATAACTGTGGATTTTAGGCAGTACGAGTCTGACAGTCCCACCCTGGGCGAGAGGACTCATGATTGACACAGGACTGATGATTTTACCACGATAAAAAAAAAACCTAATAGTAAAAATGTTATACCAATGCGTCTTGTTTTAATATTTTACAGACCATACTTGAGAGCAGAAATATTCGGTCGCCTGCAAGCGGCAGAGGGCGGTGTCGGCCGGGTTCGCGCGCTCTCCTTGTTCAACTACGTCATGAGGCGCGTCTGGTTACAACAAACGAGGATCGGACTGTCGCTGTATGACGTCACTGGACAGGGGTATCTCACTGAACATGTAAGTTGATGTGTACCGTAAAAAAAGGGAAAGAAAAAATTGTAAGGTCTACTCAGCGCAAACAATACGTCTGGTGTTGCTGATTGGAGCAACAGTAGCCACTTTCTATCAGGCAGGGATAATAATGCTTCCTTGTCACATTGTAAGGTTTAAAATGGTGGCTATAGTTTGCTTTTTCTGGATCGAACACCATCAAATGACTCCTCAAGTCCTTATTAATATATAATAATAATAATTACTTTATTTCCAGTTTTTTTTACAATTTTATGCGACAATAGGTAGTAACAATTTATTAGTTTTATAGTCCTCACACTATACAGGGTGAAATTTTGTAATGCCACCTGGAGGGAAAGTACTCTTAATACTGCAGATAGAAAATTTTACTCAAATGAAACATTCCTTTATTTTTGAATAGAAAGCAAACTGCATTCAAAGATTCCAAGAGAATGGAGCCCATTTCGAGCAACTAAGTTGGTTTACCATTTTTTGTAAATAATTAAATTAATTTAAGATTTCCTGGTTTTCTTTTCATTTAATTTATCATGTTTGTTAGAGAGATTTCATCCTTAGGTATAATTGACCCTAACGATCGATGCAATAAAAGTGCAGGGTATAATTTTTTCAGATTTTAGCCGGTTCGATTCCCGGGCGTGGGAGAAGTGAATTTTCGAAAATCTTTGAATGCAGTTTGCTTTCTATCCAAAAATAAAGGAATGTTTCCTTTGAGTAAAATTTTCTATCTGCAGTATTAAGAGTACTTTCCCTCCAGGTGGCATTACAAAATTCCACCCTGTATGTTAGGCAGAAAAGAATGTCAGACCCGCACAAACAAAAAAAAAACTTATTACTTCAATTATTGCCCTTTGCATCCCGGGATCGCAGTAACCTCTCATAAGAGAGACATTCCCACAGACATTTGGAAAAGTATGTTTCCACAAAAGCAGTCCGAGTGGTGCAGATAGAAAGTCTGCCCAAGTCAAAGTCAAATCATTTATTTTCAATTAGGCCATCACAGAGGTACTTTTAAACGTCGAATATTAAAATTAAAGGAAATGGGATGAGATAGAATTGATTGTACACCCATTCGCAAGGGTAGGTTTGTATGAAGAAGAATGGACAAGAAACTCCATGTCAACCAATGATTCTGGTAGAAATAACACATCTTCCTGTACATAGGTGGAATATCGCACATATCAACAGCAGAATTTTTTATCTTGCAAAAATATTTTTTAATACTTAACTTTTTGATCTTCACGTTTCTGTCTAACCAATTTTTCCAGGACCTGGAAAGCTACATAGCAGAGCTAGTGCCCTCCCTCGCAGCACTGGACGGTCTTGACTCATCATTCAGTTCATTCTACGTGTGCACCGCTGCAAGGAAGTTCCTGTTCTTCTTAGATCCTCTCAGGGTCGGCAGGGTGAGGATACGGGATGTGTTGTCCTGCTCCTTCCTTGATGATTTGTTGGAGGTGAGAAAGAGTACAGCGTATGTTTGTGAAGGTTAAATAAGATAACATGTTATCTGCGTCCTTTATTGGAAGGAATAATCTTCATTCACATGCTAATTCAGTGATGCACTTTGGTAATTGAACTTTGAAGATAAAGGCTTTTTTTTAGAAGAGTTCTCCCGCTTTGGGGAAACTGGAAAGGACTGTCAGACTCCTGCTGAATTAAATCCAAAGTTTTTCTGTTGTCCTTTACGTTCTATGGTAACATTACCTGTTTAAACAATCCCGCGACGCGAAGATTATATCTATTACCTAAGTCTTAAAACGAATCATATTCCAAAGTCTAATTTTATCACCTAGGTATAATTTTACTACTAGGTATTAATGTTTGTATTGCTACGCCTAAGCGTGATGTTATAGCGTCTATAGCAGGGCTACCCAAACTTTTTCAGCTCGCGGCGCACATAGAAGCTTAGATTTTTTTCGCGACGCCCTAGCTAGTTGATACCAGGTGAACAATAAAACAATAATAACTGGTTCTGAACTCCACGAAATCAGAACACGTGAATCTGGGTTTGTTGCTGCAAAGGAGATCAATGACACTATCCTCTTCTTTCTGATGGAAAAACTATACGTCTACATATAGAATCTTGGTTCCACGCAATATCAATCCGGAGAATGGTCGACCCTCGCGTCTCACGCCCCTCTGTACTGTCAGCGACGCACCAGGGCGTCGCGACGCACAGTTTGGGAACCCCTGGTCTATAGCCTTCCTCGATAAATACACTATCCAACACAAAAAGAATTGTTGTAGCAGTAGCAAAGCAGTAGTTTTAGAGATAAGAGTGTTCAGCCAAACAAACTCTTCAGCTTTATAATATTAGTATTGATATTAATTGACGTAAAAAGAGACTCAATCTCTTTCTTATCAGCTGCGAGAAGAAGACCTGCCAATGGAACTTCAAGAACAGAACTGGTTCAGTGCTGCTTCAGCGCTACGCGTATATGGACAGTATCTCAACCTGGACAGAGATCATAATGGCATGCTGAGCATCAACGAACTAGCTGGGTAAGTTTATGTGATGATTTATTCTACCTTTATCCTGATTTATTCAGGGTGAGCCAAGATTTTTGTTCCATACGTTGCATTAACCGTTTTCTAGGTATAATTATAATGATCCAGTCCATTCATTTTAATAGATAAAATAAAATATGCCTAATAGTTGGTTATTATAACCTACCATACATGGTGTATCTGTGCGTATTTTTTTTTATCGTGGTAAAATCATCAAATGAGTCCTCCCACCCCGGGCAGGGCGGGAGGGACTGTCAGACTTGTACTGACTAAAATCCACGGTGTCCTTCAATAGCCCTTTATGTTTCGGGGTCACGGTAATGAGATAAGTCCCGCGACCCCGGCAGGCTTTGGCCCTCTAGAGAGGGGCCCCGTCGTTATGCTGACGCTTTTTGAGGCGCGCGTGGAACACAACGCCCCGTCGACCCGGGCATGGTCCATGGTCGGGCAGCGAGTTGCCCTTTACTCGCCGCCCGCATGCCCGCGGTATCTGTGCGTATTACAAAATAAAATAAAAATTTGTCGAACTCACGTTTACTTCCCCCTCAAGACTTGTACAGCAATCTCAGCAACATCGATTCAGTTAATTTCGGTAAGCGTGAAAGCGCAGAAAAAGCTAACTTGCTTTCGCTTTTATAATAATCGTCTTGAAATATTACTCTTTAATTTTATACCCTGCACCTGTAATAACGGTATATTCCTAACCTGACCCGAAATCCTAAACCGGTTGCGGGTTAGGTTAGGAACTTGAAAAAAAAAGAATATTTGTTCCTATCGTAACCAGTCCTAACCTAGGATTTCGGGTCAGGTTAGGAATATACCGTAATAACCCTGTGTTATATATTTGTTGAGGCCTTTCTCCGTGCCTTTTTTTCATCTATCATTTTTTTTTTCAGCTACGGCTCAGGCACTCTAACCCGAGCGTTCCTACAGCGCGTGTTCCAACAATGTCTGACCTACGACGGCGAGATGGACTACAAGACTTACTTGGATCTGGTACTAGCGTTAGAGAACAGGAGGCAGCCGGCAGCACTAGCGTATCTGTTCAGAGTGCTGGATATCAACTGTGTGGGATACCTTGATGCCTTCACCCTCAACTACTTCTTCAAGGTCAGTTTTTTTAAGCTATTGCATAGCTTTTATCGCAGGCTCTGAGCTCGGCGCGCGAAAAACGTAACGAAAAATCCTAAGGAAATTTCCTGACCACATCTGACAGCACGCATCGTCTAACGTCGTTTCAGTTCGGGAGACTTCGGCAATCATAAAGGTACGGACAGACGTGCTCATAAAGGTACGGACAGACACGCAGCACGAAAGCATGCTTTTATTGAGCAAGGGGCAATTTTATTGAGGGAGAGGGAGGAGGAGAACGTTTCTTGACGTTTCACTTGATTGACGTGGCTGACCATAGCCTAATTAGTATAGTAATAAATAAATAAATAATTATAATTGCATAAGTTGATAAAAACTGCTATGCAAAAGCTTTACCGCGGCAGTCACCGAGTGCCACACTTTTTTTTTTATCGTGGTAAAATCATCAAATGAGTCCTCCCACTCAGGGCAGGGCGGGAGCTACTGGCAGACTCGTACTAACTAAAATCCACGGTGTCCTTCAATAGCTCTTTACATTCTGGGGTCACGGTAATTTGATTAGTCCACGACCTCGAGGTCAGATTTTGAAGAGAAATATTAACTAAAGATCCATGTGTCATGCACAAGCCTTTGTTTTTCACGACTACTAGTCCAGGAGCGAGTTTAATGTGAATGTTTTTATGATCTGAAATGGATTGAAATAAAATAAATTTGAATTGTCTCCTTAAGGTGGCACTTGTTGCGGGCTCGAACTCACTGGCAGGCACGGCCAAAAACCATGCTTTTTCACCTGACATCGTGGTCCGTGTGCCATATTGTTCATGTGTGCGTGAGCGTCATCCCCCCGCACCACGCCCGGGGAAAACATTATTCAGTGAGATACACGATCATTCAGAGTAAAAGACGCGCGTAGATCCATCTGTAATGCATAATTTTTTATCTATAATTTTTGTTTTATGTTAATGAATGCTCTACGCTAGAACGGTGACGAAAAAACCTTTATTGTATGGGCATTAATGGCTGCAACACAATACACAACTAATGCAATCATTATCGTTTTGTAATGTGTGTATTAGTTCCAATAAACTTATTTTTTTTTTCTTATGGCGCTGTACCCAAGCTCTATGTAGCAAAGGTAGTCGCGGGGGTGAAGCGGTTGCGCGCGGGGGCAAATTGTAAGAAAAAATGTAAGAAATTTTGCAGTTTTGACTTAATATTAAAACAATTATAGGCCTGAGTTCAAAAAAAATTAGATATGTCTTTAGTATATAAAATTTCTTCTGTTATAGTTACAAAAAATATAATGGTTACCGCTGAAAAAATTGAGAATTTCAAGTCGAAAAATTTTTTTTCGTGGTCATATTAACAATTTTTTTTTCGTAGTTCTAGACCACTTTTGTGAATTGTTTTTGTTAAAGTCTTTACTTTATACATTTGACTATGCACTGTATTTTTTCTGGCTTGTGGCATGTACAGATACGGCTAACTTTGCGACGAAAAACTAGTCATTTACAGAGTGTTCGCTATGGGCAGCGCCTTAAGTAAACTTTGCCCCACACTAGGATTTTTTTCCTGTATCAGAAACTCACATACACAAACACCCAGACCCGGAACAACTACTTGCAGATCAAACAAATATTTGGTCCGAGCGGGAATCGAACCCGCGACACGTCGCGCAGCAGTCGATCGCTCATCCACTGCACCAACCGTGTCGTATTTTCTTCTTTGTCACTTTTTTCTCTTTAATTATGGTTTTAGCTTCGATCAATAATAGCCCCAGATTAAAGGCCTATCCGCACGCAACAGTGCCGGCACGTGCCAATCCGTTCCGTATCGATCCGTGTCAGTGAAATATGATATTAACTTGACTTGTATGCTGTTCAGTGATTATGCTGTTCAGTGATCACTGAACAGCACGGAACGTCACTGTCACTGATGAGTACGGATAGCGTCGTACAAAATGTATGCGACAGTATCATATTTCACTGACACTGATCGATACGGTACGTGTCGGCACGTGCCGGCACTGTTGTGTGCGGATAGGCCTTAAGGATCAGGAACAAAAATGAGTCGCATAAGTGGCCACATTTGCACACACATATACATTTACGAGTACATCATGTGAGCAGTGGTGGCCCAGTGGTATCGGCCTCGACTTACGAGTTTTAGGTCGTAGGTTCGAACCCCGTCAGGCGCATTACTTTGTGTAATTTATTTCAACACCACTGCTCTCAAAACGGTGAAGGAAAACATCGTGAGGAAACCGGCATGTCCTAGAACCAAAAATTCGAAGACATGTGACATCTACCAATCCGCACTGGGCCCGCGTGGTAGATTACGGCCCACTCCCTCTCACAGAGAGGAGGCCTGTGTCCCAGCAGTGGAAACATTTATAAGCTGATGATGATGATACATTTACATTATTCATAAAAAAAAGTTCAGTAGTATTAACTACTTCAGTTTATTATAAACCTTACACTCAAACATTCAGTTAAATTACCATTGCAAAATGTATTAATTTAGGGAAAGGTTTTAATTATTATAAAAAACCCTATATATGCACACTACCTTTAAAAACTAAAAATAAAACTAAAATATTTACAAAAATAACTAAATTAAAACTAAAATTAACAAAATTATATGGCGTCAAAAAATTCATCCACATCACTGTCAATGGGGAAAGTGCCCAGAACGCTGGCAGCATTGCCGCGTTGAATGGCAATGCTGATCCTTTGACCAAGAAATAGGCCAGCCCTCTGGTCACGAGAGGCGTCGACTATACGGAAAGGTTTAACTTAAACAATTTAAATGTTACTTGAAGATAAAATGTCATCAGTACAAAAATACTAATTCTAAAATGAAACTTGATGTCTAAGCAATACGGCTCAAATCATTGTATTGACAATTACGTGCTTACTCTATTTTGGAACTAGACGAAGTTTCTGGAATCACATTTCAATGCTCATAACCAGCTGTAGCAAACATTGGCCAAACATACCATAATTATGTTAGTTGTTTGAATTTTATATTTACTGTTTAATCCCGTTTTTACTTAATGAAAAACACCAAAAAATATAAATTAATCGAAGAAAAGATAAGCCTTCGAAAATATCGGTGTAACGGTTGTAATTTGCATAATTTTTAAACACGATTTACGGGCATTTCGACGTTTAAACTTTGGCTATGGTTGGACCATACTAATTTGAAATACCGTCACAAAAGTGTTTGTGGCTGTATTTTTCGGGCCGTTTTTGAAGCGCTTATCGGGAATCTAGTACTATTATTGATCGAAAGGTTTTAGATACAGTTTAAGAAGAAAAGCTGCAATTTCAGTATTGGTCCCATAATAAAATTAATTCATAAGAATCCGTGAAGAGAGTTCTAGTAAAGAAAAACTAAGTTCTATTATCCATTTTCCAGGCAATTCAAGAACAAATGATAGCTCACGGCGCGGAGCCGGTCAACTTTGATGACGTGAAGGACGAGATCTTCGACATGGTGCGACCTGAGGATCCCTCACGCATCACTCTGCAGGACCTCATCCGTAGTGGACACGGACATACCGCTGTGTCTATATTATTGGAGCTGCACGGCTTCTGGGCGTATGAGAACAGGTATTTTGTTTTTATTTATCATCTGTCTAGCCTTTTCCCAATAGGCTATTTGACAAAAAAATTCTAATTAGTCCGTCAGTTAGATTATCAAATAATATTTGACACGTATTTTTTCTTTTTTTACGCAAACCAAAATTGACGGAGATATGATGCTTTTAAAATTGCCAATACGTCACAATTCAGTACATTTTTTACTGAATTCTGACGTCACGAGCCCCCACTCTCGAGTCTTGATGTGTTCATCATCATCATCATCATCTCAGCCATAGGACGTCCACTGCTGAACATAGGCCTCCCCTTTAGATCTCCACATATACCGGTTGGAAGCGACCTGCATCCAGCGTCTTCCGGCGACCTAGCAAGCGCAGCGTAGGACGTCCACCAACGAGGTGGACAGACGACCTTGATGTGTTACATCTTGGTAAATATTCATTGATTTTACATATGAAAAAATATGTGTCCGTTATTTTTCAAAACTCTAAATGACGGACTAATTAGATTTATAATTTATTGATACTGTCAAATAGCTTATTATGTTAGGGTCGGCTTCCAGTCAACCAAGATGCAGCTGAATATCAGTATTTTACATGGAGCGACTGCCTGATGGACTTCCACAACACAGTAACTGGTTAATACGATACCCCATGGTAAGACTGGTTGTCAGACTTTAGAGCTTCTGACTAACAGTAACGACTGTCAAAGATCTACAAATGACAGCCGGGACCAGCGGCTTTACGTGCTTTCCGAGGCACGGAGGAAACTCGCTATGACAGATGGTCACCCATCTACAGACCAACCTCGGCAAGCGCGGCTTAACCTGGAAGATCAGTCTGTGCGGCTGCTTACGATATAAGTACTTATGATAAAACGGGAGGAAAACAAAACTGTACATTGAAAATTAAAAAAAAAAAACTTGGGGTGTGATCTATCGGTTTCCTCACGATGTCTTCCTTCACCGTTTTGAGAGCAGTGGTGTTGAAATAAATTACACAAAGTAATGCGCCTGACGGTGTTCGAACCCACGACCTACAACTTGTAAGTCGGGGCCGATACCACTGGACCACCATTGCTCCAGTTTTTACATTTTCTACATTTTCATTCCTTTTAAGCTCGCATGCTCGCAGCTAGGAAAAATGATGAATGTAAGCCTAAGTCGCGAAGCTATTTTGATCGAGCGTTCTTAATACTCCTGACTCGGTATGAGAAGAGGAGCAATGGGCCAGTATTATTGGGCTTACTCACTAATTTATCTAACAATATTCAGCCCAAACTATTGGACTTAAGAAACTAATACCTATTTCCCGCTAAAAATACCACTCCTCCTACACTGCTTCAACACTCCTCCTCCCCTCCTCCTCCTCCTCCTCCTCCCCCTCCTCCTCCTCCTCCTCACTCTCCTCCTCCTCCTCCCCCTCCCCCTCCTCCTCCCGAAGAAGATAACCCATAATAATTTTAACATCCCAACTCTACACTCACCCTAGATGGTAACCTTGCCAACTCCTCACAAAGAGAAGGCCAGTGTAATGTGTCCCAGCATTGGGAACATTATGGGTTGACAGTAGCTATACTATTTGACTAAACAATTTTCTGTGTACAGGGAGGCGCTAGCAGCAGCCGGAGATCATGCCTGACAGCTGGCTCAACATCTCCACTTTAATGGAGATCGGTTTAACATTTAAAGACTGAAAATTCATGTGAGATATTTATCTGTTGTTGGGACGATGTGATAAGGGTGAATGCTTCTGAAAATATGCAAATATTAAAATATATAAATTGTTTGCAAATAGTGGCATAGCTAATCCTGAAGGGGGGGCCCCGAGTACGGTGTTTGGGGCCCTTCTAATCTAATAGGCTATTTGACTAAAAAATTCTAATTAATCCGTCAGTTAGATTATCAAATTTGGCCCTCTAGAGAGGGGGCCCCGTCATCATGCTGACGCTCTTTGAGGCGCGCGTGGAACACAACGCGCCGTCGACCCGGGCATGGTCCATGGTCGGGCAGCGAGTTGCCCTTTACTCGCCGCCCGCATGCCTTAGTAAAACAATGTTTGGAAAATTTGAGTCCACCTTAAATCTTGAAAGGGTTGTGTATTTGTGAAGAATGTGATATTGTTGGGTATTTTTGAGCTTCTTGATGTGAGTAATATAATAATTACTATCTCTTTCAAATTAAATTCATTCTAAATGTTGTTATTATTATTATTTTTAAATGTCTACACATCTCGGGATCATGGTGTCCCGGGCTTTTGGAGGGCTTACCAGGAGCCTGAGCCAGCTTGCAGAGGCCCATTAGACATTTCAAATGAAATGGTGCTCCAACCAGCGGTTATCCCTGTATGCACTATGCAAGTGTACACAAGGACAACCCCCGGTTGGAGTTACACTATTGCAGATTATGGAAAGAAAACACTTATTATTATTATTCTTTATTGTACACATAATTATAAAAAAACATTTAACATAGGGTAAGTAATGTACAAAGGCGAGCTTAACCCAGAACTGGGTTTTCTAACAGCAAACCTTAGAGCGATAGAGTAATTTTTATTTTAGCGAGGACAGATAATTGGTGTACAACATTCTAATAATGTATGCTTAATTAAACAAATAAATAAATACGTGTTTAACAAACGGTTTATAAACAGAATACATATAATATAATAAATATAATAATACATACATACAATATATAAAATAATACATACCATGCAATAAATAAAATAATACATACATACTTATAGGTCATGATGACAGGAAATGCTCTCTAATTTTTCTCTTGAAAACTTCTAACGACGGGCTATCGCGTAAGGTGTGAGGAAGAGAATTCCAAAGGCGAACAGCACGCACAGTAAACGATCCATCATAACGACTCGAAGTATGAGAAGGGACACGAAGGAGAAGAGATGAGGATGAGCGACAAGGTTTTCCTCTAGGGATAAGAAATTCAAACCGCTCCCGGAGATAAATAGGAGAATTAGGATTATGAAGCACGGAAAACAGAAAAGCAAGGACATGAGAATCTCGACGCTGCCGAATAGGTAGCCACTTTTGTTATCTGAATCTCTCAATGTTGTATTTGAACTGTTGATAGTTCCTATGAATGTTAATAAAAATTCTAAGTATTTTGTTCTTCAGGCCTTCTCCCATTTTTATCTAACGGCCCGTTCAGGTCTTCGGGCGACGCGAATAACATATTAGTTACTTTGAAAGTACGCGAATTAATGGCGGCGTCTCGTAACTTGTTTTAAACATTTATACGTATTTATCATTTAAAAAATGGTCTGTGTGAAATTACAGTGTCTCTGAAAAAGTACTATAATTATTGTAATTTATATAAAGTAGTAAAGTTGTTAACTAGTTTTACTCTTCAATATTAATGTTATTGTAACAAATCTTCCTCTCAATTTAAAATAATCAAAGTTAGAAAAAATATTGTTGTAGAACTAATAATCCATTTATTATGCTCATAAAATTCCATTAAAAAAAAAACAAATCAAAGAGGTGTTATTAAAATTATATTCCCAAAATTCATAATCTGCCTAGCCTTTTCCCAATTATTTTGTGGTCGGCTTCCATTCTAACCAGATGCAGCTGAATATCAGTATTTTACAAAAAACGACTGCCTATCGGACCTTCACAACCAAATAAGTACTGGATTATATGGTACCTCTTGATCCTTTAGTCTGATTTCACCTTCGGGTTTTTCTTATTAAAACGAGTGTTCCATAAGTTCATTTTGGAGCCAGACCCGTGTTCCACCTACTTTCTCCAACTGGGTGGAGCACAGACTATCAATTTCGATTTTGAGTCCCGTGCTCCAACTGATGACGTCGAATAAATCCTCCTATTTAATGTGTCCGATTTCTGTCTGTACAAACTAAAAGGGGAGGTAGCTTACTCAATTTCGTTAGTAAAATTATTCAACATGTAGGGTCGGAACCCAGCCCCTACTGAATGGTAGCCATTGTTGTGTGTCACATTTTATATTTTTGGAGATGAAATAACGTTTTATTCTACAAATTAAATAACCACTGGTAAGCCTAAACATCCAATAATATCAGACCTGTCAAATGTCTGTCTTGTCAAAGTGACAGTTCTTAACTGTCACTGGGAAGAAAACTTCCCGTTGGCTTTTCCGAAATTTGACACTAATGACAGGTTGTGGGAAGAAAACTTCCCAGTGGCGTACAAGGGGATAAAATACATTTATTACTGTAATAACAACATAATCCGATTATAATAACGTGTATAATATATACAACAATGTATATAAAATAACAACATGATAACGTTGTGAAAATAAATTATTATACATACATTTTGTGTTTTATTGTACTTATAGACTCATTTAAAGCTTACAATAATGCAAATAAAAGAGGGACCTTAGCATTCCTGAGAAAGAGATAAAGGTCTCATTGCCTTCGGAACATTTAAATAAAATCTATTTAAGCTAATAGGGAGTTTAAATAAATTGCTTGACTTTTTCCTTGTTTTATAAATTAATTATTTTTTAAATTAATTAATTGGCAAATCAAACAGAAATATGTATTAGCTTTTATGGATTATAAGCGGTATTTTTCGACATACGTATGGACGGCTTTAAACAAACCTCATCAAATTAAGTTAAAATCACGTCGACATCATAAAGATAAGACGGGGATGGCGGGGTCTGGAAGACCCTCTAGACCAGGGGTCACTAATTAGTTGCAGATTTTGTAGAAAATAAAAATGTTAAACAAATGTAATTACGGAATAATAATGTATCAAATCTTCTAATATATAAAATTCTCGTGTCACAGTTTTCGTTGCCATACTCCTCCGAAACGGCTTGACCGATTTTGATGAAATTTTTTGTGCTTATCCGGTATCTATGAGAATCGGCCAACATCTATTTTTCATCCCCCTAAATGTTAGGGGTAGTCCACCCCTAAATTTTTTTTTTATTTTTTAGACAAAATTTTTAATTTCTATTTTTTATGGCAAAACAACGTTTGCCGGGTCAGCTAGTTATGTATAACAAAGGTATTTTTTCACATTTCTATGAGAAAAGTGTCATGTTTTATTACTTGTTTGATATTAAATCCAGAAACTTCCGCATGTTTGTTGTGTGTTTACAATGACGGATTACATATATTTCCATTAACAGTAATAAATCTGACTCTTGCGTTTATGAAATTACTAGCTTCTGCCCGCGGTTTCACCCGCGTTATCTTAGGGTCAAGTCACACCGAGACGCGACGCTGCGCGCACATTTCAATAGAGCTACTCAAAATCTAACTTGTATTTACTACACGAAAAGATACACATTTGCTTTATTGTAGCGTTACGTCGCGTCTCTGAGCTGACCTTAAGGCGTCTGGCCAGGTCCCATCAGTTTCCATGGAGAACGCGTGGAAGACGACGCACCATCGACTCGGGCCTTGTCCTTGGTCGGACGGCGAGCTAGCCATTACTCGCCGTCCGCAAGCCCACACGTGTTCTGACTGCTCCCCATTCCCCTCACCTGCCGTTGAATCTCTGAAGTATCTCCCACGTAACGTCGCAAATAATGCATTCTTTTAAAACCAATTATTTGATATCCATAAAAAAGGTTATAGCGAGTTAACCTTAAAAGATAGACATGCTGACACGGTATTTTTTTAGAACTTTTCATGAGGAACAATTCCACCATACATGATTTTTGCGTAACTAAAATCGTTTACGCAGCGCACGTAACGGAAGCCCTCAATAAGGAATATTTTTCCCGATTTTGCAACATTTTTCATTACTGCTCTGCTCATATTGGTCATAAAGTCATAGCGTGATGTTATAATATATGTATAAATTATATATATACTATATAGCTGATAAGTGGACTATCCATCCAACACAATAAGATTTTTTTTAATTCTAACAAATTCCTGAGTAGGTCCCGAGATTGATTAGCGCGCGCGTTCAACTAAAATTACATGCTCTGTGCGTTTGCGTTCGACCATACAAACAATTATATCGTTTTAGACACGTATTTCTATTTAACATCAAATCATTTACCGTTATAAAAATAACAGTAGCCAAAAATATTATATTACAATAACTTACGTAATTACTTCAGATTTAATCCTAACAACAACATCTCACGAGAGATTAGCTGGGAACAGACCGTCCTTAAATAACAAGAGAAAGTCGTTAATCCGCGCAGAATATTAACACCGCGATTCAGAAGAATGACGTATTTGCACAACGCCATCTATCGGTACATTGGTAAAACGTTCGCACAAATTGTACTTGCAGTTCTTGAATTTGATCTTAGAAAATTTTAAACCAATTGACCAATTGTAAGGGTCAGTTCAGACCGAGACGCGAAGCGACGCGACGATGCGTGAAGAGGCCTGTCATTACACGCTGCGTCGCGCTACGCCTCGCGGCGCCGCGATGCACCTCGCTGCGCCGCGAGACGTATCGCAACGTTGCGAGGCGCATCCAGACGCCGCGCGGTGCAGCAGAACGTGTCTAGATTTTCCACGTGCTGCCGCCCCGCCCCTCGTCCTCCCGCAGTCCCATTTGCAAATGGCGGCCTCAGCTACATAGTCCAGGGCCGTGGTCGTCAAACAGTGGCCCGCGGGCCAAATGCGGCCCGCGGGCTTTATTTGTGTGGCCCACAACAAAGTAAATTATTTTATTGACGCGTAAATGAATTGTAAGTATGAATTCCGTTAAAAAATAAAATTTCTCTTTCTTTTTTAGTTTCGTAAAAAGGGTCGTTAGACATCTGTGATCATTGTTAGAAATCACAGATGTGTCATTTTACCAAGTTTTTATGCAAAAAGGTTTACACATCTTCCGTTATTTTTTCATTGTAACAGCTATTTGGTCCCATCTTTCTCCTTTTGTTTTGTTTTGACTACTATTGGTTCTCCAAAAATGGGTGGTTCGCAGATGTGGTCATCGGTGCAAGCGATTTTGGTTTAAGAACGCCGCCCGCACCAGCGGCGCCCACTTCGAAACGAACCGCGAGCTATAACATTTAATTTTGTTTCAACGCACAAGACTGAACGTTTCTTGCTTTATCGATTGCGCGTGCAGTATTATAGGATAATGGCGGGACTATCATCTACTCTTAAATGTGCTACTAAAAGGAAGATAGCTGACGTAAAAAGAAGTTTTCAAGAAAAATGTGAGGAAGAATTTTGGAGAGTCTTCACATACTCTGCGGCCCGGTGCTGGCACTCACGTTGTCATGGGTGGCCCTTGGCGAAAAAAGTTTGACGACCACTGGTCCAGGGGCTACAGGTAGTTGAGTATACAAAATCCGTGTGACGGCAACTATGACTGAATTCATAAACATAATATTATTATGCCCTTTATCTGTCTCGCAAAAAGCTGTGATCTGATTTTTCTATAAATTATTACGGAAGTAATCATTAAAATGATTTTAAATCATGTATTCAATACATTCCGTTTACGATTAAGAGAAGATGGCGAAAAAAATGAACCAAAAAATTGACCGGCAAGTTCTACATTGTTATTCTTTGACCTTTTCTTAACTTAAATCGTTTGGCGAAATTCGTTACTCACAATTATGCATACTTAGTCACCTTTAGCTCCCGGTCTTCACCTCGCATCGTGGAGCGGCCGCTAGCGGCGTCAAGCGGCGCCGCGCTGCGCCGCGCTACGTCGTGAGGCCTTGAGAGGCGCAGCGCACCACCGCTGCTTTGAGATGCGTCGCGCTGCGCCGCGAGGCGTCGCGCGGCGCATCGCTGCGCATCTCAACGTATTCTAAATTCTCACAACGAAATGTGTATCTTTTGGTGTAGAAAATAAAGTCGTATTTTGAATGGCTCTTTAAAAGTGTGCGCGCATCGTCGCGTCGCTTCGCGTCTCGGTCTGAACTGACCCTAAAGGGGAAATCTTATCTTTATGATGTCGACGTGATTTTAACTTTTTTTTGACGATATTTGTTTAAGGTGATTGCGTCGTAGTAGCCCGCGAAATTCAAGTTTTCTTGTGTTTTTTTCAATTGGCAAATCAGTGACAAGTTGTTACTTAATCAAAATAATATGA
The DNA here is from genome assembly GCA_950005045.1 of Agrotis exclamationis. Taxonomy (NCBI): domain Eukaryota; kingdom Metazoa; phylum Arthropoda; class Insecta; order Lepidoptera; family Noctuidae; genus Agrotis; species Agrotis exclamationis. The sequence continues at coordinate 14,401,395 of OX465438.1, forward strand.
TTCACGACAATAACAAGTATAATTTTAAATATAAGAATGATCAAGTTCATCACCATTCGTTCTCACATAAATTTACTCAAAATAAGTTAGATTTCGGGAATTTTACCAATTTTGACTAAATCTATGTGAGAGCGAATGGAGCGAATGTTTTGATCATAATCCATAAAAGCTAATATTTCTGTTTGTTTGCCTAGTACTGTAGTTATGAATCGAAACTAGCACTTTATCCTATCTATAAAGCTTATTCCAATTATTTAAATAAAGTAACAAGGAAAAAGTCAAGCAATAGGGAGTTTAAATAAGGTAGGTAGACCATGGAAGGCCACACTAACGACGAACAGTTATTATTCGTTTACTTACTAGCTAAATAAAACTAATATTTAACCTTTTGACCGCCACGTCAAAAAAACCACGACGTGCCCTCAGCGGTAGTGAGTTCGGAATGATATCGATAAAACTGATTATTCATTTTTAAACGACATGTTTTTTTTTTAAATAAAAGGTAAAGTACCATAATATAATATACAGGAGTTTTATTTTATCCCACTGTGTCCTTCTATAATGATCTGTGTCAAAATTTCGGCGCACTTTATCATTTAAATCCATAATTAAAACCAACAGTCGATATAATCAACACAATACGATCACAGCACTATGTTCAACCATGAAGTATCGATATCGATTTTTATGGTTTCGTATTTATAATCACGACGGAACGGAGTAGTAGTATACGTTTGAGGTGAGAGGTTGTTTGTTTGTAGTTTATGTGGGCAAACCTTTATCTTCACTACGGTTTGTCCAATTTAAATTTATGCCGTTTTCTGTAAAATGTTTGTAGTATAATAGCAGTGGGTTTTGGATAAGTAATAATATAGTAATGACTCAATAAAAACAGTGCCAAACAAAAAAGGTAAATTACATTTTGAGAAAAATCTCGCATATTAGCCTTTTTAGGCTAGATAGTAATAAAATAAACAAATCGAAAAAAAAATTGCTATTCATATTTTTTAATTCCAAATATCATATAACATTATAGCAGTTTAAGAAAAGAGGAAACGAAGGGGATAGAAATTAAAATAAACGAAAAATTAGTCTTTTCATTAAGTTTGTAGCTACAGCTTGGCAAAAAACAGTAGAAAACCGGAAGTCGCCACTGTCTTCGCGCTACCAGCACTTTGAATGATTTTATTTTATTTATTTTCACTTATTACGTTAGTTTTATGGCACAATAATAAATCTTACAAACCTGCGTCTTTGTTTACATCAAATATCAAATATTTTAAAACGTTGTCAGCAAATAAAAATATTAGTTCCGTTTCAAGACGTTCTGGCCAAGCTGTAGAACATAACATTTGTAATACTGCGATACAATTAGTCACTTGTAGTAAAATATAGATGAAATAATAATAAAAATATAATGCAGGTATGCCTAATAGGTCTAATAAAACTTTTTAAACATATTATTTGTTTATAAAATTTGTAATTTCACTTTAAATCATAGCTCCATTTGGCACCTTATTCATTAATATTTGGTATAAACAAAGACAATACATAATTTACGTAATATTTTTTTTAGTATTTTAAGTTTGTATGTACGTAAGTTAAATTTACTTCAAAATCTTTTTCAAATCCGCACTTTCTTCCATGATGTAAGTGTCATTGTCGACTCCTTGTAATATTCGCACACCCAGAACAACACCGCACTAAGTCTAAATAGCTAATTTTTCAGAATCGACGAAAAACCGTTATCTCATGTTATGTGACAGTTATTGCGAATGTCCTGCACATTGCATGTAAAGAATCCAATGCGTATCAGCATTATCAAGTGCCGTTGATTGTAAACGCATTAATAATGCAAAATAATGCATTTTTTGACTTAATTCACTGTTGTGGAATGACTGAACGAAATAAAACATAATTATTTTGAGTTACGTCCTTTTTACTGATTGATTCTGAAATAATGCACTATTATTCTACTGTTTATTTATTGAAATTCAATAAACAATAACGACCCATTTGTTTTGTTTTTAGGAATATACCAATTAATAATGAAATAAAAGACAACATTTTACTAAAATCAGTAGGTACTTATATTTTGAACATAAACTAGTACTCGTTTTGGACCCTTATAACAAAAAACAAAAAAAAAATCTTCTATTATATTTAATAAAAAATACTATAAAAACGGAGAAATACTTTTTTTATAACTAATAACATAGGAACTCAACGTTTCATTTTTCAGTCAGTGCTACTATTCTAAATTTAATGCAGTCTTATAATAGGAATTAACATAATTAGTAGGAATTATATTTTTTTCGATTAACTCCATAATATCTCTTTTTTTTTGTTTTCAGCCAGAGGTTGTTTTCCTGTATATGCTTTAACTAACTGCGGAGGAAAGCCTTGATCTCTGTAGCGCCTTGAACGATTTCGAACACAGACTTCCTTAAAATCAGTCTCTTCGAACGATGTTTTACAGAAGAAAGTCAAGGGATGTTGCTTTTCAACGCGTAGTTGCTTAATGTCATGCCATTTAGTTGTTCATCAGATTCCATAAAATCACCATCTGTTTTCTTTGAAAGGGCCGTCTTAATATACCTGTCACAAATGCTCAGCGTAGCCTTAAAAAACTCTTTACATACTCTAATCCTGTTGTTATCTTTTTCAAAATATTAAGACGAATTCAAAGCCCTCAATTTTTGACATGTGATGTACCTATATTTCGGTTTGATTTCTTGTGTATGCCTTACAATGAATTCTCTTTGCCTCTCCAAATCGCCCAGCTGCAAAACTGTTTGAAAATGTCTTGTCTTACCATCTCTTCTATTTTAGTTTTGCAATTCAACCTGCATTTGTCGCCACAAGGTGGACGGATTTGACGCCCAGCGATCAGTTTTGCAGGATTTGTTAAAAAAACATACTCTGTTCCTGTATTCCGCAATGCCTTAGCAATCTTGGACTTCCAGCCAGCAGGGTTTCGTATTCTCTTTCTACTTATCTTGGGGTAGCTCACTGATGGAGCAGTGTCACTGGCAGAAAAATTTGAGGGTGCGTTTGTCGGAGTAGCATTGGAATTCCCTTGAATATTTGCTGTAGATGGACCCGGTCTATTGGATTCATTATCAGATGAACTAGGTACTTCAGCTGCTGGAGCTTGACGATGATGAGCTTGAGTCTGACGAGGAGCTCGAGGAAGAAGAAGAGGGTAATCTTCTAGGGATTACAAGAGGCCGAGATATTTCTTTAACAGGTACTACAAAAGTAGGATCCGTGTCCGAATCATCTATAAAATCTTCTTCATAGCTATCGCTATGATCAGATAAAATAGAAACGGGTACCTCCCTATCTGATGCTTTATCGGCTGATGCTGCCTTCGCTGACGTCTCATCGGTTGATGCGGCAACGGTTGTATTTTCGACATCCTTTTCCACGCTGCTTTGTTGAACAGGTCCGGTTTCTTCTGTAGTTGCTTCCATTGCCCTTTTAATTAACAGGAGACCACAACCTCTCATCATCTGCCAAATGACAATAACAAATTTAATTAATTCAACAATAGTGCATTATCTCAAACAAAATTATTAATCTTTTTGTAAATAAAGAACAACACAAATTGTAAATATATTTCTTTTACTTTACAATGTTAGTAACAATTATAAGTATAAAAAAATATTTATAATGATTTTTTAACAAAATTAAGGCATAATTTATATCTACCATCAATAGTGCATTATTTAACTGATTTTCACCTTTTACGAAAAATACAGAACCATTTTGAAATAATACAAAAAATCTAACATACCTTCGTCAACAACAGAGTACTATTTCGAAATAGTATCAAACACGTTGTATAAGCACAGTCACCAACACTGAATTAAAACTAAATGATTCGGAGTATTTTTTATGATACATTCAACAACACCGTATTATCACAAAATAATTCACTGTTGCGTAAAGGATCTGCGTGCTATTCCCTAAGGCGGACAAGTTGCAACTAGAAATAGTTTTGTGTTCGCGGTAAGGCTCTGGCTGCGCGTCTTCACCAATAGAGAGTTAGCGCGCCATCTGTTGGACATTTTTGTAAATATAAATACGCCTGTCTTCGTGGTATACGCGGCAAATTTTCGGCTATTCAATTATATTTAAAAGTCGATTTTGAGATTTTTCGACATAATACAGTGTTGTTCTGGGTGTGCGAATATTTATTAACTCCTCAGTAGGTACTCGTATTATTTTCACGCACGTGAGGAAACCAGCATGTCCTAGAACCAAAAATTTGAAGACATGTGACATGTGACATGTACCAACCCGCACTGGGCCTTATTTTCACGCATCGTTATCATTAAAATTTAATAATAAAGGTGCACCTCTATTTAAATACTTTCCGCTTATGACGTCAGGGGATTGTCACGTATAGATGACAGTGGCGTTCCAGGCACAGACAATTTGACAGCGTGATGGGGATGGGCATTATGGTCATTATGATTTATCGATTATCAACTGACACCGACATTTTATGAGCAGATAAATGGCTCGGTATTAAAAACTTTCATGATTTCTCAATTATAAAGCTTCAATATCAACATTTGTATTTAAATTTTGTAGAATAACTTAAAGAAATTAACTGTAACGTAGGTTACCGGTAGGTCGATATTCTTGTTACATTGCATGTTAGCTACATCACTACTTGTCATCCTATCGTGACTGTGGCGTGGAGGGAACTATGTTTTTCGAACTTTAGAATTGGTTTAAGTTTTTGTCATCTTATGTAAATATAGATGAAATATAAAGAAAGGAGGTTTATTAATATAAATAAGAATGAGTCAAGGAACATAATTAGCAAAAGAAATAAAACAATGAATGTTGTTTAATAAGATTTATTTGTGTTTAAAAGTCTGTCATGTAGTCGTGACAGTGGCGTGCTGGGCACTTTTTGGCTTGTCATCTATACATGACTGTGGCGGTCAAAAGGTTAAGTAATAATTTGTTTTATTACGTAACATATAAACCACTTTTTTGAATTACAGATTTAATAATTTTGTGTTTTATTGTACTTATATTTAGACTCATTTAAAGCTTACAATAATGCAAATAAAAGAGGGACATTAAATTTTCCTAAGAAAGAGATAAAAGTCTCATTGTCACCGCATCAGACTCTTTCTTGACAAGCTGTATATTATGTCATATTCAGTTACCTAGACCTTAGTATTTTTTATAATGGCACCAAAGCTGTAGGACCATTGCCCTTGATTTCATTTGAGTTCAAAACATAACGGACAATGGCGTTGGATAATGCCCTTTTAATAACTTAAAACCTATAATAAAAGATATATTGCACTGAGTTAAATGCGCGTTTAGATATATATAAACTTTTCACATTATTTTATAAATAGCTGTTTTAAAATTAACGGTCTGTGGTCTGGGCACAATTTTTAAACATAGCCGAAACATGTATAACTTAGCCTGGAAATTCATCATCATCATCATCATCATCATCTCAGCCATAGGACGTCCACTGCTGAACATAGGCCTCCCCTTTAGATCTCCACATATACCGGTTGGAAGCGACCTGCATCCAGCGTCTTCCGGCGACCTTTATAAGGTCGTCTGTCCACCTCGTTGGTGGAAATTACTTCTGCGTAATTTTTGGTTGTTTTGAACATTTGTTACTATACATTTTCTTTCTGTACTATTTCCAAAAAGAGCCTTTGTAAACATTGTCATTGCATCCTGCATCCAAGCCTGGATTTTTGTCGCGGAATTAAAACTAGATAATTAAAACATCTAAACCTCGGAGCCATCACGACATTTGATGAAATGATGATGAAGTACCACTACACCTTTGTTTCCTTGACCCGATATCAGGGGTCACCAAATGGCTGAATGGGTCGGCGGTCCACGAACCGCGAGAACACAGCGACTTGCACTACAGATTACGATCTTATGCTCGATTTTCAAGACAACGCAGTTTTAAAACACACACATGTGGAAGTTTCTAGATTTAATATCAAACACCAATAAAACATTACACTTTTCTCATAGAAATGTGAAAAATACCTTTGTTATAATTATATTTATATTCCGTAATTACATATTTATTTAACTTTTTTTTCTACAAAATGTTCTGCGGACCGCAATGGTAATTTTTTTTTTTTTTCATGGCTTAAAACGGACCCTGAACGAAACCAATGGGGAAGGCCGGTCAAAGCTAATTGTAGATGGCGCCACCATAGCTAAGTCCTAATCCGACCAATAAGGTAGTACTATTTTGAAGTACCTATAAGATTTGAGCCAATGACGATGCTTGGAACAAGCTATACTAGCGCCATTAGTTCCCCAGTTGCCATCCCCATTGGTGACCCCTGCCCTACATGGTAACTACACAGACTCCTGCGCGCTCCTGTACTCGAAGACGCTGCCTCTCTCCAGGAAGGCACTGGCTGCCATGTTGGACTGTTGATCTTTTTTTTGATTGGCTGGTGACGCGTCAGACGGCAGACCGTAACCACCGCCGGCAGGGGAGTTCATTATGTACTTATCCTGAAAAAAGAAACAGTTTTTTACTTCGATCAATAATAGCTCTAGATTAAGGATTAGGAACAAAAATGAGTCGCATAAGCGGCCATATTTGCACACACGTAAACATCTACATTTCATAAAAAAAGGTCCAATAGTTTGGGGCCGTTTTTGAAGCGCTCATCGGGAATCTAGTACTATTATTGATCGAAGGTTTTTTAACCTATTTTATTGGTTACTCGGTCGTATATTCTATTTTCAATTGTTGAATGAGATTTTACACAAACAAATTGACGTGGTGATTCACGTGAACAGGGTCCGGGCTGCCGGTGGTCAGGGCTCCTGAGAGAGGAACCTCCTAAGGGAGCTTAGCCATGACGCGAGGCGACACAGAATTGGTCCTTTCAATGATTTTTTTTTCTTTAATGGAAAGATCATATATTTATTTCCTAACAAACTGTTTTTGGTTTTTTTTTATTTGCTCTAATTAAGAAGTTATATTAAATTCAAAATCATTAATTGAACTCCGAGCCGAAAACACGTCGACAGTGCCCGACAGGGTGGTGTGACGTCATTATAACAATTTCTATACACTATACTATCGGTACGTGTTCCAACTTTGAAATTGTTATTGTAGAAGCCAGTTGACACATTGCTAAGGAAATTCTTTGTCATAGTGACGTCACAACCGAGGCTAGCAATTGGGGCACGTTTGTGTTCACGTCGATTTTATTCAAATTTTTTCACTTTTAAATTGGTCATAATTAATTATCGAAAAAGAATTAAGATTTTTCTCTTCTATGAATGTTCTTATTTGTGGTGGACTTACTAATTAAATTATAAAAAAAATCTAAATTCAAATACATCGATTGACGATATCGGTCAGATATCACACAAGCGTCCGGCCGAAGAAAATGTATGGACCATCGCTAGTGTTTGCTAATGGAGTCGCACTAATGACAATGCACACAATTCTCTGTTCGAAATTCGATTGCGCAACTACTCGTCACTGGCGACATCTTTTGTCCTTTGTTTGCAGCGCCCTTATGTCGTAGTAGTAAGGTGGATTTTCGTAGTTTACGGTCGAATTGCATCGCATCGCTCGAATAGCAAATACGTGCGACTTGAATCAGCAAGCGAGCGATATCGCACGAGTCGCATCGCGTCATGAATAACCTCCCTATCAATACTTGCCGTGTCCAGAAGTACTGCCTTCTGAATCAGGCTCCTGATCCAGCTGCCAAGCGAGAGCCTCCTCAGATGTTGTTCGAGGCTCTTGGCAATTAAGCCATTGGCAGACACGACTATCGGCACAATGACAACTGTTTTTAACTGACTTCAAAAAAAGGAGGAGGTTATCAATTCGACTGTATTTTTTTTTCGAAGTCGGTGGCAAAAAAGTCAATGAAATAAAAAAGCAAAGCCACCGACTTCCGAAAGAAAAGTTATTTGGTAGGTTATTTTACCCTTTTTCGTGGTTGTTTTTTTAGAAGTCGGTTAGATTTTTTTTTTACTTTTTTAAATTATTATTACGTCGTTCTGAGGTAACATAATTATAGTATTGACTTACTCCTGGGAAGGCTTGCACGGACGCCTTCCCTCCGAGGTTGATCAGTCGTCCGTCCACACGCTGCAACAAGTTCAGACCGCGCTCTCCTGGCTCGCCACCTGAATATTACAACATTTATTTATTCAGTAACGACTTTTTTATTCCATTTTCACAGCAAATCTGACGGAACGCAGGTAATCCTTATGAATTGAAGAGATGGTTTAAAAACTTCCCACACTAAGAATTTCTCTTGTATTGTGAGTGCATTTACAAACATATAAATTCACATACGCAAACAACCAGATCAGGAACAACTACTTGCAGATCATACAAATTTTTATTCCGTGCGGGAATCGAAACCGCGACACATTGCACAGCAGTCGATTGTTCAGACCCTGCGCCAACCGTGCCGTAAAACACTGCATCTTTCCTTATTTTCCAAACATCGTCAGTCTAAGGGTGAGGCCAAACAAGCGTAGTTTTTGGGTTGTGTGTCGCAGAATTTCGGTCACTTTCATAGAAAAAAATTGCGTCGTGAGAGAGTCGCCTTTTGTTTTGTATGAAAGCGATCGAAATTCTGCGACTCACGACTCAAAAACTACGCTCGTTTGTCCTCACCCTAAGGAAAACGTATTAAGATAATCCCACCACACTATTCCCAAACCACTGCAACTCCTGAAATCCTGAATTAACAGTGGCAATCACCAGAAGCAGTGGTGGCCCAGTGGTATCGGCCTCGACTTACGAGTAGTAGGTCGTGGGTTCGAACCCAGTCAGGCGCATTACTTTGTGTAATTTATTTCAACACCACTGCTCTCAAAACGGTGAAGGAAAACATCGTGAGGAAACCGGCATGTCCTAGAACCAAAAATTCGAAGACATGTGACATCTACCAATCCGCACTGGGCTCGCGTGGTGAATTATGGACCACTCCCTCAGAGGCCTGTGTCCCAGAAGTGGGAACATCAGCCTTTAGAGGCTGATGATGATGAATCACCAGAAAACCGCCGAGACCATGAGGTTCGACGTATCTCGGAAAATGAATTTAACTGTCTTGGATCCTGCTACCAAATTAATCAGAAAATAATAGTGAAGGAGTAGGAAAATAAAATAATTTTCACTTCCTTCCATGTCAAGCAGGAGACAGAATAAAACAAGACAAGTAGGCAGAAAAGGATATTAATTTAATCACCTGCCTAGCCTTTTTTCCAACTATATTGGGGTCTGCTTCCAGTCGAATCAGATGCAAATGAATATCAGTATTTTACATGGAGCGACTGCTATCGCACGTCGGACCTCCACAACCCTGTAATCGGGTAATACGATACCCCATGGTAAAACTGGTTGTCAGACTTTGGATCTTCTGACTAAGGGCTCCCACACATAAACACGATACGACGTCGCGTCATACAACGATGCGGCGTCGTTTCACGATACGACGTCGCGTCGTAGAAATCTACGATGAGCATCGTAACAGTGGGGTGGTGTTTTAGTTCATTCCGAAAAATGGACCGCTCTAGACGCATTCTGTTCCATAGCACGGGACGCTGCTCGACTAGGGTAAATAAATGATCGACTTCAATACCATCCGTTATCTTTGAATTTGGAATAACAACTGCGCAGGATTGCATCGTGAGTCACAACGTCGTATCGTGCATCGACACGGTACGACGTCGTGTCGTAAATTTCCACGACGCGACGTCGTATCGTGTTTATGCGTGGGAGCCCTAATAGTAACGACAGTCAAAGATCTACAAATGACAGCCGGGACCAGCGGCTTTACGTGGAAAAGGATATTAACAACTGGAATAAACTTCAAATTATAGTAAAAATATGTTGTAGTACATAAAAGTGCTTACCATTCATGCCATATGGCTGGAAGGATCTTCGTTCAGTGAGGACTGACAGCTGCACGCTACGACGGAACACCAGCTCTCGAGATACTCCATCGCCGCCGTTCCAACGACCTACGAAAAGAAGAAAATGGCCCTTGCTACTACGAGATAATGATGCAATTCGATTGACTTGACGTCGTCGAGGCGAGCGTGTTTTGTTTTTCATCTTCCCGTAGATAACCACATGTTTTATGTCATATGTCGTAGTGATAAGGATGATTTTCACTTGTAGATGGAATCGGTCGAATTGCGTCGCATCGCGTCAATGGGACGCTCCCTTACTGAAGGACCCCTCAGGGTCTATGTTCTTTCGATCGCCCAAATTATTTTTTTTTTTGTATTGTGAAAAACGCATCCATTTTGAACCTTAAGCTTATTAGAACCGGGCACGCCGCAATCGCGGCGGTAAGACCCCTCTTTGAAGAGTGGCTGGAGATCGAGTCACCTTCCGCCTGACGCAGGTTCACACGGACGGCGAGTAATAGGTAACTCGCCGTCCGATCATGGACCATGTCCGCGCGCTCCTCAAAGAGCTGTCAGCAATCTGACGGAGCCCTTCTTAGAGGGCCGAAGCCTACCAAAGTCGCGGAACTGTCTCATCAGGTAAACCTGGAACGTAAAGGGCTATTGAAGACTCACCGTGGATTTTAGTCAGTTCGAGTCTGACAGTTCCTCCCGTCCTGCAGTCGGTGGGAGGACTCATTTGATGACTTTACCACGATAAATAAAGTTATTTAGAATAGAACATACCTTTGCCTCCCGAGCCTGTCCGTAGCGAGAACTTGGTGACGAGCATGGGGTACCGTCGTTCGACGATCTCCACGTCAGTGATGCGAGTGTTCGTCATGTGTGTGTGCACACCTCCGCAACCGTGCCAGCCCGGACCCTGAGGGGATTAATCAATTTTGATAAATTTTTAATCAGAGATATATATTTTTTTTTCTAAATAAGCGTTGACCCACACTAAGAGTTTCTCCTGTAACGTGGGTGCGTTTATAAACATATAACTCTTCTTCTTCCTGCCCTTATCCCATTTTACTTGGGGTCGGCGCAACACGTTTTCTTCTTCCATTCTCCCCTATCAGACGTCACAGTATCATTTACTCCTTTTTCTTTCATATCATTCCTTAGACAATCCATCCATCTTTTCTTTGGCCTTCCTCTTCCTCTCCATCCATCAACATTATACTCATCACTCTCTTAGTCATATGGGTGTCATCCCTCCTCATCACATGTCCATACCAAGATAGACGATTTCCTTTCATTTTTTCTGTAACAGGCGTCACTTTCAAACTTCCCCTTATACACTCATACCTTACTTTATCCATTCTTGTCACTCCACACATCCATCTCAACATCCTCATCTCCGCTACACGCAATCGTTTCTTATCCAAACACATGTTTACAAACATATAACTAACAGACACAAATGTCCAGTCCCGGAACAACTACTCGTAGATCTAGTATAACTGTGTACTTACGGCACCACTGCCGCCAGCCACAGTTTCATAGTAGCCCCAATCTTCTTCACCCAAAGTGAGGTTGTTCATGCAACCTTGAGACGCAGCACACACCTGCAAATAAATAAAATAAATAAATTGTTTATTGAAATAATTGATGGACAAAAATTTGGGCCTTAGAAACTATAGGTAATAATAAATTGATCTGTACCTGAACTAGGAATAAACCTGTATCTCAGGTAACTTATTTAAGTCTCCGAAATCAATATTATCTAAAATTCCTTAAACAAATAACTATCATACTAATAAACTATAATTAATATTGTTATAATACTAAAAAGATAGTTTCTGGCATAACACAAATAAAATATTAAAACACGTATAACAGTTAAAGACAAGTTGTAAAATAATAAACTATTTAAAAAATATTTCCCCCCCCCCCCCCTTTTTTTCGTGGTAAAATCATCAAATGAATCCTCCAACCCAGGGCAGGGCGGGAGGGACTGTCAGACTTGTACTGACTAAAATCCACGGTGTCCTTCAATAGCCCTTTACGTTCCGGGGTCACGGTAAGGGTCAGCGCAGACAGAACGGAGCGCAGCGGAGAGGATTTTAACGCACTTGAAAATAAACTTTAAAATTATTACAAAAAAAACTGCACAAAATGCTTGAACCTGACAAAAAATGCTCGCGCGTCTTTGAAGATACGCGGGAATTTATTTATGCACTTTATTGTAATAATTATAAAGTTTATTTTCAAGTGCGTTAATAAAATCCTCTCCGCTGCACTCCGTTCTGTCTGCGCTGACCCAAACTCGTTAGTCCCGCGACCCCGGCAGGCGTCGGCCCTCTAAGGGGCCCCGATACAGACATACCTGGAATGCCTTCAGCACTACATCCACAATTCTCTGCGACGTGAGCACGTTGCCGCCGACGACAGCGGCGTCCTCTGACGGATCCAGTATGGAACCTTCTGGAATTATCACCTTCACTGGGTTCAGGCAACCCTGTAATAAAGACGAGATACAAATGTAGTTAATGCCTACAATACTTCTCTATGCCTAGCCTTTTCCCAACTATATTGTGGTCGGCTTCCAGTCCAACCAGGTGCAGCTGAATATCAGTATTTTACATGGAGCGACTGCCTATCGGACCTCCACAACCCAGTACTGAGCAATACGATACCCCATGGTAAGACTGGTTGTCAGAGATTTAGAGCTTCTGACTAATAGTAACGACTGTCGAAGATCTACAAATGACAGACAAGACCAACGGCTTTATGTGCTTTCCGAGGCACGGAGGAAACTCGCTATGACGGATGGTCACCCATCCACAGACCAACCTCGGCAAGCGCGGCTTAACCCGGAAGATCGGCCCGTGCGGCTGTAATTATTTAGCAACGAGCTCCTCGCTCTCATGTCGTAGTACATTAGTTTGTAATGGTATTTCTAGACGACTCTTGAACAAGTGCTTTATAATTATGACACTAACTTGTTCTTGTGCTACTTGACAGCGGCTTCGCCCGCTACATCTAGAAAATTATCCCACGGAACATAAAATCGGGATTAAAACTATCCTATGTGTTAATCCAGGTTATAAACTATCTGTGTACCAAATATCATCCAAATCGGTTCAGTAGTTTTTGAGTAAAATGTAATATAATATAATAACCATCCTCCAAACAAACTTTTACGTTTATAATATTAGTAGGAAGTAGGATTCATACCTCAAAGGTGTCTGACTGACTGACATAGTGATCTATCAACGCACAGCCCAAACCATACTATCCTATGTGTTAATCCAGGTTATAAACTATCTGTGTACCAAATATCATCCAAATCGGTTCAGTAGTTTTTGAGTAAAATGTAATATAATATAATAACCATCCTCCAAACAAACTTTTACGTTTATAATATTAGTAGGAAGTAGGATTCATACCTCAAAGGTGTCTGACTGACTGACATAGTGATCTATCAACGCACAGCCCAAACCACTGGACGGATCGGACTGAAATTTGGCATGCAGGTAGATGTTATGACGTAGGCATCCGCTAAGGATTTTGATCAATTCTACCCCCAATGGGATAAAATTGGGTGTGAAAGTTTGTATGAAACCTTGTCAATTTTAAACCGATCGGGCTGAGACTTTGCATGCATAAAGCTACTATGACGTAAGCATCCCCCCCTAAGTAAGCATTTTGATAAATTCCACCCCTAAGGGGATAAAATAGGGGATGAAAATTTGTATAAATGTTTTTAGATTTTGGACGGATCGGACTGAAAGGCATGCAGATAGATGTTATGACATAGGCATCCGCTAAGAACGGATTTTGATCATTTCTACCCCCAAGGGGATGAAAGTTTGTATAAATCTTCTTAGACGTTCGACTGATTACGCGAGCGAAACCGCGGGCAAAAGCTAGTCTAGATCATAATGTATGCGAGCTCACGATACAGGAAGAATTACTGATTACAGAATTAAAAAAAATACCTGATTCAAAGGTACATCATGTCCGACCATGCAGCGCAGACAGTATATGAGGGCAGACAGTGTGATGGCGCGCGGAGCGTTCAAATTGCCCCACACTTCAACTCCAGTTCCACTGCAAATCGATACAAGACAAACATTTACCTAAGATTTTGTATGAAAACAAAAAACTAACTCGACCAGTACCCATACCATGAGTTACTCGATACTCGATCCTACGCATTGGTTGAGAGTTCATACAACCTTGGAGCGGGCCAATGAGAGCGCCAAACGCGGTCGATATCGATGATAGATATATTAAAGAAGGAGATATGGCGTGGAATTCAAAATGTATAGAAATCCGGTGAAGCCACAATTGCCCCTCCATAACGCATACAGTTCTGTCAAAACAATACTACGAACAAGTGCACACACGCGCCATCGATAACTCAGTCATTTAAATTTAAACCTAATTATTTGCACTACAGCGTATTTTTTTCGTATAATTTACTCACACTAAACCAAATATCATTGTGTGTTGTCGCGACACAGGGGGCGGATACAACTCTCCCGCTCAGATACAACGGAAGCACCATGCGACATTACAGCTTGGTGAGGTACCGTTATGTCAGTTTTACATTGCTTGTCCAGTCACTCAGTGATAGACCGAGGTGGTTGTAAAAGAGCAATGTATATAATTCAAATACAATACAGTCGGAGTAATATAGGAAAACAAGAATAAAGTAGTACAAGTCAATAGCTGAGCGAAACGCTCAACACCACGGTTTCGCCGACACGCCCCCTTACCACTTCTCCTGTTTTTAATATTTCTGTGATATCGATGATCGAGTATCGTAATGACAACTCATGGTATGGGTACTGGATTTGAAAATTCGGTTGGTACGATCTACCACACCTTAAAGAATTTAAGGTGTGGTAGATCGTACCAACCGCGCCACAGAGGTCCACCTACAAGCATCGAATTTTAAGCTTCGTATTCACGGTTAACATTTTGTTTAGCAACATAGTTCCAACATGTTGCAGAGTTGCCGTCATCATATTTCGGGCAACACTTGTGTTGCGGAATTGATCACGCCATGATGCAGAATTGACGCCCGGCGAGCGAAAACATCAGTTTATCTACAAATGTTGACGTGTGAGGACGTGTTTATAAACATGGCGGTAGTGTGGAACAATGATAAACAATGCACAACTTCCTCGAGCAACATTTTAACGCAGACTGGCGTGTGTGGACAACCCATGTGGATTTAAACAAAGTTTCGAGCAGCATTCTCGCCGTTCATCAACAACGTTGATCAACTGTTGCTAAACAAATGTTTACCATGAATACGAGTACGAGACCTTACATCTGTTACAACATTATTAATCTATATCTAATATATAAAAATCAATGCCACTTTTCGCTGTAATTTTATAACTCAAGAACGGGTTCACCTATCCAAACCAAATGTTTAGGCTTTGTTCGGACTATTTAGTAGATTATTTATGTGAAGTTTGCATAAAATCGGTCGAGCGGTTCTTAATATACCCGTGCGAAGCTGGGACGGGCCACTAGTTTGACATAATTATCATGTCAACGTGTTGGTTGTAGTAGTTTGATAACTCTGCAATAGATGGCACCACCGGCAACGTAAGACGTTAGGAATTTCTCCTGCGGGACATACGTATACCGCGACTCCGGTACGCAAAAGGGCTACCGAAGGACACCGTGGATTTTAGTCAGTACAAGTCTGACAGTCCCTCCCGCCCTGCCCGGGGCTGGGAGGACTCATTTGATGATTTTACCACGAAAAAAAAAAAGGAGCTAGCGAAGATGATTCCTATACAGTTGGTTGGTAAGCGTCTGATGTACTAAATCCAGAAGTCGCAAGTTCAAGTCTGCTTGACGTGTGCCTGTCCTGAACCTGCTCTTTTTTCACACTAGGGATTTCTCCTATCGTGGGTGCGTTTACAAACATATAAACTCACATACACAAACACAAATACCCGGAACAACTACTTTAAGAGCATATAAATATTTGTTCCGTGCGGGAATCGAACCCACGACACGCAGCGCAGCAGTCGATTGCTCATCCACTGCGCCACCCGTACCGTCAAAGTCGTCTATGGATATGTATTGCGATTGCGATAGTCGCCTGGATAAGTAGATATCAAAGTCTTAAGGTACTGTGCGTTATAGTCGATTCACTTAAATCAACTAAACGCACCTCACTAATTACGTGTCACATCCCTAAATCTTGCACGTATAAACGTCATTCTCGAACCTTCGACGGCCCGGCTATAAAAGGTCTCGCACCTCATTGTGCGGCCTTTCCGACGCCTGCTCGAAGCCGCTAACATACTATTAAAAATCAACCCCGAGATATACGGGTAAGTGAGTGCTCACGGTGATTGATTTATTATTAGCTGTGTCCTGTCAGATCGCATTCTATGTATTTCTTTCTGTCTGCGCGATCTGGCAGCAATCCTATTTTATTGTCTTAGCGTCATAACTATCATCGTATGTAAATTCATCTTTGTCTTCATCACTGCATCACTATGTAAATGCGTGTGCATGCTTCACCATTCTTCACTATGCTTGCCTCGCCACGCTGCGCCTAGCTGCTCGCTTAAATCGCCTGGCCACGCGGCGAGGAACCTTCGACACTGCCTGAGGCATGTGCACGCATACCTAACCTCTAATTGTAAGCCATCACGATGAGTGAGTCTTCCTGCATCCACCTTGCTTTGGGCTTACTACTGGGAGACGCACGCATCGACGAGGGCTTGCAGGATTCTGGCTCGACGCTTACGGACGCACCGCTCCACGCTGATTCCAGGGTTCCAGTCTTGGGCTGCGGCACTTCCAGTCTTGGGCTGCGGCACTTCCAGTCTTGGGCTACATCTAATCTACGGCTACACCCGATTGTCAGACGTCCTGCTGTCTGCTGCCTCTGTAGGCACGGGACAAGCCTAAGGCGCTACCTGCTGCCGCCGCCAGTTCCGGCCATCCACGCGGCGCGTGAGTGCCGAGACCTCACGCCTGCCGCGTGTCGAGGCCCCTGCCTGTGCGGGCCACGTCCCAGCGCCAACACTGCCTGCCTGCCTACCTGCCTGCCCACTGCCTGCAGGCCTGCCCGGCGCACGCGGCTACCCACGTGCGCGCTCCCAGCCCTGCATCGGCCACGTGTGCCTAAGCCCAGGGCAGTAACACTCCTTCTACCGTGACCAGTGACAGTGCCTAGAGACCTTAGCTAATTACTAGAACCTACGACCCTAATAAATCTGTGTCTCGTGTCTTAGCAAATAAATTTGTAAGTGATACTTTGGTTTCATTACTATCTACCTAGAAACCCACATGCCACAGTACCGGAGACTTGCTTCGCCTTGTGTAAAATAGGGCTGTTTGACTGTGTACAGGAGACAAATATTTAAAATGTTTTTAAACGCACCCAAAGCAAAGGAAATCTAGCGAGAAGCCAGGTTTTAAAACTAAATTCTACCATACTAAAAAGCAAGTGAAGACGCGGCCTACAGCTAGTATAAAACAAAACTCACGTGAAATCACAGATGGCACTCCCCTCCTTCTCATTTAATGTGACGGTGAGGACTATAGGTGTACCGTTGTCCATGTACTCTGTCGCTTTGAGCACTGTTGACCCAGTCTTGGCTAAGGCGTTGCGTGCTATTTCCTGTTTCAAATAAATAAAATAATTGAGTCGATAAAAATAAATTTAAGGATTTTAACTTCTTACTAGCTTCTGCCCGCGGTATTTTTTTTTTTTTTTTTATCGTGGTAAAATCATCAAATGAGTCCTCCCACCACGGGCAGGGCGGGAGGGACTGTCAGACTTGTACTGACTAAAATCCACGGTGTCCTTCGATAGCCCTTTATGTTCCGGGGTCACGGTAATGAGATAAGTCCCGCGACCCCGGCAGGCTTTGGCCCTCTAGAGAGGGGGCCCCGTCATCTTGCTGACGCTCTTTGAGGCGCGCGTGGAACACAACGCGCCGTCGACCCGGGCATGGTCCATGGTCGGGCAGCGAGTTGCCCTTTACTCGCCGCCCGCATGCCCGCGCCTACGGTGGCCGGAGATCGTCTTGCGACGTCCGTCGCCGTGGGCGTCCACCACTGCGGTTGGGGCGGAGGGAGGACACTGTCCTCTCTCTCACGCGGCCCGCCTCCTCCTTCGCGAGCATTACTGCTTCGCAGAAGGAGGCGACCGCTTCCCACTCTGTCTCGCCCCGCAGCATGGCCGCAACCAATGCCGGGCGCGAGAGGTCTCCGCCTATCGCCGCCGTGAGGACACGTCGGTGCTCTGCCCAAGCTGGGCAGTCTTGCACCGTATGCTCTACTGTGTCCTCCGGGCGATCTTCGCAGTGGTGACACCCAGGCGTTTCCTCCTTTCTCCTTAGACACAGGTACCTCCCGAAGCTTCCGTGTCCGGTGAGGACCTGCGTCATGCGGTAGGTCAGGACGCCGTGACTCCTATCCAGCCACTCCTCAAAGAGGGGTCTTACCGCCGCGATTGCGGCGTGCCCGACCCGCGGTATTTTAGGGCCAAGTAACACCGAGACGCGATGCTGCGCGCACATTTCAATAGAGCTACTCAAAATCTAACTTTATTAACTACACGAAAAGATACACATTTGCTTTATCGTTGCGTCACGTCACGCCGCGTGGCGTCTCGGTGTGAGCTGACCTTTAGGCGTCTGGTCCTATGCAGGTCCCATCAGTTTCCATGGAGAACGCGTGGAAGACGACGCGCCATCGACTCCTTTGGTCGGACGAAGGACAAGGCCCGAGTCAACGACCATTTATATCTAGACTCCTTATCACAGGCGACTGATGTCTGTCAACACATTAGGTAAAAAAGTCTTAAGTTCGTATTAGTTTCGACCACTCCTGTGAGTCCCCTCGTCGCACTGACTTTGAGTTAGCCAATCAGAACGCAGTACCCCGTCCCCCTCGCTTACGTCGTACCTCAGCGACTTGGCAGAAAGTTTTCGTTAGTCAGATCGTACATGAGGCGTCTAGATATAAAAGGTCGCTGGCCCAAGTCGATGGTGCGTCGTCGTTCGTAAAGGGCAATTGTAAAAGGGAAATCTTATCTTTATGATGTCGACATGATTTTAACTTTTTTTTGACGATATTTGTTTAAGGTGATTGCGTCGTAGTAGCGCGCGAAATTCAAATTTTCTTGTGTTTTTTGCAATTGGCAAACCTGTGGCAAGTTGTAACTGGTTCAAAATACTATGATTCGCAACAATAACATGTATAATTTTAACCCTTAACTACCTAGCACATAATATTGTCACACAACCACCTAACATACGTCTGTAGGACCCCAGAGTTAAATACTTCACTATTGTTATAAATATTAAGGAAAGGTATTGTTTTTATTAATAAATCTGTTTTGAACGTTATTAAACTCGAATATTATAAACAAAAGGCACATGAAAATCAAAATTTTATACTTTTAACCCCCAATCATTGGTGCAGTCTCTTATTTTAGGCTTACTTACTAATACGTTTGGAAATTGCGATTTACAAAAAAAATATGAGCAATAGAAAATTCTTCTTAAATTTTTTGTAATATTAAATCAACAAGAAACATGGAAAAAATATAAAATTCTCATTAAAATAATAAATTAAACAAAATTGCAGACTCTCAAATTATATCTTTTCACGACATCGAAAACACATCTCATTTGAGCATTCGAGGCAAATTAGCGCTTTTCATTCGAAACACATGTAGTGTGTTTTTCGTTCCTTAGTACACTGATAAGTAATACAGTTTTTACGAACTATCAATCGCCCTTCAGCACTGCTGCTGCTTGGGGCAGCTGCTGGAGGGGTCGCGTTGTTCTGGAGGATACGTTGTATACCGACACGTATATCACGGTGCAATTTCACATTACTTTCATGACTTGCCATATGTATTCAGTTTATTCCGGTATGCTGTATTTTTATACCTTATCTTTCCTCTACTATATTATGTTGTAGATTAGCGATCGCGAAGAGGTTGGGGCTGATGACCAACGAAAGTGATTATAGAATATTTTTTCTTTTTCTCGGTCGAACTTCCGAAAACGGCACATCATCCTCAGTTAAAAACACTTAACCACCACTCTAAAGGAATATCACTGTATGATACAGTGTTTAGTTGAACTGTATCTGGCCGCTAGCATTCAGAATAAGACGCACAACATTCTTCCAGAACATGATTTGTATCAACATTCTCCGCATCACTATATTGGTCGTTTGTTATATTATAGTCGTCTGATAATTCTTTTTCCAACCAGCTCTTAATAACGGACTGTCTATGTGCTATATTAACTAAAATAATAAAGAAATACACAATTTAAAATAATCACGTAACCACCTAGCATACGTCTCTCAGACCCCAGCATGTATTTATTTACTCACCTGAGGCAAACGCGAATCCGCCCAACCCCGACGGGTCGTTGCACGGTATTGAGGGACGTGGGGAAAAGGTATAGGAAGGAAGAACATGATACGACACTCCCGCGAAAAAATATTCAGCATTTGAAACTTAACAGGGTCTGTGAGACGTATGCTAGGTGGTTAAGGGTTAAATATAAGAATGATCAAAACATTAGCTTAATTCGCTCTCACATATATTTAGCTCAAAATAAGTTAGATTTCGAATTTTACCAATTTTGACCAAATCTATGTGAGAGCGAATGGAGCGAATATTTTGATCATAATCCATAAAAGCTAATTTTTCTGTTTGATTTACCTAGTACTGTTGTTATATTTAATAATAATAATAATATAAAAATAATATTATATTAATAATATTAAAGTAACAAGGAAAAAGTCAAGCAATAGGGAGTTTAAATAAATTTTATTCAAATGTTTGTTTAGTGTTAGTTTGTTTGGTTTTATATATTACTAGCTGACTCGGCAAACTTCGTACCGCCTCAGAATATTTTTTTTTAACTTCTAAACCTTCCCTGGACTTCCACAAATAAATCAAAACCAAAGTTAGCCAAATCCGTCCAGCCGTTCTCGAGTTTTAGCGAGACTTACAAACAGCAATTGATTTTTCATTACTCATACTCTGAAAGTAGGTCATTAATGTCTGATTACCCGTTTGAAAGTTATCCATTGCCGGCCTAGGGAAAATCGCTTTCAACTGACAGCTGCCATATAAAGAAAAAAAACTAGTTCTATTTTGACATTTCTATTGAACCATGTTGAAACTTTTTATGCAGCCACTAAATTACAGAGCGATTTAAAATTAAAATAACATAGGTAATTAACTTTATGTTATTTTAATTTTAAATCGCTCTATTAATAATGACTTTAAAATAGTTTATACCATTCCTACTCTAAAACGTTACTTTTACTCACTGAAAACAGTGAATAAAAAGCTCTTTTACTCACTGTTTTGGTGTTTGAATTTAGAACACATTGATGCGGTCGACCCCCGTGTTATTAGGAAAATATTACTCTTAATTTAAGTCATTGTTCCGATTTTAATATTAATTTGTTGACTGAGCGATTGGACTACTTCGTTACGTGAAGCGGGTTCGATTCCCGCACGGAGCAAATATTCGTACTATGATCTACAATTATTTGTTTCGGGTGTGGGTGTTTGTGTATTGTGAATTTAGATGTTTAGAAACGCACCCACGTGTGAGTGGAGCAGTATTAATAAAAAAAAAAGTTTTTTTTTTCTTACATATACACCGTGTTCTTCACGTTATCCATAAACTTTAGCAAATACTTCTATGGCTTTTACAAATCAAATCCAACAAAGGAAGTAGTACTTAAAAAGGCTTCGTTACAAAGATATTTGTAATTTCATTTAATGAAATTTAATTGAGCTATGCAGTGAGAAAGTATCTTAATTTGAAATCTATCAAATACTATTTGCATTTCATTTGTTTCAGCCCGCCAAATGTTATGAATGACGTTGCCAATTCGGATAAAGAGGCATGCATATCGGGTTATTTACGTCTAGGTATTTAGTTTGTATGAAAATTAACAAAAAATAAAAAATAATAATTTATTAATGTGTCCATAATGAAAAATGCTTACTTCCGTGGTTTGAACATCTGGTCGAAGTTTATGTATGTCGTCCGGAACACGGTGTATATTATCGCTCAAATCTTTCTTTTTCTCGTAGTCATGGTATAAAGTATCGTTTGCAACTCTTGAATAAAACGGATTTAAATCGAGGGCCTGAATCACTCGCGTCGCTCAGGATTTAAATATTTGAATCACTCGCTCCGCTCGTGATTCAATCATCATGAATCACTCCCTACGGTCGTGATTCAGTCATTAAAATCCTTCGCTTGCTCGTGATTCATATAATGGCCCTCGCTTTAAATCCGCTCTTTATTCACTAGTTGCAAAATATACTATTAGTTTCAACTATTACTCTAAAATATCACAAAATCTTTGCCATTTTTAGGGTTCCGTAGCCAAATGGCAAAAACGGAACCCTTATAGATTCGTCATGTCTGTCTGTCTGTCTGTCTGTCTGTCTGTCTGTCTGTCTGTCTGTCCGTGTATGTCACAGCCGCTTTTTGTCGAAAGTATAAGAGCTATCCTGTTGAAACTTGGTAGAAAGATGTATTATGTGAACCGCATTAGGATTTTCACACAAAAATCAAAACAAAACAAATTTTGGGGGTGCCCCCCATACTTAGAATTGAAACTCAAAAAAATTTTTTTCACCAAACCCATACGTGTGGGGTATCTATGAATAGGTCTTTAAAAATGATATTGAGGTTACTACCATTATTTTTTTCTAAACTGAACAGTTTGCGCGAGAGACACTTCCAAAGTGGTAAAAAGTGTGTCCCCCCCCCCGTAACTTCTAAAATAAGAGAATGATAAAACTAAAAACAATATATAATGTAGACCTCAACCAAAACTATCAACGAAAATTGGTTTGGATGAGATACAGTTAGCAGTTTTTGAGATATAGTACATTTTCAAAAACCGCAAATATAACTTTGCCATTCATACAAATACTATGAAAAACAAAGTTATTTTTATTGTTTGTGTATATTACTTACTAATCTCAATATAATTATATCTCTAATCTATGCTTGCTGCTACGGAACCCTTCATGGGCGAGTCCAACTCGCACTTGGCCGGTTTTTTTAAAATAGTGAACATGAAAAATCCTGGCTGAAAAATCCTTAAGCCTTCCCTGATCTTCCCAAAATAATCCAAAACCAAAATCAGCCAAATCGGTCCAGCCGTTCTCGACTTTTAGCGAGACTAACGAACAGCAATTGATTTTTATACACCGTGTTCTTCACGTTATCCATAAACTTTAGCAAATACTTCTATGGCTTTTACAAATCAAATCCAACAAAGGAAGTAGTACTTAAAAAGGCTTCGTTACAAAGATATTTGTAATTTCATTTAATGAAATTTAATTGAGCTATGCAGTGAGAAAGTATCTTAATTTGAAATCTATCAAATACTATTTGCATTTCATTTGTTTCAGCCCGCCAAATGTTATGAATGACGTTGCCAATTCGGATAAAGAGGCATGCATATCGGGTTATTTACGTCTAGGTATTTAGTTTGTATGAAAATTAACAAAAAATAAAAAATAATAATTTATTAATGTGTCCATAATGAAAAATAGCAGCGTTTTACCTGAAATAAAACGCATATTAAATACTTACCTCACTGGAAGCTTTATTATTGAGAGAGCATATCCGTTTCCGTCGATTTCTTATCTGTTTTAGTACTTGTATTGACCTACTCAGTGGCGCCACCTGGGGGTTTGCTTGTCATTTTAGTTTCGTAAAATGTCCGAGCTACTTTTTGTTCATTGGCTCAATATAACCAGGCAGAAGTAAAAATAAAGCTTCCAGTGAGGTAAGTATTTAATATGCGTTTTATTTCAGGTAAAACGCTGCTATTAAATGACTTGACCGTCACTGGAAGCTTTATTATTGAGACCTGTTTGTTATCGCCTGGTGTCGCCACTAATAATGTGCTAACGCCAATGTGATAAGAAATTTTAGTGTTTAAAAACATAAATTATTAGAAAATCTATTTATTATTAAACATATATAAAGGGTACATATTTATTAAATTGATCTGTTGGTATCTAATCACAAAAACGAAAATGAAATAGCACAACAGTTAATACAGTTACTACAGTTAATTGACCGGATTAAACAATTCTGTCACATTTAGATTCGAATCACCACTTCTTATCACTTCTCTTCTGTAGAATTTCTGGAATGTTTTGGCCGATTGCCAATTCCCTCGAGATAGGATTTCGTCTAGAGGATGATTTTCCAGCCAACTTTTAGAGGCTACTGCAGATCGAGTACTTCCTAGAGTTGCTGTGATGCCAGCTTGTTTGAAAAGGGTTTTTACCCAGCCTGCGATTACAGTGCGTGAAGCAGGCTTAGGCATACCTCTGACTGTAATAAACAAATTAAATGATTTTGCAGAATTACGTCTTTCATTTAATAATTGTATAGTTTTTTCTATCCAGAATATAGGATTTAAATTAACATCGTTGGGATTTTTTAGAAGTTTCCAGCCGGACTGTCTGTGAGTACTAGAATCTGTTTTCGAACCAAATTGAGGCCATAATGTAACACCATCATCTGATCTAATATAATGGTCAGAATCAACTCTAAGCAGCGTCAAGTCATGGATGCGTCTACCTGAACAAAGTAGTAATATAGTTGCAGTATGACGTGATATTTGAAAGGGATTGTCTATGTCTACAGTGTAATTGCTTAGATAAGTGATTAATTTACTAACATCCCAAATGGGTGGTTTAGAACACTTTGGATTTTCCAGAGCAATTGATTTTAAAATATGTTTCACAAGAACATGTGAACTTAATTGACTTGATCTTTCAACATTGCATAAGGTGGAAACGACAGATTTATGTAAAATAATTGTATTATATGATAATTTATGAATAAGATGCAAATCAGATAAAAATTGAGCTAATTGAGTACCTGTAGGATTATTCGTGTCAATGTTTTTAGACGTAGACCAGGAAGTCCAACGTTTCCAAGCCACCTCGTATGTTTTCAAGGTGGATTTACGCCAGGAATTTTTGAGCAATAACTGTTGTTCAGGGGTCCATGTTTCTATCGCCTCGGACCACCCCCACATTTCCAAACTTCGAGGATGATTTAGTCCAGTTGTGGTGGTGGAAGCCCTGTCGATGTGTCGATCAGGTGCTTCTGTAAGTTTTTCAGAGTTAGTGGCGGAGCTAGTGCTCGGACTTTGAGGTCTGCCCGCCAAAACACCTTCTCCCAACGAGGCACTATTATTAAGAATATTCCAGTCGATTGATTGAGGTGTGTTAGGACTTTTGGAATTAAGAACGGAGGTGGGAATATCCACGCGAGTGGATAGTTCCATGGGACACTGAATGCATCGTGAAATAGAGCTCGTCGGTCCTTCAGGTCTCGGGACACATAGTTGTAAACTACGTGAGCTGTCTCCGAGGCAAACAAATCTATTATTGGGGTTCCCCACTTTGCAAACACTATTTCCGTGCAAGCTGGCATTAGGTGCCATTCCGGGGGTCGGCGAAAACGCGACAAGTGATCGGCGTGATTGTTGTACTTGCCTGGGAGATGGTGTATGCTGAAGTGTATTTGAAATTGGTCCAGTAAATTCAGAATTTGATATGTTAATTCTATTAGGGGTAATGATTTCGTACCTCCTTCGTTCCTTAAATAGCTGACAGCAGTCCTGTTGTCGCATTGTATCAGGATCGAGCTGTTGCACAGTAGGTGAGCGTTGTCTCGAAGGGCGCGAAATATGGCCAACATTTCTTTTTGATTGCAGTGCAATGTCTGTTCCTCTTGCGACCAATTGCCCGATACAGCCAGATTGTTCAGTTGCGCTCCCCAACCCTGGTTTGAGGCATCTGTTGTCAGGAAGTTTACTGGCGGGGGATGATGTAGAGGCGTTGATGACTGACAATTCATAGTCCACCATTCCAGCTCCTTTCGAACATTTTGTGGTAGTGGGTAGGATTTCGATAAATGGTCTGGTAGCGAGTTCATGAATATTAAGAGTTGCCGGTGATTTAGTCGGCCCCGAGGAACAACGTAACTGGCAAAGTTCAGGAGTCCTATTATTTTCTGTAACTCTTTTACAGTTACCCTTCCTTGATCGAGAACTGAACTGACTTTTTTGATAAGCGAGAAAGTCTTTTCTTTTGGTAGGGATTTTAAGTTGTCCCAAGGACTCCACAATATCCCTAAATATGTTATAGTTTTTTGAGGACAAAGAACAGATTTCTCGAAATTTACTTGCCAACCAAGATTTTGTAATGTTTCTAATGTGAGCTTCACATGATCTCGGAGAAGGTGTACATTTTGGTATACTATTAAATAGTCGTCGAGATAGACTATGATTCGAACGTCCCAGCGTTCTCGTAATGTTTGGGCAACCCAGTTCGTTAGTATTGAGAAGGTTTTGGGAGCAGTGCTTAAACCGAACGGAAGGCAGGTCATTTCTAACAGTTCTTGGTTGTATACAAGGCGAAGGAAGCGCCTGTGTGACTTTGAGATTTTTAAGTGGAAGTATGCCTGTGATAGGTCTACTTTGCACATCCAGTCTTGTGGTTGCAGGAAGTCCGGGATGCGATACATGTTTATTAAATGAAATGGCTGGGCCTTTACAAATTCGTTTAACGCTTTCAGGTTGAATATGGGACGGGCTGATCCGTCGGGTTTTGGTATCAAAAATAAAGGGGAAATGAAACTCGGTGAGAGTTGAACAACTTTTAGAATGCCCTGAGATTTCATTTTGTTTATTATTACAGACATTTCTTTTGAGACAGGAGTTTGAAAGGGCCCTTTGGTTACATTTGGGTATACCAGAGGAGGTTTGTGGATAAATGGTATGCGATATCCTTGAATTAACTTTAGTACAATTTCTGGCGCCCCCATTTTCTTCCATTTCGAGTGGTAGTGCGCTAACTGACCCGCTCGAAAATGATTCGAGTCATTGTTTGTATCGTTTTTGGTTTGCTCGAGAATTTTTAGAATGGTTTGAACGTCCTCGACTTCGGTTACTTCCACGATCGGGTCGCGAACCACGGTTGTGAAATGAACCTCTTTTATTAGTATACTGGTTGGCTTGAACGGATGGTAGACCCTGCCCGTTGTTGGTATGATTGGTGCGAAAATATCCACCCCGCGAGGGCGAGTTGTCATAGGCATGCATGTGCATCGGTATGCCTGGTTCATGACTACAATGTTGAGCTCCACGCGATGGAGCCATTGGTTTGTGTACGCCTAGCCCCCGCGAGGGGCGGCGATTAGATTGATTAGATCTGGTATGAGATTCAGTTTTTGGTGGCCAAAAAGCTTTGCGTACACCGCCAGCTTTCTCCAATGCCGTTGTAAAAGCATCAGGACTAAACAAATAAACAGATGATGGGGGAATTCTATTCAAAGAAGCTTTAACTAATGGATCTCGAACTTGGCTAGTAATTGTCTCTCGACGCATTTCTATGCTTTCGGCTCGATGGCCACAAATTAATTGTAACAAGTCTGAGGAGATTTTATGTAAATCACCTTTTTGAAATAATTCTTCAACCTTCCCGCTTAAATTATCATAATTGACTGCGGTACTTTTAGCCCACAAAAGGAGATTACGAATAGCTTCTTGTAAAGATTCCTTTTGTTTTAGGATGCAAAAAGTAATTGCTGCATACGATTTATCAGCATGTGCCAGGTGACGTAAGGTATCATACATTTTAATCTCTTCATTTGTGTCCAAGTCTATGAAACCTGGGCTATGGTTATAG
The DNA here is from genome assembly GCA_950005045.1 of Agrotis exclamationis. Lineage (NCBI taxonomy): Eukaryota > Metazoa > Arthropoda > Insecta > Lepidoptera > Noctuidae > Agrotis > Agrotis exclamationis. The sequence continues at coordinate 14,429,083 of OX465438.1, forward strand.
AGCTTTTGAGTATCAGAATACCTTACCTCAGACCAGGCTGTGCTACCTAAGCGCTGGACGTCAAGTAGCATTTTTAAAAAATTATCAGGAGTTTTCGGAACAGATGGTTCCTTAAGCTTTGTCTCGATATCAAAAGTGAAGTCTAAATTTGAGTTTTGACCTTCAAGATCAGGACATTCAGGGCAGTGTTCTTCAATATTATTTTGGTCATATAACTCCCCACTAACCCCAGAACAAACTGATACCCCCTCATGGCTATCATTATGCATATTATTTGCAAAAACTAGTTCGCGTAGCTCATGAACTTCTTTTATAAGCTTGTCCAATGTCCGGTTAGACTGTTGGGTGCGTTTATTCTTTTTGCGACGTGAGCGGCGCGACCGCTTGCTACGTTTAGCAGAAGACGAGCTTGAAGAGCTACTACTTGTCGTGCTACTACTAGAGCAGCTAACTTTTCTTTTTCGGGACATGCCACTCGGGCCGGCCACAACTTCTGGCTCGGCAGCCGAAACATTAACGTGGCCATCCATTGTCACTATAACTTTTAAATAAAGTCTTCTTGACACACTAAAACTGTTAGCACACACACAAATATTAAAAACAATTAGCAAATAATAAATCTTAGTAGTGATCCGAACGGAAAAAACCGTTAAAAGTAATGATCACTTACTTTAAAAAAGTAGGGTACTTACAGTTTTTCTTCTTCAAAATTAACTCACTATTAAATCAGCACTATATTTTTAAATTATAAATATACCGAAAAAACCGTTACAAGTATGATCACTTTATTTTTAGAACAAAAAATATAGTGTAATTTTTGGTATCGGTCGTGAACCGATGCGCACAAGTTGCTTCGACGGAGAACGAAACGCCAATGAACAAAAAGTAGCTCGGACATTTTACGAAACTAAAATGACAAGCAAACCCCCAGGTGGCGCCACTGAGTAGGTCAATACAAGTACTAAAACAGATAAGAAATCGACGGAAACGGATATGCTCTCTCAATAATAAAGCTTCCAGTGACGGTCAAGTCATTTAATGCTTACTTCCGTGGTTTGAACATCTGGTCGAAGTTTATGTATATCGTCCGGAACACGGTGTATAATAGAGAAGAAGAAGATAGATTTTAGATTTTAACGTATTCTTTTTTTTTGTTGTGTCGGATCCTGGATGTTTGTTTGTGAGGTTAATTAATGTTTGTTAACGCATCCACAATACAGGAAAAATTCCTAGGCCTAAAAAGTAAAAAAAAAGTAATTATTCAACTTGGGGTCTTCTATTTCCCTCAAAATGATTGCAGGCGTAATCTTACAAATATTATAAATGCGATTTGTGAGGATATGTTTGTTACTCTTTCAAGCAAAAAGTACCGAACGGATATGGATGAAAAGACAATGACCATTTGTGATACTAAAAATCTCGCGTATACTACCGATTTTTTTAGTAATTAGTTTATTAGTAGATTACACTATTTTACAGCAACAATGTTTGTCCGAGTATAAAGTGTCGTTATAAAAAATGTCATTGGTAGAGTCGAACAAAATAGACCTAGTTTTTAGTATATTTTCGATTTTACGAGCTTTTAACAAAAAAAAATATGATCAATGTAGTCTGAAGCAAACTTTGGTTTTGGTGCAACATAGTTTGGGACTCCATAATTATATCTCTGATAACATTCTCTTTCGGTACACTCTAGTTTATAACCTTGAATAACTTCGTCCGCGCCTATTTTGAGCTTTGCGTCTGTGAATTTTTATTCCCGGCCAACCTCTTTATGGGATACTTTTTGCTTTAAATAAATATCCAATAAAAATTTGAGACTCCTTGCACTTGCAGTAATGAAGTTTCATACATACTATCAACCTCAAAAACAACCACTTAAGGGTTGAATTTCGCAAAATCCCGTCTTAGTGACCTATGTCCTAAAATAGGGGTATAGGGGTTCCTATGCAAAATGTTAAACTCCTGCACTTGTAATTTGTGAGATTTCGTGTCCTCAGTGTGTTCTACTAGTGAAACCAACGACCATTTATATCTAGACTCCTAATCACAGGCGACCAATGTCTGTCAACACATTAGGTAAAAAAGTCTTATAACCGTCGTGACTCGACCACTCCTGTGAGTCCCCTCGTCGCACTGACCTTGAATTAGCCAATCAGAACGCAGTACCCCGTCCCCCTCGCTTACGTCGTACCTCAGCGACTTGGCAGAATAATTTTCGTTAGTCATATCGTGCATGAGGCGTCTAGATATAAATGGTCGTCGAGTGAAACAGTAGTCATGTACCTTCAACATGTCTCTCACAGCCAGCTCCGCGTTATTCTGTATGTGTGTCATGTACGCCTGCGTCACTTCCAGTCCATATTCACCAATCAGCTCTCCAACCAACTGGATACCCTGGAAAAAAACAACATTGCTATGAATGACAGCTCGTGTCTAATTAATTACAGCCACACAGGCTGATCTTTCAGGTTAAGCCGCGCTTGCCGAGGTTCGTCTGTGGATGGGTGTAGGTAGTATGTGTATGTAGCGAGTTTTCTCCGTGCCTCGGAAAGCACGTAAAGCCGTTGGTCCCGGCTGTTATTTGTAGATCTTTGACTGTCGTTACTGTTAGTCAGAAGCTCTAAAGTCTGACAACCACTCTTACCAAGGGGTATCATTATGTTACCCAGTTACTGGGTTGTGGAGTTCCAATAGGCAATCGCTCCATGTAAAATATTGATATTCAGCTGCATCTGGTCCGACTGGAAGCCGACCCCAATATAGTTGGAAAAAAGCTAGGCAGGTGATGGTATGAATAAGAACAATCGCGACATTCATGGCAATCCATTGAAATGTGGCACGATTCCAACAAAATAGTTCGCGTACTGAGCTGATATCACGTTTAGCCTCTGTGTCTGTGGAAGAATGTCCGTAACTTTTGTTCGCGCACAGTACAGCACATTTGTGCGCGAACTTTTTCACTAAACTGACTTTAGCAATGCGAGAGTGTGCGTAAATAACGAGGCTACTGCTCGCGTGGCGAACATTTCTTGAATGTTCCCGCACACCTGGATACTTTTGTGCGCGCACACCTGAACAGTGGACTCGATATTTGTGTTTGCTTGTGAGAGTTGACCAGAGCAAACATTTGTGCCGCCCACTGTGCCACACATCGGAAGATGTAATAATAATAATATTCCACAACTATCACACAACGCCATCTAGTCCCAAGCTAAGCAGAGCTTGTGTTATGGGTACTAGACAACTGATAAACATACTTATATATTTCTAAATACATACATATCTATATATATAAAAGAAAGTCGTGTTAGTTACACTATTTATAACTCAAGAACGGCTGAACCAATTTGGCTGAAAATTGGTGGAGAGGTAGCTTAGAACCAGGAGAAACATATAGAATACTTTTTACCTTTTTTTTTATTTTGTTTTGTTTTATCCCGTTCCGTGGGATGTGACAAAAAACGTGGTATAATAAAACGCAATTGACATGGAATGACAGAAAACGAAACAATTATCAATCAAAACATGAATAATAATTGACCGGTTGATGTGTTTGTATTGAGCAACGACCATTTATATCTAGACGCCTCATGCACGATCTGACTACCAAAAATTATTCTGTCAAGTCGCTGAGGTACGACGTAAGCGAGGGGGACGGAGTACTGCGTTCTGATTGGCTAATACTGCGTTCTGATTGGCTAACTCAAGGTCAGTGCGACGAGGGGACTCACAGGAGTGGTCGAGTCACGACGGTTTTAAGACTTTTTTACCTAATGTGTTGACAGACATCGGTCGCCTGTGATTAGGAGTCTAGATATAAATGGTCGTTGGTATTGAGTTTCTAAACTTATTGTGCCGATATTATCATAATTAACAATGCCATGCCGCCACTAAGACGATCTAATTTTTATCCTGTTTCCTTGAGACGTGACATAAAACGTAGTAACATGATCACGAAGAAGGTATTGGTGCCGAAATTGAATAAGGAATCTGAACAAAAAGTACTAGAGAAACATGAAGAATATTTTCATGCCGCCCGGCGACCACCGGTCTTCAATGCTAAAAAAGTATTTCGGTGAATACTGAATACCCAAAAAATGTACTAGGAGTTCATAAATTCAATACAACCATACGACGAAAAAACGCCTGGGTGTCACCACTGCGAGGATTACCCGGAGGACACGGTGGAGCAAACGGTGCAGGACTGTGCTGTTGGCAGAGCACCGCCGTGTCCTCACGGCGGCGATAGGCGGAGACCTCTCGCGACCGGCATTGGCGTCCTACCTCCACCCCAGCCGCAGTGGTAGATGCCTACGGTGACGGGCGTCGCCAGATCTCCAGCCACCGTAGGCTCGGGCATGCGGGCGGCGAGTAATGGGTGACTCGCTGTCCGACCTTGGACCATGCCCGGGTCGACGGCGCGTTGTGTTCCTCGCGCGCCTCAAAGAGTGTCAGCATTATGACGGGGTCCCCCTTTAGAGGGCCAAAGCCTGCCGGGGTCGCGGGACTCACGATTTACCGTGACCACGGAACGTAAAGGGCTATTGAAGGACACCGTGGATTTTAGTCAGTACGAGTCTGTCAGTCCCTCCCGCTGTGCCCTGGGTGGGAGGACTCACATGATGACTTCACCACTCTAAAAAAATGTCAGTTGGGTTTAGCCACTAACTTTCCAATTGAATTGAACCCCCTTCGATATGCCTGGCTTACCACCGCACAATTTACAACAAAGGTTGGCTTCGTAGTAATCATGCTTTGAAACATAAACCAACCAAAACTGTGCAACAGAACGCGTTTGGTGGTAAGTAAATTCGAAGCAAAAGAAAATTCGAAGGTGAGGAAGTTCTTATTTCTAGGATCCCAAACGATATGCCGTTTGAGTTTAAACGACCCCAATTTCCGATCCGTCTTGCATTCGCCATGACCATTAAGAAATCACAAGGCCAATGCTTGAAAGTTTGTGGTCTGAATATAGAAAATCCATCATGTACGCTGTACGGTAACGGAGTTATTGAAAGTCAAAGTTCCAACAGTTTTATCATCATCTACACTAATATTGTAAAGAGGAAAACTTTGTATTTTTGTTTGTTTGTTTGTAATGGATAAACTTAAAAACTACTGGTCCGATTTCAAAAATTCTTTCACCAGTTGAAAGCTGCTTTGGTCCTGAGTGACATAGACAATAGGGGGGGGGGGGCGAGCGAAGCCGCTGGGAAAAGCTAGTTATAGATAAATTACACCCAGACACAGAACAAATGATCGTGCTCATCACACAAACATTTGTCTTGGGTGGGAATCGAACCCACGACCTCCGGCATAGCAGTCAGGGTCACTAACCACTAGACCAACAGGCCAGTCATGTGTGGATGTGGAATTTTGTTGCAATTTTTATAGGTCTAACTTAGTATATTTTAAATTTAAGTTTTTCGCAACCCTTGTCCTGTGACCGCCATCTTGTTTAAAGAGTCTATTGAAGAAATCCCCACCAGTGGGGATTTTCATTGTATTTATGGAATAAACTGTTAAAAGGGGTTTAGTTAGATGGTATTTGTCAGGTGATCTATTTGCAACGAATTGGACCAACCGCGAATTGGACCAATCGCGAATTGAACCAAACAGGAATTGGACCTACCACTAATAAAATTGAACTAATCGCTCCTAAAGGACTGTATCAAGAGATGGCATGGACACGAAAACAAGAACTTTGAACCGGATCACATCGTTACTGATACTTTATTTCATCGGAAAGTTTTGCTGTTGGATAGTGATATCGTTATTAAGTCTCACATTATGACCTCGTGTCATGTGCACGCGCATTAGTAAACAACGACGTTGCAAAAGACAAAGTGATAATGAAGATTCACATACGTGTGTGTTCGTTTATGTTACAGACATATTTTATCAGCATTTTTTTTTTCATGTTGTCTAATTTATTTAAATTGGTGAGGTGATCTGTACCACAGGATCTTCCTATCTCAGACACCTTTCTCTCTAAAACACTGTATAAGCAAAAAAGTGCCTGTAACATATTGATATTGAGAAAAATAAAGATTTTATGATTGATTTTGTATAATACAGATATTCTTTAAAATGTTAAAATGCCTAGACAATGTATAAAATATTATGAATATTATTTTTCGTTTCATACTTTGCCTAACCCATGTGACTAAGAGAGTGATGAGTATGAATGTTGATGGATGGAGAGGAAGAGGAAGGCCAAATAAAAGATGGATGGATTGTCTAAGGAATGATATGAAAGAAAAAGGAGTAAATGATACTGTGACGTCTGATAGGGGAGAATGGAAGAAGAAAACGTGTTGCGCCGACCACAAGTAGAAAGGAATAAGGGCAGGAAGAAGACTTTGCCTAGGTAATTGATACATTTCCCAGACATAAAGAAAATAAAATTAATTATATTTCATAGATTACCTAAAAGTTGAGGTATCCTGCTTATTGCCTAGGTATTTTATAGAATACCAGATTGTACAAATTGCCGGTAACATAATATACATAATGTGTGTAAGCAGAAACCAAATTGTGGCTTCTGGACGATAGGAACTGCGGGGCGGGCCAACGTCGGCAGTTTCAGTGTTGGCACAATAGGGAGGTTTACCCTGTTTTGGGGAAAATTTAAAAAATTGGAAAATCAATACACGTTTTATAGTCGAACAAGTAAACCATCTTAACTAATATTTAAAAAAATGTTAAAGTGTAGTTGTTTGACACGCTTCACGTGAATTTTTATATGGAGATTGACTTTTGCGTAAAACTTGAACGGGAAATAATGGGGACAGGTCAATGAAGCCGCAGGCAAAACCTAATATTTTTTTAATAAAAATAAAGGCCATCATAGGAGGATAATATGCACTTATAAATATAATATCCAACCTATAGGGTATAAAACTGAAAAAATCTAATAGTCTATCAGTTAGATCCTCAAAACATATTTGACACGCACTTTCTCTTTTCTTACGTAAACCAATATTGAAGAACATAAGACACTTTTAAAATTGCCAATACGAGTACCTACATCACAAGGAATTACTGTTTACACTTGCTTCCGACGTCACGACCAGTCTCGAATTTTGATGCGTTATATCTTTGTTAGAGGAGGCCTATGTTCAGCAGTGGACGTCTTCCGGCTGATGATGATGATGACGATATCTTTGTTAATATCATCATCAGCCTATAATGTTCCCACTTCTGGACACAGGCCTCTTCTCTGTGAGAGGGAGTGGGCCATAATCCACCACGGCCCAGTGCGGGTTGGTAGATGTCACATGTCTTCGAATTTTTGGTTCTAGGACATGCCGGTTTCCTCACGATGTTTTTCTTCACCGTTTTGAGAGCAGTGGTGATGAAATAAATTACACAAAGTAATGTGCCTGGCGGGGTTCGAACCCTCGACCTACAACTCGTAAGTCAGGACCGATACCACTGGGCCACCACTGCTCCTCTTTGTTAATAATTATGCATTAATGCAACAATAGAAAAAATGCGTATCCATTATTTTTCAAACCCCTTACTAACGGACTTATTAAATTTGCTATAATATATATTGGTGCTGTAAACACGCCTATTGGGAAGAATTCAGAAGCTCGATATAGCAACCTTCGCAAGACTTAGTCCGGATGACTATAGAATACGCTGAAACAACGCACACAACAAATGTTTTAATATATTTAGTGAGAATTGGAACAGTGTAGTGATCTGACGTGGATACGCAAGTTAACCAGTTTTTTTAAAGTGTTACGTTGAAAATGAAGGGAACTGTAATAGAAAACTTATGTGGACGCAAGCTCGCCATTTTAACAAGCATTCTTATGTTATGTCAGCTATTTTGTTTCCTGATTGGTTTGATCGCACCCGCACCTGAAAACGCACAAAATATACTCGCAACCGTCTGCCGAGATACTTCTACTGCGAAAAATGACACGACGAAGTGGTATTACAACCGTGGTAAAGGTTCCTGTAAGTCCATCGACCTTGGACAAACGCATCACGATTTGTCGGAGGGCGACATAGTTTTCGCTTTTCAATTGCCGATTCCACGAGAGAGCAAGGTTCTAGAGTATTCGCGATGGCAACAAAAGTTGATCGGAGTACTGCAGGTGGACATTAAATACCACTCGCAAATCGAGGTGCGGCCTCGCAGTACAAAAAAAATTGACGCCCGTTTGGCGTACCGGAATAAAGGCGATCCCGAGGACAAGTGGACCCTCTACACACAATCAGTTGAAAAACGTCATATAAACTGTGATATTGATATAAAAAGTGAAGAATATCTGTACGACTGTTTAGCAATTCCATTGTTTGAACTTGGTTCTTTGTTCCATGACTACTATTTACTAAATGTAAGGCTCCCGGTTGACACACCCAACATGTACTCACAAATAGGACACATACAAGACATGTGGTTGACTGTCATCAACCAGAATGGAGGTTTTATCAAAGTTTGGTTATCTCTGAAGACTGCATTTTTCCCCTGTATTATGGGTATAATTATTTGGTTCTGGCGACGTATACACATGCTTCAACGGCAGCCTGTACTACTTGAACATATGCTTCTCACTTTAGGTATAGCCCTTTGTCTTTTGGATCTGCCGATTGAGTACCTGACCTTACTTTATGACTTGCCTTTTATGTTATTAGTGGAAAATATTCGTCAAGACATATTCTACGCTGCATTGTTTTCATTTTGGCTTGTGTACGTCGGTGAGCACATGTTGATTGGCCAAACTTTAGCGAAAAATTATTTCTGGCATTCAATTGCAGTCGTAACAGGCTGTGGCTCTCTATTAATTTATGATATTTGTGTCAGAAGTATTAAACTCATCAATCCGTTCGACTTTGGTTTGGAGACAGGTATTTACTTTGCCTTATTTTTTATTATAATGACTGTAGTTTATTTCTTATTCCTATTCTACATGATTTTCCAAGATTTCATCAAGATATCTCAACCCATGCATTCTGACAGTGGTTTAAACGATGCGGGTAATCTCTATCGCGTCATGTTTCTTATGTTGTCTACAATGATCTGCGCTACACTAACTGTGGTTCGTATAATTTTCGGTCAGCTTGCTGAAAGTCAGGAGGAATGGGAGGAGATCATTGAGTTGTTCTATACGTCAGCGTTTTACACTGGGGTGTATGGAACATGGAACATCTATATTTCCGTTATGTTGTTCTTACATGCCCCATCAGATAAAATCCAGCATGTTGAGTTGGTATCCGTTAAGGAAGTGGCTGCCAACAATGCCCAACCTCCACCAGAGCTTAAACGTATCAATACTGCTGCGTAAAGGTATGATTTATAAGTCGGGAGAAGCAAGAAAAACTTTATAAAATGTTCTAACAATACTGTATAGGAAAATGACCTATGTTTGTAAGATTACAGACTGACCTTTGATTGTTTGGTAACCTGTTTAAAGTCGATAGTAAAAAATGTTTAGATTATTCTACAAGTACATCTGCTTAGTGTTTCATGAACTGCGCGGTTCGTTATAAAAATATACAAAGGCTGATTTATTTTGTGATAAAAATACCTATATTTTGTGGAGCTCGTGTCTAAGGGTCAATACACACACACCAAGACGCGTCGCAACGCGCTCTTTTAGAGCGACTCAATATCTAACAATCTCTTCACGAAAATGTTAGACATTACACCGACGCGACGACACACGCACCGTCGCAATATTAAAAGCGATTCAAATTTAACTTTATTTACTACACTGACTAAGGAGCTGATGGACGTCTCGGAGAGCGCTAAACTCGTGGCCCAAAATTGGGCCGAGTCGATATAGATTGTCATCGACACGATAAGAAGAAGAATACACAATTCTAGTATCGTCACGTCACGTTGCGTTGCGTCGCGTCACGGTGTGTACTAACCCTAAATACTAATAACCGCAAAGGTCGATCTCCAAGTTTAACCACGCTTGCCGAGGTTGATCTGCGGATGGGTGACTAAGTGACTATCTACCATAGCGAGTTTTCTTCGGAAAACTCGTAAATCCGTTAGTCCCAGCTGTCTTTTGAAAATTGACATTAATTACTGTTCGAATCACGAAAGTCTGACAACAGTCTTATCAAGTAGTATCTGGGTTACTGTATCAAGTCTGCTTATCTTACCCGGAACCCAGTAACTGGGTAGTGGGTCAGATAGGCAGTCGTTCCATGTAAAATACAGATACATCAGCACAGATACATTCAGCTGCATCCAGTTCGACTGGAAGCCGATCCCAATAAAGGGTGTAAGAGACATCGACGCACAAACGGATACCATGGGTCCAGGACATGATTCTGGACCCCCCCGTGTTGGAATTTTTCGTCGGTTTTTCCTATTTTTTTATGTTTGTTTCTTTTTTAATAGTGAGCCGCGCTTAAAGTACTACAGGTACTTTGGTACTGGACACAGTATTTAGGTATAGTATGACTTTTCATTATAAATATCTAAAAAGACACCATTTCTTGTTTTATTTACATTGCTAATTTTAGTGAAAATAGTGAATTAATTACTTTTTTATTAAAATTCTCATTGGGTTAGCTAAGAATAACGATTATGAACAGTCTAAAGTAAAAAAAAACCATTTTTTTTTAATTTGTAAATTAGGAAATATTCGACGGAAAATTCCAACACGGGGGGGTCCAGAATCATGTCCTGGACCCATGGTATCCGTTTGTGCGTCGATGTCTCTTACACCCTGTCCCCTGTACCTATAGTTGGGAAAATGATGGCATATGATGATTTATTTTGAGATAGTGACTGTCGACTAGGCCCAAATTTTTAGAGCGAGCGATGAGTGAAGCCGCGTTTAAAAGTACTAATTAATAAATAAACATACACCGTTTTACAACAAAAAAGATAAACATCTGTTGAACACTTGTCTAAAAAACTCTCAACTGCAAAATGGCATTTGACGTTTTGCAGTTAAAATTTTTTAAGACAAATGTTCAACAGATGTTTAACTTTTGTGCTACGGCGGACAGTGACTGTGAACTTAAGCGTTACTAACATAGTTTTAAGGTTGACATTTTATTAACATGAATTATATTTTAGTATTTGTATCAAGATGTATGATAGGACAAAGTAGCCAATAAATAAATAAATTTTAATGGATTAAAAGTTATTTTCTTACAGAGTGAGCCTTGGTTCTATTTATTATATCAGCCTATAACTTTTGGGACGCAGGTCACCTACCATGATAATATTTCTCCAAAGAAAGAAAGAAAGAAAGCTTACCCTTTGATTAGCAGCGACCTGAGCCTTCAGATCTGACAGATTGTCTGCCAAGTTCCTAGTACCGGAGCATCCAGGAACTTTGCCCGGTTTCATCAGCTCTGAAACATAGTTACAAAAAAATATTCAAGGCTAGATTGAGGCCAAATATATGCTTTATAATATCGGGATACAGCCATGTTATCTTATCATCATCAATCTATAATGTTCCCACTGTTGGGACACAGGCCTTCTCTCTGTGAGGGGGAGTGGGCCATATTCCACCAAGCGAGCCAAATGCGGGTTGGTGGATGTCACATGTCTTAGAATTTTTGGTTCTAGGACATGCCGGTTTCCTCACGATGTTTTCCTTCACCGTTTTGAGAGCAGTGGTGTTGAAATAAATTACTCAAAGCAATGCGCTTGGCGGGGTTCGAACCCACGACCTACAACTCGTAAGTCGGGACCGATACCACTGGGCCACCACTGCACTATGTCAAATATGTATAAGTTATCTTGGTTCCGTATCAAAATAACTACGTTCATTAAAACTACTGTCGATATAGCTACGGTTGATTCACATAAGTTCAAGACACATATTGGACGACTCAACTACTGTTCAACTGCCATAATTTTGATTGAACTAAAATTGATTGCACTAACGAACGATTCAGCTAATGTTCTTTTAAGATATTCGTTGTTTTAACTACGCTTGAAATACCTAATGGACGACTCGCCTACAGTATTTTTTTTAATAAGTAAAACGCGCTCGTTTTATTTCTAAAGCAGAGGAAGAGGGCTTTCGAAGTAAGGTCGACGGAGCCCCGTTACGCGGGGCTCCTTTTTCTGTCTACAAGGTTTAAAGGAACCTAACCTAACCGAACCTCGGGGTGCCCCTGAAGTCGACCGTCTTCTTCTTATTCAAAAGCACAAAGTTGTTCAGCTGGTATTTGGATAGGAGTGTATGTAACGGGGCACTGAGAAAAAAAAATGTCGTAAAAACGACTTGGGGCACCCCGACAGGGACACGTTAGGATAGAAGGGAATGGCGGGGTCTGAAAGACCCCGCTATACCCTACTTGGTTACTTTTTTTTAAACCACCCAGAAGTAGGAGCACCGCGAGGCGGTGCTCCGTCGACGTTTGTATGTTATCAGTATCACACATAACGTAACAGGGATATTAATTGTAGCTAAATATACCGTAGTTGAATTAACCCTAGTTGTATTAAACGTAGGAGAATTAACCGTAGGTGAATTATCCATTAGGTATTTCGTACATTAGTTATAACAAACTTATGTGAAACGATCATTATTTATACCAACCGATAGGTCTTTTGACCGTAGTTATATCGGTGATAGTTAAAATGGGTCGTTCCCAACAGGTCCATGAGTCTATTGTTCTCAAAAATTGAACGTTCATACATTTGTTCCCAACGGGTCCACGACATTTAAAAATATTAAAATATTTGTTCCCAACGGGTCCATGAGATTGTTTGGTACAGTAAACAACAAAAGTTTAGTTATAAGCTTAAAAACTCAAATGATGTTACTAACCAGCAAAAGTAATAGGCTGGCATAAGTTCGAGGTGGTTTTTAGGGTTCCGTAGCCAAATGGCAAAAACGGAACCCTTATAGATTCGTCATGTCTGTCTGTCTGTCCGTGTATGTCACAGCCACTTTTTGTCGAAAGTATAAGAGCTATCCTGTTGAAACTTGGTAGAAAGATGTATTATGTGAACCGCATTAGAATTTTCACACAAAAATCAAAACAAAACAAATTTTGGGGGTGCCCCCCATACTTAGAATTGAAACTCAAAAAAAATTTTTTCCCCAAACCCATACGTGTGGGGTATCTATGAATAGGTCTTTAAAAATGATATTGAGGTTACTAACATCATTTTTTTCTAAACTGAACAGTTGGCGCGAGAGACACTTCCAAAGTGGTAAAAAGTGTGTCCCCCCCCCCGTAACTTCTAAAATAAGAGAATGATAAAACTAAAAAAAATATATAATGTAGACCTCAACCAAAACTACCAACGAAAATTGGTTTGGATGAGATACAGTTAGCAGTTTTTGAGATATAGTACATTTTCAAAAACCGCAAATATAACTTTGCCATTCATACAAATACTATGAAAAACAAAGTTATTTTTATTGTTTGTGTATATTACTTACTAATGCCAAATTATTATATCCCTAATCTATTCTTGCTACTACGGAACCCTTCATGGGCGAGTCCAACTCGCACTTGGCCGGTTTTTATTTTAAGTTACAAGTATTTAATAATTGTTAATAGTCATAAAGTAAAAGATCAAGACCGGTCTAGTGCAGGTGTTCAATTAAATATATACCTCCTTGAATTCATGGTACCCTAGTACTTTTGCTGGTAAGCTTTTCAATAAACCTTCCTAGAATAAATATATTTAAAAACAAAACACCCTGTTTGAACTCATGTAAGCCTAGTACTTTTATAAAATATCACATAATAGAAACTGGTGTAATTATTAAGAGGCCATTATCATTTCATTAGTTTTAATCACAAGCATTTAAACCAGTCGAAAAGACAACTCTGAACATTTTTCTTTCTTTTACATGAAATCGTTCTTACTGACTGTACTTTTTATAAATCTCATGGACCCGTCGGGAACTCATGTAGGCAAATTCAAAACAATATTATAATTTGTCATGGAGCCGTTGGGAAACCGAGAACAAAAGAATCGTGGACCTTTGGGAACGACCCGTTAAAATGAATGTAGGTATTTTGATACGGAACCGTTATCTTATGTCGGTCGCAAACACAGACGCAGGTCAGCGCCAAATACCAGTACCGATTCATTGCCGGTGTAGTGAACACAAAATTAATATGTAAATTGATCACGGATATGAAAAGTAAGAATGTGCCTACTAGTCGGCTTATTTCCGTGGTTATATTTTATTTTTATTTATTTTATTTATTTATTTATTCTCAACAAAATTACATTTGTGTCGAACAGTGGTTATACAGTGGTCATAAAAGCAACACAAACATTTAAATAAACATACATTGACATTGGTCCTAACATAAAACATAGTCAGTCAAATCTTAATAAGTCTTAATATTAATTATAATCATTTAGCTTAATTGTATTAAATTTAATTAAATTCAAAATAAAAATTATAAATGTATATAAATAAAATTCACTAACATGCAAATTAATTGTAATTCAATTCAAAGTAAACATCAATTCAAAAATGTATATAAATAAAATTCATTAATATGCAATGTCAAAACGGAATGTTGATTTTATATAAGGTACTAAAAGTCATTAAAAATACATCCTCTTCATTAAAATTATATTAAAAATATTACTCCGAACTACTATCTTTGAGAAACTCTTCTACGCTGTAATAACATTTCCTCAATAACAATGCCTTCAATTTCCTTTTGAATTCATTTGGATTCGTAGAGTTTTTGAATTGTACAGGCAGTTTATTAAATATATTTACTGATTGCACTCTTGAGGCATGTTTAACGACATTGAGTTTAGGCTGTATGAAATTGGGTAGATCCCTTCTTCGCGTTTTTCCTCTGATATGTCTCTGTTCCTCTATCTCAAACTTATCAATATTTTTAATAAAATGACTAAGCAGGACCAGAATATAGAGGCACGGTACTGTGAGAATGTGCAGTTTCTTAAAATGATCTCTGCAAGACTCCGTTTGTTTAATGCGAAGCATAGTTCTCATGGCTCTCTTCTGCATAACGAAAGCAGCATTCATATTATACTGGTAGCTATTGCCCCAGAATTTTATGCTATATCTGAGTCTAGACTCTATGAGTGCAAAATATACCATTCTTAGGTGAGCAATATCACCGATATAGTATATCTCAAGTAGGTAGTAGAATACGTTTCCATACTTCATTCCATACTTCCAACCTTTTTTATTTTTTTTTTAATTCTTGTTTGCCCGTCGTAAGTCTTTTTAAAATAGTCCGGAGATCCCGACCGGCATGAGTAACGTTTTATGCTTGTCCCAGAAAAAGCTGAAAGATTGCCTCGAAAAGCACGTAAAGCCGTTGATCCCGGTCATTTGTAGATCTTTGACAGACGTTACTGTTAGTCAAAAGCTCTAAAGTCTGACAACCAGTCTTACCATGGGATATCGTATTACCCAGATACTGGATTGTGGAGGTCCATCAGGCAGTCGCTCCATGTAAAAAACTGATATTCAGCTGCATCTGGTTTGACTGGAAGCCGACCCCAATAAAGTTGGGAAAAGGCTAGGCAGCTGATGAAATATCCTTTTCACTTCAAAAGCTCGGAAAGATTCTATTTCTCATTCAAAATCTGAGGGGAAAAACTCCATTTTGCGCTCTAGCGCGGAAAGTGTTTTCAAAATTCGAACACGTCTTGTATTCAATTATTTTCTACACTGACAAGCGAGCCGAACCAACATTTCCTCGCTTAGTGAGGTGAAAAGTTGTGTGTTGCACTCGGCAGAAAAGTTATTCTGCGTCTCGTACCTTTGAATACTTCGCTACGCTCAGGATTAGGATTAGGACAATTTAATTTTATACTTTAATATTTTTTTTATATTTGAACCGCTCGCTACGCTCGCGTTCAATCCTAAAGTCTTTCGCTCGCTCAGTTTTCAATTCAAGTACTCGCATCAAAAAAACAACTTTGCAGCCTTGCATAAATGATATTTATTCAGTAAATTGGTTTTGGCAAACTCTTTTACACGTCAAAAAGACACTATTTTACACTAGATGAGGCCGGTGTTTCGTAACTGACTACTCTGAGAAGAAACATCCGAAACAAACTCAGAGGTCACAGTCTCTTTTAAAGTCCAGACAATTTATATTGATCAAATTATATGGGAACCATGCCGGTGTCTGAGGTGGTCTTTTGAAGAAAACAAATAACTATCGCAGCCTTGCATAGCAAATAACTATTTGCCTATTTGAGGCTGATGATGATACCTTCAGTAACCTGTTCCTCGTTAAACACTCCTTCCTGCACCAACACGAAGGACTTGAAGGCAGCTCCTTCCTGTGCCAGGCTGGTGGAGTGTGGCGGCATGGAGCCTGGTGTGAGGCCTCCTATGTCGGCGTGGTGGCCTCGGGAGGCCACGTAGAATACTGGCCGGGGTTGGGACCTATACGGAAAAGACATAATTACGAGTATTTCAAGTTAAAAAAAAATCTGCAGTTTCTGTCTAGCGCATCCCTTTCCACCGAGCTGAATTTAGATGATAATGATTTCTTCACCTGATTGGTCCATAGAGCTGGTGAACGACCGTGCGATCGTTTGCCTTCGGTGTTCCTAACCACAATCAGTTTTTCCAAAATTTCATCACCGCTGCGCACTATGTGGCCGAAATAGGAGAAAGCGTTGTTGGTATACAGTCAACAAGCGAGTTTTCTTTCGAAGCTGACATTGGTGCATTTGGCCGTCCAAACACGGTATTCTCAACATTCGTCTCCTGTGTACTTAGTGCGAGTTTTTTTAAAACGCAATGTTAATGTTTAACGGCGTTTGGGGCTCTCATTAGCCCGCTTCAATGTCATCAGAACTCTGGAAGAGCGCCAAACGCGGTTAAACCTTACTATAGCGTCAACGTTAAAAACTCGAACTAAGCACGCAGCACCACATCCCAAAATGTATCAATACTCTCCCTTTCTCGCGCCAAAATAGTTCACATTATACTCCAAAGTTCAAGCAAACTAACTTACTCCCAGAACACAGGTGTGATGACAGTGAAGTCTGGTAGATGAGAACCTCCCGCCTTCGGGTGGTTGGCGAGGAGGATCTGATTGGACTGGATCGAGCCGCCACGGATTTTCATCTACAGAGAGAAAATAATAAGCTAAATATTTGTATATGTCGCAGAATCAAAACAGAAGCACAACAATTTAGAATAACGCCATTTATTACTGTTAGCAAGTAATTAAAAGTGTTAACGAAGGTTTTGTGAGTGTTATTTCCGATATAGCGGCTCTTCTGATATCGATTCTTCGACATATAAATACTGACCAAGTGCGGGGCGGAAACGCGCAGGACGCTATAAAAACTGAAAAAATCAAGTCTGTTGTATGAGACCCTCCTTAAAAGTTTATTTTTTTAGTATTAGTACGTTCTTATAGACAGTTCTTATGACAGGCCTGTTGGTCTAGTGGTTAGTGACCCTGACTGCTATGCCGGAGGTCGTGGGTTCGATTCCCACTCAGGACAAATGTTTGTGTGATGAGCACGATCATTTGTTCGGTGTCTGGGTGTAATTTATCTAAAACATTTATGTATTTAGAAATATATATCATTAGTTGTCTAGTACTCATAACACAAGCTCTGCTTAGCTTGAGACTAGATGGCGTTGTGTGATAGTTGTGGAATATATTATATATTATAGCGGCCACAGAAATACGTCATATTATGTGAATATTTCAACAATCTATCACGGTTCATGAGATATAGCCATTGACGGCGTGTAATGAGTGACTTGCCGTCAGTCAGATACCTAAAATAAGAACGATTTTGCACTGGAATTCCTGGGCACCCGCTGAAATGGCACCTGATCTAATCGCACCTTAACTATTCCACATAAGGCTCCTGTCAAAATTTTTCGCAGGTGCTAGGTGCCCAACATGGAATATCTCGTAATTTTATTTGAAATACCTGGATTTGGAATTTGGAATACCTGGTACTGCACAGTTTCCTGCATGGCTCCCAAATGTACCGGTATGTGCGGTGCGTTAGACACCAGTCCGCCGTCCGCACCGAACAGCGCGCACGAGAAGTCCAGACGTTCCTTTATGTTCACCGAGATTGACGTACGTTGGAGTACCCTGGGGGATACATTGTAGTTTGAATAAACAAACTGGCTAATATACTAATTTACTCAAAAAAAAAATGTCCAAAAAATAGATTATCGTATCGTATAATACTTTTTTTTACACTTGCATTATTCCACAAAAAAAAATAAGTCACAGCAGTTTTGTTGTAAAATGCAAGAATTCTAGCAGAAATAAAATACGATTATTAATTCCAGTCAGTAAAATGACATTTCCAGTGCTGCAGGCAACGACCATTTATATCTAGACGCCTCATGCACGATCTGACTAACGAAAATTATCTGCCAAGTCGCTGAGGTACGACGTAAGCGAGGGGGACGGGGTACTGCGTTCTGATTGGCTAACTCAAGGTCAGTGCGACGAGGGTACTCACAGGAGTGGTCGAAACTAATACGAACTTAAGACTTTTTTGCCTAATGTGTTGACAGACATCGGTCGCCTGTGATTAGGAGTCTAGATATAAATGGTCGTTGGCTGCAGGTTTGTTTCATTTTGTTTGTATCATTGACAGTTGCACTTGTCATTTTACTTAATCGAATTGGCAGGAAATGGACAGCTGCAGAATACATTTTGCGTACATTTTTTCAATAATTTTATTTCAGTGCTAGCTATAGATCACCATGGTATCCAAAACCGAGTGTTTTGTAACAAAATCTAATTTTAAATAGAATGGTCAGATCCAGTAAAGTAGCGAACGCTAAGTGGCGCTAAAGTCGTGCACGCTGCCAATAGTCTCCGCTAGAAAAGTCTGGAATAAAATTCGTTGACCCCGTGTACCAATGTACTTATATCAATTTTCGAAAAGATAAGAAAAAAAGTAAGTGGCACTCGGGGACTGCCGCGGTAAAGCTATTGCATAGCATTTTTATCAACTTATGCAATTATAATTATTACTGTACTAATTAGGCTATATGGTCAGCCACGTCAATCAAGTGAAACGTCAAGAAACGTTCTCCTCCTCCTCCTCCTCCCTCTCCCTCTCCCTCTCCCTCTATCTCTCTCCATCAATAAAATTGCCCCTTGCTCAATAAAAGCATGCTTTCGTGCTAGTGATGAGCACGTCTGTCCGTACCTTTATGAGCACGTCTGTCCGTACCTTTATGATTGCCGAAGTCTCCCGAACTGAAACGACGTAAGACGAGCGTGGTGTCAGGTAATATCCTTAGGTTTTTGGGAATTTCTTGATTCGGTCGCCGCGCCGAGCCGCGCTCAGAGCCCGCGATAAAAGCTATGCAATAGCTTAAAAAAATGTAAAGAAAGTGTCGTAACACGATCAATACAAACTTATCATGGTAAGAGGCGACCTTGACCTTATATTTTATTTTGAAATTCGAACGATGCATTATTAGGATCAATGACCTTTATTCCAGACTAATATGGCGGGGACTATAGCACAATGTAGGAGTCGTCTAACTCAAGGAGCTAACCCATGACCGATTCGTGCGATTTGCAATTTCTACTAACTAAAAACGAAAATGGACCTTGCTACTACGATATAATGATGCAATTCGATTGAATTACATCGTCGAGGAGAGCGTGTTTTGTTTTTCATCTACTCGTAGCAACGTGTTTTATGTCATATGTCGTAGTGGTAAGGATGATTTTCACTTGTAGTTGGAATCGTCATGGGGAAACTCCCAGTCTCACCTGCCCATCTGCTCCGCAATGGACATGAACCGATGACTGAAGATGCTCAGTTGTATGGAGTCCAGCTCAGTTGTGATACGTTTGGGCTTGCCTGTGCCTATTATGATGCGGATGTCGCCTAATTCTGTTATTTCAGCGCGGCAGTCTGGAAAAATACGTCAAAATATGCCAAATTTATTTGTAATTTAAATAACGCAGAAAATTAATAAAAAATCTATCTCTGTTGCAATCTTGATCCTGATCTTTGTCTGTAAACAACCGACAACCGAATTTGCCTTTCAGAGTGCTGTCAAAGAAAACAAGTGGCTTACCATGACCTCTTAAAACGTGAGTAGTTCCGCTGTGGGAAAGAGGCAGAGCTATACAAATCGTCTAGCGCCATCTCGTTCCCACAGTTGAACTACTCACCCTTTAAGGCGTCATGGTAGGCCACCAGATCAGGATTCATCAAACGGATCAGGATTTTTAATTTCATGCGTGAATGTTTCCGGTTTTGTCTTTAGACTGTGAATTAATTTATTACTGTATATCCCTAAATGTCGTAACTTCCAAATACACGAAGACAGAAATATGCTCGTGCGGGAATCGAACCCGTAACACGCAGCGCAACAGTCGATCGCTCAGTTACTGCACTAACAGTTTAGCTGTAAAATTATCACATACCCGGCTCAACAACGATGGTGGACAGTCCATCCATGATGATGGCGGGACCTTGTAATTCTTGTCTTGGCTTCAGTTTCTCCAGCAAGTAGATCTTAGTCTCTTGGTAACCTCCTTCAAAGTATACTTTTGTCGTCTGCAAAGAAGTGAAATTGAAAATTAAGAAAAAACTGAAAGGCTATTTCTGCTTATTCCATGCGTCTGGGCTTTTTTTTATCGTCGTAAAATCATCAAATGAGTCCTCCCACCTATCCAGATATTGAGTTTGAGCTACGAGCTGATAGTTTTTTTCTTTACGAAACGTTTCCCTAAGAGTAAAGTAAAAAACTTACCTTTTCCGCCTCCGGTTCGATTCCTAGCCCGTGTGGTGGCGCCACCTCCTTAGGCACGGTGCTCAGTCCGATGCCGCGCACTCTGACGTCATCCACTATGATGTCACGCTTCGAGAGCGTGAAGCCGAACTCTTTCTTGTATCTAGAAAGGAAGAATAGCATTTACAGAGATTTTTAGTTTAACTAATAACCAGCTGGGAGCCTACCGTGACGTCTTAAATCTAGAGTAGTTCTACTGTGGGAAAAAGACAGAGCTTTACAAGTTGTCTAGCGCCATCTCGTTCCCACAGTCAGGCCACCAGTATAAAACATTTTTTTTTTCGGTAAGAAAAGTTCGACTGCAAGCAAGAGTCGAACCCAGTCGAATTTTTCTATCCGCAAAAAAGCTTTACGATTCACGATAGTACATTTTAATACAAAAGGGGGATGTTTGTTATTGCATTCGAAGCGGAATTCCCACCCGAACCGTAGGCGAGGGTGATAAGAAGCCAAGAACTGCAATTACACACGTCCACGTATATCAATATTTATATAGGAGCAGTGGTGGCCCAGTGGTATCGGCCCCGACTTACGAGTTGTGGGTCGTGGGTTCGAATCCAGCCAGGCGCATTACTTTGTGTAATTTATTTCATCACCACTGCTCTCAAAACGGTGAAGGAAAACATCGTGAGGAAACCGGCATGTCCTAGAACCAAAAATTCGAAGACATGTGACATCTACCAACCCGCACTGGGCCCGCGTGGTGGATTATGGCCCACTCCCTCTCACAGGGAGGAGGCCTGTGTCTCAGCAGTGTGAACATTTATAGGCTGATGATGATGATGATGACGTATATCAAACCGACGTTTCTCAATACACTTTCGAAGAAATAAAACAATAGACCAAAAAACTGCCCACCCAGGGCAGGACGGGAGGAACTATCAGACTCGTACTGAAAACTAAAATACACGGTGTTCCTTTACGTTTCAGGGTCATGGTAACCTGATAAGACAGTCCCGCGTGTCCTTGAATGAGGCCTAAATCGCAGGCAAAACAGAAAAGACTTTAGACGAGGACGCGTCGCGGACATGCGCACACGTAGGTAAAAGCTTTGCGCCCGCGACCCGTCTCTTCGGTATGTTTTGCGTCACTGACACACTGAGATCAATAGCGGCCCATCCACTAACGTTCATTCCTGCCAGAATCTACAATCCTTTCTACAAACTAAACTCGCAAAGAAAATTTCTGGAAAATGACGCCAACCGTATAATATAAGCAGAGTTTTTTTTTTTCTTCACCCATTTTCGTAGGCAAAGGGAACGCCCCATACAGCTTCGTCTTCAGTAGATTTTTTTTATTGATATGAAATGAAAATGAGATGAAATGAAATGAAACCTAACCTAACTCATTCAATTAAATCATTAAATCTGACATTGAAATAAATTAGTAGCTTCTTTTTAGAAATATACGTTTTTGTATGAATCACAAAAACTTTTCTCTTAACTTAACTCTTTAGTAAAAACTTCATGGTTGGTTTTTCTTTTTATTAGACATTATTTTGACAGTTGGGAAAGAAAACGCACTAGTGCGGGAAAGGTTAAAAAAAGCACTAGTGTGTTATAGCCCACTTTCCGAACGCTATACGTCCCTGCAATATGCCACTTTTTGAGCAACTGTATTAAAAAGAACGTAGGATTGTGGTTTAATTGTTGGCTTCAACGGTTTATTTCATCCCGTCGCTTTTCTGTACAGTTTGCACAACGGGACAAGTCAGAAGGAATGAATGTTAGTGGATGGCCCGCTAATGTCAGCGCCCCGTCTGCGTCTTACGTTTTTCTGTGTGTCCAGCGTCTAAAAAATATCTTACCTCTGAACAAAAGCTGCATAGAAGTCTCCATGTCTACAAGCCGTGTCCGACTTGTTCGGTAGAGGTGCCACCATGAGCGCACAGTCGGTGCCCGAGTACCGCAGGTGGAGGTACGGCTCTGTTAATATTTGAGAGTCTGGGATACCCTGGGGAATGAAAAGTACGGTTTTATTGGCAAAATTAAAGGAAACTCGTAATGGAAAAACATAATAACATTAGACAGTACTGTAATTGTTATTTATAGATGCCATTTTTACGTAGCCGTGTTTTATTTTTAACTTGCAGTAAATTGCAGTTTACGATTTATGACTTTTTTACTGACTATTGCCTTTTGGCTACGGAACCCTAATAAAACCGGCCAAGTGCGAGTTTGACTCGCCCATAGAAGGGTTCCGTAGTAGCAAGCATAGATTAGGGATATAATTATTTATTGAGATTAGTAAGTATTATACACAAACAATAAAAATAACTTTGTTTTTCATAGTGTTTGTATGAATGGCAAAGTTATATTTGCGGTTTTTGAAAATGTACTATATCTCAAAAACTGCTAACTATATCTCATCCAAACCAATTTTCGTTGAAAGTTTTTGTTGAGGTCTACATTATATATATTTTTTAGTTTTATCATTCTCTTATTTTACCACTTTGGAAGTATCTCTCGCGCAAACTGTTCAGTTTAGAAAAAAAATGATTTTAGTAACCTCAATATCATTTTTAAAGACCTATCCATAGATACCCCACACATATGGGTTTGGTGAAAAAAAAATGTTTGAGTTTCAATTCTAAGTATGGGGGGTACCCCCAAAATTTGTTTTGTTTTTATTTTTGTGTAAAAATCCTAATGCGTTTCACATAATACATCTACTTACCAAGTTTCAACAGGCTAGCTCTCATACTTTCGAAGAAAAGTGGCTGTGACATACGGACGGACAGACAGACAGACGGACAGACATGACAAATCTATAAGGGTTCCGTTTTTGCCATTTGGCTACGGAACCCTAAAAAGGAGGTTCTCAATTCGACTGTTTTTTTTTAATGTTTTTACCTAATTACTTACGACTGGGTAAACAGATTCAACTACATAAATGCCTTGATAAACCATCAGAAAAATGGCTTTGTTTTTTTTATTATTTTTTCCACCGACTTCCGAAGCATAACTTATTTTTTGTTTTACACTTTTTTTAACTTTTTTCTTCAAGTGTCTAAATACACTATGCCGAAGTTACGCGACCGAAGTTCAGCACAATTACGCCTGCAATGCTATTTGAATTACTGACGACACACTATGCCAAAATTACGTCGCGTCATAGCGTACAGCCTAACTTCGGTCGGGCGTAAGTTCAGCGGCAACTTATTCTGTGACCACACATTGTACGCGACCGAAGTTCGGTTTGATTACCGACGAAGATCCGGGGGCGGGGAGCAGCAGGGAGCCGCCCGCGACACTCGCGCCGAATTTCCACCGCGTAAGTTCGGCACTTATGGTGTGTCATATCAGCCAAATACGTCGGAACGTGAAATCAGCCGCCGAACTTCGGTCGCGTAACTTCGGCATAGTGTGTTTAGACACCAATATAAGGCAGGTAGATAAAGGATGTAATTACCTGTTTCGTCAACTTATCCCTGGCTACGCTCGCTAGCACATCCAGCTGTTGGTCGAGCTGATCAAAGTGTTGTGGATTGTACACCGCGGCCGCCGGGGACTGCTCTTCTTGTACTATGTGTGCTAAGGCCATGCCGTATGCTGACAGAATACCTGGAGAACGAAAAACAACTTTTTTTACCTTCATATAAAATTCAATGGGTGAGTAGAAACGGCGGGAGGGAACGCCCCAAGAAGACCTACACTGACCTTATTGTTGAAGTGCTTCAGAAAGGTCAGGTGCGCAGTACTCGCAATCGTGTATGACCAGCCCCCCTAGCCAAGTCACAACAAGTCGCAAACGATAATTATAATCGCTCGGTACTCCCCAATAGATTTTCAACTTTATAGCTTAGAGCGTAAAGTTGAAAATCTATTTAAGATTTCTGAGCGTTAGCGACTGGAAAGATCGAAAACGATAAGCAATCTTCAATAGATCTTCAACGTTATACCCAAGCACATAAACTTGAAATTCTATTAAAGCCTACTCAGCGTTTTATCGTTTGTAACATGGCTACAGGGCCAGGCCCTATAGCCAAACAGCAGACGACAACAGACGACAATCGTTATCGCTCAGCAGTCACTAATACATTTTCAACTTTATACTCCAGCGAGTAAAGTTCAAAATCTATTGGAGTTTACAGATCGTTTTCGTTTGTTATCGCTCAGCAGTATTTAATAGATTTTCAACTTTATGCGCTAGTGTATAAAGTTGAAAATGTATTAGTGACTGCTGAACGATAACGATTTTCGTCTGCTGTTAGGCTATAGGGCCATTTATGTATGAATGTGGCAAAAATGAGACAAAAGGAATAAGTGAAGATCGTAGCAGGTGGCGCTCTATAGTTTCTGCCTACCATGGGAAGAAGGCGTGAGTTTATGTACGTGTGTATAAAATTCAATTCAGTTTGGCAAAGCAAAGGTATAAGAATATTGACTTTTGAAAATCGAATGTTCCAAA
Source organism: Agrotis exclamationis (assembly GCA_950005045.1). Lineage (NCBI taxonomy): Eukaryota > Metazoa > Arthropoda > Insecta > Lepidoptera > Noctuidae > Agrotis > Agrotis exclamationis. The sequence goes on from OX465438.1 coordinate 14,454,225, forward strand.
AAAAAGTCTTCACACAAAAGTACTTTTTAGTTGCTTTATTATAAGGTTGATATTTCGCTGACAGTGACCGAATGACGTGCCATATCATAAGCACAGTGGAGATGCCCAGTTGCCTAAACTGCATACTTGCTACAATATATATCATAACCTCTGTCATCTACATCACTTTATAACTAAGACGCGCCAAATTATAACTAAGACTTTATACTCGTCAGTATAAGTTTGATATTGCATTGGCACTGACCTGCAAACTTGAAAAAAAAACGACCTACGCAAGGCTGTCAAATTTTCTTTCTGGCCCTATAAGATTATTGAGCACAGCGGAGATGCCAAAAACCCGAAATATACATGACTGTTAAAAATAGACTTTATTTATTTTACAATAAGGTTAGTATTGCACTGTCACTGACCTGCATACTTATGTATAAGTACAGTAGAGATACCCAGTTGTCTAGCAACACTGCACGCATGTTGTCCGCCCGCTCCGCCGAAGCATGCCAGTGCGTGCTGGGACGCGTCGTGACCACGGGCTGTGGTCAATGCCCTGAAATAAAAGAAAAAATAGTTCTAGAGACCTTGAAACTGCTAGATGCCATGCTTAACAACTTGAATCATCGCCGCAAGGGTTTTTTTTAAACACTACCCCTCACTAGTACTTCCTCCTGTTTCGTGGATGGGTTTCATCATCATCATCAGCCTTTAAATGTTCCCACTGCTGGGACACAGACCTCCTCTCTGTAAGAGGGAGTGGGCCGTAATCTACCACGCGGGATTGGTAGATGTCACATGTCTTCGAATTTTTGGTTCTAGGACATGCTGGTTTCCTCACGATATTTTCCTTCACCGTTTTGAGAGCAGTGGTGTTGAAAATAAATAACACAAAGTAATGCGCCTGACGGGGTTCGAACCCACGACCTACAACTCGTAAGTCGAGGCCGATACCACTGGGCCACCACTGCTCTGCTCTGGATGGGTTTACAAACATTTAAATCACCGTGAGGCGATTTCCAGGTACCGTATGCGCGGGCATGCGGACGGCAAGTAATGGGTGACTCGCCGATCATGGACCATGCCCGGGTCGACGGCGCGTTGTGTTCCACGCGCGCCTCAAAGTGTCAGCACAATGATTGGGCCCTCCTTAGAGGGCAAACGCCTGCCGGGGTCGCAGGACTAAACAGCTACCGTAACGTAAAAGCTACCGAAGGACACCGTGGATTTTAGTCAGTACAAGTCTGACAGTAATGGGTGGGAGGACTAATTTGATGAAATCAAAATCAAATCATTTATTTCAAGTAGGCCAGTTACAGGCACTTTTGAATTGTCAAAAGACAAAAGTAAAATAAAATAGTTTAAAAATTGTTACGGTGCTACAGTCCCAGTCACAAGACATAAAAACTGTGAAAGTACTGTAGATGCCCATTCCAAAGCGTAGATCTCATGGAGAAGAACGGGCAAGAAACTCCATGGATACTCTTTTTAATCGCCAAAGTTATAACAGAACCTTTGTTACATCATTCAACTTGAGTTGGTACATTATGTGAGAACGATGTAGCAAGTAAAAGGTGTCCATAGGGAATTAATATAAAAAGACAATTCAATAAAATTATAAATAACTAAAATAAACCGTGGCTGCTAAGAGATGATTTATTTAACCACGATAAAAAGAAACAATTCATAATGCGCACAGGAAAAGAGTAGAACTCACTTCCTGTGTCACTATTCCCAAACGCATACAACCCGAATCTCTTCAAAGAGTGAAAAACCATCTCAAATAAAATAAAATGTAAGCAAAATGCATCAATTAAAATAGGCGAGAGTTATCGCGCAATGGGACTGTCTAAACAGGTAATCGTGATCCTGGAAAGTAAAGGGCTATTGAACGAACACCGTGGATTTCAGTCAGTAGAAGTCTGACAGTACCTTTCACCCGAGGCAGGAAGAAATAGGTGTTCATGAGCGGAGAATTGTAAGTTGAGCCATTTGCTCAACTTACGGCGCGTTTTGTTCCACGCGCGCCTCAAAGAGTGTCAGCATGATGACGGGGCCCCCTTCTAGAGGGCCAAAGCCGGCCGGGGTCGCGGGATTAATCTCATTACCGTGACCCCGGAACATAAAGGGCTATTGAAGGACACGTACGAGTCAAACAGTTCCCGCCATGCAAAAAAAAAATTGCTCAACTTACAACTCTCCGCTCATGAACAAGGTCAAGTATCAATGTGTTATTTATTTTATTTTGGACATCGTTGTTCATCATCAGTGAACGAAAAATCGTAAGAATAGTCATATCCAAAATAATGAAAAAAAAAAAACCATACCTGATTGGTCTACACATAGCTTCATTGGCAACATTTATGAATCCCATTGCCACTTCTTCCATGGTCATCTAAGTAAGAAAAAGAGAAAATTAAAATAAACTAAAAAAAAGGAATCATACAAAATATAACCAGTAAAACAACAAAACAATAAAAAAAAATCACACAAATAAAAAAAACAGTAATTTTATCACTAGTAATATATTAATTTAAAAAAATTCATTGGCCAGTAAAACAACAATATAATAAAAAAAAATTAAAAAAAGACAGTATATTTATAAAAGTAATATTCTACAAAACTCTGAATAATTGAAAATATCTCTGGCCAGTAAAACAGAAAAATGATAAATAATAGCACATAAATAAAAAATAAAGTCAATTTATTGCTAGCCAGTAAGTTTATATAACTCACCTCTTTGCTACCATCCTGCTTCAAAAAGCTGTTGATTTCATTGGTCATCTTCTTGAACGCTGTAACCGTTGCCTCTCTGTCTAGAGGCTCAGTCTCGCTCGGACCGAAGATCTTCGGAAAGTATTCGGGTAGCAAACGACCTAGGGCAAAAAATATATCCATTTTAAAACACCAGTATCAGAACTACTCGTATATCTAGAACTAAGACTTACCCAGCAACAAGTTGGCATCAGTAACAGTGAGAGGGTCCTCCCTTCCTATAGCATGCGGGGCCCGGCTGCGCGCCCGCAGACTATCAGAACTATATCTAGAGCTAAGACTTACCCAGCAACAAGTTGGCATCAGTAACAGTGAGGGGTCCCCCCTTCTTATAGCATGCGGGCCCCGGCTGCGCGCCCGCAGACTATCAGAACTATATCTAGAGCTAAGACTTACCCAGCAACAAGTTGGCATCAGTAACAGTGAGGGGTCCTCCCTTCCTATAGCATGCGGGGCCCGGCTGCACGCCCGCAGACTATCAGAACTATATCTAGAGCTAAGACTTACCCAGCAACAAGTTGGCATCAGTAACAGTGAGGGGTCCTCCCTTCCTATAGCATGCGGGGCCCGGCTGCGCGCCCGCAGACTATCAGAACTATATCTAAAGCTAAGACTTACCCAGCAACATGTTGGCATCAGTAACAGTGAGGGGTCCTCCCTTCCTATAGCATGCGGGGCCCGGCTGCACGCCCGCAGACTATCAGAACTATATCTAAAGCTAAGACTTACCCAGCAACATGTTGGCATCAGTAACAGTGAGGGGTCCCCCCTTCCTATAGCATGCGGGGCCCGGCTGGGCGCCCGCAGACTATCAGAACTATATCTAGAGCTAAGACTTACCCAGCAACAAGTTGGCATCAGTAACAGTGAGGGGGTCCCCCCTTCCTATAGCATGCGGGGCCCGGCTGCGCGCCCGCAGACTATCAGAACTATATCTAGAGCTAAGACTTACCCAGCAACAAGTTGGCATCAGTAACAGTGAGGGGTCCCCCCTTCCTATAGCATGCGGGCCCCGGCTCCGCGCCCGCAGACTCCGGTCCGGCCACGAACAAGCCGGAGCGGAACATCAGCATTGATCCACCGCCCGCTGCTACCGTGTTGATATCTACGGAAAGTACTTAATACGTTTTAGTGTAGTCCTTATTTTGAAACGTATAAAGAGTTTATCTGAATTTGGTCGCATATTTATCAGCACATTTTATATAACATACATTATCAGGACTGTCAGAATCCTTCCTTCAATATTCGGGTGCTATTGACAGAAACGCGTCGCGTGTTGCACATACGGTGGAGATAAGAAATTAGTGCCTAGGTTTCATATGATTTCATACATCGAATTCTAAATGAGTTGCGTACGGCGCATGTGCGACCACCTTGTTTCATCTCCACGCATATTTTTAACCGACTTCAAAAAAAGGAGGAGGTTCTCAATTCGTCGGAATCTTTTTTTTTTTTTTATGTATGTTCCCCGATTTCTCGAAGACGCCTGGACCGATTTAATTTTTTTTTCTTTTGTTTGAAAGGGTATACTTTCCAATTGGTCCCATGAGCATCAGGTCAGGATCTGATGATGGAATCCCAGGGAAATCGAGGGCAACCTTCAAATTTTATAGGCACATAGTACCATTTTCATATATTTTCTAAAGCTGTTCAAGTATTTGCATCTGATAATCATCATCTCAGGTGGATGAGCTGATGATGGAAGGTACAACTCCTCAACGGCTTGGAGTAGGCATCGCCTGATTTAGTTTGTGTTCGCATATCTCTGGAACTACAAGTCCGATTTAAGTAATTCTTTTTTTGTTGTACTAAGTATTGTTCAACTTACGGAATACTGCAAGTTTCATCAAAATCGGTTCAGTAGTTTTTGAGATAGGGAATTTTATTAGCTTATTGTGCACTTGACAGAGAATGATTTGACAAGAATTTGAGTTGAATATTTAAACTAAAAAGAGTAAAATAAAAAACTTTTTCAAAAAAAATGTAACCGCCTTCAAAAACAACCACAAAAAAGGGTAAAATAACCTACAAAATAACTTTTCTTTCAGAAGTCGGTGGCAAAAAAACAATGAAATGAAAAAAAAACAAAAGCACCGACTTCTGAAAGAAAAGTTATTTTGTAGGTTATTTTACCCTTTTTTGTGGTTGTTTTTTTATTTAACAATTTAAATTAAAATAAAATAAATATTTACCTAGTTGAGGTGCTTGAATAGTGACTCCAGCTGTGGTTGCTTCATGGACATGCTCCAAAGAACCAGCGTATCTTGAAACGTCAGTTGAAGTACCACCCATATCGAAGCCTAGGACAAAAAAATATTTATTAAAATACAGCTCTCTCTTCTTATGATTCCCCTTTTACTAATATAAAATTTGCTTGGGAAAGTTTTCCCTTCACTGCTTGACTTACCAATAACTGGTAACCCAGTTTCCTTCTGGAATGCAGTCATGGCGTACCCAACGACACCTCCTGCCGGTCCAGATAGGATTGCTCTTGAACCGTTGAACCTGGAGAGAAAGGATCTGTCAATAAATTCTTCCTACATGATACACACAGACTAATGAAACATGAGCCATCAAGCTCTTAGTCCGTTATGTTAGCCTGGTACTTTTCGTCGCGTGTACCTCGATATTTTTGGATGGTTTACCTCTAAAATACTGAGACATAAACTTAATCATATTGGATTAGTCGAAGACTTGTTTGTATCTCATGTTACCCTGGTACTTATCACTAACTAAAAATATCTAGTTCTGCTTAGCCATATTCTATCTGGTGTCTTAGGGGGAGACCAGTATTCAGCAGTGGACGTCTTTCGTTTATGATGGTGATACTGCCAGTCATCATCATCATCATATCAGCCATAAGACGTCCACTGCTGAACATAGGCCTCCCCCATAACATAGACCTACTGGCGTAGGGGATACTGTCAGTAAAAGCCTTGAACTTACGAGTTGGATCAACCTCTTTGTTTGTGCTGACATCCTAGTACTTTTGAGTTTTGCAGACATTATGAAAATGGATGATTTGATTTATCTAGCTTTAACATTACTTACATATTCATAGGAGTAAGTCCACCATCAGACTGCATGAACAGAACATTAGCGTTCTTCAGTCCCCCAGAGAATCCCTCAGCGAATCCTCTGACGTACTCCCGAATGTGAGGAGTGAGGTATGCATCAGCTGATGCTGTAAAGCCGCGAGGAACCATGCGGACCATGGAGGTTATCGCGTGCGAGAGCGAGACTTGTTTGAACCCTAGGGAGGGAAAGAGAATGATATTGAATTGTAGTTTGGATCATAGAAATCAGTTCGGAACTCAAATCATTGCATAGATTTCTAAGTATCATTTTCAGAAGTAAAATGTTAGCAGTTTCCATCAATTCGAAAGGCCACGCAACTTTTAACTTTTCTTTCTTCTTTCAATATTAAGTTTTCTTTTACATCTCTTAGAATGTCCTAATTTATAAAGAAAACACATACGAGTATCATAGCCCAAATTATTTCTTATATATTAGCCTTTGCTACGTCCAGAAATAAGAATAGCATATTCTTGGTATGTCTATTTTGCTTATTACAAAGTCTTGAAAATATGTCTTACCTATCTCATCAGCAATCTTCCCAATCCTAACCTCATGGTCATGATACGTGTAACTATGAGCTAGTACAACGGCCACACTCTCTATCCCTTTCTTTTTCAAAGCCAGAAGGTCTTTTCTCACTTCCGCCTCATCCAGGTCTTTGATGACCAACATCTTCTCTCCAGTGGTGCCGACGGCTTCTGTCCAGTTCTTGCCAGATTTGTCCATTTGACAACGGTCTTCTAACGCTGGGATGACTCGGCAGTTTACTTCTATTACTTCAGAGTAGAGGACGCCTGGACGTTTTATGTCCTGTGGTCAAGAGTACTCATAAAAAGTTTTGTGAATTCAATGCATGGTACTGTGCACTTTTTGACTGCTACAATAGATGGCGAAGCGTTACCGGAAGCAGTTAGAAAATTAAATATTCGACCTAGCGTAGCCAATTGCGATGGCCGAGTTGTTTAAGTCATTCAAATGTACTGAATTGAAAAGTCGCAGGTTCAAGTCCTGCTCGCAATCGATTTTTTCTATAAAGTTCGTTTTTGAAACGCGGACGTTAACACGTATCTTACTTTTTGTTTGTTTAAATAACAGGTACCTGGTACATCCTCATTTCACTTGTATATGACAACTGAAATGAGGGTGTGGGTGTACTGTACCATCTCAAAATGAATGATGTAACAAAGGTTTTGTAATACGAGTAATTCTGGCGATCTAAAAAGAGTGTCCATGGAGTTTCTTGCCCGGGCTTCTACATAGAGATCTATTTCTTGGAATGGGCATCTACGGTACTTTCACAGTATTTATGTCTTGTGACTGGGACTGTAGCACCATAACTTTTTAGTGTTTAATTATATTTTTATTTGTCTATGACAATTCAAAAGTGCCTGTAACTGGCCTACTTGAAATAAACGCTTTGATTTTGATTTTGGTGTACCAGTGACACAAATTCAACATTGAGCAACAATAAAATCAATTTCTGGTATCTAGGCTCAGCATTTACATTTGCTCAGTAATTCAACTAGGCATTCAAGATATTTATTTTTAACATACACCAAAAAACCTATAGTTTTAACAGGTTGAAAAAATGTTTTCTTACCAGCTCAAATATATGCGGTCTAGCCTGGTTTCCGATGTACAGCAGATCTTTAAATCCCTTGTTGATGATGAGCGCCATCTTAGCACCCTTCCTCTCGAGCAGTGCATTAGTGGCCACAGTTGTGCCCATCCTGATAGATTCTATGAGGGAGGAATCCACTTTGCCATCTGCAGCTAAAGCTTTGCCGGTTTCCTGTAAAATTAAATATAACGTGGGTAAGTATGTATTAGGATTAGGTGAATGCTACACGAAAGATCCGTCAATAAAAGTGTCTGACTGTTTATACTCATAAACAGTCGGATTACGATATATTCATTGATTTTTGCGTGTTTAAAATTGCTATTTTAGCAACTTTGTGAATATCAATAACGCTAAAATTCATATTTTGATGATCTTCCAGCCACCAAAAAATTGGATATTATTTAAGGGTTTCCCAAAACCAACGAGGTCTCGTTATAATACATAACCTATACAATAGAAAATATGGTCGTTATTCATATTTATCTCGGTAATACTACACTCGCGAGCAAAAATATGGAATCATTTAATCCGATTCCGCGAGATGTTGAGTACATAACTAGTTAAGAATGATAAAAATGGTACTATTTTAAAGGTTTAACTGTTCACTTTAGATTGATACCAAATTCATTCAAATCACGCCATTATTTAAGGAGCTCTCCCGGATCAATTCCAAGTAAGTGAATAAATACTTTTGCTCGCGAGTGTAGGTAGTTTAATTACTCTCGCCAGCGATAATCATGAAGATTTAGATAAGGAAGGTGATGGAATTCAGATAATTTCTTTATCTGAGATTCCGTTTAATACGGAGAGGTGATAAAATGTGTCTAACACAGAATAGCAACATGCTTTATTAGGTCATAAAATAGCGATTTATTTATTATTGGACGCCATGAGGAACGGATTGTTTCTTTTTTGACCCGGCCAGGCCCATTACAAAAATTCGAAGCCATGCCAAACCTACCGACCCGCAATGGCGGGTTCATTGCGGGTCGGTGCAGTGTGGTGGATTCTCATAAAGAAGAGATCTGTGTCCCAGCAATTACCAGTTTGTTACCAGCAATGGGAACATTACAGGCTGATTGTTTCCCCATGACGCGATTCAACGTTATTCGACCGATTCCAACTACAAGTGAAAATCATCCTTACCACAACGACATATGAAATAAAACGTGCGGTTGTCTACGGGTAGATGAAAAACAAAACACACTCGCCACTCAGCAATATCATATTCTGAATTTCTGAATCAAGTCAATCGAATCGCATCATTATATCGTAGTAGCAAGGACGATTTTAATTTTTAGTTAGTAGAAATTGCAAATCGCACGAATCGCGTCACGGGGATGTTACCTGGTGTTATTGTTGATAGATATACTATCATGAACAGAATTGGACTAGCCTTGTTTGTCAAAGGGTCAGTTACTGATGACATACTGGAGTTAATTAAGGCCGTAATACTTCAGTTCAGACATACCTCCTGCAGTATCCTCCTGATAGCCTCCCTGGGAGCATCATCATAGTTCTGAGGGTCCACTGACAACAGCTTCATGACCCTCACTTTGCCGTTCGGACAGCGAGCGTACACGTCTGTGAATGTACCGCCGCGGTCTATTGCGAACTGGAAACCTGGTGCCATAGTGATGTAGCTGGAATCATAAAGAAAAGTGTAGTATTAGGTCAAATTATTATTATTATGCTAATTAGTCATTTTTGGGTATGAGAAACAGGATCTACAGTTCCTGGATACCCTGCGGTACTGTTGAATCAGAGTACTGCGGAAATAAATGTTCTGGCCCTTTAACCAAACAGCAGACGACAGCAGACGACAATCGTTATCGCTCAGCAGTCAATAATACATTTTCAACTTTATACATTAGTACATAAAGTTGAAAATCTATTAAAGACTGCTGAGCGATAACGAACGAAACAAACGAAAACGATCTGTAACTCCAATAGATTTTGAACTTTACGCGCTGGGGTATAAAGTTGAAAATTTATTAGTAACTGCTGAGCGATAAAGATTGTCGTCTGCTGTCGTTTGCTGGCCTGTTACCATGAAACATTCAAACAAGAGAATGAAAGATTTGGCCTCGACGAGTGAATTTGGGATAGCCTAATCGGTAAGGCATCTGGAGTACTTATCCAGTAGACGTGGGTTCCAGTCCCAGGCGCAGCTGAATTTTTCTTTCCAAAAAAATCCTTAGATACTTGTTACTTCAAAATAACAGTACTTCCTATCATTACTGAATTTGTTGTTTGTCTGTTTATTTTATGATCAAATACGCGACATATCATTCGCCACTACCGCAAATACCGCTTCGCATACCGTCGGTCGTCTGCGCTGTTACTCATTGATCTTGATCTGATAGGGAACTACTTACACTATTCCTGAGTGCTATTTATTTATTAGATAAAAATATATACAATATAACAGAAGAAGTCTGAAAATTGTATATATGTATAAAAAAGGAAAATAAAATTAAAGCCAGAAAACATAGAGAGAGAAAAAATAATAATAGTAAAAATAACAATTTTCATCTTACATATCCATCTTCTCGCAAAAGCTCAAACATTCACGACACACTTCCATCCATCTTGACGCAAACAAATCAAACTCATGCGCGAACTAGGGGAGAGTTCGCGTGTGAGACTGTTCGTGCAGGCGGAACATCTAATACATGGTGAACCCTCGGCCTAAGGTCGTATTTGGGAACAGAAGGAATAAACAGTCTCACAAGCTGACTTACTATTTCCGAGCAATCAGAATCACCTCGCAGGACACGACATGATAACAAAAGTAAGAAAAAATTACGCCTCACTTCAAGAGAATTGAATTTTAACATTCCAAGAAGAAATTTAGTTGGGTAAAGGAATGGATAGTACCCAAATATCTTTAAAAAAATAGGTACCTATATGATAGACATTAGCTAGATTTCCACAACGTCACTAGAACGAAATTGCGGGAAAAACCTAGTAAAATATACACAGTCATAAAACAATGTATGATCTACACAATGTATGAAAGTAAGGAAAAATGGATGAATCAAGGTGTTAGGAAACCTACTTTTACTCATTTCTATTGTATACCTGTTATTTTATCTTTTATGCTTTTATACTATTTGGTATTTGTGGTAAGTCTGAGTCAGTACACATGGCTACACATGAAGCTATACATAACCAGTATAACCTGAAAGTTCATTGTGCTAAAAGAACATTCAAAGTAAGTTCAAGATACGCTGGTTTTTTTGCTAGCTAGGTTGATGTGTAGCTGCTTACAGTAATGGTTTCTATAAACTACCTATTAGTATCTGGGTTATCTCAATGCGTCAGACTTTCCTCCTAGTAAAAATAGTGTAAATAACAGTTGCATAGTCATTTGCAAGAAAATTTATTTTCTTTCCTCAATGCCAATTGTATTTAGTTCATTATTCAATCTAAAGAGTGCAGGGTCGCGCCGACCCCTTGCAGCGCCTGTGTGCAAAACCTTAAAGCGCCTTTTATGTAGTTATCTTTCAAACTTTCATAAATTACAATTTTTTGCAGAAATATTTTCATCAGTTAATTATCAATTTGTCAGTTTCCCGCCAGTACGCGCCGTACCCGCGACTCCACTAGCTAATATACCCATTTTCGATAAAATGATTGTAATAGTTGTGGGGAATCCCAATCAGTTCGCATCGGGTTACGTTTATAAACTAATCCACGGCACGGCCTTTGTAATAAAATACATAGATTAATATACTAATAGTAATAGGCGGCTATCATAATGAATGTGTAGCGCGGCCGGCGGTTCTTTTGATTTTTAAAGCAGAGCTCGTAATTCATGTAAACAAAACGCAACGTCTTGGGAGACTTTTATGTTGTAATGTGACAAAAATAATTTCAACAATTGCCACTGGCCATCCGGCGCCTCTATTGCCCTGGCGCCTGTGTGCACCGCACACTTCGCACACAGGGCGGCGCGCGGCGCGGCCCTGAAAGAGTGAGCAGGTGTATGACGACAGGCAAACTATTTTATATTATATCATCACCAAGCTGTTCCCCTTAGTTCCACCTCGTGTGATGTTTTATAGCCTATAGTCTTTTCTTCAATATGTGGAATATCCAACACAAAAACATTTTTTCAATTTAAACCAGTAGTTCCCGAGATTAGAGCGTTCAAGTAAACAAACATTCTCGTCAGCTTTATAATACCGGTTTTCCCGGGACTGTCTACACAGTTAACCGTGACCCTCGGAATGAAAATGTCAATTGAAGGAACACGGTAGATTTTAGTCAGTACCTACGAATCTGACATTCTTTTCCACTCCACACAGGGCGAGAGGGCTCATATGACGATTTTTTTTCCCGTGGTACTACTAGATTGCTTGGTAGTGGTAGTACCACGGGTAATTTTGTTCCCCGTGGTACTACTGGTAGTACAACGGGTAGTACCACGGGCAATAAACGATATTGACTGCCTTGTTCGTATAGAGTCTAGTGGCAATGGCAAGCGCGATTGCTGGGCAAGAGTATATCCACAACATTAATGTGATAAAAAAATACATGTGGCACTCAGAGACTGCCGCGGTGAAGCTATTGCATAACATTTTTTTTTAAAGAAAAAAATCGCTTACCGCGTATATTTAACGAGAATATAATTTATTTAAAATGTTTGTGGTGCACTACTGTAATAAAGAACTTCTTTGTTGTAGGAGAATTTTATAAGTAGGTTTCATTGTGAAAACTCCTTTTGTAGCTGGCCGTTTAAAATCAGTAAGAAAAAGTAAATCCCTCTTCGTACCTTTATGAGCACGTCTGTCCGTACCTTTATGATTGCCGAAGTCTCCCGAACTGAAACGACGTGCTGTCAAATGTGGTCAGGTTTTTTCGTTAGGTTTTTCGCGCCCGCCGCGCTCAGAGCCTGCGATAAAAGCTATGCAATAGCTGAAAAGCTAGGGCTTATTTGCCCACCCACAAACTAAGAAATATGACATTTCGGAGGCCTCATGCTGCTCTAGCGCCTCTAGCAAAACGAACACTGAAATAAGTTTTTTAATTAGCATTATTGATTAGGTACTTTTGACATAAAAAAACTAATTCATTGACAAGTGATACAATACAACACTAATAATTAAAACTAATTGCCAATTGAACAAACAATGGGAAATTATTTTTAAGATGTATGTATACATATATATCTCAGAAGCTGTGCCCAACTAATATTATAAATGCTAAAGTGAGTTTATTACTTTCAAACCTAAATCACTCTACCGATTTTGATGAATTTTGGTATAGAGATGGATGCAACCCTACAGACTGATATAGGCTATAGAGCAGGGGCGGCCAACTTGATTAGACATAAAATCTACTGTTTACTAACGAAACCTGTGCGATCTACCAATTGGCTAGCGCAGTGTCGCGGGTTCGATCCCCGCACGGAACAAATATTTGTATGATCTGCAAGTAGTTGTTCCGGGTATGGGTGTTTTTTTTTTTTTTTTTTGGTGGCAAAATCATCAAATGAGTCCTCCCGCCCTGGTTGGGGCGGAAGGGACTGTCAGACTCTTACTGACTAAAATCCACCCGTGTTCCTTCGGATGCCCTTTACGTTCCGGGGCCACGGTATCCTGGATTAAGAAAAAATCCGCGACCCCGGCAGGCATTTGGCCCCATAAGGGGCCCCGTCGGTGACGCGTGAAACACGACGCGCCACCGACCCGGGCTTGGTACCTGGTCGGACGGCGAGCTTACCCATTGCTTACCGACCGCAAGCCCGCTCCGCCGCTGTGCTCTCTGCTATTCAGAGGGACACGCGTTGGAGCCTCCACCCGACAGGCTATTCGCATACGGGCAAAGAGACCCCTTAGGCACACAGTGCCTAAGGAAGAGTTTTTGCCCGCATCCCAGGGCGCACCGTCCCGAAAAACTGGTCTTCCCCCCGGACGTATCCGAGAGGGAACTCCAGTCCACGGGAGCACGTGGAGGTTTCCTGTCTTAGCACCCCACCTAAATCACTCTACCGATTTTAATGAATTTTGGTATAGAGATGGATGCAACCCTACAGACTGATATAGGCTATAGAGCAGGGGTGGCCAACTTGATTAGACATAAAATCTACTGTTTACTAACGAAACCTGTGCGATCTACCAATTGGCTAGCGCAGTGGCTGAGCGATCGACTGCAGTCGATCGCGCAGCGTGTCGCGGGTTCGATTCCCGCACGGAACAAATATTTGTATGATCTGCAAATAGTTCTTCCGGGTCTGGGTGTTTGTGTTTGTGAGTTTATATGTTTGTAAACGCACCCACGTTACAAGAAGAAATTCCTAGTGTGAGGCAACGTTTTATAAAAGAAAAAGAATTACATACTACTTGCTACTTAAAGATATTTTTATAGAAACGAAAAATTCAGTTGCGAGCAGGGTTCGATCCTGCGTCTTCTGGATAGGTACTCCAGACGCCTTAACCACTAGGCCATCGCAACCACTACTCACAAAGCTGAATTTCTCGTTCCCTTGTTTTTCGAACGCTGTTTACACGTTGCGCCATCTATTTGTAGTGTAAAAAAAAAAAAATATATAACTTTACTTGCTACTTATTTATATTTTTTGCCTTGCCACGATCGACTGGACTAAGGGTCCCCCCACATTTATCGACGCGGAATCCGCTTAAGCCGGTCAAGAAAACCTTTATGTCAGCGTAATAAGGGTGTTACTAATGCCATTCGCATCGGCTCGACTCGGACGACGCGATCCGTAAAGGTTTTCTTGACCGGCTTAGGCCGATTCCGCGTCGATAAATGTGGGGGGACCCTATCAGTCGCGATCGACCGGTCGATCGCGTTGGCCACTGCTGCTATAGAGGGTACCAAAATGTATCTATTATTCTAGGTAGGTTGAAATTTCAAAGTAGGTAAATCATGGTTCCATAAAGAATTAAACATAATGAGCATGACAAATAAAACTTTGTGTAGCTCTTTCAATGTACAATTTGTGTTAAACATTTATGTACTGTTAGATTCAATATTAACCTGTCAGATAAGAGATGAAACAGATATTGTTCTCGTGTATCAGTGACATTTGAATAATAAAAGAAAATAGACTTTATTGTGACACTGTTAGGTTGACAATTGCATAGCTTGATCAAACTGAATGAGTTGTCTATTTGAAAAGTTAACTGAAAATAGATTTGATAAAATAAAGTACCTAGGTACCTTATACCTACCTACATGTTAATAATTTAGCAAGTAAGCTGGTTTTTGAATCTGCAATAACAAAAGAAATAAAGATTTTTTCTTGTTTAAAAAAAAGTTAAAAACCTACTTTTTTGTCAATAATATTTTTTTTTTCTAAAGAAAATTATACATTTCATTTATAAATCCATCATTTTCTATAAAATAAAATTTGAACCGAGAATTAATACTCAAGTAACCATGCACAGGCTGTTTAGTGGATAGGCAATAAATAGACATTTTTATTTTCATAGGCTTAAACCCGGTGTACATTTTTACAAGTCAGTTCTCTTCAGATGTATGTGAAACCGCGTGCAAAAATCATAATCATCCATAGATTCGCAGTAGGTACCAGAAATACAAGGTTCTCTCTAACCACAATCTTATTGGTGATAATAAAGATAATTTAAAGATTTGCATCATAAAAAATTATAAATTATCAATTACCTACTAATATAAATAAGTAATTAGAATAGATGTTTTTATGGACGATTCAGCATGTTTATTTAGCGTTATCTCACCAAAATAACTACAAGTCATGTTTTTTGTTAGTTTTTATGCCTACTCAGGCCAAGGACAAACTAAGAAAGGTATGTCAACAAAAGCCGACTATTATTGTAGAAAAAAAATCGAAAAACTATTTACCCTGTAGTAAAAACTTTTTATGATTTTCGTTTAGATTATGTACCTACTTTAGGTACCTACTTGTTACAACTTTCCGCAGACATTGGCAGGCTAATAAAATATTTAAAACTTTGAACGTACCTTAGATAAAAAGAAACTCTTGCAAGAATTTACTAGACGTCTCTACCCCACCACGTGAGGTACAAAACTTCGCAAATCAGTAAAAATTAACTATAATTATTCTAATCAGTGTTTATTTGTTTCATTCACGCTCAAGAAGTGTGGTTATGCTATCCTACTCTGTCCTTCTCTATGAATTGACAGTTCATTGATAAGGCCTTGAACGCAACCAAATTCAGCTGATCAAAATTCATTAGCTATACAATTTTAAGCTTTGGAACAAGTGGATAAAATTCAAAATAGTAATTAAAAAATTAACAAGCAAATTATATTTCGTAAATTATATGCCTATAATATTTATATAAGCCTTCGTTAATAAAAAAATAAAGAAATAAGGTAGGGAAAAATATTAAAGATAGGTCCAATCAAACAAAATAAATGACAACATCAAATCACTAAATTATGAACGCGATTTGAAAACATAACCTCACTTTTTCAGTCAACGTCAAGTGGTGCGCTGTAAACATCCCGCTAACATTGAATGGTTTTATCGAATTTAACGCAAAAAAGACTTCTTTCGCTCGGAAATTACTTAAAAAGAATGGGTCGGAAAAATCGCCAATACAATAAATTCGCTCAGCGAAAGCGGGATCGCAAAGAACAGGTAAACAATTAAATATAATACACATAACCTTTTCGGTCCAAAAAAGAGGTATTAACATGATTGTTTTTGTGGTTTTAGGAAAAGAATCCACAAGAAAAACCTGCTCCTGATGTTAGAAAGCATTACGAGGACATTGTGAGGGAGAATGCTGCGTTTGAGGAATACTACAAAGTAAGATGAACTTATAAGCACTTAAAACTAAAATGTTTCTATTGCTTCTAAGCTTCAAAGAAAGAAAGAAAAATCGTTTGTTGACACATGCCATAAACAAACCAAAGAAAGCAAATATTTAAAAGAAAACTTACAACTAAACATTAAATATTGTGTGACTCACTGCTGCACTTGACTAGCTTCACTTCTAGAAAAGTTTGAACATAAAGTTTAATACTTTGAGTTCCCTCTGGTAAACTATGGGCCTATAACTATGGTATATATAATTGATCTATTGACAGTAGTAGCCTAACTTCCACTTGCAAAAAAATATTTCAACAGGAACATCACAAACATACCCAAAAAGACAATGTGCTTACTATGTATTTGTACGATCAACTAGCAGTTGTTTCAGGTCTGGGTTTTAGCAAAAACATAAAATGTTACTTATCTTTGAAATGTGTTAAATTCCAGAGCCAAAAAGTCTGCCCAGAAGAAGAATGGGATACCTTCATGAATACTTTGAAAGAGAACCTACCGACCGCATTCCGTATCACTGGCTCAAAATGCGAGGCGGCAGCATTGATGAAGATTGTAAAGAGCCAGTATTTCTCCGAGATCTTGAACATGAAGCTTCAGGTTGAGGAGGGGGAAGGTCAGGGAGAGGAGATTAAGCCAATTAATTTGTCTTGGTGAGTAAAAAGTCTCATGATTACAAATAAAAATACCTCAGATATTTGTGAAAACTAGAAAGTGCAACAATTAGTCTATGAAACACTAGCCGCCTTCCTTTGCTCCTCATTTTTCGGCCTACTCAATAGATTTTCTAGAAACTTTCTGACCTACAAACCTTGTTCTGATAATACTAAACACAATAAAAAAGCAATTTTGTAGATAGGGTTGGCACAGTGGCTGAGCGATTGACTACAGCGCTGTGAGTCGCAGGTTTGTTTCCCACACAGAATACTATGTGTTCCGTGAAAGATACTACCTGTAGCATTCTGTGTGTAAAATTATGATCTAGAAGTACTCATACTTTTTTTGGGGCTAAGTGTTGTGTTTGTGAGTTCAAATGTTTGCAAACGCAGCCATGTTACAGAACTTGTTAGAAATTCCTTCTTCTTCCTAGTGTGGAGCAACTTTTTTTTAATAAGGCCTACACAAGTTGATGCAGTCATTCAATGGTTTCACACATACAGACAGACTAATGTGACTTTGTGTTATACTATGTAATTATCCCATATTCATCAGGTACCCTGGAGGTTACGCATGGCAGCTCCGTCTGTCCCGTACAGACATCAGACGCAATGAAGCTCTCTACAAGCTTCATAACTTCCTAGTAGCTGAGACGGCAGCCGGTGGAGTGTCAAGACAGGAGACAGTGTCTATGATACCACCTGTTGTACTTGATGTACAACCTCATCATAAGGTAACTTTTTAAACCTTCTTCTTTATAACTTCCTGGTAGCTGAGATGGCAGCTGGTGGAGTGTCGAGACAGGAGACCGTGTCTATGATACAAATAACGGCACGGTTCTTGAGCGCTCGGCGTAAGAGTGGGGATCGCTTTGCGCATCGTACACTTATCGACAAATGAAACGCACAATAAAACAAATAAAACGCACAAAACAACGAATCCCGAGTGGCGGCTATGACGCGATGCGCTACGACACGCTACGCGGGCCAATCACTATACTTTCCCCGCCCCCGCGCCTCATTCATCTACCAAAGGGACCTAATAACTTACTTCTGCGCAGGTGAAGGTCAGCGCTCAAGATCCATGCCGGTAACTGTACCACCTGTTGTACTTTATGTACAACCTCATCATAATAATAGCTTTCATAGCCTGCCGGGGTCACGGGACTTTCTGAATTACCGTAACCCTGGAACGTAAAGGGCTATTGAAGGACACCGTTGATTTAAGTCAGTGTACGAGTCTGACAGTCCCTCCCGCTCTGCCCTGGATGAGAGGACTCATTTGATATGACCTTTGCAGCTTTCATAGAATAAACTTAGCTTTTAATACGGTTGGCGCAGTGGTTACGCGACCGACTGCTGCGCAGTGTATCGCGGGTTCGATCCCCGCACGAAACAAATATTGAAAGAAAATGGGGGTTCCGCAAGGCTCAATATTGGGTCCTTTTCTCTTTCTTGTATATATTGATGATTTACCCTATTTATTAAAAAAACAACCTCACAATATGGTGTTATTTGCTGATGACACTTCCCTAATTTTTAAGATAAATAGACGGGCCCAAAATCTAGACAACGTAAATGATGCCTTACGTCAGGTACATGACTGGTTTACTGCAAACAATTTAGTATTAAATGGAAAAAAGACCAAATGTATAAGATTTGCTTTACCAAATGTTAAAAGCACAAATTATGATAAAGTATTGAATCAAGAAATACTTGAATTTGTCGATAAAACAGTTTTCCTGGGGATTACGCTTGATGCACGGCTTCAATGGAGTCCCCATTTAACAACTCTTGCGGGGCGGCTAAGTTCAGCAGCATACGCTGTGCGAAAAATCCGTCAATTTACCGATGTAGATACTGCTAGAATCGTCTATTTTAGTTACTTTCACAGTATCATGTCTTATGGCATTTTATTGTGGGGACGGGCTGCCGACATCGAATCTATTTTCATCCTGCAAAAGAGAGCCATCAGGGCCATATACAATCTCCGTAGACGCGATTCTCTAAGAGAACTGTTTAAGGAAATTAACATTATGACAGTACCTTGTCAATACATCTATGAAAATATAATGTACGTTAGGAAAAATCTGCATCTTTTTAGTAAGAGAGGTGACAGACACAACTATCACACTAGAAATAGGGATCAGTTAGTTCAGCCGGGCTTCAGACTCGCCAAAGTGGACTATTCTTTCATGGGATACTGTTTAAAGTGCTATAATAAAATACCACAAAATGTTCTTGATTTGAATGAGACTAAATTTAAATCATGTATTAAACGCACACTATGTAAGCTGGCTTATTATAAACTAAGCGATTATATTGCTGATGATAATGCTTGGCTCCATGCTGGTCCTGCTCCACCTGACAGTGTAGGATAAATATTGATAGCGTTTATTTAATATTCTTGTTGGAGCTGATGAAGATTGTACAACTGTATTTGCATTGTATAGATTCAATCATCCTAGTATTATATAGTTTCATAGCCAGCATTGTGTGAGTACTATGTTCCTCGGAGCTATCATTCACTGAGTACCTACGTCTCTTATTGACTTGAATAACCCTGGCGGTTGAGAGAATGTCATGCTCACTCAAATGTCTCGCTGATGGTGGCGCGTGTGTCGGATCATTTAGCTCCCTTCAAAATGGTTGAGCTGAATGGTGCTGATACATGTGTCATGTTCGTGAACGGGCGCTGTCAGTTGGGACTGGTCATCTCTTAGTTGCCACGGTTTATTTTAACTATCTATTGATCATTTTGTTTGTTTCTGAATTGTCTTTGTTTTAATTTTCTACTATGGACACTTTTAACTTGCTACATCGTTCTCACATAATGTATCATCTCAAAATGAATGATGTAACAAAGGTTTTGTAATTAATTTTGGCGATTTAAAAAGAGTGTCCATGGAGTTTCTTGCCCGTTCTTCTCCATAGAGATCTACTTCTTGGAATGGGCATCTACGGTACTTTCACAGTTTTTATGTCTTGTGACTGGGACTGTAGCACCATAACTTTTTAGTGTTTAATTATATTTTTGTCTATGACAATTCAAAAGTGCCTGTAACTGGCCTACTTGAAATAAACGCTTTGATTTTGATTTTGTGCTTTCAGGTTTTGGACATGTGTGCAGCTCCTGGTTCAAAAACAGCACAGTTAATTGAATTTCTACATGCTGATGAAGACAAAATGCCCACAGGTAATAAAATACTTGACCATTTCAAATGGATGAAACCTGAAATCGCGAAAACAAAATCAGCTGCTCGAAAGATTGAAACGAATTTTTTTCCTTTTTTTTTCGCGATTTCAGGTTTCGTCCCAAACTAAAGGTTGTTCGTTATGATGAGTACAATGACCCCTGAAGAGGATTAAAACGATTAAAATTTAAGCACGTAGATATTGGTGACCGCTTTTATTTTTATCATGGTAAATACAGGAAGACTTTTTTACCACCGTCCAAAATTTTTGTAGGCATTAGGTATCAATCACTAACCACATTTTTGAAAAACAATTGATACGTAAAATTTTCATATTAAATCATTTTCTCATAAGAATTATCCGCTCTGCGTGGTCACCAAGCTAAACGTTAATAATACTACTAGAGCGCACCCCGCTTACCCCCCGCCCCGCCCCGCTACACCCTGAGCGACACATCACAGCGCGGTGTCCAGATTCATCAACTTTTTAAAGATAACTATGTGACGTGATATCTCAATATTTTTGTACTGAGTGATACAAAAAGAAAAAACACGTATTCAATGATTTTCGCCAAAGATTAATATATCAAAATATGGATGGTGACTAAAAAATCATCCTGTATTTTTTCCGCAGGTTTCGTAATGGCGAATGACGTAGATAACAGTAGATGCTACATGTTGGTACATCAAGCTAAGAGACTGAACTCTCCTTGTATCCTGATCACGAACCATGACTCCGCTGTTATGCCTTCACTAGTGGTCGCTGATGAACAGGTCAGTGAATATTCAACATTGCTGTCATTGATACAAGGTCGAAAGTAAAGTTATTGCTTCAAGGATTTTAGGACAATGTAGAACCACAGAATACTTAATAGTACAGAAGGACTACTCCAAAAAAAAATCAAACAAATGTAAAATCTATAAACGAGAGAATAAAGTACATTTTAACTGGCAGCCGTACCGCCCACCTACTTTTATAATAGCCTAAACTTCCCGTGCGCAAGCAAAAATGTACTGAATGATTACGCGCGAGAGTTTATGTTGGTTTATCTGACGCCAACGACATTGAAAGGTTACTATGGGTCAAGCTCAATAGGGTTGCGATTGCGACTTGCGAGTTTAGGCACAAATAGGTAGGTACCTATGCGTATTTTATGCATTTTTTAAATTACATTATTACCATAAATACCTATGTTCCTCAAGGAATTTTGTTTTTATCATCAGCCTATATATTTTTGGTTTCGTCATCATCGATTACTACCATAGAGAATATAATTGATTACTACATACATTATTGATTGTTAGCACAGAATGTTAATAGTAGGTACCTACGGCACCTCACGTGAGGAATAATATTTATAATAATATTATCTTTTCTACCTATTATTGTTATATTTTTGAACATTTATCTTACCGTCTATGGCTTTTTATCGTCTATGGCAAAATAGCCAGTCCTTATTATTTTGCACTCAACCTAGTAACCGAACAATTACTATCGCATACTGTCACAGGCCCCGCGTTGCGTGTCTTTGTAGGTAGGTAAAAAAGTGGCGCGCGAATTACGACCGCTGACCTTGAATGCGTAGTGTGGCCATTTTCTGAGTTAGAACTTTTAAACAACAACGCAAACATCTTTCCACTTTCTACCGATCTTAATTCTTAGTACTCAGCTTAAGGTGAGTGAGAGTGTCGTCTTTTTATCTTGGTCGTCCAGTAGGCTCACACCCCCACCCACTTAGTATCTCGCCTCATTTCCAAACTTGTAACCTACCTAATCATGATCAGTTAAGCCCATACTTCACAAGCAGGGAGATAATTTTTTTGATCATTACTAAATATGAACTATATTTTTTTTTTCATTCATAATAATATTGTGTTATTAATTTACCAAAAGCACCTAAAGCAAGAAACTTGTGCGTAACTACACGTAACGTAACAAAAATATTAAGGAGACGGAGCGCGTGCGTAACGGGTGGCGCGTGGCAGCCGTAGTGAATGGGCCACGACATAATGGCCCCGCAACTACTTGCAGTTTTATGCCTACACCGCGGAGTGAGACAGGCCTGGTAGAACAAAATAATATCAACTTTATGTTTGTTCTAATAAAAGTCGAATTTTAATGAGATAGACAACTGGTGGCTTATGAACAGATCAGTGAACATTCAACCTTGCTATAACTGACCTAAGGTCGCAAATAAATTAAGTAGGTATGTTATGGTTTCTATTCTACTTATTTAAAGTAATATTTTAAGTTAGGTTATGAAGTTTCGCTACCCATTTTAATTTAATCTGGTATACCTATGGAAAATTAGAGCAGATAATTATACAAACTACAGTTTTAAAGACTAAAAGAAATGATTTGTTTTTACCTCCTATAGAATCCAGGTTCAACTAAACCTCTGAAGTTCGACCGTATTCTGTGCGACGTACCATGTTCAGGCGACGCGACGCTACGCAAGAACCCAGATATATGGCTCAAATGGTCTACTGGCAATGGAAACAATTTACATGGGTAAGATAATAGTGTTCTAGAGAAAATAAGATTGTGTAAGTACTAAAAAAATCTTATTAGTCAAACCATTTTTTTTAACGTTTTAAAATCATCAAATGAGTCCTCCCACCCAGGGCAGGGCAGGAGGGACTGTCAAATTTGTACTGACTAAAATCCACGATGTCCTTAAATAGCCCTTTACGTTCCGGGGACACGGTTGCTGTTTAGTCCCGTGACCCCGGCAGGCTTTGGCCCTCGATATTCTTAATACTGTCGTCAGAACACCTTTCATTTCAAAAATCTACAATTAAACCCTTTAACTCCATTCCCCCAGAATCCAGTACAGAGTCCTGAAGCGAGGCTGTGAACTCCTCGAAGTAGGAGGCCGTCTAGTCTACTCCACATGCTCCTTCAACCCCGTCGAGAACGAGGCAGTTGTTCACCGAGTCCTCCAAGAGACAGGAGGGACTGTCTCTCTCGTTAATGTGGCTGATATGCTGCCCGGACTCAAGTTTCACAAGGGTGAGTCTAGTTTAGTCCAGAAGAGCCTTTGTCTACAGAAGAGACACTATTCCACAGGAAAGACGAAATTATTAAAAAAAAAAGTTGAGAGGTGTCAAGGGACACCCGGATGGAACGAAGTTACCGTATACACTCAACAAAAATAATCGTCGCGACACCACACTGTTCAATGCGACCGAATTAAAATGGTTGTCTTGTTTTTTTACCAATCTATCCTACTGGTGGGAATCAGTTGGACAAATCGGTAAAACAAGTGAAGGTCGAAAAACATTTGCTTAACGATAGCAAGTAAAAAAAAAAACAGGTTCAAGCGATTTTTGACTTTATTGACATTTTAAATTTGGTTTGTTTTCACTCCACTCCATTCCAGTCCATTCCATGGTAATAAACAGATTACCCTCCTTTGCGTCGCGCAGTCGGTAAAAAGTGTCGTGGCAATTTTTTCCGTCTAGCCCCCTTCCGCAACGCCCGATAAGGAACTTCGTTCCAAAAACTTTTATAAATTCACCAATCTTCTCACGGTGAGGAGGCCTGTGTCCCACCAATGGGAACGTTATTGGCCGAAGTTTCTTACGTTGTAAAATCATCAAATGAGTCCTCCCATCTTACTGTCCTACTTGTACAATCCACGGTAATCCTTCAATAGTCCCTTACGTTTAAAGGTCACACGGTTACCTGATGGGACAGTCCCGCGACTCATTAGCTGATGATGAAATGATGATGATGATATGATCCACCCATAGATATATTAAAGAAGGAGATATGGCGTGGAATTCAAAATGTATAGAAATCCGATGAAGCCACAATTGCCCCTCCATAACGCTAATATTGTGCATACAATTCTGTCAAAACAATACTACGAACAATTGCACACACGCGCCATCGATAACTCAGTCATTTAAATATAAACCTAATTCTTTACACCACAGCGTACTTTTTCCGTATAATTTACTCACACTAACAATTATCATTGTGTGTTGTCGCGACACGGGGGGCGGATACGACTCTCCCGCTCAAATACAACGAACGCACCATGCGACATTACGGCTTGGTGAGGTATCGTTATGTCAGTTGTACATTGCTTGTCAAGTCACTCAGTGATAGACTGAGGTGGTTGTAAGAGAGCAATGTATTTAATGCAAAAACAATACAGTCGGAGTAATATAGGAAAACAAGAATAAAGTAGTACAAGTCAATAGCTGAGCGAAACGCTCAACACCACGGCTTCACCGACACGCCCCCTTGCCACTTCTCCTGTTTTTATTAATATTTCTGTGGATCCACCATTCATTGTCATTTTTTTCGCGTTATCCTATATGCTCTAGACTTGCGTAGAACTATAATAGTGCAATTTATAAATTAGATTTTAGTTTTCTGCACTACTTTTAAGACTTAGACCTTAATTATATCCACTACAAAACAAACATTAATCTAATTCAATAATGTTATCATTCCTCAGGTATGACATACTGGCGACCAGCGTCAAAAGACATGGTGTTCTACGAGAAGTATGAAGATGTACCGGAGAAATGGCAGACCGTGGTGCGGCCGCAGATGTTCCCGCCCAAGCCTGAGGATGTTGGCAAATATCATCTGGATAGATGGTGAGATTCAATCATTTACTATTGCTCTTATTGACCGAAATGTAGGGAAAAATTAGGATGAAACAAGATAGCGAGATGATTTGAAGAATGTGGCTGGCAGCGGATGGATGCGGACTGCTCAGGACCGGGAGGGTTGACGCTCTTTGGGGGAGGCGTACGTTCAGCAGTGGACGGCAATAGGCTGATAATATAATATAGTCTAGCGTCTAGCCGTTAGTGGCGCTACAAGCGCATAACGTAAACAACGTCAAGTGTAGCTTCGAGTATGTAGTGTATATCAATTGTCAATGGTCAAGTGTCAAAAGCATTGAGGTTTTCGACTGACATCATGCGTTGGTAGCGCTATCTGAGCCGAGCTTTGCTTAAACCCACTATTTTCCCCCCAGTATAAGAATCCTGCCTCACCACCAAGACACAGGTGGTTTCTTCGTGGCAGTCTTCGAGAAGCTAGCTCCTCTACCGTGGGAGAAGGACATCAAGCCGACAGAAGCGACAGAAGCTAAGAAAGAAGAGACGAAGGAGCCGCCCAAGAAGAAAAGAAGAATGGGAGGTTATAGAGAGGATCCCTTCGTGTTCTTCTCAGGTAATTTATGGACGGGCGGCGAGTAATGGGTAGCTCGCCGTCCGATCAAGGACCTGGCGCGAATACTTACCGGGGTCGCGGGACCGTCTGGTGCCCGTGAATCCGGAATGTAAAAGGCCACTGAAGGGACAGAGTGGACTTTTAGTAAGGGAGACTGACAGTTCTTCCGCTCCACCCAAGGCTGGAGGTCAAATTTGATGATTAAGAAAAAAAGGATTATGTTTCGACATTATATAAATATACCTACTAATTGCTCGCATAATCAGTAGCAGCATGCTGAATTATAAACCCTTTATCTTATATTTCAGTTTATCATTTCAGAACTAAGATAGCAAACTCAAAAAAAAATTCTTAAAAATGGGCTGGTTTCAATCCACATTGTTTTTTTCTATCCATTCTAACCTAACTTGTCTGACGCAGGGTGCCCTAATTCCCGAGCTCGCTTCGCTCGCTCTTGTATTCAATTTATACAAGACACCCAGACTTTATGTATACTCACCGCCAAATAAGGCTGAAATAAAGGTCATTGATCCTAATAATGCATCGTTCGAATTTCAAAATAAAATATGAGGTCGAGGTCGCCTTTTACCACGATACGTTTGTTTTGATTGTGTTACGACACTTTCTTTACATTTTTTCGAATGTTTTTGAAATATTTGAATACAGTGGTACACGGGGGTCAATGAATTTTATTCCACACTTATCTGCCGGAAACTATAGTGCCATCGACCATGTTGCATGCCGATGCCAACACCAACGGGCTCAATGACACACTTTTTCCCATCTATCCCGTTAAGGTGAATGCTCCAGGGTATCCCGCGAAATTCAAAATTTCTTGGGTTTTTTGCAATTTACAGGCCAGTGCTAGGTTGTATGTTGATTAAAATATTGATCGCGCTTGTAAGACGTATGTAGTTACAGAATTGTAATCAACAAAATCATCAATACAATGCTATATGTTCATAAAGCTTCAGGAATGACTTTTTATGTTATATTTTTGTTCCTGAAGCTTTATGATCTTGGAGGGTTGTATTGGTGATTTTGATGATAATAATTCTGTAACTACATACGTCTTACAGTCGCGATCAATATTTTAATCAACATACAACCTAGCACTGGCCTGCAAATTGCAAAAAACCCGAAAGAAATTTTGAATTTCGCGGGCTACCCTGGAGCATTAACCTTAACGAGACAGAGCCTGGTTGCAACCAACCCTTAAACCTACCCTCAAATTTTAATTTCAGGCGAAAAAGAAGACGTGTTCCCCTCAATAAAAGAATTCTACGACCTGAACGCTGATTTCGATGCCACCTGCCTTTTGACTCGTTGCCACGTGGGCAAGAAGAAGAACATATACCTGGTGTCACCCATAGTGAAGGATGTGGTGATGAAGAATGAAGCCAGCATCAAAATCATTAACACTGGAGTCAAGACCTTCGTGCGATGTGATAATAAGAATATGGTCTGCCCGTTTAGGTAAGTGTTTCATTGGGTTTTGTACCTAAAGGATAAAACGGGACTCTATTACTAAGACTCCGCTGTCCGTCAGTCCGTCTGTCACCAGACTTTATCTCAGGAACCTTCGACAGTTTAAATTTTTACAGATTTTGTATTTCTCTTGCCGCTATAACAGCAAATAGTTTAAAAACAAAATATATTAAATAGTAAAGGGGTTCCCATTTTTTCCCACGTTTTTATACACTCACTTTTCTTGTTTGTTTGTTTGTTTGTCGTTCCGGTTGGACTTTTGCAACTCAATTTTGAGGCACTTCCCGATAAGCTAGCAGGCTGAGATTTTGCACACGCTCTGAGTTCTGATAACAATGCATGACTAGCTAAGAAACGTCATAACAAATCCAATATGGCGGCCTCCCCAAGATGGCGGACTGGCTGTTTGAAATCCACCCCTATGAGTTGGGTATCAAATGAAAGGGTTTGCTGTCAGGAATACGAAAAAAATAGTCTCGTGACTTAAATTCAATATGGCGGACGTCCAAGATGGCAGACAGGCTATTAGAAATGCACCCCTAAGATATGGATATCAAATGAAAGGGTTTGCTGTCAGGAATACGAAACAAATAGTCACGTGACTTAAATCCAATATGGCGGACGTCCAAGATGGCAGACAGGCTATTTGAAATGCACCCCTAAGATATGGATATCAAATGAAAGGGTTTGCTGTCAGGAATACGAAAAAAAATAGTCACGTGACTTAAATCCAATATGGCGGACGTCCAAGATGGCAGACAGGATATTTGAAATGCACTCCTAAGATATGGATATCAAATGAAAGGGTTTCCTGTCAGGAGTACGAAAAAAATAGTCACGTGACTTAAATCCAATATGGCGGACGTCCAAGATGGCAGATAGGCTATTTGAAATGCACTCCTAAGATATGGATATCAAATGAAAGGGTTTCCTGTCAGGAGTACGAAAAAAATAGTCACGTGACTTAAATCCATTATGGCGGACGTCCAACATGGCAGACAGGCTTTGAGGCACTTCCCGATAAGCTAGCAGGCTGAAATTTTCAAGGTAGCTTTAAACCCGATGAACAAAGATAAAAATAATAAAATAATTAATAGATTTAAAAAAATCTAAAAACCCACGTTTTTAAATGTCCTAAAAATAAGATGATAACCCTACGGGGCTGAGAGAGGGGCCACCCAAAACGTGGGGGCGTATCTTTGCAAGTTACACCCACGATCTATTACACGTCATGTAAATATATCCCATAAATAATCTCTTAAATAAAATACGCCCCCACGTTTTGAGTGGCCCCTCTCTCAGCCCCGTAGGGTTATTTTCTTATTTTTAGGACATTTAAAAACGTGGGTTTTTAGATTTTTTTAAATCTATTATTTTTTAAATGTAAAATGGGTTTGCTCTTGACCTTAGTCTAGGTCAGGAATGACTAAGACAAGGTCGACGATGGAACAAGCTTACCCAGAAGAAGCCTGTTCACTCTAACTTTGAAGAGATTAGGGTTGTACGTGTTCGGAAACACAGACGCATACAACAAACTTGATTGTTTTTGTCGTTTTCTATTGATAACGGTACGGAACCCTTCGCGTGTGCGTCCGATTCGCATGGGCTATTGAAAAAAAAACCTAGTAATTTCAGCACGAAATATTAAAAAAAAATATCAACTTTTCATCTCCCTTTCTTACCAGGTTATCACAAGAAGGTCTACAAAGCATAACGCAGTTTATCGGCGCCAAGCGTCGCCTGCGCATTCTGAAAGAGGATCTCATACTAGTACTACAGAACGACAACCCGAGCAAGCCACCAGATGTCAAACTGTTCACTGAACAGACGCAGGCAGCTGTTAAAGATTTTGGTGAGATTATACACTTTTTTTATCGTGGTAAAATAATCAAATGAGTCCTCCCACCCAGGGCAGAGCGGGAGGGACTTTCAGACTTGTACTGACTAAAATCCACGGTGTCCTTCAATAGCACTTTACGTTCCGGGGTCACGGTAATTCGTTAGTCCCTCGACCCCGGCAGGCTTTGGCCTTCTAAGGCCCGTCATGATGCTGACACTCTTTGAGGCGCGCGTGGAACACAACGCACTGTTGATACAGGCATGGTTCATGGTCGGACAGCGAGTCGCCTTTACTCACCATTCGCATGCCCGCGCCTTCAGTGACCGAAAATCGTCCTGCGACGTCCGTTGCCGTGGGCATTTCCCGCGGCGGCTGGCGAGTGAGGAGGACGCTGTCCTCTCCCTCACGCTTCCCATTAACGCTACCTTTGTGATCTCCTCAGCGACGGGCAGCTGCGTGTTAGAATACAAGGAGGAAGGCCAAGATTCTCCTCTGTCTCTAACACTGGTGGGCTGGCGCGGCGTGCACTCGCTGCGTGCGTACACCGCCACACCCGACACCGTGCACTACCTGCGACTACTGGGCGCTGACTATAGCAAATATGGTGAGCACATCTAAATTACAACAGTATTTTTTTATTATTGTACAGGGTGTAATTTTATTAATGAGCAATATTTTAAACTCGGGCATTACTAATGATACTAATCGTATTACGGAACTCAAAAACATTATTAATGCAAGTATCTTCGCTTAATATTATTTCATGTTTGTTTACTTAACGTTCCCCGCGCGGTGTACATCTTAAAGACACACATGCGTCATCAAGCAGAGGGGAGCGGGCGGCGTCGTAGCGCAGCGGTGAGACGACGGCTCGCGCGCCCTCCACACTCCTTTTAACAAGGCGACCACGATCGCATCGATTTTTAATAATTAAATTTTGACCATGGTAAAATACCTAATAATTATAACCTAGAAATACAGTCCACTCTTTTATTCCACCTGGGCCTATCTATTTGGTGTTTCTGATTTTTTTTATTACTTTTAGTATTTATTTGCAATAATAAGCCTTTGCAATGTGACATACCTACTACAATTTTAAAGATGTCCATAATTGCATTAATAATATTTTTGATTTGCGATTTATTAGCCGTAATGCAATCAGCTTCGTGAGTAGAGCCTTAGATTAAAATATTGCCCATGATTTCGATTTCACCCTGTATAATTAGTACATACAGTGTCGTTGAAACTCTTAAGCGTTAGGATTCATGTCGGTATATACATCAACTGGACACAATTTATTAATAAAAACTTTTTCAAAAAAGTAACCGACTTCAAAAACAACAACAAAACAAAAAAACTTTTTTTAAAAAAAGTACCGACTTCAAAACAAATACAAAAAAGTTTAAAATAACTTTTCTTTCGGAAGTCGGTGGCAATAGTCAATGACACAACAAAACAAAGCCACCGACTTCCGAAAGAAAAGTTATTTTAAACTTTTTTGTATTTGTTTTGAAGTCGGTACTTTTTTTAAAAAAAGTTTTTATTTTACCCTTTTTAGTTTATTTATTACATATTCAACCCAAATTCTTGTAAAATACAAAATTTTCTTACATGCACTAATCTTGTAATCCGTCACAACATAATAAATCCATATCTCTAAAACTACTGAACCGATTTTGATGAAACTTGCAGTGTACCCTAAGTTGAACAATACCTAGTACAACAAAAAAAGAATTACTTAAATCGGACTTATAGTTCCGGAGATATGCGTGCACAAACATAAAAACATACATACATACATACATACATACATACACTTATGAAATTTGGCACATTTGTTCAGACGCTGATATAGACTAACATATATGAAAACTGGGCAGTTCTGATAATATTACATACATACGGGTCGAATTGATAACCTCCTTTTTTTTGAAGTCGGTAAAAATGGGTCAAACTATGCGACACGTCTCTAAATGCGAAGTCATTATATCCGATTTCATGTGAAGAATTTTATATGAAAAGCAAACTTTGCTGTGTAATACGACAGACTAAACGGTTGGTCATTATAAGCGGAATCAAAATAAACGGATTCTACTGTATATGTGCGAAACCCGATACACCCACTAGGTGGGCAGACGATCTAATGAAGGCCACAGGATCACGCTGGATGCAGGCCGCTTACAACCGGTCCTATTGGAAGTCTAAAGGGGAAGCCTATGTTCAGCAGTGGACGTCTTACGGCTGATATGATGATGATGACGCGAAACCCGATACACCTGTATTTTGGTGTAAAGAATCTATGTACAAAATATCAAAACTTTATCCTGAATAATTACAAAGTTATAAGCTTGTGATGTTCCATGGTTGTCCGTTCAAAAACATGCTCATTTCGTGGCGGTTACACTCATTGATAATAGTTTGGCAATAGATACTAATCGTACGGTGATTGTGTTGTTATTAGCTGGTGACAAAATTTAATCAAAATAAAGGGAAAAAAAATACTCACTTCATTCGATTCCCACGTGAAACAAGTGACATGTCGAAGAAAAACATAAAAAAAAAACTTGAAAAAAAGGGAACCGACTTCAAAACCAAACACAAAAAAGTGTAAAATAAGTAATAAATTTGAAGTCGGTTCCGTTTTTTCAAAAAAAAATTGTTTTACCCTTTTTAGTTTAGATATTCAACAAAAATCTTCATAATAATCGGCGTCTTCAAAAATCTACAATCCAAGTAAGCAAAAACGGATCCACGCGAGCAACGTCACGGGATATCCATTAGTGTTATATACTCAAACCTTCTCCAGATGTAATGAACACTTTCCTGAAAACCGCATCAAAATCGGTTCAGCCAAACGCGAGATAATCGCGGACAAACATACATACATACAGGTCGAACTGAAAACCTACATTTTTTTAAGTCGGTTAAAATATGTGTTTGGCACTTATACAGGGTGTAAGGGACAGCCCTCCACAAATTTACAGAGTGCATTCAGCTCCTTATTCTGAATCATATTCCAGTGAAAATTCTCTCAGGAAAATTTCCATTTTTTTTTTCGTTTTTCCAGTTCAGATAGCTTTATTTCAATGTATAATTACATTCTCTGTACGCAGAACTACATTAATGTAAATAACACAGCTAAAATACAAAAAAATGCAATGGATGTTGAAATCCCCTAAAGAACGACGCATGAAATCAGCTGTTCAATTTCTACCTAGCTAGAGTTTTTTGAACTCACCGCGCCGTATACCTACAATAGCTGCGTCCCTTTCTTTTGGATCATAGGCGCCGCCCCGCCTAGCGCGGCCTCCGCGTTTGCACAATTGCAACAGTATTGCCAACTTTTTAGAACTCAATTATTAAACGAAAATGTTAGAGCTAACTTGATTCATCTTAACATTCATAATTACATTGATAAGATTTTCATTGATCAATCAATGAAATCTTGTCGTGAACCTAATTTGAATAAAAAAATAATAAGGATAAGACTAGTTTTATTTTTAAAGCATTTACAAAAACTACCTAATTTATTAATTGGTTGTTCTTTTCAAGCGATCACTGGCTAGTTTTTAAGCCACCTAACAAGTTTTTACATGGCTTCACAATAGCCACTGATTGATAGTCGAGCCGGGAATTGAAAAAAAGCCCCCTGGAATGGAAGCCATGCTTTTTATCACACTGCACTTTCATTATTCTTAATTCACTAAACAATTAAATTGGAATTAAACTGATGTAATCAATTAATCTACAAAAAATAACAGAATGATAACTTTAGGTAATTTAGGATCAAGCATAATTTTTATTTAATTTTTTTGCACGAAATGTCGTGCAAAAATTGTCGTGTAATTGGCAACAACAGTATGTTTGTATCGAAGTGTCGTGTCGCGTCGCATGCAGTCGCCGTTGTGCCGTGCTGCGAATGCACTGCGTGTATACCGCGAGCGTATGTCGGTGCGGATCGCTCGCGCAGTCGGCTTGTTAAGTTTTGTTGTAGGTAGTGTTGTTAGTTTTGTTGTAGTAGTGCGAAATGACTACGTTTAGTGCGCGTGAGTATGGGGAGATGATAATGTGTTACGGAGAAGCTCGGGGAAATGCTAGAGAAGCGCTCAGAATTTACGTTGGTAGGTATCCTGACCGTCGGCATCCATTAGACTCCAGGATAATTACCTACTGGTGCCTATCAACGCTTGCTAGATAACCGGCCCATTGTTCCCAGTCAAAAAGGCGCCGGAAGACCGATACGCGGTCAAACTCGCGAAAGAATTTTGGAATTGGTTCGACGAAATCCACGCCTGGGCACACGTACTGCAGCTCGATTATTGCGGCGGAATAATGGAGCCCGCGTCTCACACTGGTCGGTGCACAAAACGCTGCGAAGGGATCGGCAACGTCCTTATGTAATACACAAGGTCCAAGCCGGTCAGTGGGTCGTCTTAGGGGCGGAGTTTCTTTTAGTTTTTTGTGACCGTGTTGTGGTTGTTACATTTTCTCTTGTACGTAACGCGGCAATCTTTTAAATAATAATTTATTGTAATAAACCGTGGCGCGAGCGCGGCCGTTCGTCCGAAAGGTCGCTGCGCTGCCGTTCGCTGCGTGCGTTTTGCGGTGGTAGCGATACATTGCGTGTAAGGTAATCAAATAAATCAGTTTTATTGGATTCCCATAACGTTCCTAAAATAATATCATGTACCGGTCAACTTAAGACGATATACTGAATTCACCATATCAGTTTGCGGAGGGCTGTCCCTTACACCCGGTATGTATGTATAAGTGACTTCAAGAAAAAATTAAAAGCACAAAGTAAATACATAAATAAAGTATTTTTGCTAAACGTAAATTATCAAGTGACGGAGGTAGGTCACTGTCATGTCCATTCTTATCTCGACGCATTAACTCTACACTCACGCCTTTTTCTTAACCTCTTAACTACAGGTGGCCTACCATGACGTCCTAAGGTGGATGCTCCAGGGTAGCCCGCGAAATTCAAAACTTCTTGCGTTTTTTGCAATTTGCAGGCCAGTGCTAGGTTGTATGTAGATTAAAATATTGATCGCGACTGTAAGACGTATGTAGTTACAGAATTATTATCATCAAAATCACCAATACTACCCAATCAGTCTTATTACAAAAACAACGCAAAACCCTGGTTTAAACCAGAACTATCAAGTCTAGGCTTATGTGCAAAACCATGGTATAAAATTACCCGTATTTCAAAACATAAATAAACCTCAGACTTCTTAGTACCGTCATTCATCATATCATCTAAGTTCATTAAACTGCAGGAACAAAAAAATAACATAAAAAGTCATTCCTGCAGCTTTATGAACTTAGAGCGTTGTATTGATGATTTTGTTGATAATAATTCTGTAACTACATACGTCTTACAGTCGCGATCAATATTATTTAATCAACATACAACCTAGCTCTGGCCTGCAAATTACAAAAAACGCAAGAAATTTTGAATTTCGCGGGCTACCCTGGAGCATCCACCTTAAAGCCAGAGTAGTTCCAGTGTGGGAAAGAGAGAGCTATACAAGTCGTCTAGCGCTACGTCGTTCCCTCACTGGAACTACGATCCTTTAATTTACTTCCACGGTTACTAGCTAAAATTGATCTATTTTTCAGATGTAAACAAATTCAAGAAAGCGTCAGACGTTCCTGATGCTGAAGGTGAAGCCGATGCCTCTGACGTCACAGAGTCCACTAGCTCCGCAGCGGGGAGTAGTGAAACTAACGGTGAAGATGCAAAGTCCACTAGCGCCACAAACGCCGCAGCGGACAGTAGTGAAACTAACGGCGCGGATACCGATGTACAGATGACTGAACAATCTGCTTCATAGTAAATGTGGTACTGTGTTATTGATAAGTGATATATTATTATATATATTTTATATTGTATTCTAATAAAACGCTTTTGACTATAATTGTGTTTTTAGTAACATACCAGTTATGCTAACTTTGCATCGACAAACCCACGTAAGGAGAAATGGTCCCGGGCATGCGGACAGCGAGTAATGGGTGACTCGCCGTCCGATCATGGACCATTCCCGGGTCGACAGAGCGCCATGTTTTATGGCTGCTATACACGTTAAGATACAAAAAACTGCACAGTTTGTCCGATTTCTCTCATACAGACATGTAGATTTATCGTTGCAGTTTGAACTGTACCGTCCAATCGTAAGGTGTGTAGCAGCCATTACGCGCGCCTCGAAGAGGTCTTTAATTTGATGGAGCCCCCATAGAAGGTTAGTACGCGTCTCAGTCCTTTGAGTAGGACAACTCATTTGATGATTTTAACACACTTGAAAAAAGCAATGTCTATTTCAGCCACCGCTCGAAAACAAATACCACAACACTTCATTTTTCACAATTCCCAAACTCCTTAATAATTATTGAAGAGATGTTACTTGCACTGCGTTCGCCAACCAACTGCCCGAGGGACTTTTCTACTCATGGCGCAATGCGACGCGACGCGATTCGTGCGATATCGAGACGATTGCCGATTTAAGTCGCACGTATTTACTAATGGAGCGATGCGATGCAATTCGACCGTAAACTACGATAATCCACCTTACTACTACGACATAAAGGCGCTGCAAACAAAAGACAAAAGATGTCGCCAGTGACGAGTAGTTGCGCAATCGAATTTCGAACACAGAATCCTAGGCATTGTCATTAGGACATACATGCAATTCGACATCGAGTACATCTGTGAGCGATATCGTCAATCCATGCGACTCCATTAGCAAACACTAGCGACTGTCCATACATTTTCTTCGGCCGGACGCTTGTGTGATATCTGACCGATATCGTCAATCGATGCAATTCGATATCGCGTCGCGTCATGAGTAAAGTCCCTTAATCTCTGAATTCTCTGTCTCAGTTTATGTGACGTGTCGCCCCACCATTGTCCGGAAATTTACAACGGACTAATAACAGCGCGACACCAGTGCTGCCAGCCTAAATATTTAATCAATTATGTTTTTTGACTTGAAATCGTCGTCGAATCGTCTTTGTGGCGACACAACACGGGTTAAAGGAAAAAAAACAAATGGAAATGTTTAGAAACCCTTTATTTCTTTCTTTCGCATTCGTTTCATTCGCATTGCCAGCGATAACAACCCTTATTACCTTACACTTTAAAGCCCAAAGTTGTGCAACACATTGGGTTGAAACACATTAACAAAATCTAAATGGTAACATAATGAATATTCTCAAAATTACATTTTATTTCAGTGTTGACCAAAATCAATTAAAAGATTTAAATCTTAAATGCCCCCAGTAGTTACGATTTTGGACATGCAAGCTCATTTTTTAGTTAGATAGGTACATATTTATAATAACTACCCTTCTGCTGGAGGTATTTCACGTGACCTAAAAAGACGAAGGCATATCTAACGATTTAAATCTTTACAAACAAATTATAGCTTAAAAATATATAAATATTGCACGGTAAAGTAAATTAAGGTACAATAATTGGGGCCTGTCGTAGTGTCGGTACTATCATGCCCTCATACCTAGCTAACATTCGTATCCAATTGACTACATACACGTCTCTCACGTTCTTTATATTAACAGCAAAATTTTCAAATATTACCTGTTTTATATGTATATTTCATTTTATCGAGATCGACTTCCAAGTCAAGTTATAATGCTACAAAGCGACCAGCGAGGCGACTAGCGGGGCGTCCAGCGACGCGACCAGCGGGGCGTCCAGCGACGCGACTAGCGTATGCTTGGCTGTTTTTTTGTTCAGGTTGTAAAATTAAAAACGGCGAATGCTCCATGTTCTGTTACAAGTGAATGCCTATCAGCACCTTTACAGATCATTACGTTATAGAGTATTCTAAATAACAGCACAGTGTACAATAAGTCGATCTCGACAAAAATACTCAAGCTATCGATTGCAGGCCAAAAATGTAGAAAGCAAACATGCTATCGAATTTAGAATCAGTCCAATTAGTTGCCATAATACTTATTATTTAAATACTTTTTTAAGAACATTGGCAAGCTATATTCATATTTTTAATGACACTTTTTTTAAGTTAAGCCTGACCTAAAAATACCGCGGCAATAACCATCTTTTAAAATGCAATAAAATATAAACTTTCGAGTTTTCTCTAGCCCTTAAAACAAATGTAAGTGGGCTGGTTTGCCCGTAATATAGAAAGAAATGGAAACAAATCAAAACATCCATGTGATAAATTCTGGAATGTGTAACTTCCAACATAAATTAAATAGGAACCCGACACATAATTTGTAAGTAACAAACAGTGTATAACTAAATAACTGCAAGAGACATCGACCGTCAATTAGTAGTAAGTAAAGTCAGCATCAAAATTTGCTGACCACATTAAGAGTTTCAAAATCGTTGTATACGTATTATTATTTATTATTACGGTGTACAGCGATTTTACCGACATAGCTCATAAAATTTGCAAGTTGAAGTGGCAATGGGCAGGCCACATCGCTCGTAGAACTGACAACCGATGGGGAAAAAAAGTTCTCGAGTGGCGACCACGGACCGGAAGACGCAGCGTAGGTAGGCCTCCCACTAGGTGGACCGACGACATCGTGAGGGTCGCGGGCAACCGATGGATGCAAGTGGTGAATTGTCGTTCGGCGTGGCGGTCTAAGGGGGAGGCCTATGTTCAGCAGTGGACGTTTTCCGGCTGATGATGATGATGACAGCGATTTTGAAAATCTGAATGTGGTCAGCAACTTTTGATGCTGACTGTACAAGGTTGAACGCAGCAACTTTCCACGTGAAATATCTTCTTTGTCCGACTACCTTTGATATTGAATCTTTAACTAATGTAATCAGCAATTAAAACTTAAAACGTTATTATTATTATAATTAAAACTCTATACTTATACATCTTTTTCATCAGCAGGTGCAAAATTGATTAATTATAGATACCAATAAAGAATGTTAGGGAATCTGCCGCTGTTCTTTTTAGCTTTAGCGATGTCCCTAATTTAGAATTAAAATGCCCATAATTTAGCTACGATTATGGCACATAATAAATAAAAAATAAATAACAAAAACATATTCTCTATCTTTGAAATTAGGTAAGTTTTCCTTTACAATTACCTATTTCTACAATTTCTTCTAGATACAATATAATGAGTATCATCTACCATAAGAACTGATTTGATATCCTACCTATTGCACTGAGTAATATATATTTTGCCACATCATATTAGAATAAACTACTAAGGTACTGGTGTGCATAAAATATAAAAAATAGAGTATAAAAAAATATATAACTAATATAGCTCGTAAAGATTATCATCAGTCAAATGGATTTGTAAAAAATACAAGTCTTGATTTAATATCAAGTAGAAACATAATAATTCAAATCCTTACTACAAAAAGTTAAACATTCTGTTAAACACTTATCTAAAAAAGTGTAAACTGCACAACCGACCATCAACGTCAAATAAATGCCGATACTTTTTTAGACAAGTTTTCAAAAGATGTTTAACTTTTTTGTAGTAAGACAGTATTTATCTTCGGTTTTGTATGTTTAAATAATATAAATAAAATACCATTTATACTTATTTAAATGTATATCTACTTATATTATTGACATTTGAGTGCAAAGAGTGTCACAAAGTGAGCGGAAATCTCTTGTTGTGCCAGAAAAATCAACTAATACATAAGTTAACGTTATCATATTCAATGTGAACACTCTTTAAACTGAAATGTTTCTTATCTATTTTGCATAAATTCATTAGAAAGGCCCTGAAATAGGGTTCAATAAAATATTGATGAGAAAAATAATATTGGAACTAGAAGAAGGATTCCATCAAGTACAAATGGTTAAGATTTTTCATTTATTTTGTAATCCACAAACGGTAGTTAGTTTATTCCCTGTAGGTATCGTTATTAGACGGTATTTATAACATTTAAGCCATTTGAAAACAATTACATTATAATATGACTCAAGTAATTATAGACTTTTTTAATTTGTATACATGGACGACATAGTATTTTGTCATTTTTGACTTCAGTAAATCTAATAGTACTTATTGATAAAAAAGAAGTTAAAATTTAGATATAATGAATAGAAAAAAAATGGAAGAGCAAAGAACGTAGTGATACTTAAAATTAATTTGGCAATGCATTGATCAATATTTATTCATACACTTACACACAAAGCTAAAAGTAGTAGATAGTAAAAATGAGTCACGGCGACGTAGTCAAAGTCATTTTTCGTGCAAAAGCGAATAGTTCTTTAATTAAATCTAAAAGAAGACAGTAGAACTAGAAAGAGGACTTAGGCCTAATCACCAATGAAAACGAGAATTGCGTTTATTGAGTAGAAGATAGAACATATAAATATTGACCAACACAAATCAGCCAAAGGCTTCTTACAATTAAAATTACATCTAAACCAACAACTGAGAACCCACACGTTTATTCCATTTTCTTTGAAACTCGATCCTTTATCACAGTGGGTGATGTGGTCTGTCGAAGCTATGCTAATTATGATTTAAATTAAGCTAATTATTCTAACGTAGCACATAGGAACGTAGGAACAGGTAGTTTAGAAGATAGAGCTGATAAGTTAGATAGAGCTTTAGATTTAGAGAAATTAAGTGCTAGACGGGATTAGCCAGATTTCAGCTGGCTAAAGTACGCAGTAGATATAGGTCAGGTAGCATATAAATAAGTATTTAGTTAAGGTTTTGTTTGAAAGCTAAGGCATCAAAATCTTTAAGTGCCGCTTGGACCGTTAACCTTAAATATATAAATAGAGTAAATACTTTGGATGTTACTGAGCAATTTGTTCCGAAATATTTAGGTAAATACCCAGTCCATTTATAGAAAAAATGAGGACTCAAGTTTATGTTGTGCAAAATTCCTTATAATGAAATACTCATAGCTTTGTATAATAGTAACTAACTCAACAGAGGAATAGACATGCGATAGAAAAGAGAAATAGCCATGCGATGAAAGGAGAGAAAAGATTTAAAGATGAAGACGAAAATGACTTTGTAACAGAATCTAAATCCTTACGTATGTAGGTATCTCCTACGCTAAACTACGACTAATGCTATGCTACTTAGGGCTGTTTTTTCAATAGTCAGATAACTTTTATCTGAGGAATAAAAATGGCGGTTTGACAGCTTATCTATACAAAATACGTCAAACCGCTATTTTTATTCCTCAGATAAAAGTTATCTGACTATTGAAAAATCAGCCCTTAACTACCTAAACTTAATTCTAAATACAATCAACATAATATAGACAATGAACTAAATCTTAAATCCATTTGACTAAATGATAGACTTTCAAGCTAAAACTAAATTCAATGACTCAGATAATAATACTGTTAAATTGAAAAAGATACAAACTAGAAAATAAACTATGGCGCTGAAAAGAAACAATAAGTTTTTGCTAAAGGCAATACTTAATTAATTATGAATAGATATAATCTATGATAGTATCAAGATCAAATCTGAAACTAAAATTGAGTTGACCAAACTTAAAGAAGTTTGACTTAAGGTGAATGCTCCAGGGTAGCCCGCGTAATTCAAAATTTCTTGGGTTTTTTGCAAATTGCAGGCCAGTGCTAGGTTGTATGTTGATTAAAATATTGATCGCGACTGTAAGACGTATGTAGTTACAGAATTATTATCATCAAAATCACTAATACAACCCTCCAAGTTCATAAAGCTTCAGGAACAAAAAAATAACATAAAAAGTCATTCCTGAAGCTTTATGAACTTAAAGCGTTGATGATTTTGTTGATTATAATTCTGTAACTACATACGTCTTACAGCCGCGATCAATATTTTAATCAACATATACAACCTAGCACTGGCCTGCAATTTGCAAAAAACCCAAGACATTTTTAATTACGCGGGCTACCCTGGAGCATTCACCTTAAGGACAGCCCAGCTATGCTAATCTCTATAAGAAATGTCATCGGTGGACTCCACGATGTGCTCTTCGACGCGACAGCTTTGAGATCGTCCAATCGCGCGGCGCGAGCGCTCACCGTTCGTGCCGCATGATAGGATAGTGACGCTGTCAATAGAAAACTTTAGTCCAAGCGTTGAGTGAGCGCTGCGCGGTCACAAGGCTGTTTATAGAGAATAGCACTGCAGAAAGTTATCAAATATATTTTTGAAGTCCACCTAATATTATAGTGGTTGTTAATAAACCTTCTGGGCCATATAAAAACTACTTAGTTTACTCTCAGTAACCGAAACCAAACTTAAACATTACCCATGACTCCATGAAATTTCTTCATCCTTATTACTTCCATAAGTATTTATTATCCTAATGAGTATTGCACAAATCAAGACGACACAACATCAAAACAGTGTAACATAGAGAGAGTTGGTTCCACTACTTATACAATTGCGGGTAGGTACTTTTTTTTTAGTAGTGAAGATTTTTTTTTTAGAAGTAAAGATGGATGAGAAACGATTGCGTGTAGCGGAGATGAGGATTTTGAGATGGATGTGTGGAGCGACAAGAATGGATAAAGTAAGGAATGAGTTTATAAGGGGAAGTTTGACAGTGGCGCCTGTTACAGAAAAAATGAAAGGGAATCGTCTATCTTGGTATGGACATGTGATGAGGAGGGATGACACCCATGTGACTAAGAAAGTGATGAGTATGAATATTACGCACTGGGCACGCGTGGTAGATTACGGCCTGCTCCCTTTCACAGAGAGGAGGCCTGTGTCCCAGCAGTGGGAACGTTTATAGGCTAATGATGATGACTTTTTTTTTAACCGACTTCAAAAAAAGGAGGACGTTCTCAATTCGTCGGAATCTTTTTTTTTTTTTTTATGTATGTTCCCCGATTTCTCGAAGACGCCTGGACCGATTTGAATTTTTTTTATTTTGTTTGAAAGGGTATACTTTCCAATTGGTCCCATGATCATCAGGTCAGGATCTGATGATGGAATCCCAGGGAAATCGAGGGCAACCTTCAAATTTTATAGGCACATAGTACCATTTTCATATATTTTCTAAAGCTGTTCAAGTATTTGCATCTGATAATCATCATCTCAGGTGGATGAGCTGATGATGGAAGGTACAACTCCTCAACGGCTTGGAGTAGGCATCGACTGATTTACTTTGTGTTCGCATATCTCTGGAACTACAAGTCCGATTTTAGTAATTCTTTTTTTGTTGTACTAAGTATTGTTCAACTTACGGAATATTGCAAGTTTCATCAAAATCGGTTCAGTAGTTTTTGAGATAGGGAATTTTATTAGCTTATTGTGCACTTGAGAGAGAATGATTTATTTGACAAGAATTTGAGTTGAATATTTAAACTAAAAAGAGTAAAATAAAAAACTTTTTCAAAAAAAATGTAACCGCCTTCAAAAACAACCACAAAAAAGGGTAAAATAACCTACAAAATAACTTTTCTTTCAGAAGTCGGTGGCAAAAAAACAATGAAATGAAAAAAAACAAAGGCACCGACTTCTGAAAGAAAAGTTATTTTGTAGGTTATTTTACCCTTTTTTGTGGTTGTTTTTGAAGGCGGTTACATTTTTTTTGAAAAAGTTTTTAATCACCTTTTTATTTTTCCCAACTAAGGAATACGAGGGCTATGAATATTTAGACCCCTGAAATCTCATCGCTGGATTTTACGATATTATGGAAGTATATGTGCTCTTCGACGAATTTGAGATCGCCCGATCGTACAGCGCGAGTGGTGAGCGCTAGTATCGCTGTCAGTAACTTATTGAATAGCAAACTTTAGTCTCAGCGCGGCGTAACCGATGTGATAAGGCTATTTTTATACAGAACTAGCAAACCCAGCGAACTCTGTTTCGCCACCAAGATTTTTTTTTTCTGAATTTTCTTTGCTGTAAACCTCACGGAGCCCGAGACCTTTCCAACGAATGCAAAACCGTGGAAATCGGTTCGTGCGTTCTGGAGTTATAGCGTCAGGAAGGAAAACCCGACTTATTTTTATATAGTAGAAGATAGCACTGCTGGTCATACAGAATAGATAATCCTACAGCAAAAGGAATAAATTATTGTGAAGCAAAAGATCGGCTTTCAGAATACTGTTATGATTTTGGTGATATACTTCACAAAACTGATACTGCAATACCCATTGATGTAGAAACTAAAGAAAAATCTAATGTATCAGTAGTAGAACCAACCCGTAGTGAACAAAACGAGTAGTCTAAGACGGAATCCATATCTCTGGACGGTTATAATGGACTAAGAAGCAGTGCTCAAGTCTTAACATTAGTTGATAGCATTTCAAGTGAATTGACGGATATACACTGTAAAGTCCTTCCACAGTTATATTCCCTCTGACAGCAACCAACTTGCAACCGTTTTGCTACCTAATGCTGGAGTCACATTAACGGAAAATGCCGTTAGATATGACGATAAAGCATTTTAAATGTTTGTATAAACGTCCATCATCCCGATAGTGTGGCCTCCGCATTTTAAAACGAGTCGCGTTCACAATCGCTTTGTCAATTCGACAGTGGTAGTGATGCAACATCAGAAGTAAGAGAACTGTGAAAGGACTGTAGTTAAGTGGATAAAATAATTTTATATTAAACATATTTATACAGTTCGAATATAATTTTGATTTGTAAATAATATTCTATATTGACGTAGACAAAATAAATGAAGTGATAAAGTAGGTATTACAATGATAAATTCTATAATTGTCTAGTTTATTGAGATTAATGCTAAAAATATCTGCTAGGTAGTCGAAGCGCTAACAAAAAACGATCGTAATAAATTCAAGAGTAATAGAGATTGTTGTTATTCGATTAATCGAATAATAAATACTCGCTATTCGAATAATAAACCGTCGCTATTCGATTATTCGAATAATAAATCATTCGATTTATTCGGAATACAATATATGAGTACGTATTTCATTTGTAACAAACGTTTTAACATTTAAATTCTAAGTGAAGTGTGAATTATCCAAGAAAGTGCTTATACGATGAACAGATTGTTTATTTTAATGTTTTTTAAGCATTTTTTCTCTAATATTTTATTCAAAATGAGTTGAGCCAATTATAGTTTATAAGTTATCAAAAAATAAAGTTTTTGTTGAGCGCTGTTGACAATAATTTTGCGTATTATTTTTAGAATTACAAAGTTATCGTATCTTTATTGAATACTGTTCGTTACAGTTAAAAATATG
Source organism: Agrotis exclamationis (assembly GCA_950005045.1). Classification (NCBI taxonomy): domain Eukaryota; kingdom Metazoa; phylum Arthropoda; class Insecta; order Lepidoptera; family Noctuidae; genus Agrotis; species Agrotis exclamationis. The sequence goes on from OX465438.1 coordinate 14,498,032, forward strand.
CGTTAATTTTTAACGGCACTAAATGTGAATTTCAACGCCATGTTGCATTTTATTGTTTCTGCCTGTACAAAACCATATAATCACTTTCTTTTTTTTATTTCATACTTATTTTAATTAAAAAAAAATATCATGGTATTTTTCATGCAAAGACCACGCAGTCACATAGTTGGCAACATTGGCATAAAAATGACATAAAAACCGTCTGCAGAAAGTATTTGCGAGAAAATATTGTCCAATTATTTTGTATCTTTACGTGTCACAAGGGGTATTAGAATTCGTGACGCTCCTCACGCCAGAAGTAAATCATTCGACCAAGAATACGTGGTCTTTGCCAGGTTTTTCGTGGTCTTCAGTTTTCCTCAGTCAGAAGTTCTAAAAATCTGACGGTAATATGTCACCATGTGGTACCATCTGTTTTGACTGGAAATCGAACCGAATATAGTTGGGAAAAGGCTAGGCAGATGAGAATACGTGGTCTTTGCATGCTACACACATCTACCTACAAACTGAAGATATGTCCACCTTCCACCTAGGAGGACTGCGTGATCCTGGGGTTGCGGGGACACTGCATCAGATGCCGCTGCCAGGGCAGGTCGCGAGCCAGGACATTTGTGAAGCAGTACGGGCATTTCCACTCGTCCATGCCCAGGGCTGGAATTATTAGAAGCAGAAATAAGTATAGCTTTGAGTTTTATAGAGTTTTATCGGTGTGACTTGACCCTTAGATAACGCGGGTGAAACCGCGGGCAGAAGCTAGTCTTGTAAACGCCTCGATTACAGTGTGGTTAGGAAAAGTATAGACTTTCTTGTCGTGCGGAAGGCATAACTTCAATTTGGTTCAGTGAGGACAGAAGTTTTATTACCAGATGTACAGACCTTGTACCACAGGAATGGAAAGTATAGAAAAATCACTGATGATGATGAGGACTCGTCTTGGCGGGGATACTGCCGTGCTCCCAGATTTAGAGACTATGCCAAAGACGATGTCAACGTAATATAACACTCACGTATACAGTTGGCGTGGTAGTCAGAGTCATCGGTCCTGAGAGCAGCTCCACACTTGTGACACGCCTTCCAGCTGCCCTCACTCATCGTGCACTCTTCTGCAATGTCAGAAATAATTAAGAAATTAGAAGACAAACTCACAGATCGGGTAAGAATGGTAATTTCTTCTCAAAATGTTAAGAATGCAAGGAGTATCTGCCCCCCTAGTCAAGTTACAACAAGTCGCAAACGATAATCGTAAACGCTCGGTACTCCCCAATAGATTTTCAACTTTATAGCCTAGAACCTAAAGTTGAAAATCTATTTAAGATTTCTGAGCGTTAGCGACAGGAAAGATCGAAAACGATAAGCAATCTTCACTAGATGTTCAACGTTATACCCAAGCACATAAAGTTGAAAATCTATTAAAGCCTACTGAGCGTTTGCGTTTATCGTTTGTTACATGGCTACAGGGCCAGGGGGGGTATTACAACTTTTTTTAATTCCGGGCAGTTTTCGAGCAGTTGAATTTACGGTCATAAGCAGGCTTGTTCTATTTCGTATTATGGCGCACGTAATTCTGCAAGGAATCATCCAGGATTATTTGTCTCTGGATGATTAAGACGGGCTAGAGAATTCGTTCAAAAATCGAATCGACAAGTTACCGATGATTACCGGTTTTATAATTGTGGGTGAAAAACTTCTTTTTCATTGTAAATTTAGGAGATATTTGAGTTAAACTGTATTTTAATAACAATTTATAATCAACTTGAGCAATATTTGTTGTTATTTTATGCAAAAATTCAACTCTCGCAATAGGGGTTCGTTTCTGAACTATCGTGTTGCAATATTTTTTTAGTCTGTGACGGTTTTGATTGCCAAAACAAACAAGAATAATAATATCGTATTTTATTTATTTATCATGCCACTATGTAGTGCTTTTTAGTGCAATAATAAAGGAGTACAGTATTTTCCTGCCGCAGAGAAAGTAAGAAAACAATGGACTAAGTCACGAGCGGAAAAATTTGAAAAACGGAGCTGTACCAACGTTGTTATTATTTTTAAAGCAAGAGGCTCCAAAATCAAAGAGGCGCCTAAGATATGAAGCTAGAAAATGTTTCAACAAGAGAAGGAATGATAAAACCTAGGACGTTTATTCAAACCGAAAGACAGTGTACCTAGTTCTTACCATGTTAGTGATCCTGAAATTGGCTGTGAAATTGTGGTACCAGAAGCAATCGAGGAAGTGAACTTAAAATGTCTGTTGATACATCAAAGACTGCCCAATGTACCCAAATAAAAATTGAACACAAGTTTTGGCTCCATTGGACTGTACCGTTTCAGGAATGATACTGAGGCTATTAATTTTAACACAGGGTTTGAGTCCTATCATACATTTTGTTTGGTTTATTCAACCCTAAGTCCATTGGTACGAAAGATTGCTTATTTCAGTCACCATATCTCAAATCTAAGCTCTTGATAATTTTTTGTTACACTGATGGAACTACGACAGAATAAAACATTTTTATCAGGAGAAACATGTTTTTTATTTAGAACAGTATATTATTATATGAGTAAATGTTTACGAATATGAATCTATTTATTGCTTATCGTTCAGCAAATGAGTGTAGGAATTTATGTGTCATAAAATGTAATAACTTTGTCGTCTTTATAAAGCTCGTCAGCTGACATTATATCGTGTATTCACTCTCCAGATATTCGGTAGTGCCTCCATTATTAATTCTAAAGCTTAATTTAGGTAGTTTAAACTGTTTAAAGACAAATTAAAAGAAACAAGTCAGTAAAAGTTACTAAAAGGTGGCGTAAACTAAATGATTTTGGAGATACCAATTTTGACAGTTAATCCGGCCTTGAAATGTCATTATGTAGCTTGTAATACGAAATTTCCAGGCACATGCACAGGCAGAAGTCGGTAAGAGGTCACGTGACTGTTTACTGGCCGTCAATGTGTGTTCGTAATACGACTAAGCAAGGCAGTTCACTTTAAGGCGTAAACTGACAGGAATTAAGAGGTTGTAATACGCCCCCAGGACTTCAAAGTGGTAATAGGGATCAGAAAACACTGGTAATTTATTTTTTACTACTGAGACTATGCAAATGTAACTACAAGCACCTGTCCATCGCACCTTGAGAAGCCTCCCTACCAATTGCTGAATGGTAAATCTGTTTTGACAACACAGTCCACATCACCTATGTAGGCTAATCCAAACCTATTTCCAGTTTTACCAGACTTTCTATCTATGTAAGCATGTGTCAACTTCCTCAATGTGTACCGTGAACGTAGTCTTGGTGAATTTTACTGATATCTGATGACAATGTTCTGCAATGAACGCCTTACAACTGAAGAAGACCACAGTCTGGTGAGGACCACATAGCCTCTCTGCGATGGAGATCCAGTTCTCTCAATCTCCTTACGTATATTATATATCTCACGTATATAATATAATACGTATCTTATATATTTTCGTACCATTTAAATACCTAAAAGAGACACATTACACATGTGGATAACCAAAGAAGAAAAAAACATGTCTGCAATTTACACGCACTAGAAAAAAATCTTCAAATAGCTTAAACATAATGAGCTTCTTATCTCATTTTCTCCCACGTGAAATCTCATGAATTATGTGCCTGTGTCTTTTCACTGTCGCTTTTTCGTCATCTACTTTCAAAATCACAATGATACTAAATAATCGAAAGGCTTACCTAGTAGATGAGCATGTAACATCCTTGCTTCGAGCGCGACCCGGCAGTGTGGGCACCGCGCCAGCAGCACGCAGCGCCGCCAGTAGTGCGCCTCCAGAGCGTCCGCGCGCACGCGACGACCGCACCATGTGCACGTCGTGCTGGATGTGGAGACGTAATTATAATGAGGGCCATGACGTCTCAAAGCCAGTAGTTCCAGTGGAAAAGAGACAAAGCTATATAAGTCGTCTAGCGCCATCTCGTTCCCTCACTACTACTCTGGTTTTAAGACGTCATGTTAGGCCACCTGGCCCTGTAGCCATGTTACAAACGATAAACACAAACGCTGAGTAGGCTTTAATAGATTTTCAACTTTACGTGCTTAGGTATAAAGTTGAAGATCAAGTGAAGATTGCTTATCGTTTTCGATATTTCCTGTCGCTAACGCTAAGATAACTTAAATAGATTTTCAACTTTAGTCTGTAGGCTACAAAGTTGAAAATCTATTAGGGAGTTAAGAGCGTTTACGATTATCGTTTGCGATTTGTTGTGACTTGGCTAGGGGGGCTGATCTGGCCCTGTCTCAAGAAGTTTATTGGTAACTCAGTGCTGACTATTAGCAGCTTCTTTTTTTTTTAAATTGACTTCAATAAAAGGAGGAGGTTCTCAACTGTTTATTTTTTATGTTTGTAATCTCATACCTAAGCATAACTTACGACTGGATGAATCGATTTTGATCATTCTTTTTTAGTTCGATGTAGTATACTTGTCATTTGCTCCAATTAAGTCGGTGGCTTTGTTTTTTTAATTCTTTTTGCGGTTGATTTTTTTTTCGGATAGCTTGTAACTAAGTCATAAGTCATTTATTTCATAACAAAATACATTGTGTTGAAAAAAAAGAGAGTTCATTAATTACAATAATACTTAATAAAATAATAATTTCCTTAATGTGAGATTCAAGTGTAAAATAAAAAAAAAACGTAATAATTAAATGATTGCATAAATAAAATGATTTTAAATATATAAAAAAGAGAATTAAAAATAATTTAAGAAAACAATGAATAAATATTAATTTAAAATATCTAACATAAAAACACTAAATCGATTACATAATTTCTTCAAACAAGTAAATAATAATAATTTAATACCCATATGATAGATAATCATTTAAAAATCCAAACAATATACAATTACATGATCGTCATTACATTGTTTTGTCAATTATTGATCGTCATTACAGAATTCGTCAATGCTATAGTAGCTTTTCCTCAATAAATATGTTCTCAGTTTGTTCTTAAAGACGTTTATACTATTTACTGTCTTAAATTCTGTTGGTAACTTGTTATATAGGAATACGGATTGATACCTTGTGCTATGACTAGCCACTTTCAATCTAGGTTGAATCGTGTAAGGTAAATCTTTTCTACGAGTTAAATGTCTAGTTTGTCTTTGTTCTTCCGTTTCCATTTTGTGCAAATTCCTAACAAAGTTGGTTAACAAAACTAGGATATATAGACATGGCACTGTTAGAATTTTTAGTCTAATAAAGTGATCCTTGCACGAGTCTGTCTGTTTCATGCGAAGCATTGTCCTTAAGGCTCTTTTTTGAATAATAAATGCCGACTGGATATTGTATTTGTAGCTGTTGCCCCAAAACTCAATACTATATGGACTCAACCAACGCAAAGTACACCCCTCTTAGTTGACTTAAAGTTAATTCGTCTCGCAGAGTCCTGATTGCATAGCATGCTGAGCTGATAGACTTTGTTAAAGACAATATCTCAGCTTTCCAATTTAGTAGTGCATCAATGTGAACACCTAGGAATTTAACGCTATCAACTACTTCGACTTTTTTACCACATGATATCACCTCAATCTTAGCGTTATTTTGCACCGTCGACTTAAATAATATACAATTTGTTTTATTAATATTGACTTTTAAATTATTTGTACCAAACCAGTTTTCAAAAGCTTTTAAAACGATGTTAATCTTGTATTCCAATTCAGTTAAGTTCTGTGCAGATACTATTGCATTTGTGTCATCAGCAAAAATTATTAGTTTAGCGTCTTTTAAGTGCTTTTTTTTTTTTTTTTTTTCGTGGTAAAATCATCAAATGAGTCCTCCCACCCCGGGCAGGGCGGGAGGGACTGTCAGACTTGTACTGACTAAAATCCACGGTGTCCTTCAATAGCCCTTTATGTTCCGGGGTCACGGTAATGGTATAAGTCCCGCGACCCCGGCAGGCTTTGGCCCTCTAGAGAGGGGGCCCCGTCATCATGCTGACGCTCTTTGAGGCGCGCGTGGAACACAACGCGCCGTCGACCCGGGCATGGTCCGTGGTCGGGCTGCGAGTTGCCCTTTACTCGCCGCCCGCATGCCCGCGCCTACGGTGGCCGGAGATCGTCTTGCGACGTCCGTCGCCGTGGGCGTCCACCACCGCGGGTGGGGCGGAGGGAGGACATTGTCCTCTCTCTCACGCGGCCCGCCTCCTCCTTCGCGAGCATTACTGCTTCGCAGAAGGAGGCGACCGCTTCCCACTCCGTCTCGCCCCGCAGCATGGCCGCAACCAATGCCGGGCGCGAGAGGTCTCCGCCTATCGCCGCCGTGAGGACACGTCGGTGCTCTGCCCAAGCTGGGCAGTCTTGCACCGTATGCTCTACTGTGTCCTCCGGGCGATCTTCGCAGTGGTGACACCCAGGCGTTTCCTCCTTTCTCCTTAGACACAGGTACCTCCCGAAACTTCCGTGTCCGGTGAGGACCTGCGTCATGCGGTAGGTCAGGACGCCGTGACTCCTATCCAGCCACTCCTCAAAGAGGGGTCTTACCGCCGCGATTGCGGCGTGCCCGTCTTTTAAGTGCTTAGAAATATACTGAATCAAGTCATTTAAGAAAATTGTAAAGAAATTTGGCCCCAAAACGGAGCCCTGAGGTACTCCACGGCCTACAGTAACTAAATTAGATTTGTAGATTCTTTCTTCTCCATCTTCTATGGATTTTATCTCTACGTACTGACGTCTGTTGTGCAAATAGGATCTGAATAGCTTCATAACATTCTCCCGTATACCGTAATGTTCCAACTTGGCCAAGAGAATTTCATGGTCCACTGTGTCGAAGGCAGAGCTGAGGTCAAGAAAGATACCGGCTACTTTATGCTTGCTATTTAAGTGACATATAACCTCGTCAAGAAAGAACTAAGGTAAGATTTTCAGTAGCACGCAGCAGTATTACTGCCATTATAGTGCTGCACAGCAGTGCTATCTGCCGCGTTGATTACACTGCATGCCGCGTAGCAGTTCTGCCTCTGCATTATAAGAACTCTGAGCGGTCGAGTCAGGAAGCTGACTTACATTTTTGGTCGACTGCGATCACTGGCAGAGATCTCCACTATCAAAACAATATATCAGGCCCTATGCCAGTCAATCTTAACCTACTGTATCGTGGCTTGGGGATCTGCTTGCAAAACCCGTTTCATAACAGTTGAACGAGCCCAAAGGGCGATATTAAAAGTAATGTACAAGAAGAAAATGCGCTATCCAACATCCCAACTTTACCAATACGCTAAAGTGCTCACGGTGCGTCAACTGTACATTTTGGCAGTAGTCCTTAAATTCCACAAAACCGCACTTTCCACAGTGAGCTTGTCTGGGCGTTCTCAAAGGGTACTGAAATGGAAAAAGCAGCCTTGCAGGCTGAACTTCGGTAACAAAGCATTTACTTTTATGGGCTCCCATATATACTCAAAAATTAATAAGGACCTTAACATTATACGAATGTCTAGACGAGTTTGTAAAGCAAATGTTACAGCTTGGCTTCTGGATTTGGACTACTCCCAAACTGAAACTCTCATGAGTATATAATCTCCAGTCGCTTAGATAAAAAACACTTAGCACACAATCTATCCCAAACAACCACTCACTTTCACTACACACTACACTCCCTCATACATACACATACACTTAAACACTCAATGCACTCATACATGCAGACACAAACATCTACATTCTTTCTCTTGATTATTATTATTATTATTTTTTGTTTTGTATAATCTTTCTGCTTTTTGTCAACTTCATGTTTTTCTGTTCTAATAAGTGACGAAGGAGGCTGGACCTCACAACACAGGGTATCCTAGTGTGGGGTCCAGAGCAAAATTATGAAATACGGAAACCCTTTTTGTGAAGTTAATAAAAATATTATTATTATTATTATTATAATTTCATATTTATAAACCTATAAAGAATATTTGGAGACTATTGGGAACCTGTCATACCATTAAGAGCAGCAGAAGTGGTTCACAATTAATCAAACTAGACCTCTTCCAAATCAAGAGGTAGATCGTATAGATAATTTTATCAAGTACTGTCTCTAGTACTCACTGCAAACTAATTTGTTCAGGTATATTTTCAGCCACGTCTACGTTGCCAACGTCATAGGCTTCGTAGTGATGCTCACTGCCTGCTGCTTGATGTCTTCTACCTGGAAATACATGATGGTCAATTAACCTTCCAGTATTTATTCAAAAACTAAACATCATCATACCACATAGGCCTCCCTTTCCAATTTGTTTTGTTGGATGCAGCTTGCACCCAGCGCTCCATTCTGTGGTCTTCATCAAACAAAACACCACCTAGCCAAAACAGTATTCTTACCTGGACTATAATACCCGCTCTCATCCATCTGGCTATGCTCATCAAGATGTAGGTTCCTCAACCCAGCAACTAACTTCGGAGACTCCAAGACTCCTTCCCTGAAGTAATCCGCCTTCACTTTCGGAGAATCCAGGCTTCTGCAGTCCGAATCACACCTTAAATCATTTCTGGACATCTGTGGTGAGTCCATGGGTAAAGAATCCATGCTCCTCAAATCATTCTTGGAAGTTTTTGGGGAGCCTAAAGCTGGGGAATCCCGGTAGTCTAAATGCAATGGTTCGTAGACCGTTACCGGTCTTTCTTTTAGCTGTGGTTTTGATGGTTCATGGTCGTAATGGATCATGGAGTGACGGTTTTCGGAGTTACGGTTCGTGCGACGGTAGACCACTTGTTCGGAGGATTGGCTGTGGCTTTCTTGGAAGTGTACCTGGGGGTGTGGAGATTGGGAATTAGATATCTTAATAATTTGATTTGGGATTAATAAAGAGAGTATAAAGTAGGCACGAGACAATGAACTCTACTGTAAACGTACGAGTAGGTAAGATTTAAAACTTGGACAAATCCAGATTTTACCGTACGACATGCCTTTATATCAGTCATGTTAGTCTTATTAAAAAACAGATGATTATATTTTGTAGCAATATGGTGGAGGTGCTCTAAAGTATTGTTTTGCTTAGTGTGTTTACTTCTCTTTACACCATCCAATTAAATACGCTGAACAACCTTAGCGGTACCGATTAAGGAACTGTGAAATGGTCTACCTAAATAGAATGGTGGCTAAGCGATTGAGAACCAAACTAACCTTTTCAACTCCTCCAGAAGCTCCCGAAGACCTAGGCGAATGCTTCGGACTGACAGCACTATCCAACCTCAACTTATTATACCCAGGATAATTTGAGAAGTCCTTAGCCGTACTCCTTGGAGTGTACCTCTTCGTTGGCGACTTCTTCAAAGAACTCTTTGTTTTAGACGTGGTGGTGGTATAGCTTCCACTCAAGCTGGAAGGTGCGAGGGTAGCCCCACTGACACTTGAGGTCATGGATTTAAGGCTATATGATGAAGTGGCTCCTATAGATGAGGTCATGCCCATAGAGGCTGACATGCCACTGACGGTAGTGCCACTTCTGGTAGATTGGGAGACGCTGGCTGTTTCGAGGGCTGATTCTGCCATGGATTGTTCGTTCAGGAGTTGTTCTTCGGTTGGAGCTTGGTTTAGCATTTTCTGATGGAAGAAAAAAAAAGCATTCGCATGTTTTCAGAAAGAATTTGATACTCCCTGTATAATTTAATATTAGAAAATACATAGTATTTACTAGAAACTACATCATTTGCAAACAGCAAATGTCTCATTTGTAATTAATAACATAATCACTCATGAGTTGCCTGGGCTAGACGGGTGGCTAAATATCTCCAAGATGGCTGGATCTCTCATAAGATGGCTATTTCTTTTGTCATGCTCTCCTTTATTAAAGTAATCATAAGATCTTAATTGAGATGTCTCCAACTGAGACCATGAGATGGATGGGAATACTATCAGCGACAAATTCGTTAACATCACACACACCCCGACTTCACCCACAGTTGCGTACGTCACCTTTCTCTGCTCTGTGCTTACCGCAATAACAGCTAACCTAAGTTTACTTACTAAACCCACCTGCATATCAATCCTATCGAACTGCTGGAACAGATGTCGATAGATCAGGTTCCGTCTCGTCACCGCGTCATCGGGAGGTAGTTGAGCGCGCACGACCCGCGGTGACCGCGCATACGCTGCCAGCAGGATGCGCTCAGCGGCTGCGCGGACTGAACCAGCTGCGTGCTGTGCTCCTGCAGCGCCACATTCAGCTAGACGACGGACTGTTAGACCGCTGGAAAAGTTAGTTGGGTTTTAGAAAGCTGAAGAAGTATTGGCAAGGTCTAATGTTCTGGAATTGAAATGTGAATGTGAATGTCAAATGTTTTCGAATTTGCCTTTTAGGGCTCCATCCAGGGCAGGCAGACTCATTTGATAATTTTAGATTTTGTTATCCAAAAAAGGGGTTTTTTGATGAAGAAGACAAATGGAAGTGTTATGTCACAAGACTCGGATTTTTCGTGTTGTTGAGTATTTTTGTAATAAACGTAGCTCACAAATTCGAGTTCTTAATCAGACTTAAAATTTTCACTAATAGCCTAAAGACGCTCTTCAGACACTTTCATTCACCCTATTTCCAACCACTAAAATGCTAAAAAGTTGTTCTATACAAGCACGCTTAATTCTAGTACAAAATTACCTGCCTCCCCTAAAACAATAAATAGGACTAATAATATAGGAGAGTTAAAAAACAAAGATAAAATAATGTTCACATTTCTAATCATACAAAGACCTTCACACCTCGAACTTTCCGTCCACCCGTAACACAAATTCATTCGACCGATGAAAAATATAAAACAAATGACTGCAGCGTTCGGAATGTACTGCCTAATTTGAACTAGACTTCCAGCGGGGATATAGCTCAGTGGTAGAGCAATCGACTGCAGATCGATAGGTCCCCGGTTCAAGTCCGGGTGTCCCCTAAAGTCTACCTTTTTGTGTTATTTGAAAATATTTTTGTATGGAAATGCGAAAGAATACAGCAATTTTGCTTGTAGTTCAATGCAATAATTTATTTTAATTTTTTATGACTTAATTTTAGCAGGTAGGTTCTTCTGTAATGTTCATAAATAAACATTCGGAATACCCATTTAAATTTTTCAGTGACTTAAAACGCCATTAAAAAGCACTGCAAATATCGCAAAAATACACGAAAAAAAAAGGAACAAAAACCTTCGTCGAACTGACCTATTCTTGTCAGTAGAGATTCCATGGCTTAGTATGAGCTGTTCTAACATCTGGAGCCGAGAGAGCGCCAGGCGAGGGTGCATGGATGCCGCCACTGGTCGCACCAGCTGCTGTGGGATGAGGTGGAGACTTCTGCAATTATAAAACATAGGTATATTATACGGGGATATGGTGAAATAATGATGACTGTGGAAAAAGATTAGGGATTCATATCATATGATCCGTAAGACGTCCACTGCTGAACATAGGCCTCCCCTATAGACTTCCAATAGGCGGTCCTATCAGCAGCAGCAGAGAGAGCAGAGAGAGAGAGCAGCAGCTAGTAGTGTAACATCACGCCGGATGCAAGCCGCTTCCAACCACTGTTGGAAGCGGCTTGCATCCAGCGTGATCCTGTGGTCTTCATAAGATCGTCTGCCCACCTAGTGGGTGGACGTCCTACGCTGCGCTTGCCGGTGCGTGGTCTCCATTCGAGAACTTTACGGCCCCATCGGCCATCAGTTCTGCGTGCTACGAGTATAATGGCCTGTCCACTGCCACTTCAACTTGCTAATTCAGTGGGCTATGTGCAACTTTGGTTCTTCTACGAAACTCGTCATTTCTGGGTCGATCACGCACACGAGACACAATGAAAGGACTGTTCCTGTACTGATTTGGCTAACTAGGAGATGACTAAACTGAGATAATGAATAATGGTAAGAACATAAATAAATAATAATTAATTTACAATTTCGGTGTTAAATGGCATGTGTTATAAGACGATTTTATTTATTCCGCCTTCTTCTCTGTCAAAAAACTACAGGCATATTAAATCCTACCTGACTTGAGGACAATCAGCCACAGTGAGCACAGTATGCTGAGCAGTAGAGTGCACCCTCGGCGCAGGATCACCGCAGGCTCTCAACAACTCCGGCAGCAGCTTCTCCAGGCACCGACCGACCTCAGCAGCACACACCCTGGAATTTGAATCCTTTTTGGTGATTTCCCTGAACAGAATTTAAAGTACGATAAAAAAGACACATTTACAGAACCACCTTTTTATTGTTATTAGATCCTGGTTCCGTAGATCACAGGCCACAATGGTCTAAATAGAGTGAGTGATTAAAGATTTGACACCAATCTTACGATATTCAGTTCTTATAATAATATGTCTCCAGGAAACGACCATCTTTAAAATGCTTTTTATTATGACAATAGCGAATCCTTAATCCCGACCTAAGAGCCTATTAACGCAAGATTCAATGCCTGCCAACGTCTATAATAACATTAGAAGACTTTGCTAACCAGCGAACTCGGCGTGGCCCGACTTGTGCCTGGCATTTCCTTGGCGTGCTTTCTTACTGTGAAAATATATGTAAGTCGTCAAACAAAAAACGTCACGATAACCCAACGCCCACGTCCCGCTACACGTCGCGACGTGTAGCGGGACGTGGACGATATTTTCATAGTTAGTATAAGTCCACGCTAGCGTCGCGCCACGTTAGGCTTGCTGTTTTACGAGATATAATAGGTACACGTAGATGTCGTGGTGCAGTAAAATGCAAAACATTGTATTGACAAAAAATACCGTCAAGTCAACTGCAGTGGCCGATCTGGAAATCTCTCAATCGATTGCGAGCCCAGGTTGGCCGCTGTAAAAATAATCTGGTCAAATGGGGTATACTAGACTCATCCCAAACACAATGCCAGTGCGGAGCCTCTGTACAGGATATTTCCCACCTCCTTTCGTGCCCATCCTGCCCAACCACCTGCACCTTCCAGGATTTGAACGAGACAAATGACAGAGCTGTGCGGGTAGCCACGTATTGGTCGGATGTAATTTGAGTACATCGACACGCAAAGAAGAAGAAGACCGTCAAGAAGGGAATAAATTCATTGATTAATTAATTGATCATAATCTTACCTATCAGGCACAAACTCCTTGAACAGCACCTTCACAACCTCATTGGCCAGGCTGTATACAGAGAACACCTTGTCCCTGAGAGCTCGTTGTAACAAAATGGCCGCCGCCCTAGCTGTCTTGTTTGGAGATGTCTTGGTACTGCCGTTGGAGGGAGACGTCAGCTCTGCACGGAGACGGGATAGACCTTCTTCTTTGTCTAGGTAGTTTTTAGAGTAGAATTTTTCGACCTGGAATAATATGTGATGGATCGATTGAACTGGTTTGATTGAAGTTGTTCTACTGTGAGAAACCGTATTACAACGTCTTAAAACCAGGCTTTTTCCAGTGAGTGATCAAGATGGCGCTAGAGGACTTGTATAGCTCTGTCACTTTCACTCGTCGGAATAAGCCTGGTTGTAAGACGTTGTAATACCCCCCCCTGGACCGCAATGCCGATTCATCGCCTCAATTCGAGCTGTTCAGGATTCCTTGGTAGGAGTTTCTTATCGCAACCGCAACTTTTATAAACGCCGAACCGATGCATCGCTTCTGATGTTGCTCAAAATCAGTTAAAAAGGAGGAGAATTGTTGTGATCCGGTTCAGAACTAAAAATATTTAGGAATATAAATGTGTTACTTGTTGTACGCTTCCAACAACCATTTATATCTAGACGCCTCATGCAAGATCTGACTAACGAAAACTTTCTGCCAAGTCGCTGAGGTACGACGTAAGCGAGGGGGACGGGGTACTGCGTTCTGATTGGCTAACTCAAGGTCAGTGCGACGAGGGGACTCACAGGAGTGGTCGAGTCACGACGGTTATAAGACTTTTTTACCTAATGTGTTGACAGACATCAGTCGCCTGTGATAAGGAGTCTAGATATAAATGGTCGTTGTACGCTTCCCATCGAAATTGTAGCCATTGGCGATTTTTTTTTCTTCTTTAAAATTATAAGTGGAAATACTGATTGATGGCCATGAGAGCACAAAAATCATGTTACTCCGCGTATAACTATGAGCAGTGGTGGCCCATTGGTATCGGCACCGACTTACAAGTTGTAGGTCGTGGGGTCGAAAACAGCCTGAGGAAACCGGCATGTCCCAGAACCATCTAATTCGAATACATGTTACATCTACCAACCCGCACTGAGCCCGCGTGGCGGATTATGGCCCACTCCCTCTTACAGAAGGAAGGCCTGTGTCCCAGCAGTGGGAACATTTATAGACTGATGATGATGATGACGTTCTTATGAATATATCAGAAAAAAAGCAGTGCCTTACAAGTGGATAACCAAATATAAGTATGGGTAGAGCAGCATGCTTCCTCTCCCGTTCATTCAACTTGTGCGGCTGAGTGGAGCGGGAGTGCGACGTGGCCGCACTCCCTCCACTGCACTCCTCCTCGCGACCCTCACGGAGGTACTCGTTAGTGTGGGAACTGAAACACAAAGAGGTTTTATTTGGACTTTAGACTTTGGGAGGACTCATTTGATGATTTTACCACGATAAAAAAAGTATCATAATTTTGACGAACAGCGGGTCTAAAACGGTCCCTTTAACAATGTTGCTCACGAAATTGCATTGCTAAAGTGACCGTTTTAGACCCGTAGTTTTAGTTTCGTTTGTGATATCCGCTCATCATTAATACAATTTTATTGAATTACCCCAAGGATATGTGTACTTACTGCCTCAACGCCGGCAGTAAACGCTCCTCATACGCCTCAAAAGTTGAACGAGGACCTGCACTCTTATTTCTACGTCGTACCACAGAGCCTGAAAAGCGAAACATGTCAAAAGCATACCACATAACGTGAATTCGTATATAAAATATTAAAAACTAATATTTTTATAAGAAAAATGACAACTAAAGTAGTTTTTGAAGGGTTCAATTTTCGAGTTATACTGACGCTTTAGGAAATTATGTCCATTACATTTTTTGTGTGCGTAGCAATACAGAAAAAAAACCAAAATGGCGGGCGACCAACAGAGCCAAAACTTCAAAACTTTGATATTCTTACCATTAGCAGCATTAGGTGTGATACTCCTCCTCGGACTGTCAGTCTCTTTCCTCAGCTCCTCTTCCTCTACCTTCTTCTGTACTTCTTTCTCCTTCTCTTCAGGCATCGTTTGGACGGGCTGTAGTTGCACTGGCTCGGGAAATGAAGGTGGAATCTCTTCTTGTAATGTTGGTTCTGGCGACTGAGAATAGTTCAACACCTTTAAACACACTGGGTAAAGATATCTTATTATGAAAAGTGGTAGGCGCGAGCATGCGGGTGGCGTGTAATGGGCGACTCGCTGTCCGACCATGGACCATGCCCGGGTCGACGGCGCGTTGTGTTCCACGCGCGCCTCAAAGAGTGTCAGAATAATTACGGGGCCCCCGTCTTGAGGGCCAAAACCTGCCGGGGTCGCGGGACTTATCTCATTACCGTGACCCTGGGACATTTAAAGGGCTATTGAAGGACACCATGGATTTTAGTCAGAACGAGCCTGACAGTCATGGGTGGGAGGACTTATTTGATGATTTTACCACGATAATAAAAAATGAAAAGCGGGGTTATTTTTTTTTTCAGATCTTAAAATTATGAGACGAGAAAGACGCGCATCTCATGATTTTTAACCGACTTCAAAAAAAGGAGAAGGTTCTCAATTCGGTCGGTATGTTTTTTTTTTTTATGTGTGTACACCGATTACTCCGAGGTTTCTGGTCCGATTAGTGTAATTCTTTTTTCGTTCGATGCAGTATGCTTGCAGTTTGGTCCCGTAAAAATTTCATCCAATTTGGTTCAGTACTTTTTATTTTGTGAGCATTTTTATTGATGGATGATGTGATGATTTTTACTTTTTTAACCGACTTCAAAAAGGAGGAGGTTATCAATTCGACGGTATGTTTTTTTTTTTTTGTATATTTGTTACGCGATTACTCCGCCAATTGTGGACCGATTTTTAAAATTCTTTTTTTGTTCGAAAGGAGGTACTTCAGAGGTGGTTCCATAGTCACCAAGTTTGGATCTGATGATTGGATCCTGGAGAAATCGAGGGCAACCCTCGAATTTTATAGGCCGACACACCGTTTTTCGCAAATTTTATGAAGTAATTTAAGTACTTGCGTATGGTAATCATAATTTCATGTAGCTGAGCTGATGATGGAAGGTAGAACTCCTTAATAGTAAGGAGTAGGCATCGACTGATTTAGTTTCAGTTCGCATATCTCTGGAACTACAAGTCCGATTTAAGTAATTCTTTTTTTGTTGTACTAGGTATCATTTAACTTAGGGAATATTGCAAGTTTCATCAAAATCGGTTCAGTAGTTTTTGAGATAGGGAATTTTATTAGCTTATTGTGTACATGAGTGATGTTATTACCGGTGTTATGGATTACAAAATTCTAGTGCACATGTTGTATTTGACAAGAATTCGGGTTGAATATTTAAACTAAAAAGAGTGAAATGAAAACTTTTTAAAAAAAAATGTAACCGCCTTCAAAAACAACCATAAAAAAACCTACAAAATAACTTTTCTTTCGGAAGTCGGTGGCAAAAAAAGACAATGAAATAAAGAAAACAAAGACACCGACTTCCGAAAGAAAAGTTATTTTGTAGGTTTTTTTATGGTTGTTTTTGAAGGCGGTTACATTTTTTTTAAAAAAGTTTTTGAGTGTTTGTTACGCGATTACTCCGCCAATTGTGGACCGATTTTCAAAATTATTTTTTTGTTGTACGAGGAATAGTTCACTTTAGGGAACACTGCAAGTTTCATCAAAATCGGTTCAGCAGTTTTTGATAGGGAATTTTATTAGCTTATTGTGTACATGAGCGATGTTAATACCAGTGTTAAGGATTACCAAATTCTAGTTCACATGTAAGAAATGATGTATTTGACAAGAATTTGGGTTGAATATTTAAACTAAAAAGAGTAAAATAAAAAACTTAAAAAAAAAAAAATTTAACCGCCTTCAAAAACAACCACAAAAAAGGGTAAAATAACCTACAAAATAACTTTTCTTTCGGAAGTCGGTGGCATAAAAGACAACGAAATAAAAAAAACAAAGCCACCTACTTCCGAAAGAAAAGTTATTTTGTAGGTTATTTTACCCTTTTTTGTGGTTGTTTTTGAAGGCGGTTACATTTTTGTTCTTACTTTGCCCTGGGTGAAGTAGAAGGGACTGTCAGTGTCTTACTAGCTAAATCCACCTTGTTCGCCCTTTACGTTCTAGGTCCACGGTATTCTCCACCAGTCCCCCGACAGAGTGGCGTTGGGTAATTCTTTCCATCAAATTAACGTCAAAGTTCCCGTTTACGTCACAAAAACTGTATAGTCATGCTAGGACCTCGGATTTAATACAGCAAGTTTGAAATTCATCATCATCATCATCAGCCTATAAATGTTCCCACAGCTGGGACACAGGCCTCCTCTCTGTGAGAGGGAGCAGGCCGTAATCTACCACGCGGGCAGTGCGGGTTAGTAGATGTCACATGTCTTCGAATTTTTGGTTCTAGGACATGCCGGTTTCCTCACGATGTTTTCCTTCACCGTTTTGAGAGCAGTGGTGTTGAAATAAATTACACAAAGTAATGCGCCTGACGGGGTTCGAACCCACGACCTACTACTGGTAAGTCGAGGCCGATATACCACTGGGCCACCACTGCTCCTAAAGTTTGAAATTAGCCTCGACTAAACCACCTCCATTCTTGAAATTGAACTACTCGTATGTTCCGAAAAATCTACTCCTCAAAAGAAAACTGTCACAAAATTCTTACCGGCTGCATATCATGAACATCTTCTTCATCTTCTCCATTAACATACTCTGGTTCCTGTAGCTCAGGCTCTGGTTCTATGGGAGGCACTGGCGAGGGTATGTCCAGGCTGAGGGAGCCAGCAGCTACTGATGGGGACAAGTGGTGGGAGAAGTCGTACTCCTGGGGCATTGAGGAGTCGTTGCGGCGGTCAGGCTGAAAGAGAACGTTCAAATTTATAATGTAATGATTTTTGGCGATTTTCCTATGCCAGTGGTTAATCCTAACCTACGGTGCTCAGACCTGGTCGCTCACCGAGTCGCAGAAGTTCCGCCTTGGAGTGTTCCAAAGAGCAATGGAGCGCAGCATTCTGGGTGTAAGAAGATCCGATAAAATACGTAACATCACGCTGCGCTCTAAAACTGGAATAACTGACGTAGGTAAGAAGGCTGCCAGGCTCAAATGGGTTGGGCGGGTCACGTCATTCGCATGCAAAATAGTCGCTGGGCATAAATATGCACTCAATGGGTGCCTGAGAATGGACGACGCCGCCGAGGCCGGCCCAAAAAGAAGTGGCAGGACGATCTAGATACGTACCTTGATGGCTGGTCCAAAGTGGCACTAGAAAAGAGCACGTGGAAAGATATGGGGGAGGCCTTTGCCCAGCAGTGGGACATAAATGGCTAATAAAAAAAACCGGCCAAGTGCGAGTTGGACTCGCGTGAAGAGGGTTCCGTACGATGTTACCTATCACGTTTTTTTTAAATCTGACCCAAATTGGTACGCACAATATTGAGTGATTTACCATGTTATTTTAATATCATGGACTTCTTATAGGTTTTCCTATAATCTATAAGTAGAAAACTAATTTCTGTATTTTTTAAAAAAAATTAGGTTTAGTAGTTTCGGAGATAAGGGGGGGGGGGGGAATGGTCAAATTTCGTCTATTTTTTTTGAATAACTTGGAAACTATTTATTTTAAAATTACAAAAAAATACTTTAAGATTGTCTCAACTAGACCTTTCATTTGATATGTCACACGATGCAGTTTTCAAAATTCTTTTTTTTAATTTTCCCCTTCCCCCCCAAAATTACCTCCCATATACAGATATGGACTTCTTATAGGTTATACTATAATCTCTAAGTAGAAAACTAATTTCTGTATTTTTTTCAAAATTTTAGATTCAGTAGTTTCAGAGATAAGGGGGGGGGGGGAATGGTCAAATTTCGTCTATTTTCTTGAATAACTTGAAAACTATTTATTTTAAAATTACAAGAAAAATATATTTAAGATTGTCTCAACAAGACCTTTCATTTGATATGTCACACGATGCAGTTTTCAAATATATTTTTTTAATTTTACCCTCCCCCCCCAAAAATTACCTCCCATATACAGATATGGACTTCTTATAGGTTTTCCTATAATCTATAAGTAGAAAACTAATTTCTGTATTTTTTTCAAAATTTTAGGTTCAGTAGTTTCGGAGATAAGGGGGGAGGTCAAAGGTCAAATTTCGTCTATTTTCTTGAATAACTTGGAAACTATTTATTTTAAAATTACAAAAAAATATATATTTAAGATTGTCTCAACAAGACCTTTCATTTGATATGTCACACGATGCAGTTTTCAAATATTTTTTTTTAATTTTCCCCATCCCCCCCAAAAATTACCTCCCATATACAGATATGGACTTCTTATAGGTTTTCTTATAATCTATAAGTAGAAAACTAATTTCTGTATTTTTTTCAAAATTTTAGGTTCAGTAGTTTCGGAGATAAGGGGGGAGGGGGAATGGTCAAATTTCGTCTATTTTCTTGAATAACTTGGAAACTATTTATTTTAAAATTACAAAAAAAAATACATTTAAGATTGTCTCAACAAGACATTTCATTTGATATGTCACACGATGCAGTTTTCAAAACATTTTTTTTCATTTTCCCGTTCCCCCCCAAAAATTACCTCCCACATACAGATTTCATCTATTCACGTCACACCTCTATGCTTGGGTCACAGGAATTGAAATGTGTACCAAATTTCAACCCAATCGGTCTAGTAGATTCGGAGATAATTGATTGTAAGCGACAGACAGACGGACACACGAGTGATCCTATAAGGGTTCCGTTTTTGTATTCGGACATAAGGAACCCTAAAAAGTGGTTGGGACTATATCTATCTAAAAAAGCACTGTGACTCTGGAACGCAAACAGGAACTAAAGAAACAGGTTGATTTTTCATCAGTCTACTCTGATAGTCTAGACCCTTTCACTAGACCCAGGATGGGAGGGCTCAATTGATGATTCATTAAACCCTTAAAAAAAGATAATCGATGTAAAGATTCAACAACGATATTTTGGATTATAGTCGAAAACAGATTAAATTATAGACCTTCCAGAATGAGAGTGAGTGATCTTCGGTGTTCTACAATGACTTACAGCAGGATCAACATTTGCCAAACTTAAGTTTATCATTTGCATAACTATGTGTGTTCTTTCCAACGCTGCTAACACCATGAATACCACTTCTGAGGCCTGTTATAGTGTGTTGCCACTTGCCATAATCCAATACCACAATACTTTACCGTCTTTTACGGAACACTGCAATCCAGTCCTTAATACTTACACATTTTATTTCCCAAAAATATTACAAAAACCAAGTTTTACTGACCCCATCTTCTTCAAACAACCGACAAAGCTGAGGGTCTTCCTTGACCCCACACAACGCATCAGCGATCCGGTCCCTCATCCTCCTAGCGAGCTCGAAGTCATCTCGCGCAGCTGCCGTACGCTTGCGCAGCCTCCAACGACCGATCCGTATTCCGGCTGATGCCAGCGCTGCGCCCGCTGATTTTAAGCGACGAGCGTATTCGAAGCGTTCCTCTGGAATTAATGTTTAGTTGTTTTAAAATGTGATGGGAACACCAGCTGAACCAGCTCTCTCGCACTGAATGTAGTTCCTGTGCAGGGATTGTGAAACAATTGAGTTAATTTGCGTGTACAGTGACCGGCATGGATCTTGAGCGCTGACCTTCACCTGCGCAGAAGTGAGTTATTAGGTCCCTTTGGTAGATGAATGAGGAACGGGGGCGGGGAATGTGTAGTGATTGGCCAGCGTAGCGTGCCGTAGTGCATCGCGTCATAGCCGCCACTCGGGATTCGTTGTTTTATGCGTTTTATTTGTTTTATTGTCCGTTTCATTTGTCGATAAGTGTACGATGCGCAAAGCGATCCCCACTCTTACGCCGAGCGCTCAAGAACCGTGCCGGTATTAATAGTAGGTGTATTTACAGT
Source organism: Agrotis exclamationis (assembly GCA_950005045.1). Lineage (NCBI taxonomy): Eukaryota > Metazoa > Arthropoda > Insecta > Lepidoptera > Noctuidae > Agrotis > Agrotis exclamationis. Next base: position 14,519,099 of record OX465438.1, read on the forward strand.
TTCTTTCGCATGAAAGTGATCTCTATTCTTTATGCTATAAGGTTGAAAAAAAAAACTTGTGAAAAGGTCATGAGCGGTGGTGGACCAGTATTTCATCATCACTGCTCTCAATATATGGTGAAGCAAAATATCGTAAGGAAACCGGCATGTCCTACAACCAAAAATTCGAAGACATGTCACATTTTCAACCCGCACTGGGCTCGCGTGGCGGATTATGGCCCACTCCGTCTCATAGATTGGAGGCCTGTGCCCCAGCAATGGTCGAAATCTTATAGACTGATGATGATGAAAGAATTGTAATTAAATAAACTATAGGCAAATGCCTTTATTCCCATCTGCCACCTTCTAGCTTGCCACCGGTGCCGGTGGCAAGGTACCAAGTACCCCGGGGTGGTGGTGGGCACTAATAGGTGCCGTTTACTACCATAGTCAATGTATCAGTACCTACCTACTTAGACTCATCTGCCCCCTTCGATATTGGACAGAGGTTTATTTGCATTTGGTATTGAACATTATCAGTAAAAATTGGAATCAGTCACAACTCCGGTAGCAAACTCGAAGGTGGTGAATGGGTGGCGAAAACTAGCTTTAAAATCACTATCGCCCCCTTCTCCCCAACTCACCACTAACAGCATTCTTCTTCTTCTCATCGAGACTACGGACCAGGTCGGCGATATCGTTATCCACATACATGATGAAGGCGAGGTCATCATAAGGCGAGTACGCTGGCTCCTTGCTGACTGGCTGGACTGGAGAACTCTCGTTGTCTTCTATTTCTTCGCCCAGGACGTTTACTGCCATTAGTGCTACCTGGAGTGAACGAGAAGAAGTATTTAAATAAAGAGAGAAGGAGAATTTGTAGTGAAGAGGATAAATTCCATTGCCAATCTCCATGGTAGCTCTAGTATTGGTTTGTGCCCGGCATTGGTTGATGCCAACCTGCGCGGTGAGAATGGGAAGCAGTCGCCTCCTTCTGCAAGGCAGTCATGCTAGCGAAGGAGGAGGCGGGACGCGTGAGGAAGAGGACAGTCTTCACGTCACGACCCAACTACGGTTCGGTCGTAAGGTGAAGGCTGGCGAGGCGATTACCGGCCACGTGTTCCACGCGCTCCTCAAAGAGCTGGCAACAATCTGACGAGGCTCTCCATAAAGGAACAAAATCGACCGTGTTTGCGGAACTGTCGTAACAGGTACCCTGGAACGTACAGAGCTATTGAAGGATCACCGTGGATTTTAGTCAGTACGAGTCTGACAGTCCCTCCTGTAACGCCCTGGGCGGTAGGGCTCATTTGATGATTTTACCACAATTAAAAAACTGAATGGATAGCAAAGTAGGTGTATAAGTACCATGATGAAAGGAATAAATGATACACCAGGGTTTCCACTAGGTTGTTTGCCCAGTAACTTAATCGAACAAAAACATACCTGATCATCTTCCTTAGCTGGAGGGTGTGGTCCCGATAACTTGAGTTTGACGAAACGGGCTATTGTTGGCTCGGGAAGGGCAGCTGATCTAAGCACAGAAAGAGAACATCACAATAGAATAAAAGTTGATCTATATTCATCCAATATCTAGATCCAGTGTCACCGGATTCCACCGCCGGATTGCCACCTTAACAATGCAAACCAGTACAGCGTCCAGGTGGCCTACCATGAACTGTTAACGCGATCCAGTTTAGGCTGTGGGAAAGAGATGGCGCTAGACGACTTGTATAGCTCTGTCTCTTTCCCACAGCCTAAACTGGATCGCGTTAAGAGCTCGTGGTAAGGCCCCAGTTTCCAGTGCTGGATTGGAATAGAGCACGTTCCATTTTTAAATTAAGCGACCCTGGGTTCAACTACTGTATCAATGTTAATCAGTCTAAAAGAATTTACTCAAAACATTCCGATTTCAGAAGTGTTTTCTTCCGAGAACGTTTGAGCTGTGGAAAGAATTCCTTTTCGAGGTTTTCCCAAAGAACTACAACATGGAACTTTTCAAAAAGAGTGTGAAAAAGTTTCTGCAGGGTCGACAATGCGTGGGGGATATCTCTGATGTTGCAGGCGTCCGTAGGCTATGGTGACCGTGTATACCATCAGGCAGGTGGACCGCATGCTTGCTAGTCGCCATAATGGTATAAACTCAGAAAAAAACCTTTTCTCAGGTTCCAGATATTTTCTTCATAATATAATTCGCATTTTTATCAGCCTTACCTTAGTTCTCTAGTCCTGGCTTGCTGCGCTGGTCTGGCGAGCGTGACCCTGCCAACGCTGGTGTATGTGGCGCCACATGGAGTGGCCGCTCCTTCGGAAACCAGCCCTCCTGATACCAGGACTTCCACGGATGATGCTGTAAAGAGATCCAGTCTTACTTGGAGGTCAGATAGTCGCTCCATGTAAAATACTGATATTCAGCTGACTCCGGTTAGACTAGGATCCCACCTTTTTTTTTACCGTGGTAAAATCATCAAGTGAGTCCTCCCACCCAGGGCAGGGCGGGACCTACTGTCAGACTTGTACTGACTAAAATCCACGGTGTCCTTCAATAGCCCTTTACGTGCCGGGGTCACGGTAATTCCTTAGTCCCGCGACCCCGGAGGATCCACCTTATCATATTTGGGAAAAGACAATGTTTTTTTTTTAATTCAGTGTTGAAGCCACGAAACTAAATTCTCGGCTTGCAGCCTTGGAAAGAGCTGCCATGTCTTCTAATACTCACGTATAAGCTGATGATGTGCCAACAGCTGGAGCTTGTGGACTGAGGTCACCCTCGCGAGCCGTAGCAGCAGCTCGTGGGGCGGAGCACCCTCGCTGCGCCATCCTCGAGCTGCGGGACCCTGGGAGTTCAGCTCGCATGCTGGGTAGGAACTGTCTTCACCTGAATGAGAATTAAAAATGGTAATTCAAAGTAACTGAGGCTGTTGACAAACTGCTGTTGACTCATAAGATGAGTGGAATTAGGCTATTTTTATCGTTGCAAAATAATTAAATGAGTCCTCCCACCCAAGGCGGAACGGGAGGGGACTGTCAGACTTGTACTGACTAAAATCCACGGTGTTGACACAGTCCCTCGACCCCAGCCAGTCTTTGAGGAAGTCTTAGAGAAGGAGGAAGCTTAGGTTAGCCCATAGACTAATCTAAGCTTCCTCGGTAACGGTGGTGGACGCCCACGGACGATCTCCGGCCACCGAAGGCGCGGGCATGCGGGCGGTGAGTAAAGGGCAACTCGCTGTCCGACCATGGACCATGCCCGAATCGACGGCGCGTTGTGTTCCACGCGCGCCTCAAAGAGCGTTAGCATAATGACTCATTACCGTGACCCCGGAACATAAAGGGCTATTGAAGGACACCGTGGATTTTAGTCAGTACGAGTCTGACAGTCCCTCCCGCCCTGCCCCGGGTGGGAGGACTCATTTGATGATTCTACATTGAAAAAAAAAAAAGCTTCCTCGATAAATAGACTATCCGACACACAAAGAGTTTTTCAATTTGAACCAGTGGTTCCTGAGATTTGCATGTTCAACCAAACAAAATCTTAGAATTGAAAAGTTCTTTTTGTGTTGGATAGTAGGTACATTTATCAAAGAAGGGTATATAATAAACATCATGATATGACCTATTACGGCCGAGCAGCGGTGGTGAAACTACGGAGAATGTAATATAAGCTGCAATGTTAATAACTTTATTGAAAGCGACTATGTCGTGCTTTGACATGCATGTAGGGTTGCCATCCGTCCGGGTCTCCCCGGATTAGTCCTAGTTTAGAGGGCGTCCGGGCGGCTTCATTTTTAGTCCGGGTTTAAAAATGTAAGGTCTTGGGCCGCCCGCGACACTTGCACACTTCACCGTCCCCCCAACCCTCCCGACGCAGTTGCCACGGTGCGCACTTCGGCTCATGGTTCTGGACTGTAAGTGTCTAAACACACTATGCCGAAGTTACGCGACCGAAGTTCGGCGCAATTACGCCTGCAATGCTATTTGAATTACTGACGACACACTATACCGAAATTACGTCGCGTCATAGCGTACAGCGTAACTTCGGTCGGGAGTAAGTTCGGCGGGAACTTATTCTGTGACCACACATTATACGCGACCGAAGTTCGGTTCGATTACCGACGAAGATCCGGGGGCGGGGAGCAGGAGGGAGCCGCCCGCACCACCCGCGACGAATTTCCGCCGCGTAAGTTCGGCACTTATGGTGTGTCATATCAGCCGAATACGTCGGAACGTGAAATCAGCTGCCGAACTTCCGTCGCGTGGGGTTTTCACGCGTCTTTTCCTGGTTTCCAAATTTTAGAGATGGCAACCCTACATGCATGACATTCCCAAACCGAGTTCTAATTTATTTCCCTTTCTTTAAGTAGCACGAGCTTCCACTCGTGCTACTTGAACTAATAACTTTAATAAATCGACGTTGATCGAATGATGTAGTTAAGGAATCCTAATACTCGTAAGTTAGAGCTGGTTAGAGCGACTAGACAGGCGACAGGACCGGAATGGTTGGCGCTCTTTGGGGGAGGCTTACGTTCAGCAGTGGACGGCAATAGGCTGACAATATAGAGCGACTAGTTATTCATTTTTGATCAATTTGGCTGCCTTATTAAAGTAAGAATAAAACTGGCCCTTTATGAAAAATGAAAAACAAAGATTTTTCAGGAAAGAAAAAATCTGCTGTGAATGGACTCGAACGCGCATCTTATGGATAAGGCATATTTATAGAGATTAGCATCAATTTTGGTTTACTTAGCAAAAGAAACAATACGTGTCAATTTTTTTTTTTAATCTAACTGACGATGACGGACTTATTATAATTTTTGAGTAAAATAGGCAATTCCGGGCATGCGGGCGGCGAGTAAAGGGCAACTCGCAGCCCGACCATGGACCATGCCCGGGTCGACGGCGCGTTGTGTTCCACGCGCGCCTCAAAGAGCGTCAGCATAATGACGGGGCCCCCTCTCTAGAGGGCGAAAGCCTGCCGGGGTCGCGGGACTTATCTCATTACCGTGACCCCGGAACATAAAGGGCTATTGAAGGACACCGTGGATTTTAGTCAGTACAAGTCTGACAGTCCCTCCCGCCCGCCCTGCCCGGGGTGGGAGGACTCATTTGATGATTTTACCAAGCAAAAAAAAAATAGGCAATTCAATAATTACAAGGCTGACATTTTATAAGAAACGAAGCGCTAAGTCACCCACCTAATCAAATAATAAAAAAAACGTCTATCGAATATCGAACTATCTAATTCCAGATTATAATGAATCCACCCACAGAAACAACAAGTAACCTATCGATCGCTCCTGTGCCCGACTGTGGCTTTACATTTTTAATGGAATATTTCACTTGTAGGCGATGAATTCTTGTCATAGTGTGGACTAAGTTACTACGTACTATAATTCGATAATAATGGAAGAAATATGAAACGGCGGAACCTATAGTTTGCTATTTATTTGAGAGTGAGAATTTTTTCCAAAGTACGAACTGTTTATTCCCACTGTCTCAGTAAAGGGGATAATGGAACTTGAATAACTTAATAAGGTATTTGACTGAAAAAATCTAATTAGTCCGCCGTCAGTTAGATTAGGTAAAAAAAAATGAAACGAATTTTTTCGTTTGTTCCGTGAATCAAATTGATGAAATACAACATTTTCAAAATTGCTAATAGGGTTGCCATCCGTCCGGGCTTCCCCGGATTTGTCCTAGTTTAGAGGGCGTCCAGGGAGCGTCCTGGGGGCGGGGGGGGCTTCATTTGTAGTCTGGGTTTAAAAAATTATAAAAAGAAAATAAATAAAAAGGTAACTTTTGATATTTTCAACTGTTTTTCATTAAGTACACTATGTTAAAAAAAAACCTGTTGACATGTCCGGGTTCAGGACTCTAAAATCCGGGATTTTCAGGTGTCTTGTCCTGGTTTCCAAATTTTAGATATGGCAATCCTAATAATACGTCATAAGCAAGTGTAGTTGTTGTAAGCTTGTGACGTAATATATAAAATTGACATCAAAGGCTTGGTCGGAAAAGTTCTGGAGTAACTTTTTCCTCAAGTTCAAGTCACGCCGATCGATACAGTTCAGGTGACAATTTACAGGTAAGCTTTTTTTCAGATCCAAGGGATTGGTTGATGCCTTTCCTATTAAATAAGGTCGACTGGTAGAAAATGCCTAAATTATTAAGCCCTCCGGCGCCGCTGCACATTTTTCTACTAGTGCATAGTTTCTAAAAATAAAAACGATAGTTCGAAACGCCTTTTAAGTTCTGTCGTTTATAAACATATTTGCCGAAAATTTCGAATTATGAACTATTCAATATTCAAATTAATTGTAGGTAATTTAGAATATCAAAAAAAATTAAAAAAATAAAATTAATGCAATAGTTTACACAGCACAGCGTTGTTTTTAACCTGTCAGGTCACCTTCGAAAAAGAATTTCATCATGGAAAACGTCTGTGCAATCATTTTCTATAACTTTCAGAGGCCTGGCGCGGCTTCAATGTTTCGAAGAGATAATATTTTCATTCTTGAAGCCCCCATGTCTACGGACTGTCGAACGCTTATACTTAGAATTTCAGCGTGAACACACCAGTCTTAATGACAAATCTCGTGATGGACGTCTAAAATCCGTCTTCACTGAAGATAACGTCGTTGTTGTATTCAGAAGATCTTGCATGAGGCGCTTGGTGTGATAATGTTTTTTTATTATTATTTATTTATTTAAAAAATCTTAAACTATCATTACAGGTCTAGAAACCCAATGCGATAGCTAAGACTACTTATAATATTAACTATTTTAAATGACATCTATTACTAACAATTTACACAATACATTAACATAAAATTACATATACCTAACTAAAACGATACAACCTTATAATTAACCATTTATGCCAATTTAATTTCAATTTAATTCCAATTTTATTTCATTTTAATTTCAATTTGATTATAATTTGATTTCAATTTAATTTCAATTAAATTCCCAATTAAGTTCAATTTAATTTTGATTTAATTTTAATTTTGCTAGTTTCTCGTGGGATGCCACGTTTGCTTTCTCAGGGCTAGTGCCCTAAGGAGCAAATCAAAAAGAATAACAGAAATAAACGGTGCCTAAAACCGGGAGGCACAATTAGTTAATCGATAGTACAGTACTTCCATTACTGTAATGGTCACTAGACACCCACAACCCGTACTTTAATACTGAATCAATGATAGCCACCACTAATTGCTACCACACTTCCATTTTAATGGAAAAAGAACTTTGTTGTTAGAGTCTAAAGTTGGTTTTTGTTTGTCAGGGAAAGTAAATAATGGTGTTGTTCTTTTGTTTGTTAAATGTTCGATAATTTAGCTTCATAGTACCATTAAAGTATTGGTCGGACCTCCTACCCAGGGCGAAGCGGGAGATAGTGTCAGTCATATTATACTGACTTAAAACGCATGTGATCCTTGAATAGCCCTTTACGTTCCAGGATCACAGTGTCCTGATGAGACAGTCCCGCGACCTCAGACAGTCGCGCGACCCCATGGTCCATAATTTTGATAAATAATTTTAAACACGTCATACAAACAATCTGTAGCCTTTTCCCCATGGAGGTACGCCTCGACAAAATCAAAGCTAGAGCTTTGATTTTGTCTACAGACAAATTAAATGTAACTTACCAAGGCTGACAAGAAAAAGCAATTGAAATAAGAAACACAAGATTATCAATCGCGAAAATTGTCATGTACAGTCAGCATCAAAAGTCGATGACCACATTCAGATTTTCAAAATTACTGTACATTTATATCACCCATAAATCGCTCAACAAGATAGGCGCCAGTATTGAATGAACATCATTAAAGTTCAAAATTAACTGAACACTACTCGTCAAAGGTCACTGAACACCGTTTTGTCAAAAATTGCTGATCGTTATAATATCCGAAAACGCCATAACATTCAGTTTTACAAAAGTCACTGAACAATATAAAATACTTGTTTTAGTTAGGTATCTAGTGTAATCACGACAATGTCTAAAAATAACTTCACTTAATAAATAACAAAAGTGACTGAACAATATAAAATACTTGTTATAGTTATCTAGTTGAATTCACGGCAACGGTCAAAATTAACTTAACATAATAAATGACAAAAGTCACTAAACATTACTTTGTTTCGGATACGTAGCCACTTATAACTTCTATCTAAAAGTAGCTGAACTGCATACTAAAAAATCTTTAGAGTTATAAATCCAATCGTGTCCTATCCAAACTAAATCATGTAAAAAAAATTAAATGGATGTGAATTTCGAATTTAACTTTCCAAAATAATTTTGTTTTTTTTTTCATAGGATCATTGAGAAATATTAGAAGTGGGTGTTCAAGCGGCAAGCACATTTTCCCATTTTTTTTTTTTATACATTCACTTTTCTTGATTGTGGTTCCGGTTGGATTTTTGCAACTCAATTTTAAGGCACTTCCCGATAAGCTAGCTGACTGAAATTTTGCACACGCTCTGAATTTTGATGACAATACATGACTAGCTAAGAAACGTCATAACAAATCCAATATGGCGGCCTCTCCAAGATGGCGGACTGGCTGTTTGAAATTCACCCCCATGATATGGGTATCAAATAAAAGGGTTTGCTGTCAAAATACGAAAAAAATAGTCACGTGACTTTAATCCAATGTGGCGGACGTCCAAATTGGCAGACAGGCTATTTGAAATGCGACCCTATGATATGGATATCAAATGAAAGGGTTTGCTCTCAGGAATACGAAAAAATAGTCACGTGACTTAAAACCAATATGGCGGACGTCCAAGATGGTGGACTGGCTGTTTGAAATCCACCACCATGACATGGGTATCAAATGAAAGGGTTTGCTGTCAGGAATATGAAAAAATAGTCACGTGTCTTAAATCCAACATGGCGGACATCGAAGATGGTGGATTGGCTATTTGAAATGCACCCCCACGATATGGGTATTAAATGAAAGGGTTTGCTGAATGGGATACGAAAAAAAATATCACGTGACCTAATCATCCAATCCAACATGGCGGCCGTCCCAAGTTGGCGGATAAGAAGTAAATTAAGTTTGAATAATAAAAAGACTAAAAAGTATAATTTTTAGTCCTTGCTAAAAGCGTGTTTTTCCCACGTTTTTGTTTGTTTGTCGTTCCGGTTGGATTTTTGCAACTCAATTTTGAGGCATTTCCCAATAAGCTAGCAGGCTGAAATTTTCAGGGTAGCTTCAAACCTTTGCAAGTTACACCCACGATCTATACACGTCATGTAAATATATCCCATAAATAATCCCTTAAATAATATACGCCCCCACGTTTTGAGTAGCCCCTCTCTCAGCCCCGTAGGGTTATTTTCTATTTTTAGTTAAAGACGTGGGTTTTTAGATTTTCTAAATCTATTTATTTTTAAGCATATTTTCCAAAATAAACTCGCAAGCATGATTATAAAAACAAGAAAAGTGAGTGTATAAAAACGTGGGAAAATAAGCATATTCCGCTTAAAAAATGTTCCGTCGACGTCATCTAAACTTTCTGTATCACGATCGAATAGTGACCGTATTTGTATAGAGCTGTTAGACTCACTATCAAAAATCACGCAGATTCTGATTGAATTTATACCATCGACGTAATTAATCATTTTTATAGTTTGATTGAATTGTAACCTTATTCGTAAAGCAATAAGACTCATTTTCAAAAATAACGCAGATTCTGTTCAGATTCATACCGTCGACTTAGTTTATGATTGTTATAGTTAAGACTAAAAATTATACTTTTTAGTCTTTTAATATTCAAACTTAATTTACTTCTTATTCGCCAACTTGGGACGGCCGCCATGTTGGATTGGATGATTAGGTCACGTGATATTTTTTTTCGTATCCCATTCAGCAAACCCTTTCATTTAATACCCATATCGTGGGCACCCCCACGATATGGGCATTTCAAATAGCCAATCTGCCATCTTCGATGTCCTGGACTTAAGACACGTGACAATTTTTTTCATATTCCCGACAGCAAACCCTTTCATTTGATACCCATGTCATGGTGGTGGATTTCAAACAGCCAGTCCACCATTTTGGACGTCCGCCATATTGGTTTTAAGTCACGTGACTATTTTTTCATATTCCTGAGAGCAAACCCTTTCATTTGATATCCATATCATAGGGTTGCATTTCAAATAGCCTGTCTGCCAATTTGGACGTCCGCCACATTGGATTAAAGTCACGTGACTATTTTTTTCGTATTATTGACAGCAAACCCTTTTATTTGATACCCATATCATGGGGGTGGATTTCAAACAGCCAGTCCGCCATCTTGGGGAGGCCGCCATATTGGATTTGTTATGACGTTTCTTAGCTAGTCATGTATTGTCATCAAAATTCAGAGCGTGTGCAAAATTTCGTCAGCTAGCTTATCGGGAAGTGCTTGCCGGAACGACAATCAAGAAAAGTGAGTGTATAAAAAAAATGGGAAAATGTGCTTGCCGCTTGAACACCCACTTCTAATATTTCTCAATGATCCTATGAAAAAAAAAAACAAAATTATTTTGGAAAGTTAAATTCGAAATTCACATCCATTTAATTTTTTTTACATGATTTAGTTTGGATAGGACACGATTGGATTTATAACTCTAATGATTTTTTAGTATGCAGTTCAGCTACTTTTAGATAGAAGTTATAAGTTTACACGCTACGTATCCGAAACAAATTAATGTTCAGTGACTTTTGTCATTTATGATGTTAAGTTAATTTTGACCGTTGCCGTGAATTCAACTAGAAAACTAAAACAAGTATTTTAAATTGTTCAGTCACTTTTGTTATTTATTAAGTGAAGTTATTTTTAGACATTGTCGTGATTACACTAGATACCTAATTAAAACAAGTATTTTATATTGTTCAGTGACTTTTGTAAAACTGAATGTTATGGCGTTTTCGGATATTATAACGATCAGCAATTTTTGACAAAACGGTGTTCAGCGACCTTTGACGAGTAGTGTTCAGTTAATTTTGAACATTAATGATGTTAATTCAATACTGGCGCCTGTCTTGTTGAGCGATTTATGGGTGATATAAATGTACAGTAATTTTGAAAATCTGAATGTGGTCATCGACTTTTGATGCTGACTGTACCTACGTGGAATCCAGTTTCAAAGTATCGTAATAATGTCTCTACAAAACCTGAGTGTGTTTTGCCGTGACTTAAAATCGACCTTACTGACGACGCGATGCAACGCTTTTATCTACAAGTGAAAATTATACCACATAGCACTATTCCATCATTACCACTACGACATACATAATCTATATACAGGGTGATTTGTAATTCGATGCAGTCCTTGAAATGGGTGATACTAGACCTTATTTGCAACAATTTTAACCCCGACAATAAGGGGTCTAAACTGACTGGTTTTAGAGATATCGAACTTTAAAGATTTTTCTTGAAATATTCTAGATAAAGACCGATTTTGCTTGATGCGATCGACCAAAATTAAGCGCATTGACTCAAAAAGCTAATATCAGATAGCAGTTTGGACAAAAACCACAGGAAAAAAAATGTGGGGGCGAAAATACATTATAACCGATTTTCGTTGATTTACTAAGTACTTTGTCAGTAACAACCCTAATTTTCTGGTAAGACACTAACTAAAAGTGGATACTGTGGCACCATTTTAGAAAGGTAATGAGACAAGGAAGTTTTTTTTTGTAATTTGTACACCAAGTGTCATACATTTATTTTGAAAAATATGCTTTGAAATACAAGGAAAGTTTGAAAATCTTCAAAACAGAAACTTTATGACACTTAATTTCCCAAGATGTGATTATTTTTATAACAAACTTGTATTCACTAGATTCAGTCGTTCATATTCTATCAGAAAAGCATAAATTCTAAGTGGTGACTATCGTTAATTTCTAACAATAAGCACTTAATGAGGGAGAGGTGGAATTTTTTCGAAAAACCTTTAAAGTTCGATATCTCCAAAACCAGTCAGTTTAGACCCCATATTGTCGGGGTTAAAATTGTTGCAAATAAGGTCTAGTATCACCCATTTCAAGGACCGCATCGAATTACAAATCACCCTGTATATCCTAAACTATTAATTAAAATGTGTGTAACAAATAAGTGGCTGTGGTCGAAGAGTTAGCCACTAGATGTTAGTGGTATTTTTTTTGGCGTGGTAAAATCATATCAAATGAGTCCTCCCACCCAGGGCGGGACGAAAGGGACTGTCAGACTTGTACTGACTAAAATCTACGGTGATCTTTCAAAAGCCCTTTACGTTCCAGGATCACGGCTGCCTGATGAGACAGTCCCGCGATCCCGGACAGTCCCGCAAACCCCGGATGTTAGTGGTAATATTATTATACGCTCATCTGTTATTTGATAAAAGTTAACATACGCTAGAGACTCCAAACGACGATATTTTGATAATCAGGTAGCCTAATTAAAGCGCGTACTGATAATGTTAATTTTAAATGTAAAACATCATAAATGGCGACTAGTTAATGTAAGGCTCGCACGTTTTTTGCCCATAGTTTTTACACTCCAAAATTTAAAGTTTAAATTAATAAAAAAAAATTGAATAGTGCCTTTTATATTGTACTCAATGTGAGCGAATCAGCTTTACGTAAACCGCTACCGACAGTGCCGATAGCCCCCGAACTTGGCTGACAAGAACGATCGACTTGGCCGACAAGAATGAACGACTTGGCTGTCAAGAATAAACGACTTGGCCGAATAGTCGGTTTCAATTTAGAGATGATGAAACACTAAATTTGCATAGGCACACAGAGAAGTCAATCTAGGGCAGATTATGTACAATTCCATTCTTATGTATGAAGGCATTTATCCTTGAATTGACTCTGATTCACTCTGAAGGTCAGTTCATCAACAGATTTAGAAAGCCTTTTATTTTCAACCTGATACGTAAAAAAACGTGGGAAAATGGCATTCGTCATTACGAATAGATTTGACTAGAGAGAAGAACGTTGAAAAAAATGCTCCTCGGGGTCTAAAAGCAATACCTACGTATAAAACCATATAATACGAATTGCGACAAAATTCGTGAAATAGAGTAAAAATTCTATTACTTACTTGGATTTACCGACTTATTTAGGGTAAAAGTCAGAAATTGATGGTTAAACTGAACAACGGGTGAAACTTGACTTCTAAGGATTTATAGGTAAGGTCTAGGTCTGGTGTTTACAGTTACATCTACAAAAATTAATACCGAACATCTGTGGGAATGTCGCAACCTCATAGAGTTGTGTGATAGTAGTGGAATATTATATTATTATTATTAATTAGGCGTTTACTGAGTCAATTTTCTATTTAGATTAACGAGGCCGAAGTATCAAAGGGTCATTTTGAGAAAATTAATGCACCGGTCTACTTATCAGACGTAGAGATTACCTTAATTAATGTTCGTTTCTTTGATTAGTACTTATTAGTTAAAAAAAACAATTGAAATAGACAAGGGTAAAACATCACGCTAAAAATTAGAAACCCTAAGCAGATCATTGTAAATTGATTTATACAAATATTTAATAGAAACTTAATTAGTGTTTTATAAAAAAATTTACTTACTTGTCGCATAAACCACATGAAACGGAATGCGTTTTGGCATTTTATAAGAAGAACAATATAAAACACTACCTCTTTATTTTAAAATCCAAATAGATATTCACTTCCATAGTTACGTATATTATTGTACAAATTGAAAACAAAACACTGTCAAATCATTTGAGGACACATTATATTTGTTGGAAACATATTTCTGTTATTTTGAAAGATATTTTACATTTCAGAGGTAAATAAAGACGGATTAATGTAAGAATATTATGAGAATGTGAGATAGAATAATAGTGTAGGATGGAGTGAAGTTGCTGCGAAGCGGGGCCGGTAAATTAATCAATATTGGCGCGGCAAAGTTCGCGCGGTAGAGTGCCGCGCAGGCTGCATTGATGGTAGCGCCATCTGTTGTCGAAGTTTTTTTCACCTAATAAACAAACAAATAAATAAACACTAATTTTTTTTTCACCTAGTACTATAAAGTTACACGGTTTACTACAAAGTTAACTTGTTGTGCCGTAGCAGTAAAGTAAGCAGTGGCGTATAATTTACTCTAAGGCCAAAAGGGCCATGTTGCCTTTTCAATATGCATACCTTCAGGGTGAAAACCTAGTTATCGCGGGACTGTCTTATCAGGTAACCGTGGCCCCGGAACGTAAAGGGCTATTGAAGGACACCGTGGATTTTAATCAGTATAAGTAAGTCCTGCCCTAGGTGGAAGGATTCATCGGATGAATTTATCAATAAAAAACCGGCCAAGTGCGAGTTGGACTCGCCCATGAAGGGTTCCGTAGCAGGAAGCATAGATTAGAGATATAATTATATTGAGATTAGTAAGTATTAAGTAATATACACAAACAATAAAATTAACTTTGTTTTTCATAGTATTTGTATGAATGGCAAAGTTATATTTGCGGTTTTTGAAAATGTACTATATGGGTCAGGACCAAATTTTTGACGTAATCGCACAACGGAAATCACAACGGAATGTGTCACAATGGAAAATAAATATATCACAATAAAATTGTTACGGTGTGTGTAAAATAGTCGTAAGATTTTAAATTGCTTTTTTGTCCTACCTAAGATCTTACGAATATTTTACACATACCCTAACAATTTTATTGTGATATATTTATTTTCCATTGTGACACATTCCGTTGTGATTTCCGTTGTGCGATTCCGTCAAAAATTTGGTCCTGACCCATATCTCAAAAACTGCTAACTGTATCACATCCAAACCAATTTTCGTTGGTAGTTTTGGTTGAGGTCTACAATAAATATTTTTTTTAGTTTTATCATTCTCTTATTTTAGAAGTTACGGGGGGGGGGGGGACACTTTTTACCACTTTGGAAGTGTCTCTCGCGCAAACTGTTCAGTTTAGAAAAAAATGATGTTAGTAACCTCAATATCATTTTTAAAGACCTATTCATAGATACCCCACACGTATGGGTTTGGTGAAAAAAAATTTTTTGAGTTTCAATTCTAAGTATGGGGGGCACCCCCAAAATTTGTTTTGTTTTGATTTTTGTGTGAAAATCCTAATGCGGTTCACATAATACATCTTTCTACCAAGTTTCAACAGGATAGCTCTTATACTTTCGACAAAAAGTGGCTGTGACATACACGGACAGACAGACAGACAGACAGACATGACGAATCTATAAGGGTTCCGTTTTTGCCATTTGGCTACGGAACCCTAAAAAGGGTGAAAACAGTAAAAAAGTTGTTTCTCCAAAGTTCAGTTTTTGACGTTCATTTCGGCGAATAATTCTGGAACCTGATGTTTTAGAGTTTTAGTGCAAAATTAATGTATACGCCTGCAAGTTTGTCGTATACAATTTGGGCATGGAACACTCAGTACGAAGTTAGACTCACACTTTACTATTTTTTTTTTTTAATTTCTGCGTTCTGAGCTTTACAGGCCCAGGTGGCCTACCATTATGTCTTAAAGCGAGAATAATTACAGTGTGGGAACGAGATGGCGGTAGACGACTTTTATAGCTGTCTCTTTTCCAAAATGGAATTGTCTCTAGGGAACTGCAAATAGGATGGATCGGGGGCTGGACGATGATGATGATGATGATGTGGGATTAAAGAAAATAAGTTACACTGAAAATGAAAACAAATATTTTATTGACTTATAAAATTTCATATGGAACTTTGGCATAGTTTACAATTAAGAGCTTGTTAATGTTAAAGAACATTACAAAAACAGCTGATATATCATTGACCTTATTTAAAAATATTGTTTTTTGTTTCTTGGCGATTGAGTTGTTGTTACAGAGTTACCTTATGTTAGTTGTTACAGAGGTATTTTACAACCTTATTGTAATATGTTAAAGTTTAAAATGATTTTGGCACACTTGTACGTGGATTGTTAGGATCACTATAGCTTTGACAGACTTGTTAGTAGTAGTAGCAATCTAAAAACAACCTTATCACTCACAATATAAATACTACTGTGATTTTGAAAGAACGCAATGCGAATATATTATGAAGGTTTAAAGTTGAACTGATGCCTTACCACGAGCTCTTAACGCAATCCAGTTTAGGCTGTGGGAAAGATACAGAGCTATACAAGTCGTCTAGCGCCATCTCTTTTCCACAGCCTAAACTGGATCGCGTTAAGAATTCATGGTAGGCCACCAGATCTTTGTTTCAGTTACTTACTTTAAGATTGCTGTTTGGTTACAGCCAATTCTGTCAAAGAAGTTTTTGTTGTAGATTGATGAGGTTATGTACAGACGCCAGCACATCAAGATACCAGATTTTTGGGAAAAATTTACAGATTAGGGTGGGTTAACTTTGAAAGAACATTAGCCACAATCATCGGATACAGTAGTTGTTACTAGTTGTGTTAGTAACGCTCAAGATCCAGTTCAAATGAGAAGTGACCCTGGTACTAATTCCTGGTGTGGTTGACGCGCAGTAGCGACCGTAGCTAATGATTCCAACGAGCTGCAGTGCTCCGGTGCTGGGGTCCGTCCAAAGTAGAGGGCCGCCGGAGTCATTCTGGGAAATTAAATGAAAGCATGCCATGAGTCAGTAGGCAAGGGCAGATCCAGGCTTCTAGTCCGGGGGGGTCACATTGTCGAGGTTAATTTAAGCAAATACTTATGTAGTGCCGAAAATTTTTTTTTTTTTTGCAATTCGATTACTTTGTTTGTCGACTTATATTATCAGCCTATTGCCGTCCACTGCTGAACGTAAGCCTCCCCCAAAGAGCGCCAACCATCCCGGTCCTGGGCAGTCCGCATTCATCCGCTGCTAGCCACCTTCCTTAAATCATCGACCCATCTTTCAGCGGGGCGTCCTACACTACGTCTGCCCATTCGCGGTCTCCACTCTATCACATGTTTGCTCCATCTGCCGTCTGTCTGTCTACAGACGTGGCCGGCCCACTTCCACTTCAACATGCTGATTCTAAGCGCAATGTCGGTTACTTTGGTTCTCTGGCGAATGACTTGGTTACGAATCTATCCACCAGAGAAACCCCGAGCATTGCTCTCTCCATTGCACGCTGAGCAACCTTAAATTTGTGGACCAGACCGATGGTAAGTGTCCACGTTTCGGCTCTGTAAGTCATTACGGGTAGGAAACATTGGTTGTAAACCCAACCGGGGTTTACAACCAATTAAGGGATTGCGGGATCGATGATTCAAAGATATGACACAGCTTCCCGAATGCCGCCCAGCCCAAGATTCATTCCGAGACCCACACGCCTTGAAGAATCGCTCAGGCTGTTCAGCATTTCTTCCAGCTCCTGCAGAGACTCTGCTATGATGACAATGTCATCCGCAAATCGGAGGTGCGAAATGTACTGACCGTTGATATTTACACCCCGTCCTTTCCAATCAAGCGTCTTGAAAACGTCCTCCAATGCGTTTGTAAACAGTTTCGGAGAGATGACGTCTCCCTGTCTTACCCCTCGACGCAGTTGGATTGGTTTTGTGCTGTGTTCTTGTACTTGGACGGTCATTGTTGCGGCCTTATACTGACATCTCATCACCTCAACGTAGCGGCAGTCGATGAGGCATCTGCATAGACTCCAGAACAACCCAGGTCTCGACGGTATCGAAGGCCTTCTCGTAGTCCACATACGCTAGGCACAGAGGCTGGTTATACTCCTCGGTCTTTTGAATCACTTGCCTAAGGGTGTGTATGTGGTCCACGGTGCTGTAGCCTTTTCGAAACCCAGCCTGCTCCGGTGGCTGAAAGTCATCGAACTTTTGGGCGAGACGATTTAAAATAACCCTCGAGAACAGCTTATAGATATGGCTCAGGAGTGAGATGGGGCGGTAGTTCTTAAGGAGGTTTGTTGACTTGTATGTACTAAAATGATCGAAAAGCAAAACACATAAAAACATCATGAGCGAGCGTAAGCGTAGCAAGCTCAGATTTTTTTACCAAGACCCGGATACATTTGCTACTTTACCATTCTATTGACGGAATAATAATATTCCACAACTATCACACAACGCCATCTAGTCCCAAGCTAAGCAGAGCTTGTGTTATGGGTGCTAGACAACTGATAAACATACTTATATATTTCTAAATACATAAATATTATAGATAAATTACACCCAGACACAGAACAAATGATCGTGCTCATCACACAAACATTAGTCCTGGGTGGGAATCGAACCCACGACCTCCGGCATAGCAGTCAGGGTCACTAACCACTAGACCAACAGGCCTGTCGAATAGTGAGTTACTTTGTTGCCTTATACAGAAAAATTAGCGACTTTGCGAAAATAAAAATTTTCGCAAAGTCGCTAATTTTTACTCCCGGACTGAGACTGAGAGTGGAATGGAAAAATGGGGTCCTAAAATGTTGCTTTGTATAATGATCGAAAAGAACAAGAAAGAAAGGGTCATCGGTGAGCGAAGCGAGCTGCAAATTTTAAGCATTCACATAGGTTTGTTTTCTTTATAGTTGTCAGAGATTTCAGGGGGTATTTTACCAAAACCAAAAATAATTTCGGTCTGGTTTATGCTGCCGCTGCCGAGACGTGATGCCCTAAGCAATTACTTAATTTGATTATGGGTTAATACGGGACTGATTTTACCTGACAAGCGTCCTTCCCGCTAGAAAAGGTGCACATTTGCCGGTCAGTCACCAGAGCTCCTCTGGAGCTGCAAGTGGTTTGTGCGAGCACGTCCAGGTCTACCATCCTGAGGGCGTTGGAGGTCGGTCCTCCGATGAATAGCGTGCCCCAGCCTTGGGAAGAATATTTGTCAATTAGTACTAAGTGGAAAATGGTCATGGTGTTTTTTTTTCTCTAGACTAAACCTCAAAATCATTTAGTTACAGAGATAATGAGAATTAGAGAAAAGGAAGCAAGCTAACTAAGTAATCCCCTTCATATTAGGTTCCTTTAAATCCTGAACACAGTAATAGAAACCGCGCACATCAGGTGGCCTACCACGACGTCTTAAAGAAGGTTGCCAAATTAATTAAATAAATTATTATTATTAAAGCGAGAGTTCCCACAGCTGAACTACTCACGCTTTAAGACGTCATGGCCACCGGACCTCTTGGCCTTATTCGCCAGTACGCTGGGTTTATAGCTAAGTCGGATGTACTTACCCAAGGCAATTACTCTAGTGCCAGCGAAAGTATTAGCCGTGAACCTGAATGGCAAGCACACGGGTCGCACGAGGTCACTCAACACCACGGGTTGAGCCACCTTCACTAAAGATATGTCGTTGTCGTAGTTCGTTCTGGAGAATAACAAAGATCAAACCTTAACAACACGTCTGTAATCATCACAGATAGTTACCTGATGGTACCCTTTTAGAGCAATGGAAAGAGTTATTTTGCGTGATAGAATTTGGAACGAGGATATTCGTCAAGAACATTTCAACGAGAACATTCGGCTTCATTCAATCAGCTCTTAAAATGGTAATGGTAATGGACAGGCAGGCGCTTGTAGAATTGAAAACTGTTGAAGAAGGAACGTTCTCAAATGGCGACCACGTAATGGAAGACGCAGTGTCGCATGCCTCCCACTATATGGACTGACGACATCGTGGGAATGGCGGAAAATCTGACAACTAGTCTTATTTATTGGTATCGTACTACTCAGTTACTGGGTTGTGGAGGTCAGATAGGCAGTCGATCCATATAAAATCGACCACAACATAGTTGGAAAAAGGCTAGGCAGTAAATGATGATTATGGAATACACTTACTCAGTAAAACCTGGGTGTTGGATGAATAAGGATACGGCATACGCCTTTGTAGCTGGCGAATCCCCTAAAAAAAAAAGTGTTTAATCTTTAGCGAGCTGTCCATTCACCTGACATCAGTCATCTTTTCCATATCCTCGGTACCCCGAGATCATGTAAACGTCATGAGGGTTCCAAAAAAACATAACTTATAATTATTTAAAGGAGGAGGAGGAGGTTGGAGTTTTCCAGAAAAACCGGAGTAACGACATAGCTTGCAGAGTGAAGTGGCAGTAGGTTTGTCGAAGGACCCCTGGGGCGGTGGAGAAGACGAGTCCTGGAGAGGAGACCGCGGATCAGCAGGTGTGGGACGCCCCACAGTTAGATGGACCGACGACCATAGGAAAGTAGCACAGACAGACTGGATCAATGACGTATTATATATAGACACGCCATGAACGAACATCGCGGCGCTTAAAAACGGCGACAATACTAGAACTACTTATACGCGTGTAGAAAGAGAAAGAAAATATGACACCGTACGGCAGGAGGGAGACGAAACTACGCGCAATGTGGCCAATTGGCTTCATTTTTTGTTGCCATTTTAGAGTGCGGACAACGTATCTATAGTTTATAATTATATCATTGGACTGGATGCAGAAAGCGGAGGACAGAGTGATGTGGAGCAGCCTGGGAGAGGCCTATCTCCAGCAGTGGACTACGATGGACTGAGTTGATTGATTGATGGGATTCTATAATTTGCTTGTTTTTAAGATGATGATGCACATCTATAGCTTCTGTGGGAGGGTTTTCGTAAACTGTTCCGGATGTGTGTAAACGGAAGTGTAATAGGACATCAAAAAACATGATATTTGGTTTGACCTTTGAGGTATTACTTGAAATAAATGCTTTGATTTTGATTATTCGTAGTCTTGGTCGCATAAGTATAACATGTCGCGTTGTCGAAGCCGAAGGCCTCTTTTAAGGACAAGACGCGCATCGGGTGTAGCGTTTGGCGGGGAGCCAAACGCATTGGGGGATCGAAACAGTAACAAGTGACGAACAATCGCACGCCGTCGACTAACGCGCCACGTGTCCTTGAACGAAGCCTAATAGAGGTTCTGAAGTGGTCACTTTCCTAATGATTCACTTCGTGCATTTCCAGCAACGCCTGCATCTTACCTGTGGTAACGTCATGTTCGCCTACGACGATGGCGTGGTCTCCCGGTAATTTACCCTTCGTACAATGGGCAGCTGTCAGCAGGTATGAAGTCGAGATGATAGTAGCTCCGCAAAAGATAGTGCTCGATCTATCTGCTAAGCCAGCCATCATTGTGAACTCGTTCACGCCTGTCTCTTGACCTCCCACTATGCGGTTCTAGAGTTAAATGAAAAAGTTTTAAAAAGTTGTTTCTTAAGTTTGCCGTATAGGTGTCATCCCAGAATTTGATCCTTATTAGCAACACTATGAAATGGTGTATTAATATAGAGTGTGATTTTTTCCCAAAACGAGCGGGTTCGATTCCTGGCCAGGATTATTGAATTTTCTAAAATCCAATGATGCAGTTTTAGGTTCGTCCATCCACGCCCAGTTGAAAAATTCACTCTGTATAAAGAACTTGCTATTGCCCAATTAACTTAGAATTTTTCTATCAAGGTGGGGCTGGCGTGGCTGGCCTGGCGTTATACTGTTGTATTCATCGCAAATAGTATTTTTTCCGGGATAAAAGTTTCTCCTTTCTTAGATCTGTGGTACCATATGTCCGTTTCTGTACAGCTGACAATGTATAAAATGCTAAATTTTAGTATAATCAGTTCAATGACTTAGGTGTGAAAAGAAAACAAATTAACAATTACTATCTCATTTATATTAGTTAGGATTACGATATAAGTCTGAATAAATAATAAATAAATAATATAATTTTTCCACACTATACAGTGGCGTAGCTAGTCAGAAAGGGCCCCGTATCAAAACTTGTTTGGGGCCCATCTAAGTGTGAAGTTATAGAGAATAAAGACAATAGCATCCTGACTCGTGTAACTAATGCTATTATTTATGTCATTAAGAGAATTTTGAAGGGAGATAGAAAATTGAGAATGCTGAGGCCTTACCAAGAGCTCTTTGTCTAGGTAGGCTGCGGGAAAGAGACAGAGCTATACAAGTCGTCTACCGCCATCTCGTTCCCTGAGCGTAAATTGGACCTCGTGGTAGGCCACCTGATCGACTGATAGTAGACAACTAAATACAGCCTTATGTTACACAGCTATATGTTAGGATTTCGATAATAGCTGTAGATAAAAAAAATTGAAAATCTGTTTAGACCGTCCGTTACAGTATTAAAAAAAAATAATGGCCACGTATTTATTTTAAATCAGTGAATACCTTTTGACAGAAATAAAACGCTTCAAAATTCAGGAGTGGAGGCTTTGTAACGGCATAACGCCTGTAAAATTATACCGACCGAGTGACGGATCTTTTGTGATTTTTAGAAGCATTGTATCTTCGTCAATAAGGGTCAAATATTTTTTGAAAATCTATCTTCCGGACTAATATTTTTTATTACTAATAAAATAGCCTATTGCATCCTATTATCTTATAACTAGATCGTATAATAGCCTAATTGGATCTTATAATAGCCTATAGGCCGCGAAAAAGATTTAATTTAAGAGCAACATTTAATATTTTTATTGTAACTGTCGGGGGAATTCTAAGAGCCGGTAATCACCTGTCTTCTTACTCCACAGGGGCAGGGCGACGCCGGGGGAGCGGTGATAGCTTGAGTCGTCACCGTACACTGGAACCGGCCTCCCAGACTACCACTAGAAGATATTAGACCTGTAACGTGAGTTTTGTTATATTTTTTTCGAAATAATGTCTCGCGTACATGAACGAGGCTATACGACGATTAGTGTACAAGGAGAAGCGAAAACAAATGATGAACAATTGATGCTATGCAGCTATGCTATTCTCTATAAGAAATCTCATCGCTGATGATCTCTATTAAATGTGCTCTTCGACGCAACGACTTTGAGATCGCCCAAACACGCAGCGCGAGCGCTCACCGTTCGCACCGCACGATTGGATAGTGTCGCTTTGTGCATAGCAAACCTAAGGGTGCCTTTCCATCAGAGATGTGCTATGTAGCTGTGCTGCGAGAATGTAAAACGATGAACTATGAAACTGTGTGACCGTTTCCACTGATGCTACGCTATGTCGCGGTGCGAGTAAGATGTGCATCGATAGATCGATAGTAGGGAAGACGACCCATATCACGCAGCCATAGCACGCATCCTTCCAATTAAAAAATACATCTTAGTTGAATCTGTTTCCACCAGTGCTGTGCTAGTAAGCCAATGAATATGATTGGTGGATATCAAACGCATCCGCAGCAACGTAGCATGGTACATCTCTGCTGGAAATGCAGCTAAAGTCGCAGCACGTGGCATGTGCGCTTCGGTACTCGGTGGCGCGGTTACAAGGCTTTGTTCATAGAGGATAGCATTGCAGCACATGAGTGCAGGTCCTTGGAGGTGATTATGGAAGTGATTATGGAAGTGGTGATGAAATCTGTTACTTACCGATGCTGATCTGTTGGTTAGTGGACAGCACACCGGTTAGGGATCCTGTGCCGCAATACGTTTCAGCTGCATTCAAATACGGGTCTCCCGATCTTGACACCAATAAACGGTCCAAGGAACATGATGTCGACTAGGAGAAGAAAAATATATTTGAAATTAAGACAGAAAAGGGATTTATTGATAGCAGGGTAGAATAAACTTATATAAAAGAAACCAAAGAAGTAAACTAAATGACGTTAGAAATAAAAAAAAAAAAAAACAATATTAGTGCTGTTACAAAAGGCTCATATCTCAGCACGTGTTATTACAAAAGGCTCCTATATCAGTACGTTACGTTCTATTACAAAAGGCTCCTATTTCAGCACGTGCTATTACAAAAGGCTCCTATCTCAGCATGTGCTATTACAAAAGGCTTCTATCTCAGCACGTGCTGTTACAAAAGGCTCCTATTTCAACACGTGCTATTACAAAAGGCTCCTATTTCAGCACGTGCTATTACAAAAGGCTCCTAAATCAGCACGTGCTATTACAAAAGGCTCCTATATCAGCACGTTCTATTACAAAAGGCTTCTATCTCAGCACGTGCTATTAAAAGCGAAATAAAGAGGTATAACGGACAAGTATGAATTGTTTGAACAGTAGACACAATTAGTTAGATCCTAAACATTTTTTCTCAATTTCCAGGTATAACTTTTTATATGCAGGGGCGGATTTGCAGTCCTAGCCGCTCTAGGCCCCACACCATGTGCCGCCCCTTTCTCAACAACCATCATATAGACTTAATTATTACTGAATTTACTTTATTGCCCACTTTGCACTGATTCAGAAAATTGGTTAACGTTAACTGAAACTTGCTTTTTTTACCTTGTAAAATTATCGAATGAGTCCTCCAACCTAGGGCAGGGCAGGACGTACCCACTGTCAGACTTGTACTGACTAAAATCCACGGTGTCCTTCAATGGTCGTTAGTCCCGCGACCCCAACAGGCTTTGGCCCTCTAAGGCCTGTCATTTTGCTGACAGCTCTCTGAGCGTGGAATACAACGCGAGTTGCCTATTACTCGCTGTCCGCATGCCCGCGCGTACGGTAGCCGGAAACTGTCCCGCGACGTCCGTTGCCGCGGGCGTCTCCCACTGTGACTGAGTCGTGAAATGGACGCTGTCCTCACTCTCACGCGTCCCGCCTCCTCCTTCGTTAGCAAGACTGCTTCTCAGAAGGAGGCGACTGCTTCCCACTCCATCTTGCCCCGCAGCATGGCCATGACCAATACCGCGCGCGGGAGTTCACCGCCTATCGCTTCCGTGAGGACACGGTGGTGCTCTGCCTAAGCGGGGCAGACCTGCACCGTATGCTCTACAGTTTCCTCCAGCGACCCTCGCAGTGGTGACACCCAGCCGTTTCTTCCTTCCCTATCCGACACAGGAACCTCCCGAAACTTCCGTGTCCGGTGAGGACCTACGTCAAGCGGAAGGTGCGGACGCCGTGACGCCTATCCAGCCTCAAAGAGGGGTCTTACCGCCGCAATCGCGGCGTGCCCGAACCTCGCTTGCGACAGTCGCTCCCTTCATACCATCATGAAATCGCGCCGGAGCTCTTCCTGCAGCTCCTCCACTTGTCGGGGCAGCGGGGTATTCGCTCCGGGCAGCGTTGCGCTTCCACGCGCCACTCATTGACGCTGCTACTTTTATAATAATTATTTTCTGAGGTTTCAGGGATTAAATATGACATAAATTGAAATTGAGAAATTATTTGAATTTGAGTTATTTCTTTTTATATTGTTACAATCAGTGATTTTTTTTTTGACACGATTGGCCGCCCCTAATATCTGGCCGCCCTAGGCCCGGGTCTACTGGGCCTTAGGGGAAATCCGCCCCTGTTTATATGTATATGTATACATTATAATAATATAGGTAGTTGTTCCCCGTGGTTTAACCCCGTCTGCTCTACTCCTATTGGTCGTAGGGTGATGTTAAATAGTCTAGAGGCCACCCAAGTTTGACTTTAGACTACCCTCTGATGTTCGTATGTGAAACTTGCGATAATTAATCGATAACAAATAACTTTGTAGTATATGACAGAATGGACTAAATACAGTTTACCAATACCTAGTATTTATTTGTCAAACTAGTTTCAAACATACAAAAAAAGTTTTTTAAAAAAAATATAACCGACTTCTAAAAAAAAACAAGCACGAAAAAGGGTTAAATAACCTACCAAAAAACTTTTCTTTCGGAAGTCGTTGGCTTTGCTTTTATATTTCATTGACTTTTTTTGCCACCGACTTCCGAAAGAAAAGTTTTTTGGTAGGTTATTTAACCCTTTTTCGTGCTTGTTTTTTTTTAGAAGTCGGTTATATTTTTTTTAAAAAACTTTTTTATTTTACCCTTTTTAGTTTAAATATTCAACCCAAATTCTTGTCAAATACATTATTTTCTTACATATGCACTAGAATTTTACTATCCATAGCACCGGTTATAACATCGCCCATGTACCCAATAAGCAAGAACACCAAAATAAATGATTTTTTTATAGGACCAAATGGCAGGTATACTGCATTTAACAATAACCCATAATTATGGGTGCAAAGTTCTCATCAGTATAAATGAATTAAGTCCAAATACAAGATAGCTGCTATAAACCGTTGAGGAGTTCCCTGAACTGTTCTTCGTCTTCATCATCAGAACCCTAATGACAGTTACAACCCATCTAGGTGTAAAGTTCTCATCAATATAAATGAATTAAGTCCAAACACAAGGTAGCTACTGTTAACCATTAAGGAATTCCCTGAACTGTCCTTCGTCTTCGTCATCAGACCACTAATAACAGTTACAACTCATCTAGGTGTAACGTTCTTATCAATACAAATTAATCAAGCTCAAACACAAGATAGCTGCTGTGAATCGTTGAGGAGTTCCCTCGAATGTCTCTCGGCTCCATCATCAGATATACTCCAGACCTTTATTAAATTGTAGTGCTTTGAAATACTTAATGAAAAAAAAATACTAAATCAGTTGATGCCTACTCCTTACTGTTAAGGAGTTGTACCTTCCATCATCAGCTCAGCTACATGAGATGACGATTACCATACGCAAGTACTTAAATTACTTCATAAAATTTGCGAAAAACGGTGTGTCGGCCTATAAAATTCGAGGGTTGCCCTCGATTTCTCCAGGATCCAATCATCAGATCCCAACTTGGTGACTATGGGACCACCTCAGAAGCACCTCCTTTCGAACAAAAAAAGAATTTAAAAAATCGGTCCACAATTGGCGGAGTAATCGCGTAACAAATAAACAAAAAAAAAAAAAAAAAAACATACCATCGAATTGATAACCTCCTCCTTTTTGAAGTCGGTTAAAAATTTAAAATTAATTGGTTAATTAAATGATTTAAAACAAAACTTTGACGCGCTCTTCAAATTACTGTTTAGCAGTTTAGCACAGATCCGCCATTGTTATTAAGGACGAAGATTTATTTATAAACCTCCTTTTAGAACCATTTAGTATAAACTGTCAATTAATTATAAAAGGATGCATTCATGTGAGCGACCTTTAGCAAAAATATGAATAACATATACGGAACCCTCTGTCCGTCTGTCAAAGAGCTCATTTTTGTCGCGAGGTAGTCATCTTTTCTTTGTAACGAAACCATAGCGAGATTCAGGAATCGTCGCTCATCTAACAACGCCATCTATCGAGAATAAAGGAACTAAAAATAAAATGACCAATAGCGATCTAATGTATGGCAAACGATAGATCACTTCAAGATTTAAAAAATATTTTTTTAATTTTAATAGCACGTCACAATTCTGAGATATCAAGTTCTTTGTTTTTTATGTACCCGCAATCGTTTATACACATTTATCGATCTATTTTGTAAATAACTGTGTGATTCAAAGTCTAATTTTTATTTAAAAATTTCATCTAGAGTGTGTAGACTACATCCAAATCGGTTTTGTTATGTTTGTGGGGAAAATTTTCAATTAAACCGTGTTTTCTTTGAAACAAATCCATTGAAAGAAGCCTATTTACATTATTTTGAAGTTTTTCGGTGTCAAATCAAGATAAAAATGAAAGACGTCACTTTGAGACGTCAGAAATGGATTGAATAATTCGACGCAGTAGGTAAGAACCCCGTTAGCTCGGTTGGAAAGAGCGTCGGAAGTACTGAATCCGGAGGTCGCGGGTTCAAATAATGCACGTCGGTCGAATTTTTCTTTCCAAAGAAAATGTTCATTTACACGTACCGTACGTTGAACTTTAAAAATACCTATTTAGTCGACCCAAAATAAATAATGTAACCACTGCTTCACATAAGTTGAGCTTGGTGAAGAATTTTAGCAAAGCTTTGGATACGTCCAAGTATGCAGACTTGGACTTCAATGACTCAGCTCTGTATTTCCGAATCTTCCGAAATTAAATGAAGGAACATTTGTGGGTCCTTAAATCAGGAGAATATTTGACAATACGATATTTGAGACCCTTTTAATCGAGTTAGAAAAGCAGCAGACAAGAACTCTCAGAAAAGTCGTTAACAAATTTTTAGGCAATTAAAAGTGATAATTACAAAGAGATTGCTGAAAATCTATTGCAAAATTATGATCGTATAAAATAAAAATAATATAAAATAAAATTATATCGTGTGAAATTATGGTCGTATGGATGTTAATATG
The DNA here is from genome assembly GCA_950005045.1 of Agrotis exclamationis. Taxonomy (NCBI): domain Eukaryota; kingdom Metazoa; phylum Arthropoda; class Insecta; order Lepidoptera; family Noctuidae; genus Agrotis; species Agrotis exclamationis. The sequence goes on from OX465438.1 coordinate 14,547,057, forward strand.
TTACTAAAAATTCATTTTTTGTTTTCGCATTTGGATTATTTCCAGAAAAACTTGAGTAAATTATGAACATGGTGAGGTGAGCGATTTCACCCAAGATTTAAAATCATTTCTGCAAAAAATATCAAGGATTTGGGGACCAAAATATGCTAGGTGACTACTGTTGGTCTGTTGTGAGAGATAGATAAAAATATCACTTTGAACAGAGCAACGTTATAAGATGTAAAATTTGATAAACGCTATTTGACACAACGTTTGATCACGTCAGTAAAAAATATTTCTTTCTTCAAAGAACATGTATAAACGGCTGAGGCTTATACAAATTCCTTCAAGCTACGTCATCGCGCCGTATCACTTTAAATTTTGGGACTGCTAGCGCCACTCCAGGTGCGCATACATTCGCAACGTCGTAATGCATTTATGACACAACATGGATAAACGTCGACGTGTAATAATGGTTGTACACATTTCATATTATCTTTGGTTGTATGAAAAACAGAACGTCGCTAATCGTCATTTATTTTGTATGAGAAAATGGTGCGCCGCGCAACAAACATTTGAATACCCAGATGCTCCGCTGAAAGTGATATGTGTAAAAAGAAGCATAAATTACCCATTTTTAACTGTTTATTCATTACTTAGATGTAGTTCTTTGTAATAAAAATTCTTAATGAATATTTCAAAAACCTGACGTGCTGGATTTTTTCCAATATTTTTTCCGAAATGTACTATACCTAAAGTAACGTAACCGTATATTATTCATTTCAAGGACAAAAATCGTATTAGTGTTATTTTACGATCGTTTTGTAAATTGACTCAAATAAATTCTTTAAAAATAATACAAAATAATACTCATGCAAAATTTAAAGGGTATTTTTTTAATGGAGAAATGTTTTATTTTTGCGTCAAATTTTGTCTTTTCTCAAGTTTTTCGGCTCTTTATACAACGTATTTAGAAAATAATATGTTAACGTTTACCTTTGCGATATAGTCATTTGCACGTTTAAGGGTCTCTTGGATTCAAAGATATTTCCATTTTATTGTACCCACCTACCCACCGAACTGGGGTATGCCAGTTCAAAAACTGTCACCATTCACGAGGTGTTGGGAAAGGATTTTTTTTAATCAGGTTGTCTATAAATATGAGCATATCGAGGGGTGAAAGGCTATTTGGTTTAAGCGACATCTTGGGCGATATTGAGTTATATACATATTCGGAATCAGCAATTTTTTCTCCGTCGAATGATGCCGGTTTCATCAAAATCAGAGCACTTTTATGGCGTTTGAAACAACACTATTTTTGGGTTGCTTCCAAAGTGGCAGCGTATTATCCGACGTCCATTTTGCATTTTTTTTCCAGTCATGTACTTGAACTATACAATGATATAAAGAACCGAGACATAAACCAAATACCCTTTCTCAGATTAACGATTCTGTATCGGTTAAAGCGTTTTTCATGTTTCTATTTCTTATTAACATGTTACTTAAATCATTTGGAATTCCACCATTTACACGTTGTGGTGCCGCATAAAGCATTTTTCCGTCAACCAAATACGATATGGAGTGTCAGTTAAGCTCTTTCAGCTGCATCTATTTTCTACTTAGGGTGCTTCTTAGACCAAATAGACGTTTTGTTTCAGCTATTTTGCATATTCGTTTAAACATTTTTGTCCAATTATTTTTTCAATTAATGTCGCTTAATACAGGCGGTAAAATGAAAAGTTGGGCTTTAAATCGTTCAATTCCAAAGTAATACATTTAATTCATGTCATATAACACCATCTCCATTCCATCTCTCGGGAGTTAACAATAGTGATCATTCAACCAGACTGCAGCGCTCGGTCGCTTCATTCGAACTCCAAGTGGTTCAAGGAGTGATAAATATGAATAAGCGAATAATGGACCCGGGTATGTTCTTAAACTATGACCAACTATCGAACGTCGGGCCCCCCTCATTATGATTGACACCCAGTCTCCGGCATCTCCGCTATTCCTGGTCTGCTTAGTAGATCGGGTAAGGGCGAAGCAGGTGATGCAACCCCTAACGAACTTTGGCCCTGGCAACACGCAACATCTGTATATTGAGCGATGAACAATTGTCGAACTGGAGGAAGATTTGAGCAAAATAAGCTGGGATATCTTGGGATTATCTGAGTTCCGAAGAGAAGGTCAAGGTACGATGGTTCTAGATTCCGGCAAAATGCTCTTATTCCAGAAAGGAGGTGTTGGATTTCTCGTCCACAGGTTCATTAACAACGTTGTGAAAGTCGACAGTATGTCGAGTAGATATACATCATTACATCATTCCTTATACTTAGAATAACCAATCGGTATTCGTTAAAGGTCATACGGGTATATGCACCGACCTTAGCACATTCTGATGATGAAGCAGAGGCTTTGTATGAGGAGGTATCCGAGGCCATACGGTATGTATGGCCAGGGATATCTCCAAAACATACTTTACCGTTGTTATAGGGGAATTCAACTCAAAGGTGGGTCCAGGAATGGCAATGAGTTAAGAATGGGGTCATTTGGGTATGGGCAGCAAATCCATAGGGGCCAGCGGCTGGTCGACTATATGGAAAAGGAAGAACTTCATTTGATGAACTCCCATCATATAAGCGGACGTGTGTAAGCCCTGATGGTACAACCAGAAATGTGATTGACTTCATCATGACGACCAAGAAGCGAATATTCAGTGATGTCTCTTTGATCGCCAATTTGAAAACGTGGCGATCACTGAATCGTCAGAGTCACCTTGAATATCAATGTAGAGCTTGAAAGATCACGTCCGGTGAAGTCTACGTTCCTGGTCTTGCTCACATTCAGAACCACCAAGACTTCCAACTCAAACTGCACAATCGCTTCCAGTGCCTAACCGAATGCAAAATTGTGTACGTGATCAACAACCGTGATTGGTGGAAACTGTCCAAGCAGTGGAGTCCAATTTTTTTAAGACCCCGGAGTCAGCCTCTAAAGCTCTCGAACGAAACCATCAAGTTGATCCAAGACCGGACCGAGATGTGGCTGCAATCTTCAGCTGATATGTCGGAATATGGCAAACTCAATAGACATCTCTAAATCAATATGACGTGACCTGCGTGCCTATAATGCAGCACGGAACAGAGATGCAATAGAGCGGAACCAAAGCTCAAAAGTCTTCACCAAGAATTCAGTTATTTGGCAAATGACAAAGTTGAAGATTGACGACGGCGGTATCATTTCGTCAAAACCGGAGATCCTGAGAGAGCTTGACAAGTTTTACGGAAAGTTATACATTTGCTCCGCCAGATTTTACAGAAGTCAGAAAAGTATAGTCCATTATAGGCCATTATGTCTAGCGTCAAAGTCGTCCTAAAAATCCAATTCGTATGGGCAGCGTTAGGAAACCACGTGCTATCTTCTCATCGAGAATCCCACGGTGTCTTAAGATAAAGGTGTTTAACCAGTGTGTGTTGCCAGTGATGACATACGGCTCTGTAACTTGTTCGAAGTTATGCTCGGAGTTTCTTTGCGGTATGAAATCTGGAACAAAGATATTCACGGAAGAACCAGCGTCACCGATATGGCTCGTAAAATTTGCAAGTTAAAGTGGCAATGGGGAAGAAAAGTTACGCACTGTAGGCAGGCCGCCCACTAGGTGGAATTGTCGTACAGCGTGGTGGTCTAAGGGGTAGGCCTACGTTCAGCAGTGGACGTCTTCCAGCTGATGATGATGATGAAGCGGATAATACTTTAACGGATGTTTTTGTTGATAAAAATATTGATGTTCCTACATTGAGACAGTTCTACTTTATTATTATTCTAGATGAATACTTAAACTGATCTTGCGTTGTGTACGTATATTTTGCTTTATTTATTAATTTAAGCACCTGTGATTTTCAGTGATGGCGATATATTCAGGTCGTTTCAACAGCCATTGATAATATTAGATGTAAAAAAATGTTACATCAAACGTTAAATTTTCAATACTGTTATGTCACATATGTCTATTAGCCTGCCATTCAATTCAATATCAATTGGCAGTTGAGATAAATAGCTTGCTACTATTCATTTTGGCCTGCGTCACTTCATGCTGTTTGGCTTATTCTGAAAGTATACTGCAGAGTCGCTTAAATCTTTTTTCCTTTCTCTGAAAAATAGGGGCTTAAGACAATTTGTATTAAGCGACATTTATCTTTGTAATTAAAGGTCCTTTTTATTTGGTAAAGGCATCAAAAAATGAACGTTTTTAAATGAATTTCAATTTAGTTTACCCCATTCAAATAGCTGAAGGAGTTTTTTTGTTATGATTTTTTTTCGATTTTTTAAAACTTTAAATGGCTCTCCTGTAAAGTTGCAAAAATGTCGCTTAAAGCAAATAGCCTTTCACCCCTCGATATAATATCCCATAATAAAGTATCGTTCATTCGTATATACCAAACTGTATAATTATTTTTATCAGCCATGATAGTAGGTTTTAGTTTATTCTACCAAAAAAAATGTATATTTGTTTTTTGGCAACCCAAATTAAGTTCTTCTGTTTCCCGCTAGGGGCTAGCATGGCGCTAGTAGTACTACTTGCTAATTCATCTACTCGCCACTGTGGAGTAATGACGCTAGTAGTTCAGTAGTTGAGTTATGTCAGTTATGTTAAGACGTCTTGTTAAGATTTTCAAATAAGATTATTAAAAAATCTTAAAAATGTCAAACAACAAAAAAAGGTTGTTAGGTAGAAGGGAGCACAACCATGAAGTTTTACCCTGGATTGAAAAGGCTAGGCAGATGCTGGTCTCACCTGTGGAATTCTAATCTCCGGGCAGTCCAGTCGACAGTTGTATCCTGATGGGCAACTTAATCTCCAGCGGCATTGCACCCCTGCAGGATAGTTGCTAGGATAATTGGGACTGTATATGTAGTGGGTACCACCTGCTGCGACCTAAAAAAAGGAAATCCGGTCAATACAGTGCATAGAGCGAAGAGTATGTTTTAAAAATTTTTTTTTAAAAAGTTACCCTTGTTATACTGACATTCGAGTGATCCTATGAGGACTCGACCAAAGCGAACATAATTAGTGCCGCACACGGAACAACGGAAGAGAATTTTGTTTTTTATTTCGAACGTGTGGAAACTTAACTACTCGTACATGAATGACCATGACGTTTTGAAGCGAGAGTAGTTCCACTGTGGAAACGAGATGGCGCTAGATGCCTGTTTCTCACGGTGGAACTACTCGATGTCATTGTAGGCCCCTAAGGTCGCGTAGTCTCGTTTGAAGAGCATATACGCCCGTCGTATGCGCGTTTAAAATACGCCGTGTGTTATGGGCTTAAGGTTTTTGTACTGAGTGAACTCGAGTGACTAACCTGTTGATAATAATCGCAGTTAGCATCTTGAGCTGACGAATAGTTCAGCAACAATAGCAACAAAGCCAATCCAAACTTCATATCTGGAAGAATAATCTAATTAATAAAAAAATGTGGCAATCTAGCACCATTGTTCGTGGAAAAATCATCAAAAGTGTCCCCGTGTCCCTGCCCTGGGTAGGAACCCAGGGTGGGGCGGGAGGAACTGTTAGACTGAGACTTGTACTGACTCATATCCACGGTGATCCTTCAATAGCCCTTAACGTTCCAGGGTCAAGGTTACCTCATCAGGTAACCGGTAGACAATTCGGCAATTTAGCACCATGACATCAAGAATAGGGGAACAATCGAAGGAAAGAATAGGATTTAGTTTACAGCCAGCTATGCTATATACACCGTGACTTTTTAGTCGTCTTACAAAAGTCGTCCACATAATGTATCCGACCTAAAATACCTCTAGGCGAGTTTATTTTTTTTTAAATCGTTAATAATAATTTTTATTTTTAATAAATAGGTACATTAGAAATATGAAACACCCTGTTAAAATGTTTACGTATCAATCTGTAGAGTATACCTACCCAGCGCAATAGTCGGGTAGATCATTCCATTTCCATTTTCTATGAGACAAGGGCGTTTCTAACTACGCCTTGTGTCATAATAACCAATTAAAGTTTTATTAGTATTTTTTTCAAATCTCTTAAATACATATTTTTTTATTATAAACGTGTTCTAGTCATTGGATACATGAACTGGGCTGCTTTTGTAAGACGACTAAAAAGTCACGGTGTATTCTTAAAGGCGTTTGTAGACTTGAGCATTTACTTGTAACAGAACACCGAGCATTCGAAGTTTTTCATTTTGTCGAACTTAACAATAAAAATATCTTCAAGTTATCGGTAAACATAAAATTAACATTGAATGGCGTCAAAAATTAAAAGATTTTTCGTTTCACACCTCTTTTCTTTAGAAATCCTTTTTTTTTCTCTCGGTTAAAATAAATGAAATTCCTGTGATAGCGGTAAGAGTAATTAAAGTAGGATGTGCGGTCAAACGATCAATGATGACAATCATCTTATAACGACTTAAATAGATAATTTCCACTCCTAAGTCCCTCTCAATGAGGTCTGACCGCTGGCAACTTAGACCCTATTACTGATTCAAAAAGGTACCAAAAAGTCAAGGAAGAAAGTATAGACACCGACTTCCGAAAGAAAAGTTATTTTACAGTTTTTCTGTACGTTTTAGAAGTCAGTTTAATTTTCAAGGTATTTTTTAAAGACCTCTTTCTATTAAAAATGGAAGAAAATGAATAAAGGAAAGATAGATACAGACCGAAGACCGCAGCTCTGTCTATAGTGACCCGTGGTACACAACTAACTCACGATCCACATGAAAAACATTATAATATCAATATCTACAAGTAGATATTTGTGTTCCGGAATTAGCATAATAAATGTCTCGATCGACACCTGAACAAATCACTATTGTATTGTTTAAATTCTTGTTTACATGGATAAGACTTCATGACTTTTTCCTCATGTGAAAAATTAACCGCTTCTAAACTGGCTTTAACTAACATTATATAAATGCCAAAGTTTAGATCGATGGATATTTTATCTGAACTGAAAGTTGGCTCAGAAATACATTATAGTCTGTACAGTCATCTATTTCTATACATATAATAAAATAGTAGGAAAGTCAAAACTGTACATTGAATATTTTTTAAAAAGAAATACTTGGGGTGTGATCTACAATCGATACCGAAGCCAAAAATATAGTTTTTAGAATTATTGTCTGTTTGTCTGTATGTATGTCCGAGATAAACTCAAAAAGTACTGGACGGATTTGAATGTTTTTTTTTTTTTGTTGTATTGGTATTAAGTCTGGCCAACACATAGGCTATAATTTATTTTGGAAACTTGAACACCTGGTGCAGAACCGCAACAGACCAGCTAAACTATAAGAGATACAAAAATGGTGCGATAGCAAAAATTGTTCCACGCATTTTCTGCTGAGAGAATAAATTTGAAGATCTGGAACACCTGATGTGGAACTCCAAGAGCCCAGCTACACTATAACATATACAGGAATGACGTCTTAGCAAAGTTGTTCAGCCTGATGACCACTCTTTGTTGACATATAAAAATTTAAGATCTGGATCACCTGATGTGGAACACCAAAAGCCCAGCTAAATTATAAAATATATAGGAACGACGTCTTAGCAAGAGATGTTCAGCCTGATGAGCACTCTCTGTTGACGTATAAAAATTGAAGATCTGGAACACCTGATGTGGAACTCCAAGAGCCCAGCTACACTATAACATATAGGAATGACGTCTTAGCAAAAGCCGTTCAGCCTGATGAGCATTCTTTGTTTAGGTATGTATAAAAATTGAAGATCTGGAAAATCTGATGTGAAAATCGAAGTTTTCACTAATTTCACTGTATAATTATAAAATAACATAAGCTGGGACCTGGGAGTACCTCCACGCAGTGAAGGCGGTAACAGTTTAGGGCTGATTTTCGATGACGATGAATATATTAATAAAAAAATTACTCTACTGGCCAAACTCCCATTTATTTTTTACCCGAGCTCTAATTGGGTATCAGACTTTTTAGATCTTCGATTTTGACGACCCCGTTGTCGCTGGCATAAGCAACAGGATCCGTGTACGAAGTCGCGGGCAGAAGCTAGTGAGCAATAAGATGTGTACACTTAACAAAATGCAAACGCGATTTTCGTGAAATACTGGTTTCTACTTTAAAACAAAACCCCTTTTCGTAATAGCATGGCTTCCAATTAATAGGAGGTTCATGAAAACGCAAAAGTTTTATCAATATGGTAGGAGAATATCGCTTTTTCATTTTGCTAAGTGTATACATATTATTGCTCATGACTGTACATATCAGTGTCGGATTAAGGGTCAATCCACACGAGACGCGACGCTGCGCGCACATTTCAATACTCAAAATCTAACTTTATTTACTACACGAGAAGATACACATTTACAGTACGGTCGGGTCTCGGTGTGAACCGACCCTAACACATTAGCGGGAGTAGCAATTACTACGAGCCCTGTGCATAAAGGAGCCCCGCGTTTTGGACATGCGGGGCTCTCGTTTGCGGAGGGCCTGCCCGCAATTCTTCAAGCTCATTGCTCTCACTCTTAAAATAGACTTGTATTTCACGATCCAATAAGCTCTATTTTTTTAAGCTCGAGTTTTAACAACATTGTCTTGTCGTTGACCAGAAAGCTCCAATTTTTCTCGCACTCAGTCGATTTTTGATAGGCTGTGCCCACAACCTTTTTTGAGGACTGGATCCGCACCTGTTTAGGAATATATCGTTCGATGGATATATCAATAGTCGCTTGCTCTCAAAACGGTAAAGAAACACATCAACAAACAAACCCAACGCATTTTTTTTTGTGTAAAAATGCGTAGGGAAGATTATGATTGAATTGTTTTAAAAGACTTTCCGTCTTACCACAAAAAAGATAAACAATTGTTGAACACTTTGTGTGCAACAACCAATGATATTATAAGTAAAAAAGGTGTAGATACGTTATACGCGCTCAAAAACAGACGAGCTCAAATGTGGTTGATTCACAAACCTTGACCTCAGTCCGACGTTGTCAGCGACAACGGATGCACTTCACGTACTACAGAGTGAGTCAAAAGTAAAAGTGACTCAAAACCACCGAAAATGCCGTCGTGTGTGATGAGATATTGTACAAATTATACAAGCAAGACTTCTAAAAGTCAAAGAATCACTTATCATTCGTAAATATTTATTTATTTATGTACACACACAGATATTTACAGGAAAATATTTTAAAAGGAAAAAAAAATATATTATTTATCTTAATATTTTCACAAATAAAACATTACGTTTCTATAATATGGCGTCGTAAAAGAAAGAGTGCGAGTGAGAGTGCGAGTGAGATAAAAGAGAGAGCGACACCATCTAGCTGTCACTTTTTTTCATATTGGTTTTATCAAGCTATCCTTTTTACTTATAGTGAAATGTAATGTGTGTGAATAAAAAGTGTGTATACACACAATAAAACAAATAAAACGCACAAAACAACGAACCCCAAGTGACGGCTATGACTCGATGCGCTACGGCTCGCTACGCGGGCCAATGGGGATGGCAACTGGGGAACTAATGGCGCTAGCATAGCTTGTTCCAAGCATCGTCATTGGCTCAAATCATAGGTACTTCAAAATAGTATTAATTGGTCGGATTAGGACTTAACTATGGTGGCGCCATCTACAATTAGCTTTGACCGGCCTTCCCCATTACTACACTTTCCCCGCCCCCGCGCCTCACTTCATCTACCAAAGGGATCTAATAACTCACTTCTGCGCAGGTGCAGGTCAGCGCTCAAGATCCATGCCGGTATCTGTATTAGGGTCGTTTTGCAGTTACACTTTTTTTTGACAAATGTTTAACAGATGTTTTATTTTTTTGTGGTAACACGGTTTGAGTTTACAGTATCCTTAAAACTTAAAAAGAGAAGAAGAATAATAATATACCAGTGAATTTACCAGAGATTTGAGATCTTCTTTATCTGTCTGAAACCTCACTGCGGGAAAGAGCTAGGCCCTTACACAACAAAGAACAACCGTTCAACTAAGTAGGTACACAGTCAATGGAGTCGGCAACTCTTGTAGTTCGATAAGACGATAATTCAATACGGATTATCTTATTGTTGTTGATAAGATTGATTAATCTACCTACCTATTACTTTTAGTAAACAACTGAAAAGATATATACAGGGTGGGCTCAACATCTAATGGAAAAATTGTCTGGCTCTTTCTTTAGCCAATGAATAAACGCTGACAGTCTTCTGCTATGCTATTCTTTATATGACGGGGCCCCTCTATAGAGGGCCAAAGCAAACGTAAAGGGTTAGTGAAGGACACCGTGGATTGAAGTCGGTACAAGTCTGACAGTCCGAGCCCTGGGTGGAGGACACATTTGATGATTTTAGCACGATAAAAAAAACCGGCCAAGTGCGAGTTGGACTCGCGTGAAGAGGGTTCCATACGATGTTTCCTATCACGATATCAAGATTGGTACGCACAATATTGAGTGATTTACCATGTTATTTTAATATCATGGACTTCTCATAGGTTTTCCTATAATCTATAAGTAGAAAACTAATTTCTATATTTTTTTCAAAATTTTAATTTCAGTAGTTTCGATAAGGGGGGAATGGTCAATTTTCGTCTATTTTCTTGAATAACTTGAAACACTTTATTTTAAAATTACAAAAAACATTTAAGATCTTCTCAACAAGACCTTTCATTTGATATGTCACACGATGCAGTTTTCAAAACTTTTATTTTTCATTTTCCCCTTCCCCCCCAAATTTACCTCCTACATACAGATTTCATCTATTCACGTCACACCTCTGTGCTTGGGTCACAGGAATTGATATGTGTACCAAATTTCAACCCAATCGGTCTAGTAGATTCGGAGATAATTGACTGTAAGCGACAGACAGACGGACACACGAGTGATCCTATAAGATCTTTGATTTGTATTCGGACGTAAGGAACCCTAAAAATGCTATTCTCTATAAGAAATCGCATCGCTGGACTCTACGATGTGCTCTTCGACGTGACGGTTTTGAGAACTCCTTAGAAACAGTTTTCGCTTTCACAAAATAGTGGTTATAATACGGTATTATTATTATTCTACGTGTCAGCCGTCTTACTATCTTCGCTTCGTTGTGAAAGCATAATTAAACTATAACTATTATTATACTAATATTATAAAGCTGAAAAGTTTGTTTGCTTGTTTGGCTACACGCGCTAATCACAGGAACTACTGATTCAAATTGATTGATTTTGATTGACTGGCCTGTTGGTCTAGTGGTTAGTGACCCTGACTGCTATGCCGGAGGTCGTGGGGTCGATTCCCACCCAGGACAAATGGTTGTGTGATGAGCACTATCATTTGTTCTGTGTCTGGGTGTAATTTATCTATAATATGTATGTATTTAGAACTATATAAGTATGTTAATCAGTTGTCTAGTACCCATAACACAAGCTCTGCTTAGCTTGGGACTAGATGGCGTTGTGTGATAGTTGTGGAATATTATATTATATATTAAATAAAAAAAAAAAATTGTGTTGGAAAGTCTATATTTATCGAGACATATATGCCTTAACATCACTCTACGACTAAAGGGAGCCGAGCAACGGTGGTGAAAGCACGGGGTATAACTAGTATTAAAATAAATAACATGACATATCTACTCGTATCTCTAATAAATTGTTATAATATTTTTTAGCAATTCCATTTTTCTTATTATGACTCACACATAATTTTCTTCCCACAAAGCATATAAAGTGGATCGAATAAATTTTACAACCTTTCCATGACATTTGACCAACTGGGAAAACATTATAGTATTGTCTTTAAAAAGATAAAGGCGCTCCCACACCGAGAGTAATTCTACCACACTATTCCCAATCCTTTGTAATTCTACCACACTATTCCCAAACCTTTGTAATTCTACCACACTATTCCCAAACCTCTGAAAGCCAGAATCAACAAGGAAAAGCGCCGAAGCAATAAAGCTCGACGAAGTCCTGAATAATGTTTTTCTCTTTAAATATCTATCTTGGAACTACATGGGTTTAGCAAAGAAATTCTTTTTTTTTTCCCCCGCAACCTAATTAATAGTTAATAGCATACTGAGCAGTGGTGGCCCAGTGGTATCGGCCTCGACTTACGAGTAGTAGGTCATGGGTTCGAACCCCGTCAGGCGCATTACTTTGTGTAATTGATTTCAACACCACTGCCCTCAAAACGGTGAAGGAAAACATCGTGAGGAAACCGGCATGTCCTAGAACCAAAAATTCGAAGACATGTGACATCTACCAATCCGCACTGGGCCCGCGTGGTAGATTACGGCCCACTCCCTCTCACAGAGAGGAGGCCCGTGTCCCAGCAGTGGGAACATTTATAGGCTGATGATGATGATGATGAACCTAATTAATCAGAAAAGAACAGCAGAATTAGAAAAAACTTAATTTCTCTAAAGTTCTTTAAGTCTGAAATAGGCAACGACCATTTATATCTAGACGCCTCATGCACGATCTGACTTACGAAAATTATTCTGTCAAGTCGCTGAGGTACGACGTAAGCGAGGGGGACGGGGTACTGCGTCCTGATTGGCTAACGGGGACGGGGTCTGCGTTCTGATTGGCTAACTCAAGGTCAGTGCGACAAGGGGACTCACAGGAGTGGTCGAGTCACGACGGTTATAAGACTTTTTTACCTAATGTGTTGACAGACATCGGTCGCCTGTGATTAGGAGTCTAGATATAAATGGTCGTTGGAAATAGGTATTACATCACTGAATCAGGAGAACTGTATCACATTATTTTAAATTTTCAATGACTCTGTTACTGTAATAAATTTTTTAGGAATCTTGATTGTTACATTACTAGCGCTTGGTCCAATGTGAGCGCGCCTTAAAGTCAAAATACAAAAATGGCTACAAAATATAAATGTACGGTAAAGTGTCCGCCACCTGACGTAATACAAGCTGGAGATGCGAATAGGCAGAATAGTCACGTGTGCAGAGCCTGCATGGCGGAGGACGAGACAGCAGCTCATGTGCTCCTACACTGCCCTGAGATTGCTACATACAGGGCAAAGTACTTCGGTAACCCAGGTACTCTCCACGAGATCGTCGGCAACACGAAGGCGCTGCTGGCCTTCTTCGGGGAGCTGGGGTGGATCGAATGATTTCTTTCCCACCCGCACGCAAAATACGCGCATATGACGTGGAGTTGCGGATACCAGCCCGTTATACAATACAATACAATACAATAGTCACGTGTCAAAGCTTTTAAAATAATACCCCTTTTTGAGCATACAGCATAACATAATCATCATCATCATCACCCTATAGTTTTCCCACGGCTGGGACACAGGCCTCCTCTCATACAGAGGGAGTGGGCCATAGTCAACCACACGGGCGCAGCACGGGTTGGTGATGTCACATGTCTTCGAGTTTTTGGTTCTAGGATATGCCGGTTTCCTCACGATGTTTTCCTTCACCGTTAACCTAATAAAAACCGGCGGAGTGCGAGTTGGACTCGCCCATGAAGGGTTCCGTAGTAGCAAGCATAGATTAGGGATATAATTATATTGAGATTAGTAAGTAAACACAAACAATAAAAATAACTTTGTTTTTCTCAAAAACTGCTAACTGTATCTCATCCAAACCAATTTTCGTTGGAAGTTTTTGTTCAGGTCTACATAATGTTTTTTTTTTAGTTTTATCATTCTCTTATTTTAGAAGTTACAGGGGGGGACACAAATTTTACCACTTTAGAAGTTTCTCTCGTGCAAAATGTTCAGTTTAGAAAAAAATGATACTAGTAACCTCAATATAAATTTTAAAGACCTATCCATAGATACCCCGTATAGGTTATAGGTTTGGTGAAAAAAATATTTTTGAGTTTCAATTCTAAGTATGGGGGGCATCCCTAAAATTTGTTTTGTTTTTATTTTTGTAAGAAAATCCTACTGCGGTTCACATAATAAATCTACCTACCAAGTTTCAACAGGATAGCTCTTATTCTTTCGACAAAAAGTGGCTGTGACGTACGGACGGACACAGACATACATGACGAATTTATAAGGGTTCCGTTTTTGCCATTTGGCTACGGAACCCTAAAAAATTAAGTGCGCGAAAACATGGAATTGGCTTGGTGAAAACTGACTGCTCCACGTGTAGCACAACTTACTTCTAGCAAAGATAATATCTTCTAGACATCACTAAAAACTTATCACGGTATGCAAAATCAGAAAGGTGAAATTGGACCTTACTGTCACTTTAACAAACATCATAACTGGACTAACAATGCAAATAAAAACCAGTAAACCAACGGACCAACCGGAATACTGCATCGAAAAAAGTTACTAGGAAAACACACATTTTTTTTTTAGGTGGTAAAATCATCAAATGAGGGAGAGGGGAGGGACTGTCAGACTCTTACTGACTAAAATCCACCCGTGTTCCTTCGGATGCCCTTTACTTTCCGGGGCCACGGTATCCTGGGTTAAGAAAAACCCGCGACCCCAGCAGGCATTTGGCCCCATAAGGGGCCCCGTCAGTTTGCTGACTACTCCCCGAAGGCACGCGCGAAACACGACACGACGCGCCAACGACCCGGGCTTGGTCCTTGGTCGGACGGCGAGCTCACCGTCCGTAAGCCCGCTCCGCCGCTATGCCCTCTGCTAATCTGCGTTGGAGCGTCCACCCGACAGGCTATTCGCATACGGGCAAAGAGACCCCTTAAGCACACAGTGCCTAAGGAAGAGTTTTTGCCCGCATCCCAGGGTGCACCGACCCGAAAAACTGGTCTTCCCCCCGGACGTATCCGAGAGGGAACTCCAGTCCACGGGCGCACGTGGAGGTTTCCTGTCTTAGCACCCCAGGAAAACACACATGGTGGGAAAACATTTGACAATTGAAAACCTCTTTTTCGAAGACGGTTGTTATAATAAAATGTAACGTATGTTTTATTATAACAACCGTGAACCATACGTGATACGTCTACATGTCTTGCCATGTAGATGTGAGAGAATTTGCTACCATTTTCTACAAGATCGAACTTTAAATAACGTCCAATCTTTTCAAAAGTACCATTGATTGATATGTCGGATCACGAGTAGGTACTGAGTATGCGTTGGTGACTCTGAACCTTGTGTATCGCGCGGTAACGAAACCATAGCGCGATCTAATTCGACGACAACGCCATCTATCGAGCTAGTGGACAACTTTGACCTGAGGCGGAAACAATAGCAGTCACAAATATTTTGTATTTGAAATAGTAGACTTTGTCTGTGACATTTATTTATTATTTTACATTTTTGACATTCAATTTGATTGTGACTTTACTCCTGACATTTGTACTGGTAGAATATTGAATTGACTTTGTATTTTTATGTGGAATGGTGTTCTTTATCTGTGACTTTCGTTTACATTACTGACATTATATTTTTACTCTTGACATTTGTATTGGTACAATCTTAATTATTATAAAATTGATTTGTATTTTTTTGTTATTGTTTAAAATAGTCAATTTTCTCATTAAAATGACATTCACTGAAAGTAGGCTAGATTAATATGGTTTATTTATTTGACATTCCATTTTTACCGACTTCAAAAAAAAGGAGGTTATCAATTCGACCCGTATGTATGTAATATTATCAGAACTGCCCAGTTTTCATATATGTTAGTCTATATCAGCGTCTGAACAAATGTGCCAAATTTCACAAGTGTATGTATGTATGTTTTTATGTTTGTGCACGCATATCTCTGGAACTACAAGTTCGATTTAAGTAATTCTTTTTTTGTTGTACTAGGTATTGTTCAACTTAGGGTACACTGCAAGTTTCATCAAAATCGGTTCAGTAGTTTTAGAGATATGGATTTTTTTATGTTGTGACGGATTACAAGATTAGTGCATATGTAAGAAAATTTAGTGTATTTTACAAGAATTTGGGTTGACTATTTAATAAATAAACTCAAAAGGGTAAAATAAAAACTTTTTCAAAAAAGTAACCGACTTCAAAAACAACAACAAAACAAAAAACTATTTTTTAAAAAAGTACCGACTTCAAAACAAATACAAAAAAGTTTAAAATAACTTTTCTTTCGGAAGTCGGTGGCAATAGTCAATGACACAACAAAGCAAAGCCACCGACTTCCGAAAGAAAAGTTATTTTAAACTTTTTAGTATTTGTTTTGAAGTCGGTACTTTTTTTAAAAAAAGTTTTTATTTTACCCTTTTTAGTTTATTTATTACATATTCAACCCAAATTCTTGAAAAACACAAAATTTTCTTACTTACATATTATGCACTAATCTTGTAATCCGTCACAACATAAAAAAATCCATATCTCTAAAACTACTGAACCGATTTTGATGAAACTTGCAGTGTACCCTAAGTTGAACAATACCTAGTACAACAAAAAATTTGGAACAAGTAGGATAGAAACGAATAATACGTACGTAAAAAAAAAGTATTGATATCGGCTGGCTGAATAGAGCTAATCCATTGAGATTGGCACCTTTTGGTGCGATTAAAAAAAATTGGTACGCACAATATTGAGTGATTTACCATGTTATTTTAATATCATGGACTTCTTATAGGTTTTCCTATAATCTATAAGTAGAAAACTAATTTCTGTATTTTTTTTTTAAATTTTAGGTTCAGTAGTTTCGGAGATAAGGGGGGGGGGATGGTCAAATTTCGTCTATTTTCTTGATTATCTTGGAAACTATTTATTTTAAAATTTACAAAAAATCCATTTAAGATTGTCTCAACAAGACCTTTCATTTGATATGTCACACGATGCAGTTTTGAAATATTTTTTTTAATTTTCCCCTTCCCCCCCAAAAATTACCTCCCATATACAGATATGGACTTCTTATAGGTTATCCTATAATCTATAAGTATAAAACTAATTTCTGATTTTTTTTCAAAATTTTAGGTTCAGTAGTTTTGGAGCTAAGGGGGGGGGGGGGGGGGAATTGGTCAAATTTCGTCTATTTTCTTCAGTATCTTGGAAACTAGTTATTTTAAAATTACAAAAAAATATATTTAAGATTGTCTCAACAAGACCTTTCATTTGATATGTAACACGATGCAGTTTACAAATTTTTTTTTTTAAGTTCCCCTTCCCCCCCAAAAATTACCTCCCATATACAGATATAGACTTCTTATAGGTTTTCCTATAATCTATAAGTAGAAAACTAATTTCTGTATTTTTTCAAAATTTTAGGTTCAGTAGTTTCGGAGATAAGGGGGAGGGAGAATGGTCAAATTTCGTGTATTTTCTTGAATAACTTGGAAACTATTTATTTTAAAATTACAAAAAAAATACATTTAAGATTGTCTCAACAAGACCTTTCATTTGATATGTCACACGATGCAGTTTTTAAAACTTTTTTTTTCATTTTCCCCTTCCCCCCCAAAAATTACCTCCCAACATACAGATTTCATCTATTAACGTCACACCTCTGTGCTTGGGTCACAGAAATTGATATGTGTACCAAATTTCAACCCAATGGGTCTAGTAGATTCGGAGATAATTGACTGTAAGCGACAGACAGACGGACACACGAGTGATCCTATAAGGGTTCCGTTTTTGTATTCGGACGTATGGAACCCTAAAAACAGCCAATTTCACACTACTGAGACACAGGCCTCCTTTCTGTGGGACGGAGTGGACTATAATCAGTGGCGTACCTAGACCGGGGCGAAGCGGACCAGCCCCCGGCCTCGCACCTGAAGGGGTCTCGCGCCCAGAGGCAAAAAAGAAAAAAATCTTGACAACGGCGATCACTAGTTTGCAACCAGTTAGTAAAGCTGATTTCAGACTACGTTACACTATTGTGCTATAAAGTATAGCAAAGAAGGACCTAATGCTATACTACGTATAGTCGTATATACTCGTAGCATGGCGTCCACATAAGCGATATTATCGCACGCTCAGTCGACCGCGATCTTTGAAGAGTGTGCACAGTTGCACAGCACACATCACGATCGACACAATGAATTTAATACTGGATAGTCTTGAAAGCTCATCAAGCGATGATGACAATGCGGAATTTGACACTATCTTGTCATTAATGATACGAAAGAAGAAATATGCCAGACTCTTGATATCAAATCATTTATAGTTCGGAAGAGAACGTGGTGATTTCAAACTATTTGAAGATTTAGATAATTTAGGGGGTGAGGGAGGAGGAAGAGGGTGGCTTGCGATATAGCATGAACTCTGCGCATCGCACCAATTTATAGCGTATATCAAGCCACTAATATATAGTACAGTACAATGTGAACGTGTCCATAACAATGTGTGGAGCACGATATTGTTGTGCTATGAGCTATATACTATAATTATATGCTATTATATTATAGCGTAGTCTGAAAGCAGCAGAGGCGTCTTTACCTATAGTGCAGGGTGTGCGGCGCACACGGGCGCCAGGTCTAAGGGGGCGCCGAGCGCCCTCTAATGCGACACCTCCAAAGATGCGTCGATCGATGGCTCAGGCGAAAAAGTCGCTTTAGCAGAATGACTTCTTCTTAAAAGGGCTCATACGTTAAATGTCGCTTTCGCAAAATGTCTCCTGGTAGTAAAATGTCTCTTTCTCATAATGTCGCTTTCCCAGAATGCCTCCTTCTTAAAAGCGCTCAGGCGTTAAATGTCGCTTTCGCAAAATATCTCCTGGTAGTAAAATGTCTCTTTCTCATAATGTCGCTTTCCCAGAATGACTCCTTCTTAAAAGTTCGCTTTCTCACAAAGCCTCTTTCGCAGAATATTCTTTCGCAAAATGTTGCGTTAGTAACTTTAGCCAGGTTTAAAAGAAACATTGTTTCTTTTTCAATTTCTTAGTGTGCAATTACAGTGGCAGCGGGGCGGGCAGCGGAATCCGCTGGCGGGTAATGCAAACACATAGTTTTTGACTAAGCTGCACCAAGTGCGGGCGGGGCGGGTCGAGCGGAAATCTAGTCTGTTTCGTGACCCGCCACCCGCTCCCGCTGCCCGCCCCGCGCCACTGTAATTTCACACTGTCTTGTTGGTTAATATTAGTAAAAAAAAGTGAAATAAAAAAAGTCCTTTACAAGGTCTGCTAGTGGTATTATTTTTTTTATATATTCAATGTACAGACACAGTTTTTTTACTGTTTTATTACATGTAGGTATATGTCGCAGGTTTTTCATCAAATAAGGTTTTTGGTGGTTCAGTGAAATGACAAAGATTTCAGAAAATGTCAGTAAATGTCGACGGACCCCGCTTCGCGGTGCACCTACTTCTGGGTCTTTTAAAAAAAAATAACCACGAAGGGGATGGCGGGGTCTTCCAGATCCCGCCATCCCCTTCTAACCTAACCTGTCCGAGTCGGGGTGCCCCCAATCGTTTCTACGACATTTTTTATTTGTCAGTCCCCGTGTCGTACACACGGGGACGTACGACTCGGACAGGTTAGGTTAGAAGAGGATGGCGGGGTCTAGAAGACCCCGCCATTCCGTTCATGGTTATTGTTTAAACCACCCAGAAGTAGGAGCACCGCGAGGCGGTGCTCCGTCGACATTTTCTGAAATTTTTGTCATTTCACTGAATCAGTTTAGGGATTTGATCAAAACACTAGATTTGTTTAGGAAAATGATAAAATCGTGTTGTTATTTTAACATCATCCGTTGTTTGATCAAAAACCTAAGTTTTTGATCAAACAACGCGAAGCGGGGTCCGTCGACATTTTCTGACATTTTCTGAAATTTTTGTCATTTCACTGAACCACCAAAACCTAATTTGATGAAAAATCTGCGACATATACCTACATATAATAAAAAAGTAAAAAAACTGTGTCTGTACATTAAATATATTATTATATAAAAAAAAATACCACTAGCAGATCTTGTAAAGGACTTTTTTTTTTATTTCACTATTTTTTTTTTTTAGTCACTTTCACACACATTTTGCGATAAAGAGATATTCTACGAAAGAGGCATTGTGAGAAAGCGACCTTTTAAGAAGGAGTTATTCTGTGAAAGCGACATTATGAGAGACATTTTACTACCAGGAGACATTTTGCGAAAGCGACATTTTGCGCCTGAGCCATTTAAAATTGCACCATTTGCATCCGAATTTCCGTTTGGAAATATAAATGTTAGTATTCCATTTTGACCCTGCTCCTACTAGACTAGAGGGTGCCAGGGTACTGGTTGCACACGGGCGCCACAAGGGCTAGAGACGCCTCTGGAAAGCAGGTTGGGGAACCAAGTCATGCTAATAACGGGGCCTGGCGCGAGCAGCGGCGGCAAGTTATATTTTTCGTCCTGAATGAAAAGGGCCTCGCTGACACAATGACAATGTGACTCATTGGTACCTTTAAATCAGCCTGTAGACGTGTTGTATATTATGTTATCTAAATAGCCGATCTGTACCTAATACTTAATAAAGTCTCGTATCTTTCTTATCATAGTTAAATCTTAACTTTCTAACAGGAAAAAATAATACCCAATGAAGTTTATTATTACTATTTTTCTTTTGTTCAAAACCATACAGTACCTATAAATTATTGTGGTCGCGGGACTGTCTCATTGCCTACCGAGCGCTCGTCCATACTAAAAGAGAAAACGTTTACCTGCCCCTAGATGTTATTCTATCTCAATTTTTTTTAGAATGCTTCTGACACAGTAAAAAATTAGGTTTATAGGTTTTCATTTTTTCAAAATTTATAATAGTTTGGAAGTTACAGGCGCCTAAGAGTTACTATTTTTATGACAAAATGTTCATTGAAGTAAAACCTTTGTATTTTAAAAAATAAGAAGTTTTAGAAAAAAAAGGATAACCTACAAACCAAGAATATAATATGCTGAAACGATTGACGCCAGAATCTAAGAGATTGGTCGTGATTTAGTATGTGAAAAACGTTTTCTCCCGAGAGACAAATTTCATATAAAAAACACAGTCAGTCGCGAGCTGCAACGCTCTCTATGGCACGATCGGGGGTCGGGGAGGTGTGGTAGCGACAGCACGAGTTTTTCTAAATACCTATTTTTTTTAAATGGCAGCCAGGTTAAGTAAGGTTAACCTTACTTAACCTTAAATTGTCCCTGGAACATAAAGGGCTATTGAAGGATCACCGTCACCGTGGATTTTAGTCAGTGCAAGTCTGACAGGTGCAACGGAGTGCAGTATTCTAGGTGTCAAACTATCAGACCGCGTACGCAATACCACACTGCGCTTCAAATCACAAATTGCTGACGTTGGTCAAAAGGCCGCTGCACCGAATATGGGCTTGGGCTGGCCACGTCTGCCGCATGCCCAATGAGCTGTGGGCCAAAATAACCACTTTGTGGAGCCCTCACACGGCCAGAAGGCGTCGCGGCAGACCTCGTAGAAGATAGCGGGACGAACTTGACACGACCAATGACCAGTGGTCCACTTCGGCCCTAGATAGTGAAAACTGGAAGTGATGGGGAGAGGCCTTTGCCCAGCAGTGGGATGATATAGGCTAGCAGTATCAGTAAGTCTGACAGTCCCTCCCGTCCCGCCCTGGGTGGGTGGACTTATTTGATGATTTTACCACTACAAAAAAAAACCTATAAAATTATAAAGGAAAAATTCATGAAGTCTTTTAAGAATTTCATCTTTTATATTATTAAAATCATCAAATGACTTCCCATTCTGGGTAGAGCCGGAAGGACTGGCAGACTCGTACTGGCTAAAAACCGCCCTGGGGGGGTATTACAACGTCTTAAAACCAGGAGTGAACGAGATGGCGCTAGGCGACTTGTATAGTTCTGTCACTTTCACTCGCTGGAACAAGCCTGGTTCCCCCTTCTTTCAATTGCTGTAATCGTTCTAGAGCAGCGGTCACCTCCACGCGAACCCAATAGGTACGTTCGCAAATTAAACAACACATAATATGTTTTCATTTTCACGTGTATTTACTTAAAACATGTGCAAAAATACGTATTATTTTTAATGAATATAAATTGACTTCTAACAATTCGTTTTATTAAACAACTGTGCACATATTTGTTGCGTTGTGTGCAGACACAAAGTTCTGTTTCAAACATCATTTTATCTCAATTTATTTTATAACGTCGTAAATGTTATCATCGAAAAACAATATAACCAGTACATTTAAATTTAGGCCGGGCACACATCCAGGACCCAGTTGTTACTGCAAAATTGATACTGGAAAAACCACTTTGATCGACTTGGGAATTGAACCTAGGACCCCAATTTCAGCAGTCACGCCTGCGACTGCTAGACAAACGTGGCAGTCTAATCAGTATCAACTTATATTTGATAGCTATCAAATCGGTCATTGACACGCTGATTTTACGTAGTTTCAATAACAATGAGACATAGCTAAGATCTAAAAGAGGCACACATTTAAAATAAAAGCTACGAGATTCCGCGTAGCCGAAATCGTACGAAACCAGACTTACTTTCGCTTACTATCATATTCCCGAAATCTCTGTTTGTAGCCAAAATCGTAACACATAGCAGAGGTCTACGTAAAAGGCAGAAATCTTTGTTCGTAGCCGAAATCGCTGCACGTAGCAGAGCTCTACATAAAAGGCAGAAATCTTTGTTCGTAGCCGAAATCGTAGCACGTAGCAGAGGTCTACATAAAGCTGGCCTTACGGTTGTGCCGCCGCCGCCGGCACAACCGGGTATATAAGGCCAGGGTAGGCCTGATTTTGACGATTTTGCATTGTCCACCGCCGGCCGGGTTGTGCCGGGGCGGGCCGGGCGGCTTCGGTGTATACACAGCTTAAAAGACGAAAATCTCAGTTCGTAGCTCTCATAGCACGTAGCAGAGGTCTACAAAACAGACAGAATATTTGTTCGTAGCACAACATTTTTCGTGGCTCAGACTTCATAGGAACAATTGAATGTTATTATGCGTACATACTAATGTCTATTATTTAGACAAAAATTATTTCCATGGTTGACGCAGTTTGTTAGCTTATGAACAAATTCGCTTTACGCTAAATTCGCGTTATGACAGAATCGCGCGGAAAAAGACAAGAGAAGTTTTAAGAAAACTTCGATACAGGAAGTTTATTCCAAGACTAGCTTCCGCCCGCGACTCCGTCCGCGCGGATGTCGGTCTTCGCGTGGATGGTTTATTTCTCCATTTTGAGTAACTCTGACAATGACATCTTATAAATATCCATTGGACCCAAATACGGCTAAGCCTATAATAATTAAGGAGATCTATTGAGCTACTGCTGTTGAGCTCGCGTTAATAATTAATTATTAATAAGATTAATAATAAGAAAAATAAGATTTTTAAGGGATGTTAATCACCGTTGCCGGCACGAAGAGAAGTTCGGTTTCTTGACAAATATTTATTGTCCACAACGTACAAATTATTTATATAAAATAGGACAAGTCCCGACCACCTTTTTCCAGGGAGGACGAAGGCAGGGGTTTTTGGTCCTCTAAACCAAAAATAACAGAATTGAATTACTGTTTAACTTTATGATAAAACTTAGTAGCCGAGTCTTGTGTAGCTAATCCAATTAGGACGTAGCCCGCAAGTGCACTGCTAGTTAAGTCACACAGAAAAATAATAAAGTCGCGGTAGTCATTAACTCTCAGAGAATCTTAACACCGCGATTCAGAAATGCGCGTCATAGGCACAACGCCATCTAGTGGTGAGTGGTGGAACCTTTTTAGAAATCAATGGAGGCAGGCGTGGCGTAATGTTCTAGGTACTTGATAATAGGTGTCGCCAGTGGTTCCATAATAAGGTTTGTTACAGATTTTTTTTCTACGTATTTTTCCAGGATAAAAAGTATCCTATTTTATGCCCAGGATAATAAGGTATAATTATACCAAGTTTCATCGAAATCAAACCGTTAGTTTTCACGTGATGCCTGCACATACAGACAGACAGACAGACAGACAGACAGACAAAAATTTTTTTAATCACATATTTGGGTTTGGTATCGATCCAGCAACACCCCCCGCTATTTATTTTTTCAATATTTTCAATGTACAGAATTGACCCTTCTACAGATTTATTATATGTATAGATAATAATATTATATATGCCATAGACGATAACAATCTTTATTATATCTATATTATATATTACTCATTATTATGTATTCACTAGATTCAGTCGTTTATATTCTATCAGAAAAGTGTGAATTCAAAGGGTTGACCGTCGTTAATTTCTAGCAATAATCACTTGAGAGAGAGGTAGAAATTTTTCGAAAAAACTTTAAAATTCGGTATTTCCAAAACCAGACAGTTTGGACTCCATGTTGTTAGGGTTAAAATTGTTGACAATTAAGTTTAAGAATGAACCCAATTACAAATCACTCTGTACGTTATTGTTGAACGAAACTCGCGCCACAGAGATACCTACTTAGACATTTTGGTAGGTGTTCAAAACAAAACAAAAGTGGTTGCGTTTACTGGCACTGGATTTTAGTTAAATGAATAAAAATAAGGAAAAAAATTCACATACCTGCTATATTCTTCGTACTTTCTGCTGAAGTACTTTTACTGAACATAATTTTAAACTTTCAGATTCAAGAGATTCCTCCAAATTATAGTTTAGCTTATGGTAATAATAAATAAATTAATTTAATAAATAATTTATATCTATCTAAGTGTACATTTAAAAAAAACACTGCACTGTTATCCAGATGTTTTAAAACGAAAAATTATTGCTCCATTTTTCGTCGATGTGTTTTGAAATAGCGTCCAACACGAAGAAGATAATGAATCGGGGTAGTGTAGTGTCGTTAATTACTTTACGAGACAATTAAATAAAACCACAGTGATAAGAGGACACGATCGCACAAGCTCAAGCCTCGCCTGAAGGCTTCAGTACTGATAACGACTATATTTTTCAGCTATATAAATAATGCAGGTCTTCGTGTCCATGTAGAAAATGTGATATTAGGTTAATTTTTATGTGTGTGTTTTTGATTAAGCAAAGTCGCAGATGAATTGAATAACATCTCGGCAGGGAGGAACGGTTCTCCGATTTTGTGACCCTATGACTTTATGAGGATACGTATCTCTCAAAATTAGCTTGAAAAGATTTATTTCTTTATTCGCCGAGCTGCCAGTTCCGGATTAACTAATAAGCAGATTAAGCTGTTTAGAGCATCACATCTTACCATAAACTGGACCGAAAATATATTTGGACAAATGTCCGACAAAGAAACCACTTTCCTACTAAATGAAGTCCTGCCCTACATAACACCTTCCTTATCACTAAAGAATAGGTAAAAAAATAAAGGAATAACTAGTTTACCGTGTAGGGGAACATTGTAAAGACGGGGACGCGAGATATAATGGGGACATACACTCTTTAGGCATACTTACCTAACACAACACTAACGTAGCGCAAGCGCCATCAGGACGTCACTTGCAAGCGGCCATTAACAAATAGCATCCTGTTGGCACTTGCGCTACGTTAGTATTGTGTTAAGTGTGTGATTTCCCATTATACCTCACGTCCCCGTCTTATACACTGTTCCCATATAGGAGGGCACCATAGGCTTGGATTGCTTAGGGCAGCGGTTCACAAACTTTTTTTTGTCGCGGAACCCTTTTGAAAAACGAAATTTTTGACGGAACCCCAATTTAATAGTATCTACTATTATAGAATATAATTGTGTTATGGGCCAAGTGATTCATGCGGGCAGTATTCATAATGCCCGGGCAGTATGAATAATGCCTAGCCATATCGGGTCAAGTGATAAATGTGAATAATAAACTAATACTTCGAAAGGTCGACGGAGCCCCGCGGGGCTCCTAATTCTAGGTGGTTTAAAAAGAAAATAACCTCTTCTAACCTAAATTATCCGAGCCTGGGTGCCATTAATCACTTGGCCCGGTATGACTGGGCATTATGAATACTGCCCGCATTAATCACTTGGCCCATGACATATACCTACAAAGCCAGAAAAAAAATCCGTTGATATTAGGTTTGATCGTAGAGAATTGAAGTCTTATATCAAGCAAGTCCGACATCCAGTCTATTGAGGTAATTTGTTTTGGTAGCTGCATAAGTCGAGAAAGCCTAAAAAGTGAATGCAAAAAAAAACTCTGAATCCAGACACTGATAAATAGGAGAGGTGTTTTTTGTCATTTTGACAAAAAAACACCTGTCCCGTTTATCAGTGTAGTTACTAGGATTCTCGCGGAGCCCTCACAAAGGCTTTATGGAGCCCCAAGGCTCCACGGAGCACACTTTGAGTATGGCTGGCTCAGGGCATCACTGGCTGAGCCCCAAGCGGGGCAAGGATGAGGCGCGAATTCAAATTTTCGCGAAAATTTTATACCTTGCAAGTCCAAAATACATGAACGTTCGTCTAGTTTGGAATCCGTGCATCCGTTCGTGTCCCGACAGGGGGCTCGGCTTGGGCCCGGCACGATCTAGCACAATTCATCCCATTTGATTTTTTTTCATTTCATTCCATTAGTTTCTACTTTGAAATAAGTCTTATTTCCAAAATAAACGCAAAAGGTTAAACTAAATTATCATTCAATTGCTCGTACGTTTAAAAAGATACTTACACACACATAGATACACTTGTAAAAATACTCATCTCGCAACAGTAATTTATTCAGTAGGCTTGATAACACAAACCTTGCTGATAAGAGCACAAACAAATGAACGCGTGCGCAAATACGCGGTATTTTCCGAGATTTGGGATTCTCTTGACCTAAATTCATGGACCTTGTCAAACCCTGTGAAAACAGAAATAAAGGGTAATTATTTTAAGTAGTCGACGCGACGTTTCCTGGCGATTGAGAATTGAAGGCAAAGGTTAATATTATAGTTTAAGTACTAATGGTATTTCCTTCTTCTAGAATGTTCGTAGTTTTTTCGAGTAGAATTGAGGATAATGACGCCCGATCTTTTACTACTAGTGCAACCATCCACTGACAAAAAACAAAAATATAAATTATTATTTTAATAACTTACATCAAACTTAAATGAAATGAAACTAATTTTGTATTTTTGTCATTGGATGGTTGCACTAGTAGTAAAAGATCGGGCGTCATTATCCTCAAGGGATGTCTCAAATATTGAAGATTGACCCGTAGGCTATTTAACTCAAAAAAAAATATTAGTCTGAAAGATAGATTATCAAAAAATATTACTTATTATTAATACGGAATCCAAACTTCGAAAAATCACAAAACGTCACTCGGTCGGTATAATTTTACAAGCGTTATGACGTCACAAGCCCCCACTCCCGAATTTCGAAGCGTTTTATCTTTTTCAAAATTCATTGACGGACTAAACAAATTTTCAATTTAATTACCTATGCAGTAAACTACCCTATTGTTCTGTTAAGGCTCCACTTTCCAAGCTACTCTTTGTAGATACCTTTCTTCAAAAAACTTTCGCAGACGAGAAACTATATTAATGGTCCTCACATGTTCGACTAAACCAAAGTCTGTAGGTACTTTACTATAAGAGACTGTGACTTCCGTTTGTTTTGGGTTGTTAACAGACTTCAAAAAAAGAGGAGGTTCTCAATTCGGTCAGTATTTTTTTTAAATGACGCACAGCGTCCACGCCGTATAGCTTTGCGAGAGGTCCCGGGTTCAAATCCCGGACGAGGCTGTAGGGTGGTGTGGATGACCGAAATAAAAACTTCACTTCTTGAAACTTCTTTTCTTTAATTATTTTTAAACTTCTTACTAATACACATCTTTTTTTTTTTTTTTATTATTTAGGGTGGCAAAATCATCAAATGAGTCCTCCCGCCCTGGGTGGGGCGGGAGGGACTGTCAGACTCTTACTGACTAAAATCCACCCGTGTTCCGTCGGATGCCCTTTACGTTCCGGGGCCACGGTATCCTGGATTAAGAAAAATCCGCGACCCCGGCAGGCATTTGGCCCCATAAGGGGCCCCGTCGGTGACGCGTGAAACACGACGCGCCACCGACCCGGGCTTGGTCCTTGGTCGGACGGCGAACTCACCGTCCGTAAGCCCGCTCCGCCGCTATGCCCTCTGCTAATCTGCATACGGGCAAAGAAACCCCTTAGGCACACAGTGCCTAAGGAGAGTTTTTGCCCGCATCCCAGGGCGCACCGGCCCGAAAAACTGGTCTTCCCCCCGGACGTATCCGAGAGGGAACTCCAGTCCACGGGCGCACGTGGAGGTTTCCTGTCTTAGCACCCCACTAATAGATATCTTAACATTTCTTTTGCTCGCTCGCCATTTTTTCCTCCCCTCTCTCTCCCACACATACTCTCCCATTCACTCATCGCTGCGTTCCAGTTTACTTTTTCTTAAAATTATGATGCGTTCCAAATGAACATCCTACATGTATGTACACCGATTACTCCGAGGTTTCTAGTTCGATTAGTGATTCTTTTTTTGTTCGATGCAGTATACTTTCCATTTGGTGCCATAAAAATTTCATCAAATTTGGTTCAGCACTTTTTATTTTGTGAGCATTTTTTCTTCTCAGACTTGTCAGGTAGGAAGCACCGCCCTGTTCCTTCATAATGTCCTTTGCGTTATAGGGCCGCGATACCCTGTTTAGACACTCCTGCGACCCCGGTAGATAGTGAATGTTGGAAAAAGACGTTAAAAAAAAACATAAAAATTGTATTGAACAGTTTTTATTTTTCAATTATATTTTTACATTTAATTAGGAACATAATTTCTACATTACTTACATAAAATTACAGCTAAAAATATAATAATATCAATATCATAAGTATTATGACGGCTTATGACCATTATTTCCGTTTTGGTTAAACTTAGGTCGGTCGCGCTACATCTGAAAATAAACCTTAGAAGTAATGTAGTACTGTGCAAGTGTGCATAGACCTACAGAAAACTGTGATCCAAGGTATCATACGAATTATAAACTTAACTCTAGATAAATAAGGTTCGTTTTCAG
Source organism: Agrotis exclamationis (assembly GCA_950005045.1). NCBI lineage: Eukaryota > Metazoa > Arthropoda > Insecta > Lepidoptera > Noctuidae > Agrotis > Agrotis exclamationis. The sequence goes on from OX465438.1 coordinate 14,575,869, forward strand.
ATGTTACGAGACTTGAGCTTAATCTAAGTCTGTATAAAACAAATCTTAGGTAATTTATCCACTTCTGCGTCGCAAATTGTAAGGCCCTTAGATTCGGCTCATATAGGTACGGATTCAGTATTCCTTTTCCTAATATGGATTTCCGATTTGGAAACCAGTCTACACATCTACACTAATATTATAAAGAGGAAAGATTTGTAATTTTGTGTGTGTGTGTATATTTGCGACTAGCTTTTCCCAGCGGCTTAGCTCCCCCCCTCCCCTTATTGCCTATGTCACTCAGGACCAAAGCAGCTTTCAACTGGTGAAAGAATTTTCCAGTAGTTTTTGAGCCTATTCATTACAAACAAACAAATAAAGTTTTCCTCTGTATAATCTAATATGTAAAAAAAATCAATGCCACTTTTCGTTGTAATGTTATAACTCAAGAACGGGCTCACCTACCCAAACCAAATGTTTAGGCTTTGTTCTAACTATTTAGTAGATGCTTTATGTGAAGTTTGCACAAAATCGGACGAGCGGTTCTTAATAATATACCCGTGCGAAGCTGGGACGGGCCACTAGTATTAGGATAGATGAATAAACTCAAAAACTCCTGTGCCGATTTCAAAAATGTTTTCACCATTAGAAAGCTACATTCACCCTGAGTAATAATAGTTCATAAAAAGTGTTCTACGTGGCGCACACGTTCATAAATTTTCCAAATGAAAAATAATCCTAAATGTACGCGAATGCTCGTCAGTCAGGGAGGTAGTATTGTAATGTAATGCTCAAAGTCGAATCTATAATGTTACATTACACGCGAATGAAAGGACCGTAAAGGCGCTCCCTCACCGGGAGGGTGAGGGAGCGCCTTTACGGTCCTTTCGAAACTCAACAGCCCTAATACAAAATACCAAAAAACCTAACGTCTATCTGCAGTCTCACGAAATTTCAAATCGGAATTCCACATAAGGAAAACGAATACGGAAAACGTGTGTATGCGGCCATCCTTAATCGATTGCGAGCAGAACTTGGAATTGGAAGATACTAGAATGTCAACAACAAAAAAATATCCTATTTTTGAGCTGTAACCCACCACACGCAGTCACAAAATTTCCATTTACTTATAAAATGACAACAGATAGAATATAATTTATAGTATAGTATAGTATAGTATAGTATAGTATAGTATAGTATAGTATAGTATAGTATAGTATAGTATAGTATAGTATAGTATAGTATAGTATAGTATAGTATAGTATAGTATAGTATAGTATAGTATAGTATAGTATAGTATAGTATAGTATAGTATAGTATAGTATAGTATAGTATAGTATAGTATAGTATAGTATAGTATAGTATAGTATAGTATAGTATAGTAAAGTATAGTATAGTATATAGTAATACTACATAAGAATACTTAAAGAGGCAGTATACAGCTGTGGCTTAAAGCTTTCAAATTGAGACTTTTCTACTCAATCTACACTAAAACGTGCTCTTAACATTTTAGCTCCAAACAACAAGGCCATAAGAAATTTCATTTTATTTTCTTTCTCTTTCTTACTTAATTAGAAAACAACTCTCAACTCAACCACTATTTTAAAGTAAGGGAGTTTTGCGATATCTACTAACTAAAAATGAAAATCGACCTTGCTACTACGAAATAATGATGCAATTCGATTGATTTGACGTCGTTGCGGCGAGCGTGTTTTGTTTTTCGTCTATCCGTAGATAACAACGTGTTTTATGTCATATGTCGTAGTGGTAAGGTTGATTTTCACTTGTAGTTGAAATCGGTCGAATTGCGTTCGTATCGCGTTATGTGTAAGCTCCCTTACACTTCAAACTGATTATACACACACAACTTCGGTCAGCGGTCGGCGCGGCGGGCGGCGTGAATAAGACATTAATTACTTTGTATGCACGAGAATTCGCTACTGGTGGCGCCTAGTAGCGTGTTTCAAACATTTCTTTACATTTTTAGTACTCGTACTCTGAAAGTAGGTCACTACAGTCATGTCTGATTAGGCGTTTGAAAGTTATCCATTGCCGGCCTAGGGAGAATCGCTTTCAACTGACAGTTGCCAAATTTAAGAAAAAAAAAACTAGTTCTATTTTGACATTTCTATTGAACCATGTTGAAACTTTTTATACAGCCACTAAATTACAGGGTGATTTAAAATTAAATAACATAAAGTTAAGTAATATTTAATTTAGTTTCAACTATTTATCTAAAATAACATGGCTTTCAGCAAAACCTTGCTATTTTTTTTAATGACGAACATGAAAAATACTGGCTCTATAGCTGGACGACCACAGACAAAAAAATCAAAATAAGCGGGATGGCGACAATCCGATCAACACTCATTTTTTCTTTACCCAATATTTTTATTTTTACTTTCCTCGTATTCGTAATGGATAAATTACTTATTTAGTCCCTCGAACTATTAGCGCCCTCACTACGTTATGGGCGCCAAACCCCGTCTCGGGACTGAAATAAGTAACTTTCACCTCTCGGATAACAATGTATTATTGATCTTACCACTTTTTGCCCCGCGCAAAGTCTCAAGTGACCGAGCAGTAAACGCCGGGGTAACGTTTTATAAGCCCCATTCATTATGACTAGAATAACCTATCAATTCCTTGTCAAATTATCTTAACAACAATATTTAAGATTTAAAAAGATTCACTACGAACACTCTTTTATCTATTTGGCATTGGCAAAACTATTTTGAAACCGTAAGTACCTTTTTCTTATGTACCAAAGATCACTGCAATGCTCATAATAAAAAATCTCTTTGTATAATAACCACACCTATTGACATGGAATCAACTTGATCCGGACTAACTGCAATAAACATCACAAACATAATTCAGCATTTTTGTATACAGGGTGTAAGAAACATCGACGCACAAACGGATACCATGGGTCCAAGACATGATTCTGGACCCCCCCGTGTTGGAATTTTTCGTCGGTTTTTTCCTTTTTTTTATTTTTTAATGTTAGCTTTTTTTTTAATATTGAGCCGCGCTTAAAGTACTACAGGTACTGTAGTACTGGACACAGTATTTAGGTATACGATGACCTTTCATTATAAACATCTAAGAAGACACTATTACTAGTTTTATTTACATTGCTACTTTTAGTGAAAGTAGTGACTTAATTACTTTTTTATTAAAAATCTCATTGGGTTAGGTAAGAATAACTATTATGAACAGTCTAAAGCAAAAAAAAAACTCAAAAAATTAGGAAAAAACCGACGAAAAATTCCAACACCCCCCGTGTTGGAATTTTTCGTCGGTTTTTTCCGTCCAGAATCATGTCCTGGACCCATGGTATCCGTTTGTGCGTCGATGTCTCTTACACCCTGTATATACCCCACGTACACACATCAAAAAAGTTTGCGATCACTAGCATGAGTTGATAAAAAAAATATATGGAAAAACAGCTCTTTCATTCTATTTTTTTTTTTAGATTCTTCAAATAAAGAATCTAAAAAAAGAAGTGATCTTTATATAGTCTGCCGTAACAAAAAATATATCGATTTCTCAAAATAATAATATTCCACAACTATCACACAACGCCATCTAGTCCCAAGCTAAGCAGAGCTTGTGTTATGGGTACTAGACAACTGATAAAATTATGGCAAACTTTTTTTGATGTGCGTACCTCACTTAGGATCGGCTCAAACCCATCCTGAGGGATGGGTTAATTGTCACTTCTGTAGGTAAAAATTCTACTATTTCCCTTTCCTCTTGCCCTCTTTCTCTTGGAAGTATCCTCCAGGTCCTGGCACCAGCTTGACTGAAGGTTTGGTGTCCTTCCTCTGAGCAGGCTCTGGTTGGACAGTTGGAGATCTCTCCGGCGAGGAGTCGGTCACGATCCCTTGAAGACGATGGGTGTTACTTTGGCTGAGTCTGTGGAACAAGGGTTTGATTTTTTTAACTATTTATAATTATTACACTTTAAATTACATGTTTAGGGTTTTCCGTACCCAAAGGGTAAAATGGGACTCTATTTAAAGACTTCGCTGTCCGTCTGTCGGTTTGTCACCAGGCTGTCTCCTCTCATGAATCGAGATGATAAGTTTGAGCTTTTTTTGTATATGTTGTTATATTATATTACTTTTGTATTGCTATATTTTTTTTAGTATTTTGTTGTTATAGCGGCAACAGAGATACATCATCTGCGAAAATTTCAACTGTCTAACTGTCACGGTTCATGAGATATAGTACGCGTCACGTAAAAAGAACGCTGGAAGAAAGTGGTGGGGATGTGTTTGCGCATGGGTACAGTCTCGCATGTGCCTATTGGATGTGGATTCTGCGCGGGAAGCAAAGCTCAACTGACGAACCAATAGCGCACCGGCAAACATGCAGCGCGTGGCTCCCCCGCCCCGCGCCCTGCTCATACCACCAAATAGACCGATAAATCGCCTATGCGCAGCTTGACCGCCAGCATTCTTTTTTCATGACGCGACCTGTACAGCCTGGTGACATACGGAGAGCGGAGTCTTAGTAATAGGGTCCCGTGTTACCCTTTTCGTACGAAATATTAAAAAAAAAGATTTAAAAGACATTTGTTATCTTCGCAAAATTCCAACCACGTGTAAAGTACCACTGGAGAGTTGTGCCACTGGATGGAACTACTCTGGCTTTAAGACGGTGTACTTACCTGACTTCGTCGACATCTGCCACCTTGTCTATAAGGCTGCGAATGATAGCCTCTTTGTGCTGCAGGGCTAGAGACGCTCTCTCCAGCTCTCGCCAGTACTGTGTTACCGTGCGCAAGCGCAGCTCGAGGGAAAGAGACAGAGCTATACAAGTCGTCTAGCTCTGTCTCGTTCCCTCACTGGAACAAATCTAGCTTTAAGACGTCATGGTAGGCCCCATTTACCTACTTACCTGACTTCCTCGACATCTGCCACCTTGTCTATAAGGCTCCGTATGATGGCCTCTTTGTGTTGCAGAGCCAACGACGCTCTTTCCAGCTCTCGTCGGTACTCCGTTTGCGCATGCGCCGCTCGACGCTCCTGTTCTACTATGCGACGTTCCAGCTCTTCTAGGGAAGTGTAGGCGCGGGATTTTACTGCCTAGACCGAAAAAAATGATAATGATATAATGGAAACGACGACATCCCGAATCGAACCGAGCTCGGGACCTTAGGGCACCCCGACACGGACAGGTTAGGTGAGAACCTTCGTTGTTATCTCTCTTTGTAAACGCTAGAGCTCCGCGAAGCGGGGCTCTGACTACGCTTTTTAGGCAACTTTTAAGTATTTTGAGGTTAGATTTACAAAAAATATTTTTTCTCGAAAACTGACAATTTCGGGATTTTAACCTTCGGGTTTAAACTTTCGGGATTTTAAACTTTCGACCAAACAACCATTCGGCGTTTAAATTTTCGGGATTTCGTCCATAGGTATTTTAACATTCGGGATTTTGATACGTACCTGTATGTTATGTACACATATTTATTTTAATTAGTTATAAACACTATTTTCTTTTTTCTTTCAAACACATTTACCTTTATCTCATGTTTAATCTTTTCGAGCGCTGTCATCGCTTGACGCAGCGGTTCGCTGTTGTTCTTAGCTCGTCGAGCGCTCGTTCGCACTCGAGTCATCCTCGCCGTCGCTGATTTCAAGCGCTGTCGGAATATTACAGCCGCTTTACGGTATAATCTGTGGGAAAAAATGTTACTTGAAACATAACATATACTCGTCAAAACAAAATAAGGGCCACTTTTTAAATTGCACTTTAAACAAGTATTGCTCTTATTCTGGGTACATAATAAATACTAAATATCTTGTTATGGTTTCTTTCAAGTATTAATATTGTTTCTACTACATAATTGGAAATTCATAACTTTTTTTAAATTAGATATTTGAGATTACTTAGAATTTACGGTATGGTGTTTTTTAATTTTCAAACTTCTAACAGTTTTTTCTTCGACTAATACAGCAAACAGGCTATAATGATCTTTCAATCTCATAATGTCATGTATTCGGAGACATATGGACGCAAAAACAGCCACTTAGGGTGTCACCTTAATCCAGGGGGCCTGTAGCCAGAAGAGGTAGGTTTAATGGTGGAATATTCTCAACGAGTGGTTCAAAATGCTTGAAACTGGTCTTAAAAGACGGGTAATATCCCCAGATGCCCTGATCAAGGAAGAAAGTAAGTAAAGCCCAAGAAGACCATGAAGTTTGTTTAACCGCGCAAATAGAGCGAAACTCTACTGCGCGGACCGTACAAACTCAATTGCGTCGAGCTACAGGCACCCCTATAATTGACTACACTATTCCGAATCGACTCCATAAAGACTAACAATACTCAAAAAAGATGCTTGGTTCGCCTCCAGTTAACTGCAGCGTATGGTGCAAATCGTGAAACATTTGCGAAAGAGAAAATTTATTGAACTGTTTGGACTGGGCTTCATTGCTTTTTATTGATGACTGGTGGGTTATTTTTTTTCAATAGAAACTGGTTCATAAGAGTGTAGAGAAGATCTAAACAATAGGTTTCAGATCCTTGCACTCTTAAAACATACTGTTCTGGCGAGTTCTGAGTTATGCTCTGGGGCGGTTATCTCTATCACGCAAAACTGAGCTCGCACTTCTTAACGAGGGTGCTGTAACTCCTCAAAATTGCATAGAGAAAGCGGTGCAACTCCACATTATCCCATTCGCACAGCAAGGAATACCTGAGTTCTTCTTGAAGCAGGATAATGCTCGAGCGAACACGACGCGACTAACAGTGCACACATTCCCTTTCGCTCGAATTACGATGTTACAGTGGACACTCAGGATTTTTACCTGAGTTCTATTGAGCATTTAAGAGATGAGTTAAAGAAGAGTGAAAAATAAAGTAAAATTCCCATCAACTCGCAGCTGGATCTCATAAATTGTCTGAAAACTTGCTGGTAGAGTATCTTAAAAGAAAATGTTCGGTATTTAATCCAGGCCATTCCACCTCCCATAAAATGAGCAGAACAGAGAGAACAGAGTTAAAAGAGCTTAAAAGAACACTTCGGAACATTAAAAAAAAGGCGTTATTTTTTCGATTTTTTATGTTACTTGATACATTCCTGCTTTTCCTCACTTTTCATTCAATTTGGTTTGTTTTAACGATTTATTGGAATACATATTTAATTTTTGTGTATTTCCATCTAAAACCATCAATATTAATCAGATTCAGTCATTGTAACTAGTAATATTTAGTGATTATTTAATAAATCGATAAAAACCAGGTGGCCCTTATTTTGTTTTGAGTAGTATATAAGGTACTGTTTCTCGCGGTTTAGGTATAGCCTCTACACAGGATGAATTTTTCAACAGGGCGTAGATGGCTATATCCGAAATTATGAAGAATATCAAAAACATTGAAAGGAGTCTCGAAGCCAATTTATACGAAAACTAAAACTGCATCATTGGATTTTAGAAAAATCAATAATCCTGGCCAGGAATCGAATCGAACCCGCCGATTTTTGAAAAAAAAATCAAACCCTGTATTATTACACCATTCGATAGTGTTGCTAATAAGGAGAAAATTCTGAGAAGTAATCATATACGGCAAACTTAAAGAACTAGCAGATTTTTATGAAATTGCTATTTTTCTATGTTACTTACCACTTTAAATTATAGAACTCCATTTACTGTAACAGTAATTCGCAGTCAAAACCCTTAGGAACTCGATTAATAATATGTATAATGTTTATTGGGTATTCAAACTGTGCATTATAGACCCTATTATTGGTTTCATAAAGTGCAAAACCACCACCATACCTGACATTCTTAAGCGCCTTCTCGAGTTCCTCCTTCAGAGCCTGGTTCTCCTGCATCACCTTGGTGCACTTCTCTTCCACCGCCTTCAGTTGTTCAGTCATCTTCGTCACCTGTTCTCCCTTACGTTCTGTTTCCATGCCATACTGATGTTTTAGCTCTTCTAGTAACCTGTTTGGGAGGTATTTTTTTTTATTCAGATCTTTTTTTAAGTTTCTAGATACTCTATATGGTATTGTCCGTAGTTGGTGATGGGGATTAGCGTTGTCAGGCGTCCGGATAAAGCCGGCCACAGTCAGGCTTTTTATTTGCGTGTCCGGCCAAATTAGACCGTGTCCGGCTTTAGTTGATCTTTAGTTGAACCAGGATCGGTTCAACTAAAGAAGCCATCAGCATCAGCGTTCATTAAAAAAAAATGGTGGTGTTATACTAGGACTAAAAAACCGGCCAAGTGCGAGTTGGACTCGCCCATGAAGGGTTCCGTAGTAGCAAACATAGATTAGGGATATAATATCTTCTAGACATCACTAAAAACTTATCACGGTATGCAAAATCAGAAAGGTGAAATTGGACCTTACTGTCACTTTAACAAACATCATAACTGGACTAACAATGCAAATAAAAACCAGTAAACCAACGGACCAACCGGAATACTGCATCGAAAAAAGTTACTAGGAAAACACACATTTTTTTTAGGTGGTAAAATCATCAAATGAGGCCTCCCGCCCCGGGTGGGGCGGGAGGGACTGTCAGACTCTTACTAACTAAAATCCACCCGTGTTCTGTCGGATGCCCTTTAAGTTCCGGGGCCACGGTATCCTGGGTTAAGAAAAACCCGCGACCCCAGCAGGCATTTGGCCCCGTCAGTTTGCTGACTACTCCCCGAAGGCACGCGCGAAACACGACACGACGCGCCAACGACCCGGGCTTGGTCCTTGGTCGGACGGCGAGCTCACCGTCCGTAAGCCCGCTCCGCCGCTATGCCCTCTGCTAATCAGAGGGACACGCGTTGGAGCGTCCACCCGACAGGCTATTCGCATACGGGCAAAGAGACCCCCTTAGGCACACAGTGCCTAAGGAAGAGTTTTTGCCCGCATCCCAGGGTGCACCGGCCCGAAAAACTGGTCTTCCCCCCAGACGTATCCAAGAGGGAACTTCAGTCCACGGGCGCACGTGGAGGTTTCCGGTCTTAGCACCCCAGGAAAACACACATGGGAAAACATTTGACAATTGAAAACCTCCTTTTCGAAGACGGTTGTTATAATAAAACATACATTATGAACAATGTTGTTAATAATGTATGTTTTATTATAACAACCGTGAACCATACGTCTACATGTCTTGCCATGTAGATGTGAGAGAATTTGTTAATAGCGATGGGTAGCTATAGCCATAACTAGCCAAATACCGGCTATAAACAAAATAGCCACGGCTATGATATCCGTCAACACAATAGCTAGCTATCGGCTACTGGTTGGCTAGATAACTGACAGGTTATGATATAGCCGCGTAGCCGCTCGTAGCCGCGTAGCCGCTCGTAACCGCGTAGCCGCTCGTAGCTGCGTAGCCGCCACGGAGTATAGCTAACTGCTACGTTTTATAGCCGTCCCGGTATTCGGTTGCTGGGTAGCTAGAGTAGCCAAAATAGCCGATAGCTGTGTGCGCGCTCACTGCGCTACGCGTGTACGATCTTCATTGATATCGTCGATTTTTTTCTCACAATATTCACAAAATAGATTAGACAAAGAAAGAGCATTATACTTAATAATTTCGTTCGTTTAATGAACGAACTTATGAAATACGATGATTAGAAAGCTGGTTAGTTACCGTCAGGTTTAAAATAAATAAAAAATTTGATAGTATTTTGGTTATTGTGACCTCAGAGAGGAAATTATTTCTTTTTAATTTATGATCGAATTCAGATCGGGCAGTTGATGTTGCGTTATTTAAGTCCTACCTAGCTACACCGGCGCCGCTTCGTTGCGGCGCTAGTTACTAAACGCTATTGTTCAATAGCCAAGTAGCCAAATAGCTGGCTAGCTAGCTGGCTATTACACCACAAATAGCCGGTTAGCTAAGCTATTGAAATTTCGGCTTGTTACCCATCTCTATTTGTTAACATTTTGTACAAGATCAAACTTTAAATAACGTCCGATCTTTTCAAAAATTCTATTGTAAGTAGTGGGAATCGGTTGTACCCTCGTAGGTACAACCCGAGTATACATTGCACAGTGTGCAAAATCTCGGCTGGACCAGACATCATGAGTAAAACTAAGCAAGAGATACCTTATAATATTCTAAATTCATTCATAATTTTCCGGCGTAGCAATTCTTTTTAGTTTCAGAGAAATTAAACTCCAAAGTTAATCCATTTTCGGTATTAAGAAAGTACAAAAAGTAAAATTTCTCTAAAAAGAAAACTTTCAATCTAAATTTCTTGGCCCAGTTATATTACGCATATAAGACGACATTTATCAAGCTTTGTTACATCTCCGAAATACAATGGACGATGGAGTAAATTCAAGATTTCATTAAAAACGTTTCAATTTTTTTTATCGTTCTTACTGCGTGCTTAGCGATCAAACTTATTAAATATACTTAGAAACTTATGTTGTCTATAACTCAGAAAAAAATCACTTGTTAATACTGTAAAGCGAACGAGATAATCGTTTCTAAACTTTGTAATGCCAATAGCGCCTGTGATTTTGTTAAGGCAATTTTACTTAAGGTGGTTTGCTCTTACATTTTCTAAAGGCACTAAGAGGAAAGAAATATTTTTAGAGTTGTCACTTAAAACTGGTTTACTCTTCAAAAATGCTAGTTGTCACGCATGTCATGTTGAATTACATTTTCTTCAGAAAGTTCATCGATGTCGTCGTCTTGTTCATCATTAGCAAATCAAAGTTGCCTTAGTGCCTTTAGAAAATGTAAGAACAAACCACCTTAAGTAAAATTGCCTTAACAAAATCACAGGCGCTATTGGCATTACAAAGTTTAGAAACGATTATCTCGTTCGCTTTACAGTATTAACAAGTGTTTTTTTTCTGAGTTATAGACAACATAAGTTTCTAAGTATATTTAATAAGTTTGATCGCTAAGCACGCAGTAAGAACGATAAAAAAAATTGAAACGTTTTTAATGAAATCTTGAATTTACTCCATCGTCCATTGTATTTCGGAGATGTAACAAAGCTTGATAAATGTCGTCTTATATGCGTAATATAACTGGGCCAAGAAATTTAGATTGAAAGTTTTCTTTTCAGAGAAATCGTACTTTTTGTACTTTCTTAATACCGAAAATGGATTAACTTTGGAGTTTAATTTCTCTGAAACTAAAAAGAATTGCAACGCCGGAAAATTATGAATGAATTTAGAATATTATAAGGTATATCTTGCTTAGTTTCACTCATGATGTCTGATCCAGCCGAGATTTTGCACACTGCATTGGTGACTCCGAACCTTATGTGTATCGCGCGGTAACGAAACCATAGCGCGATCTAATTCGACGACAACACCATCTATCGAGCTAGTGGACAACTTTGACCTGAGGCGGAAACAATAGCCGTCACAAATATTTTGTATTTGAAATAGTAAACTTTGTCTGTGACATTTATTTATTATTTTACATTTTTGACATTCAATTTTATTGTGACTTTACTCCTGACATTTGTACTGGTAGAATATTGAATTGACTTTGTATTTTTTTTGGAATGGTGTTCTTTATCTGTGACTTTCGATTACATTACTAACATTATATTTTTACTCTTGACATTTGTATTGGTACAATCTCAATTATTATAAAATTGATTTGTATTTTTGTTATAGTTTAAAATGGTCAATTTTCTCATTAAAATGACATTCATAGAAACTAGGCTAGATTAATATGGTTTATTAATTTATTTGACATTCCATTTTTATTATTGAGAAGTGTAGTGGAAATTGAAATGTTTTGTTTATTTATTTTTTGTTTATACACTTGATTGTCGGACATTTAAATACTATAATAATGATAATGCATGGTTGAGAAAAGTAGCAATGAGAAAAATACTAATCTAACAGGCACGAGGGCAATATAAATTACTTAAGGCGAGGTGCATGATCTGCTTTTCTTTTAACTATTACATAAAGGAATAGTAGATAAAAGAAACTCATATCAAACAGTTAAAATAGAAGTTTAATTATTGAAATAAAAGTTATACTTGAGCACGTAAGGTTAAGAAATACACTAATTATAACTAATTTCGACTAAGAATACACTCTCTGAGAACGACTTTGCTCCATTTCTATCTTTCCAATCAATAAATTTCTCATAAGATTTTACGTATTGTACTCGAGATTTTAAGGATAAAAGCTTTTCTATAACACGGTCGGCTTCATTTAGAATGTTTTCCGGAGTTAATGTGTCGCTAGATGATTCCATTTTAATTCGAAGCCGAAGCACTCAAAATCAGATAGTATCACACTTTATCGTTTCCAAAAATATTGTCATGCAAAATTAATAAAGTTCCCGCCAAACCACTTTTTTAAATTTCTTTTTTCATTTTTAAATCAGAGTTAGCAGCAATCATTTTTTTTAAATTTGGAACAAGTAGGATAGAAACTCTTTAATTCCGTCCTGTCCGAGGGCAAAACGCCTCAAACGTGGAGCAGGGGTGAGGTGGTGTTGTTCTTCAAAAAAGGTGATAACAGCCTATTGAAGAACTACAGACCCATCACGCTTCTGAGTCATGTTTATAAGCTGTTTTCAAGGGTTATCACGAACCGTCTCGAACACAGACTTGATGACTTCCAGCCTCCCGAACAAGCCGGTTTCCGAAGAGGCTATAGTACCATAGACCACATCCATACGCTGCGGCAAGTTATACAGAAGACCGAAGAGTATAACTTGCCATTATGCTTAGCGTTTGTGGACTATGAGAAAGCCTTCGATTCGGTGGAAACATGGGCGGTACTTGAGTCACTCCAGCGATGCCGTATTGACTATCGGTACATCGAGGTGTTGAAGTGTTTGTATAATAACGCCACCATGTCGGTCCGAGTACAGGAGCAGAGCACGAAGGCGATTCCATTGAGAAGAGGCGTAAGACAGGGGGACGTTATCTCCCCGAAACTGTTTACTGCCGCAATGGAAGACGCCTTCAAACTCCTGGACTGGCAAGGCCTTGGCATCAACATCAACGGCGAATACATCACTCACCTTCGGTTTGCCGACGACATCGTAGTCATGGCAAAGTCGATGGAGGAACTCAGCATGATGCTCGAAGGCCTCGACCGAGTTTCACAACGGGTGGGCTTGAAAATGAACATGGACAAGACGAAAATTATGTCAAATGCCAATGTTGTGCCCACCCCAGTCTCTGTTGAAAACTCGGTACTCGAAGTTGTTGACTCATATATCTATTTATATGTAGGTCCAACTTCGAGAAAGAGGTCAACCGCCGAATCCAACTCGGTTGGGCAGCGTTCGGGAAGCTACGCAATGTCTTTTCGTCCGACATACCTCAGTGCCTCAAGACGAAAGTCTTCAACCAATGTGTGTTACCAGTGATGACTTACGGCACCGAAACGTGGTCTTTCACTATCGGCCTCATCTCAAAGCTCAAAGTCGCTCAGCGAGCTATGGAGAGGGCTATGCTCGGTATTTCTCTACGTGATCGAATCCGAAATGAGGAGATCCGTAGACGAACTAAAGTCACCGATATAGCCCACCGGATTAGCAAGCTGAAGTGGCAATGGGCAGGCCATATTGCTCGTAGAGCAGATGGCCGATGGGGTCGAAAAGTGCTAGAGTGGAGACCACGGACTAGCAAGCGCAGCGTAGGACGTCCACCAACGAGGTGGACAGACGACCTTGTAAAGGTCGCCGGAAGACGCTGGATGCAGGTCGCTTCCAACCGGTATATGTGGAGATCTAAAGGGGAGGCCTATGTTCAGCAGTGGACGTCCTATGGCTGAGATGATGATGATGATGAGGATAGAAACGAATAATACGTACGTAAAAAAAAAGTATTGATATCGGCTGGCTGAATAGAGCTAATCCATTGAGATTGGCACCTTTTGGTGCGATTAAAACAAATTGGTACGCACAATATTGAGTGATTTACCATGTTATTTTAATATCATGGACTTCTTATAGGTTTTCCTATAATCTATAAGTAGAAAACTAATTTCTGTTTTTTTTTTTAAATATTAGGTTCAGTAGTTTCGGAGATAAGGGGGGGGGAATGGTCAAATTCCGTCTATTTTCTTGATTATCTTGGAAACTATTTATTTTAAAATCACAAAAAAAATACATTTAAGATTGTCTCAACAAGACCTTTCATTTGATATGTCACACGATGCTATACTTTTTTTTTCATTTTCCCCTTCCCCCCCCCCAAAAAATTTCCTCCCAACATAAAGATATCATCTATTCACGTCATGTAAGCGACAGACAGACGGACACACGAGTGATCCTATAAGGGTTCCGTTTTTGTATTCGGACGTACGGAAGTTCCTCTTCGGGTTCCGTTACGGAACCCTAAAAATGAAAGGAGTCTCGTCTTTTCACCCAAATGTCCAGCGTTTCCCAACCCAATCCTACAGACAGAGATGTGAACTAATTGGGGACACCCACGGAGTGACGTACATGTCAAGTTTAATATTCACCACAACCTTTTTAGGGTTTTATTTAATTTTAATGCAGAACAAGCCGAAAGTCTTTACCAAAATATCTAGTTGGCAAGAGTTGGCAGATCTTATGTCCCCAATAATGTGGTCACTAGCAGGCACTGTCATCGCGCGTGAAGCGTATTTTAAAGCATGCGAAACATGACTAATTCTATCTCTATCTCATATAAATTTTGCCATTTTTTTACATTTTAAACACGTCATGCTTTTTTTTTTTTTTTTAGCGTGGTAAAATCATCAAATGAGTCCTCCCACCCCGGGCAGGGCGGGAGGGACTGTCAGACTTGTACTGACTAAAATCCACGGTGTCCTTCAATAGCCCGTTATGTCCCGGGGTCACGGTAATGAGATAAGTCCCGCGACCAAAAAACACGTCATGCTTAGGACGATATAGATCGTTTTCTACATTCTGTCATTTTGTCGAATTTTCCGTCGATATAATCTTTTTCTACGGCGTCATGTTGCGAGTAATTGATTTTTGTGCGTGTACCTCTATGAGGAGTTTCCAGTACACCTTTTTTTCAAACCAATTTTAAAAGAATTGAAAAATAATGAATATTATGTCGAATTGAGAACCTCCTCCTTTTATTTCGTCAATTAAAAACGTACCTCTTACAATGATCCAGTCGTCTCTCATGCATGTCAGCCGGCACAGTGCGTGCGCGCATGGCGTCTAGCTGCGCTAACTTGTTCTCAGCTATTTCTAGAGAGTTCTTTACTGTGAAGTACTCGCGATGGACTGTTTCATAGTCCCGCATCATTGCTGCCACTGGGATCAAAGAATTAGGAATTAGGGATTTTAGGGCGATTCGTGCGATATGCAATTTCTACTAACTAAAAACCGGCCAAGTGCGAGTTGGACTCGCCCATGAAGGGTTCCGTAGCAGCAACCATAGATTAGAGATATAATTATATTAAGATTAGTAAGTAATATACACAAACAATGAAAATAACTTTGTTTTTCATAGTATTTGTATGAATGGCAAAGTTATATTTGCGGTTTTTGAAAATGTACTATATCTCAAAAACTGCTAACTGTATCTCATCCAAACCAATTTTCGTTGGTAGTTTTGGTTGAGGTCTACATTATATATTTTTTTTAGTTTTATCATTCTCTTATTTTAGAAGTTACGGGGGGGGGACACACTTTTTACCACTTTGGAAGTCTCTCGCGCAAACTGTTCAGTTTAGAAAAAAATTATGTTAGTAACCTCAATATCATTTTTAAAGACCTATTCATAGATACCCCACACGGGTTTGGTGAAAAAATTTTTTTTGAGTTTCAATTCTAAGTATGGGGGGCACCCCCAAAATTTGTTTTGTTTTGATCTTTGTGTGAAAATCCTAATGCGGTTCACATAATACATCTTTCTACCAAGTTTCAACAGGATAGCTCTTATACTTTCGACAAAAAGTGGCTGTGACATACACGGACAGACAGACAGACAGACAGACAGACATGACGAATCTATAAGGGTTCCGTTTTTGCCATTTGGCTACGGAACCCTAAAAATGAAAATCGACCTTGCTACTAACAAATAATGAGGCAATTCGATTGACTTGATGTCGTGGTGGCGATCATGTTTTGTTTTTCATCTACCCGTAAATAACAACGTGTTTCATGTCATATGTCGTAGTGGTAAGGTTGATTATCACATGTAGGTTTGTCCCTTAGGTTAACCGAGCTTGCTGATGACGCGATGCGACGCAATTCGACCGATTTAAACTACAACTGAAAATCATCCTTACCTCTACGACATATGACATATTATAAAGTGCGGTTATTTACACGGGTAAGTGAAAACAAAACACGCTCGCCACGACGACGTAAGTCAGTCGAATTGCATCATTATATCGTAGTAGCAAGGACGATTTTCATTTTGAGTTAGTAGAAACTGCAAATCGCACGATTCGCGTCAAAAGCAAGCTCGCTAAAGGAAGGAGAATCTAATAGTTTAGTGATAAGAAGGCCGTAGCTAGGGTTGAACGGGGAGCGACTTCCAGCTATTGAAGGACGGCGAGTAATGGGTGACTCGCCGTCCGATCATGCACCACGTCCGATCCGATGTCACGTCGCGCGCGCCTCATAGAACTATCTCAAGAGCAATCTGAAGGACCCCATCAGATTGCTAACAGCTCCTACTCAGAGTGGGACGAGAGGCACTGTCAGACTCGTACTGACTAAAATCCACAGTGATCCTTGAATTGCCCTTTACGTTCCAGGGTTACGGTCAGATTCCAGGTTACTTGGTGACATTCCCGCGACCCCAGCAGGCATCACCACAACACGCCAACTCGGGTATGGTCCATGATCAGACGGCAAGTCGCCCAATCACAAGGGCCCTGTGCTATTTTATTTTTGAAGAAGGAAACGTTGCCCCACATTAGGAAAGTCTCCTGTATCATGGGTGCGTTTACAAACATAAAACTCACATATACAAAAGCCGGAAAAACTGCTTGCAGATCATACAAATATTTGCTCCGTGTGGGAATCGAACCCACAACACACAGCGCAACACGGTATGAAATAATATAATAATTATCTAACTCACTTTTATCCTCATACAACTCATAAACCTCCTTCAACTTAGACTCCGCCCTCTCAGCTCTCTCAACAAGCGTAGCTTTCTCAATATCAGCCGTCTCTTTCTCGACAACCAACTTCTTATAGCTCTGTCTCACTCCCGCCAACTCATCTTCTATACTCTTCACTTTATCGGTTAGTGTTTTGTTTTCGCTGACGATTTGTTTGGACTTTTTGTTTATTTGCTCGAATTGTTTTTCGTAGTCTAGAATTAGGCTGTCTTTCTCTTGTAGATTTTCTTGGTAGGCGTCGAAGAGTGGGGCTGTAGATTAAAAAAAAAAAATTATAAGAGTAAATCTTAATGTTTATGTTTTTTTTAAGCTTGCATAGCTTTTATCGCAGGCTCTGAGCTCGGCGCGCGCGAAAACGGTAACGAAAAAACCTGACCACATCTGACAGCACGCATCGTCTAACGTCGTTTCACTTCGGGAGACTTCGGCAATCATAAAGGTACGGACAGACGTGCTCATAAAGGTACGGACAGACGTGCTCATTACTAGCACGAAAGCATGCTTTTATTGAGTAAGGGGGCAATTTTATTGAGGGAGAGGGAGAGGGAGAGGGAGAGGGAGAGGGAGAGGGAGAGGGAGAGGGAGAGGGAGAGGTAGAGGGAGAGGGAGAGGGAGAGGGAGAGGGAGAGGGAGAGGGAGAGGGAGAGGGAGAGGGAGAGGGAGAGGGAGAGGGAGAGGGAGAGGGAGAGGGAGAGGGAGAGGGAGAGGGAGAGGGAGAGGGAGAGGGAGAGGGAGAGGGAGAGGGAGAGGGAGAGGGAGAGGGAGAGGGAGAGGGAGAGGGAGAGGGAGAGGGAGAAGGAGATGGAGAGGGAGAGGGAGAGGGAGAGGGCACAGTAATAAATAGGTACAATAAATAAAATAATTATAATTGCATAAGTTGATAAAAAATGCTATGCAATAGCTTTACCGCCGGAGTCACCGAGTGCCACACGTTTTTTTTTATTTCACTAGGAATTTCTCCTGTATCGTGGGTGCGTTAACTAGCATGGAAACTCACATTCACTAACACCCAGGCAACAACTACTTGTAGACCATACAAATATTTTTGTTCCGTGCGGGGGCCGAACCTGCGACTATCTGTGCAGCAGCCGATCGAGCAACCACTGCGCCAACAGTGCTGTCAAATGTTTTGTGGACAAAATTTAAATAGAAATAGAATATATAAAAAAAAAACTGGGCGTGGCGTAAGTAACAAAGCTATAAGGCTTTTCGTAAGATGGAAATTCACCATAAGTCAACCTGTTCTTTCAGTTGCCTGAAAAATACAGTCCCGGGAAAAGACAAATATAAAGATTTATAGTGTGAATACCATAGAAATATATTTTCACGTTATATTTATGACGGATTTTATTTTCATTAAAATAATTTAGGCGCTCCTGAAACAGTGATTTTTTAAATTTTATATAATAATCAATTTATTTTACGAGTCAGTTGTGCCTGTAGTATAATAAAACATTTGGAATTAATTCGTACCTAGTGCCTGTGCGCTAAGTAATCCTGAAAGGTCCACTGTCCTTCCCGTGTAAGGCGTTTCTTCAGGACCAACCTTCGATTGACCATCTTCTGTGTTCAATGTTTCTGAAAACACACATAAAAATGACAAATGAAAATGTTTAACGTTATATAGATAACGAATATCTATGATATCTAACATTGTGAACAATACACATTTTTTTTTCATTGGTTTGAGAAATTACCAGATATTGTGAATGGTCCCATACTCCCTGGGCGCAAAGGCAAAGGTATTCCGTCACAGCGAAAGTCACCAGATTAATGCAGCGTGTATCCGAATGCGTCTATAGTCATTAACATTGTCTAATATGGTCGTGCTGACCAATAGTAGTGAAGGTCAACGCAAGACCAACCGTTGCTCAAACCTGGATCGGATAGTGGTCGCCATCTAACGATTCCTACCCAATCTCGGCTTCCTGGTCAAACCTGGGGACCTGGGCAGATCCCTAGGAGGCTGTACGCTGGTGTCGTGAGGTCCATGGCCCTCTACGGCAAAGCTGGTCGCATCCCAGAGGGTCATGGCTATCCGGATGATCCGAGGATACCGCACGATCGCCGGCGAATCGGCCAACCTCCTTGCCGGATTGCCGCCTTGGGATCTTCGGGGCCTTCCCAACGCCCGGGGCGAATCTCCACTACCTTGAAAAGTCGAGGCGCTGCGAGAAGAGCTCCAAACGCCTTCAATGTAAGAATTAGGAGACCTTTAGCCAAGCAAAACATTGTACTGGATATTTCTTACCTTTATGCCCCAAACTGGCTGTAAGCAGCGAGTCAAGTGCGTCTCCCGGTTTGTATACAGACTCCGGTTTATCTCCCGCCATTGCCTGCATGTTGGTGCGTAAGCGCTCTTGATATCGGGACAGTTGGACATTCAGTCTGTAACATAATTATGTAATTTTGCACAGAGAGAGATAATCAATTTTTTAGCGCACTGCACAGCCATATTTCTTATTTCCATACAGTAAAATTGCCAAATTGATTAAAACTTGTAAATATTTGACAGCTATTTGCGACGTTGCCAACTTTCAGAATACGCTCTTAAGCTGTTCCTCGCTGATTCACCCACGATTCTCAGCTCTTATTGGTCTTAGCGTGATTTTATATAGCCTATAGCCTTCCTCGATAAATGGACTATCCAACACAAAAATATTTTTGAATTTAGAATGGTAGTTCCTGAGATTAGCGCGTTCAACCAAACAAATGAACACTTGAGCTTTATAATTTCAGTATTAAAGGATGGATTAATAATCTAGTTTTATTTTTAACCAATATCGTGCGCGATAGAAGCAGAGATGGCAGATGGAGCAAAGTTTTGACCGAATGCAAATGGTGGCCAAAGTTGGGCCAAAGAACCCAAGGCCGCCCAAAAGCCCGTTGGGTTGACGATATCGTCAAGATCGGGAATAAATGGATGAGAGACGCACAGAACCGAGAGATATGGCAACAAAAGGGGAAGGCCTATACCCAGCAGTGGATGATCCCGGGCTGATATGATGATGATGATGATGATCGTGCGCGAGACTCCTTTGAGTATATTTCGTTATTCCTCCTTAATTTCGGCTTTCGCCATGCACACATACTCGAAAAATTCATGCTGAACACCTAACCTTACCTGTAGAGCACATCTTTGAGCGCCTGCATATCTTTCTGCAGCCGCGAGTTGTGTTCCCGCGCCTGGTTCAGTATGATCTGACGACTGCTGCAACTCATACATACTTCCACGAGTGGAATAGCTGAGGACTCGTGGTCTGTGGAAGTATAAATGGAAAACATAAATTAACATTGTCTTCCATCCAACAAGCTTAGTCTGTTAAATCTAGATAAAAACCCTAAAAAGTCGTCATTTTTTCTTACTCTGTCTCACCGAAGAGAAGTGGTTGCCTTTCGACTAATTTATCGTTAAAGATACGTACAATACATTTATTCTACAAAAAGATGTAATTTTAATTTATATTGAAATTGAGTCTGAGAACTCATCGAATATTTTTTGCTATTCTTTATAGTTTCGTATTTGGCCACGCCTACTTGAAAAAAACACCTTCATTTTCTCATTTTTATTTTATCCATTCACGCCACACCGCATATCCGCCTTAGGCAGCCTTTTATGCATCGATTTTGTGGCAAACATATCCTTGCCAACATTCCATAAAATAACAGAACAAGTCAAAATTGAATAGGTCTACTTCTAGGCGTGCTTCCGTGACCAAGTTTAATCGCTTACCATAAGTCGTGACAGTGTTCACTTCAAACGCGATACTATCGCTAAACAAAATGAAACCTTACCTCTATCAGGCAACTCAAACTGCTTAACCTTCTCCTGCAACACTCTACTCCTCTCCCTCTCTTCTTTAATGACCTTCTTACACTCTTCTGCGTACTTCACAAGGGTTTCATGCTGACTCCTGAGCTGATCATTCTCTTCAGCAAAGAGTTTGTTGTATTCTAGTACTGATTTCAATTTCTCCTTCAGTTTGGCAATTTGGGAGTCTTTTTCTGATAGCTGTAAATGTGAAAATAATTCTGGCTAAATGAGGCAACACATCATGAGAAAATTAACAAAACATTTATGTTTCTGGATATTTAAAATAAAAAATAATACTATGAATTTCTGCTGTAGTCTCATGGGTGCGTTTACAAACATGTTGATGAGACATGTACCAAACAGCACTGGGCCTGTGTTGTGTATTATACATTTCTAATGAATGTGAGCCATATATGAATGATCCAGTTTACTGTCAAGTTTGAGTTGAATGAAATGATCCGGTCTAGCTGGAAGGATCATGATACCCAGTAACTGGGCATCCAATGAGATATTGTACCCAACCTTGACAATGTGTGTAAAAACTATCTCGTAAAATAAGATTTATTTTTATTTTATTTGAGATGCATTTGCTCTAGAATCTAGTCTAAATCAGAAGTGACAGAGAAAAAGTCAACAATGGAGTGAGATTTCATTGAAGAAGCCTCTAACTATGAAGAGATATGAGTTGTATGCAGTATGCCTTTAGCGCAGGCCACACAGAAGAGACGTAAGACGAGGACGCGTCGCGGACAGCCGCAGATGTACAAGCGTTGCGCCCGCGACCCGTCATTTCTGTATGTTTTGCGTCGCGACGCTTCTATACATTTTCTATGAAAGGGACTCTGTAGAGACAAATGTCCGCGCCCCATCTGCGTCTTTTCTGTGTGGCCAGCGCCTTTGAGAACATAAATGTAAGCTGTTACCTGCACAACATTATCTTCACATCTTTCCATCAATGAAGTGATGAGCTGTTCATACTTCTTAGTGAGTTTCCTCTTCTGTTCCTTGAGTAGTGACCTGCCTTCCTTGGTAGATCTGGGTGATGATACCGCTATGGCTTGGATGGTCCGCTTTCTAGGTGGTTTCGCGGGCTTCTCCCCTGGAATAAAGCAAAGGAGAAATTGTAATGATTGAACAAAGTTATTAGATTGGACATGTGATGAGGAGGGATCACACCCATGTGACTAAGAGAGTGATGAG
The DNA here is from genome assembly GCA_950005045.1 of Agrotis exclamationis. Lineage (NCBI taxonomy): Eukaryota > Metazoa > Arthropoda > Insecta > Lepidoptera > Noctuidae > Agrotis > Agrotis exclamationis. The sequence continues at coordinate 14,597,912 of OX465438.1, forward strand.
CATGAATGTTGATGGATGGAGAGGAAGAGGAAGGCCAAAGAAAAGATGGATGGATTGTCTAAGGAATGATATGAAAGAAAAAGGAGTAAATGATACTGTGACGTCTGATAGGGGGGAATGGAAGAAGAAAACGTGTTGCGCCGACCCCAAGTAGAATGTGATAAGGGCAGGAAGAAGAAGAACATTAATAGTTTCTGATTCCAGCTTTCAACTTAAAAGGGTAGTCAAAGGTAATTAATTAATTATTTTGGCTAATTAATGTACTCTTGATACCAACGCACCAGCATTGTTTAAATAGATTGCGACCACTTAGTTTCAAGTGATAGGTTTTTTTTTTCTTTTAAAAAAACGTTGCCCTACACTAGTCATTTCTCCTGAGTCGTTGGTCCGTTTACAAACATAGAAACTCACATACACAAACACTCAGATCCGAAACAACTACTTGTAGATTATACAAATATTCATTCCGTGAGGGAATCGAACCCACAACACGCAGCGCAGCAGTCCAAGCGCTCAACAACTGCGCCAACCTTGCCATGAACTTTTGTAGCTCATCTCGCATTATAGGGAGGAGTCCTATACTTAGTAGAATGTGGAACAGGGCTGTCAATGCTGATGTTGAGGGCTAATTTGACAGATAAAACAGTCTTTGAAGATATGCAAATCACATTTACGACACTGAAATTCATCTCAAAAATTAATCTTACCAATGACATCTCTAGGATCCTCATACATCGGATTATCATCAACAAATCCTCGGTTCTCCCCGATCCTAGACTCAGTCTTCCTTTCAACAATGTCCAATATATCCTGACGCATGCTTGCTCTCCGCAACGGTGCCGATATATCAAATGATTTGTGTTTCTGTGTGAACTGGCCCGTGAATGTCAGCTTTTTTGGTGACGAGCATCTCTTTGATACTCTTCCGTAGTTTGTCTGCTGGAATTAAATTGGGGTAACTTAGTACAGTGACCTTTTTGACGCGAGCATAGTACCTTATAAGTGGAACTAGCATTACTGGGGCGCTCAGGAACTACGGGTTAGAATTGGAAACATCAGTCTTCTTGTATTAGACAGCCCATTTATGGAGGAAGGCTATAGGGTATGTAATATCACACTATGACCAAAAAATCAAAGCAGTGGGTCAAACCGCGGGGAACAGTTAGTCCGTTTAATAAAGATTCACAATAAATAATGGCATGTATATAATTTTTTTGATTTTTGTATTGATTGATGGCCTACTGTGGATACCCTCTGCCTCATTCAGGGTACACCGGATATGTAACATACATAAAATACAAGACTTCTGAACTTGACAAGGCAAACACTTTGGTTTAATTTTCATTAGGTACCATTAAGGTGGGGTGCTAAGACAGGAAACCTCCACGTGCGCCCGTGGACTGGAGTTCCCTCTCGGATACGTCCGGGGGGAAGACCAGTTTTTCGGGCCGGTGCGCCCTGGGATGCGGGCAAAAACTCTCCTTAGGCACTATGTGCCTAAGGGGTTTCTTTGCCCGTATGCAAATAGCCTGTCGGGTGGACGCTCCAACGCGTGTCCCTCTGAACAGCAGAGGGCACAGCGGCGGAGCGGGCTTGCGGACGGTGAGTAATGGGTATGCTCGCCGTCCGACCAAGGACCAAGCCCGGGTCGGTGGCGCGTCGTGTTTCACGCGTCACCGACGACGGGGCCCCTTATGGGGCCAAATGCCTGCCGGGGTCGCGGATTTTTCTTAATCCAGGATACCGTGGCCCCGGAACGTAAAGGGCATCCGACGGAACACGGGTCGTTTTTAGTCAGTAAGAGTCTGACAGTCCATTTGATGATATTGCCAACCTAAAAAATAAAAAAAAAAAAAGGTACCTTTTGTTGGGGAATTAGTTTTTTGGGAATTTCATGTTGCTTGTGACTGGCTGGAAATAAACTCTATGACAAAGATTTATGGTCTGTTCTAGTTTTGATTTATATTTGAAAGAGTGAATTGTCAAACTGAGAAAAAATCTGGGGAATGTTTTGGTTATTGGGATAGCATTGAATTAGGAAAAACATGTAAAAGTATTGTGAGTGATTTATTTGATAGCGTATATATTTTAATATGTAGAATACAGTTTATGAAGAAGTTCATGGGTCTTTTATTGAAAAGTAGATCGTACAGAAGGATCTCAAGAGTGAGTAGTTTACCTCTCGCCGAATCAGTTTACGAGAGGTTATGGGCTTTAATAGGCGCAGAGGTAGATGTTAATGAGTGGAGAATGAATATCTAAAAGTCCAAAATTGATAAAAAGCAGAAAAATAATTATATAAAATGGCCGAATATGTAAAATTGACAAAATTGACTAACGAATCTGAATATTCTTTTTGGAAAATAAAACTACTGTTAATTTTGAGAGCAAAAGAGCTAAATTCTGTTTTGGATGATGGAGAAGAAAATAAAAAGGATTTTGAAAAAAGAGACTCAAAATCAAAATTACTCATTTTATGCTCGATAAGTGAAAAATATATGACATATGCAATAAATTGTAAAACAACAAAAGAAATTATTAAAAAATTCGATGACATTTTTCTGGGACACAAAGATGTACAAATATCTCAACAATTGGAAGAATTTTATAAATACAAGTTTCAAAAAGAAGATTTGATGGCAGATATATCAGAAATAGAAAAAATAGCAATGAAGTTAAGAAGTTTGGGTTACAGTTTTGATGATAAACAGATCATGACAAAAATATTGTCGAGTATACCGGAAAAATTTAACCATTTTAGAACTGCTTGGGAAGCAACGTCATTAAATGATAAAACGTTGACAAATTTAATATCACGAATTAATCTAGAACTGAGGATGAGGAATAACAATCTTATGGAAGAACCTACAACAACAACATCGAATGAGAATGATAATAAAAACAGACAAGAAGCCACAAGTTTCTTAGTAAGGACTTGCTACAGATGCGGAAAACAGGGACACATAGCTAGATTCTGCAGAACTTCAACATCGAATGGTGACGGTAAAACCTTTAATAATACATTACAGTGCTTCAAATGCATGAAGAATGGACACCGATATGCTGAATGTAATGCCAAATTTAACTGCAAGAATTGTAGTGTTAATACTCACTATACAAAGTTCTGTTTAAACAACAACAAAAACGTAAGTAACTGTTTTACAAGTAAAGAAATAGAAACTGAAGGAACAACTATTGAATTTATCATTGACTCAGGAACTAGCAGTCACATTGTCACTTCTGAGAATTATCTTAAGGATAAAAAGAAGATAAACCATAAGATCATGACAGCCGATGGAAATTTTTACGCTGTAAACATCATGGGCGACATTTATTCCGACAATATTATATTGAAAGATGTCCTTTTTGTTCCCGAATTAAAGAAAAACTTAATATCAGTATCTAGATTAACAAATGATAACTATATTTTAAATTTTTTCAGCAATAAATGCAACATTCGAGGGTCAGAGACTGAATGTGCTGTGGATGCTGAGCAGAAGCGTGATGGTTTGTACTACATCAGATTAATTGCAAAGCCACTCGTGAAAGTAAGGTCAGTAAACACTTTTCATATTAATTCTATGTTTTGGCATCGTGCATTAGGTCATGTACCTGTAGTCAAAACTAAGAATCTTGTTAGAGGAATTGAGAGAGGCTTGGTTAAGGAAACCGACATCTGCGAAGTCTGCACCAAAGCGAAATTATGTCGAAAACCTTTCAAAACAATTAGACAAAAAGCTAGTAAACCATTAGAAATTATACATAGTGATATTTGTGGTCCTATTGAAACAGAAACATGGGATGGTTACAAATATTTTATAACTTTTTTGGATGACTATACACATTTTATTAAAGTATTTTTAATTAAAAATAAAAGCGAAGCTTTTTCAATAATAATAAATTACATTAATTTGGTAGAAAATCATTTTCAAACAAAAGTTAAAACATTTAGATGCGATAATGGTGGTGAATACAATAGTAAACAATTTAAAATTTATTGCAATAGTAAAGGAATTAATATTGACTATACAATTCCTTATACTCCACAGTTAAATGGTAAAGCTGAACGGTTAAATAGGTCATTAATGGAAAGAACTAGAGCGTTACTGTTTGATATGCAGTTACCATGCGTTTTATGGGGTGAAGCTGTTTTAACCTCTGCCTATTTAATTAACAGGAGTGCAAATACAATAAATAATAAAACACCAGCCGAAATGTGGTTTAATAGAATACCGAATTTAAAACATTTGAACATTTTTGGATCTTTGGCTTATTATAAAAATAATTATCAATTAAAGAAACTTGACTCCAGGAGTAGCAAAGGGCTTTTAGTAGGGTTTACAAATAATGGTTATAAGATATGGGATCCTTCTGATTTTAGAGTTGTTTATTCGAGAGATGTAGTGTTTAATAATAATAAGAGTGATGTTGCGGATTATTTAAAATTTTGTAATCGTAAAGTGAAACAGTGTGAGTTAGACAATTTATTTAAAGAGGTGAGTGTTAATATTGGTGATGATAGTGATAATGGTTTTAGTAGTGAAGGTAATGGTGATATTTGTGGTGATATTAATAATGAAGTTAATGATGACGTAGTTGTTGGTGATGTTTTTCGTAGTGAAGGTGGTGATGGAGCTGTTGGTGATGAAGGAGATATTGAAGATAATGAGGTGTTTGAAGATAGTTTTGATAATGTTGAAGTTGAAGTTAGTAGTGGAGATGTTGAAGATAATTTTGAAGACAGTGTTGAAGATGTTGGAGTTAGTGTTGAAGACACTGGAGTTGGAGTTGATGTTGAAGATAATAATATTTTGAGAGCGGAAGTTAGAAATGATACAGGAGTTGAGACTAGTGATGAGTTTGAAGATGCAGTTGAAGCAGTTAATGTTGGACGGAGAATATTACCAAATCGAGAGAGAAGATTGCCAGCATGGCTAAAAGATTATGATTTAGAGACTTCATTTTTAACGTATACAGATGTTTTTAATAGTTTTGATAAAGATTTATGGTGTAAAGCAATGAAAGAGGAGAAAGACTCGTTGGAGAAAAACAAGACTTGGGAAATTGTAAACAGGAGTGAAGCAAAGAATAGAAAGATAATCTCTAATAAATGGATATTTACAATAAAGCCTGGTGGAAGATATAAGGCCAGATTAGTGGCAAGAGGTTTTCTTCAAAAGCATAATGTTGACTATAAGGAGACATATAGTCCAGTGGTTAATACTACTAGTGTTAGATTGTTGTTAGCTATTGCAGCACAAAAAGGTTTGAAAATAAAGCAATTTGATGTTAAGACAGCATTTTTATATGGAGAGTTAGATGAAGAAATTTTTATGGAAATACCTTTAGGATATGATGTTAAAGATAAAGAAAATAAAGTTTGTAAATTAAAGAAAAGTCTTTATGGATTAAAACAAGCACCACTTATGTGGAATAAAAGATTGACGGGATTTTTGAAGAAATTAGGTTTATTTCAATTGAAATCTGATCCATGTGTGTTTGTAAATAAAGATAAAGGAATTTATTTGGCTATACACCGTGTTCCGGACGATATACATAAACTTCGACCAGATGTTCAAACCACGGAAGTAAGTATTTTTCATTATGGACACATTAATAAATTCTTATTTTTTATTTTTTGTTAATTTTCATACAAACTAAATACCTAGACGTAAATAACCCGATATGCATGCCTCTTTATCCGAATTGGCAACGTCATTCATAACATTTGGCGGGCTGAAACAAATGAAATGCAAATAGTATTTGATAGATTTCAAATTAAGATACTTTCTCACTGCATAGCTCAATTAAATTTCATTAAATGAAATTACAAATATCTTTGTAACGAAGCCTTTTTAAGTACTACTTCCTTTGTTGGATTTGATTTGTAAAAGCCATAGAAGTATTTGCTAAAGTTTATGGATAACGTGAAGAACACGGTGTATATGTTGATGATGGAATTTTAATTGGTGAAAACGAAATTGAGTTAAATAAAATTATTAATAAATTAGAAACTGAATTTGACATGCGTAAATTTGATAAAACTGAAAAGTTTATAGGGTTTGATGTTAAAGTAGAACGAAACTATGTTAAGATTTATCAAGAAAGTTACATTAAACAAATTTTGGAAAAGTTTAAATTTGAAAACTTAAAGGATAGTTGTCATCCTGATATTTTAGTTAATGTACATCAAGAGGGGAAAGGTGGAGTTGATGATGTACATAAATATCGACAATTAATTGGTTCTTTATTATATTTAGTTAATAAAACAAGATTGGATTTATCGTTTCATGTAGGTTATTGCAGTAGACATCAGGAAAATCCGAATTTGAATGATTTTGGAAATGTTAAAAGTATTTTTAGATATATTAAAAACTCAATTAGTAGTGGCATACAGTATGTTCGTGGGAACGATTCAAGTTTAAAAGCTTACTGTGATGCAGACTTCGCAGGTGACCCAGACACTAGAAAAAGTACGACTGGCTTTGTAATATTTTATGGTGGTGGTCCAATTCATTGGTGTTCACGCAAGCAGTCAGTCACTGCTCTTTCGAGTACTGAGGCTGAATACATCTCTGCAGCCGAATGTATAAAAGATCTGCTATACATTCAGTCTCTGATCTACGAATTGACTAATAAATTGCCGAAAACACAGTTGTTTGTTGACAATCAATCTGCTATTGTTTTGATTAAGAATGGAATTTTAAATAGAAGGAGCAAACACATTGATGTTAAATATCATTTTATTAAGGAGAATATAGATAAAAATTTGTTGGAAATTAATTACTGTCCTACTAAAAATAATTTGGCTGATATTTTAACTAAACCACTGGACAGAACAAAGTTCTTGAGATTGAGACAATGCTTAGTGAGTGATAATTGAAGGACATTCTTTAATGTGAAGAGTTATGTATTGTGTTTGAAGTTTAATTAGGAGAAAAGGCTGTTTGGGAATTATTTTGAAATTTTGTTGTAAGTTAGTTATGTTAGGTGTTTAGATTAATTAATTCAAAAGTTTGGTTGTAGTACTTGTAGTTTTTAGTTAAGATGGGTGGGTTTAATTAAGTTGGGTTTTAAATGAGTTGATGGGAGTTAGTTATAAGTTTGTTTTCAGTATGTTGTTCTGATTGATATAAACATAAAATTCAGAGGGGATGTTGGGGAATTAGTTTTTTGGGAATTTCATGTTGCTTGTGACTGGCTGGAAATAAACTCTATGACAAAGATTTATGGTCTGTTCTAGTTTTGATTTATATTTGAAAGAGTGAATTGTCAAACTGAGAAAAAATCTGGGGAATGTTTTGGTTATTGGGATAGCATTGAATTAGGAAAAACATGTAAAAGTATTGTGAGTGATTTATTTGATAGCGTATATATTTTAATATGTAGAATACAGTTTATGAAGAAGTTCATGGGTCTTTTATTGAAAAGTAGATCGTACAGAAGGATCTCAAGAGTGAGTAGTTTACCTCTCGCCGAATCAGTTTACGAGACCTTTAAGGTATAAAGGAGAAGATATAGATTTAATATTATTTAAAATCAAAGTACCTTTGGAATTCGCTCATCCATCGTCAACTTTTCAGATTACAATCCTCAATCTTAGCCATTTTAATTACTTTTTCCGCAAATATAAAAAGACAAAGGAATCGTGTTTCGGCCTAAATCAAACCTTTGTAGCTAAGAAGATGAGTATGACACAAAGGCAACGCACTAAAGTAGGTCAGTAGAGCGGCTCAATAAAATTCAGGACAGAATAAAGCAATTTTCTCCCATTTATTGATAAAACTTCTTTAAAAGTTTTGGCTATCATTTTCGTACCCTATCAATTATTATTGACCAATGGTGAATTATTTACCGATTAAACACTCTTTTAACACATATCAACACATTATTTCATTATTTTCACAGTTTATTTACTGATAAATCTTTATTCGTCAAATAAAAGATATGATTTCAAAATGTAAACATCGCGGCAGTTTGACAGATTTGTTGCCATGGTAACCATGGTGTGACCAGCCTAGAATTAAATCATCTAATTTGGTGTGGTCCTCTGCGGCCGGACCACAATTTAGTACTCAGATGCTATAGTTCGAAATAATACCTACCTAAAGTCTACTTTCATCGGAATATAAATATATTTTTAGTACCTCAAGAGATATCTTTTAAATTAACAATTTATGTGGTCCGGCCGCCAGGCAGTGCTCTCTGGCCGCGCCACCTCAAATCAAATAGAGTATAATGAACTATTAATAAACCAATATCCCGAAAAAATACTACCTAAAGAGTACCTTGCATACGACAAGTTTGATCGAATAAACCCCTTTAGTTATGGAGTTACTGGTGTTAGGGTGTGGTCCGGCTGGAAGGTATACTCTGCAGCACGTCAATTTTGCAATATTTAATAATTACTATCCGTAAATCAATTTATTTAATAGTACCTTTTCTCTACTCTCCGTTGATACTTTTTTCTCTCAAGAAACTATTCATTTTGATTAATTAATCTTTAAAGTATGTGGCGTGGCTAGGGAGGTTTACTTTTAGCAAATATAACAAAATATGCTTTATTTCTTTATGCCAACGGAAACTGCATATTAAGTACTTTATAAAAAGACCTGGACTTCATCTATAAATTATATTTTTTTTATTACCAACAATTACTTCGAAAAAGGCGCACTTTTTGGGTTTACCTATATACTTATTAAGAACAGGGAGTTAATTTGACGAAGTAAATGAAAATTTTGGTTTAAAATAAACAACAAGCATTCGAGTAACAAATATAATAGTAATCATAATTTACATAATCAAATATTAATAATAAAAAATTGTTAATACAATAGGTTTTATAAATTGCGGAACTTTTTTATCGTGGTAAAATCATCAAATGAGTCCCAACCATGGCAGGGCGGCAGGTACGGTCAGACTCGTACTGACTTTAATCCACGGTATCCTTCAATAGCCCTTTGCGTTCCGGTTTTACGGTAATTCGTCAGTACCGCGACACCGCGACCCCGGCAGGCTTTGGCCCTCGAAAGGGGGGTTCCGTCATTATGCTGACACTCTTTGAGGCGCGCGTGGAACACAACACGCCGTCGAACCGGGCATGGTCCATGGTCGGACAGCGAGTCGCCCATTATTCGCCGCCCGCGCCTACGTTGGCCGGAGATCGTCAAAAACTTCCAACGAAAATTGGTTTGGATGAGATATAGTTAGCAGTTTTTGAGATATAGTACATTTTCAAAAACCACAAATATAACTTTGCCGAATATTTATTTTACTGTGAGAACCAACCTCAAATACTTCCAGAAGTGCTAGAAAGCCACTGCTGATGTGCAAGAAATACAACACAATAAACACTGAAAAGACTGCTTAGCAACTTACAAAAGGAACTGAAATCCCACCAAAAACCTCTCATCTACATGGCCATATCAGTAAAAATGTATGGCTTCGCCGTTTTGCTACCGTCGTGGAGGTGATGCGAATATTTATTTTCTGAAGTAAGTAACGAAACAGCCAAGCCATACATTTTTACTGATATGTAGAATTTGTGAAGTTAGGGTCGATAGAATTAGGCCATGTGTATTCAGAAGCTTGGTTCTACATGAGATCTGATATCTTTTTCACAGGGCAAACCTTATGTGGTCGTCTTGGCAACATTTTGCATGAAATGTTTTTGGTGGGATCATATATTGCAATATTGATGGACTGGTTTTTTCTAAACCCTTTTTGTTCATCGGCTAGTATATTTTTGTTTTCGAGAAAATTGTATAACCTGGGATGTATTACTTTTTCTATGAATTTGTAAGTCTTGTCTCCTATTTATACAAAGGTAGAATAATAGTAATTTTAAGTTTATCCAGGAAGATTCCTGTTTCAAAGCATAAGTTTATTATATAAGCTAACTTTTTTTATTACATGCGTCATTATGTTATCGTATCCTGTACTTTTTGTATTTTTGAGCAATTGGATTGTTTCCAATACCTCTGGCGGTGTTGTTGGATTAAGATTAAAATGGAGTCTTTGACTCGGTTTATTTGATTTGTTAGTAGAGGTTTTTCGTTAGGGTCTGTAACAATTAAATCAATGTAGAAGTCGTTGAATGCATTACATATGTCATTGGGTTTTACAATTTCTTTATTATTGTCAACACTGATTAACTTTATTTTTCCCACGTTTTTATACACTCACTTTTCTTGTTTGTTTGATTGTTTGTCGCTCCGGTTGGACTTTTGCAACTCAATTTTGAGGCACTTCCCGTTAAGCTAGCAGGCTGAAATTTTGCACACGCTCTGAGTTCTGATGACAATATATGACTAGCTAAGAAACATCATAACAAATCCAACATGGCGGCCTCCCCAAGATGGCGGACTGGCTGTTTGAAATCCACCCCCATGATATGGGTATCAAATGAAAGGGTTTGCTGTCAGGAATACGAAAAAATAGTCACGTGACTTACATCCAATATGGCGGACGTCCAAGATGGCAGACAGGCTATTTGAAATGCACCCCTATGATATGGATTTCAATTGAAAGGGTTTGCTGTCAGGAGTTTGAAAAAATAGTTACGTGACTTAAATCCAATATGGCAGACGTCCAAGATGGCAGACTTGCTGTTTGAAATCCACCCACATTAAATGTCCTAAAAATAAGAAAATAACCCTACGGGACTGAGAGAGGGGCCACTCAAAACGTGGGGCGTATCTTTGCAAGTTTCACTCATGATCTATACACGTCATGTAAATATACCCCTTAAATAATATACGCCAAATTAACTCCCTGTTCTTAATAAGTATATAGGTAAACCCAAAAAGTGCACCTTTTTCGAAGTCATTGTTGGTAATAAAAAAATATAATTTATAGATGAAGTCCAGGTCTTTTTATAAAGTACTTAATATGCAGTTTCCGTTGGCATAAAGAAATAAAGCATATTTCGTTATATTTGCTAAAAGTAAACCTCCCTAGCCGCGCCACATACTTTAAAGATTAATTAATCAAAATGAATAGTTTCTTGAGAGAAAAAAGTATCAACGGAGAGTAGAGAAAAGGTACTATTAAATAAATTGATTTACGGATAGTAATTATTAAATATTGCAAAATTGACGTGCTGCAGAGTATACCTTCCAGCCGGACCACACCCTAACACCAGTAACTCCATAACTAAAGGGGTTTATTCGATCAAACTTGTCGTATGCAAGGTACTCTTTAGGTAGTATTTTTTCGGGATATTGGTTTATTAATAGTTCATTATACTCTATTTGATTTGAGGTGGCGCGGCCAGAGAGCACTGCCTGGCGGCCGGACCACATAAATTGTTAATTTAAAAGATATCTCTTGAGGTACTAAAAATATATTTATATTCCGATGAAAGTAGACTTTAGGTAGGTATTATTTCGAACTATAGCATCTGGGTACTAAATTGTGGTCCGGCCGCAGAGGACCACACCTAATTTGGTATTTTTACGTAATGACGTTGAAAAACGTATAACATGTATTTAGTGACGAATATTATAAAAAATAATGGTATGATGTGACGATCTGATCACGCTCGTGAGGTAAGCGTGGCCAGACATTACACAAAACGCTACCGTCGTGGAGGTGATGAGAATATTTAGTTTCTGAAGTAACGAAACAGCCAAGCCATACATTTTTACTGATAATTATGTAGAATTTGTGAAATTAGGGTCGGGTCGGTAGACGGGTAGAGTTAGGCCGAGTAGATTCAGAAGCTTGGCTCTACATGAGATCTGATATCTTTTTCACATGGCAAACCTTATGTAGTCGTCTTGGCAACATTTTACATGAATATTCTAGCACTTCAGGAAGTAGCCAAACATTTTGATGATCATCAGTGTGTCAGTGACAAAATTGGTGTATTTTAGATCAATAAAATCTAAAGTATTAGAGCTATCGGGGAGAATTCCCGCTGCCCCGACAACTCGAGGCGCGGCGGGAAGAGGTCCGGCGCGATCTCAGGGCGGTATGGAGACAACGACTGTCGCAACCGAGGTTCGGCCACGCCGCAATCGCGGCGGTAAGACCCCTCTTTGAGAAGTGGCTGGAGAGACGTCACGGCGTCCTGACCTATCGGATGACGCAGGTCCTCACCGGACACGGAAGTTTCGGGAGGTACCTGTGTCGGATAGGGAGGGAAGAAACGCCCAGGTGTCACCACTGCGAAGATCGCCCGGAGGACACAGTAGAGCATACGGTGCAGGACTGCCCCAGTTGTTCAGAGCACCGCCGTGTCCTCACGGAGGCGATAGGCGGAGACCTCACGCACCCGGCATTGGTCGAGGCCATGCTGCGGGGCGAGACGGAGTGGGAAGCGGTCGCCTCCTTCTGCGAAGCAGTTATGCTCGCAAATGAGGAGGTGGGCCGCGAGAGAGAGAGTACAGCGTCCTCCCTCCGCCCCGGCCGCAGTGGTAGACGCCCACGGCGTCGGACGTTGCCGGACGATCTCCGGCCACAGCAGGCGCGGGCATGCGGGCGTCGAGTAAAGGGCAACTCGCCGCCCGACCATGGACCATGCCCGGGTCGACAGAGCTGTCAGGAATCTGACGGGGCCCCCCTCTAGAGGGCCAAAGCCTGCCGGGGTCGCGGGACTCATTCCATTACCGTGACCCTGGAACGTAAAGGGCTAATGAAGGACACCGTGGATTTTAGTCAGTACAAGTCTGACAGTCCCTCCCGCCCTGCCCTGGGCGGGAGGATAAAAATAGAATAGAACAGATAAATCTTTAATGTTTTTAAATATGGTTTAACAAAAATGCGTGCGTGACATGGCTTATTTTTCATTAAGTTGTAGCCTAGAAGACTCTTCTTATTCTTAGCCTTTAACCCGACTGCTCCAAAAGCAAGGATATTATTTTTAGCTTTGATAATAATAATATAATAATATTCCACAACTATCACACAACGCCATCTAGTCCCAAGCTAAGCAGAGCTTGTGTTATGGGAACTAGACAACTGATAAACATACTTATATATTTCTAAATACATAAATATTATAGATAAATTACACCCAGACACAGAACAAATGATCGTGCTCATCACACAAACATTTGTCCTGGGTGGGAATCGAACCCACAACCTCCGGCATAGCAGTCAGGGTGACTAACCACTAGACCAACAGGCCTGTCAATAATAATTGCTACTGTTCCCAAATAAACTGAATTATGGCAAGATAATATTGATCGAAGCAAGATAATGATGAAGAGTTGTAATTATTAATTAAATACCTGTTGCCTTTAATAACATGAAATGTGCAAATTCAAATAAAGTTATTTGCAAAAACCGTATTTAATAGACAGAACCAAAATTAGATCAAACATCATTGAAATAAAGTCACATTTAATAGTAATTCACAGACAGTGGAAAAACAGGATATTAATCTGTACTAATCTTATAAATAAAGGTAAAGATTTGAATGTTTTAATGAGTAAATCAAAAACTACTAAACCGATTGTGAAAAATATTTGACCCGCAGAAAGCTGCATTGGTCCTAAGCAAAGAGTAGGTATAGTAATAAACATTATGATCTGAGGGACAAATGCTACAGCGGGGAGCAGAGGGATAGAGCGGACGAAACCGCTGGGAAAAGCGAGTATCGTAAAAAAGACAAACGATTATTAAAAGTTTATTTAATTATGAACTGTTCGTTATCATGCACTGAATGACTTTTCGTTATGATGCTTACGTCGCGTCCGTCATTCCATTCACTTCATTACTATTATTTTTTAAAGTATTAATAAATACAACTTACGTTGGCAACATTACTATTTAAAAAAAAGCCTGAAAAAGGGATAAAATGAAATTCCGTTTGATGCCATCTATTGAAAAATATTCCAAATAACAATTCTAATTCAAATGGACAGATGGCAGTGGCAGCACCGTAAACAATGGCTAAGCTATAAAAATTAAAGTACCACCGATGTCAAAGGAACTATGCAAAGATAGAGGCGCATTAATTTAGTCGGGTAATATTTAGAGTGAGCATGCGTGAAAACAGCTGAGCGATAGCAGCGCCTTGAAGCGGCGGCCGAAAGAACTAGGCAGTCGCATCATGTCTGCCCGCCGGTTCGGTGTATGATGCTTTAGCGGCTTTGATAACCTCAAACAGTTTGTTGTTACTCCGTCCTGTGAACCGGAGTTCCTTTACAATCGATTTTGCATTTGTTTTAGTAACTGCTTAGTTATTATTGTTTAAGTGTTGCATAATAGTGAATTATACAAGTGTTTCTTTCGGTCGTTGAAACGCACTTGCTGTCGTATCCTTGCTAGCGTTTATCGATTTTCATTTTACAATGAACGTAACGTTTTGTTTACTTGTTATTTGCTCGTAATATTGTGTATATCATGTTTGTTATGTGCATAATTTGACGATAGTGTTGTGAATTGTGATCGATTCAAGTATGTGCGAGAGTTCGCGCGAGACTTTGTGTTTTGGATGACAGAAAAATGGAATTTGAGAACGATTTCAGCTTGAAAGAATGGGCGAAGGACAAACCTTTGTCCATTCTGCAGTTGGACCCGGCCGACCGTGCAGTTCTGAGGATAGCAGGTTGGTCTCCTCTCTTTAATTTCGGAAACATAGGGTGGTTCATAGTTTTGCTCATTAACACTCATTGTTTTTCCTCATAATCGGGTCACGTTATCGTCCACAGCGATAGTGACGACAACTAAGATTAATGTTTGCATTATGAACTCGATAAAATGTGTGTTACCTCTTATTTCACTATCTGTTTACTTTCGCGTCAACATTTCAGAGCGCCTAGCTCAACTTAGTTTTTTTTTTCGCGTGATCACGGCTCACAGCCTCTCAACGGCCTCGCATACCTATATAGGTTTTCACTTTCGTCCGATTGTAGTTTGTTTTTCGTGTTTGTTTTATATTTTTTCGCTAAACAAACAACGTTACGCGTGCCGGTTTTTGCTAACGATAAATATATAGCTACGTAACATGGAGAATCCCCGTGCGTGTGACTTTCCCATGCCAGAGAGTCATAAAGTTATGGTAGGTATTATTTTTATTATGCCAACGGCGCTGCCAACCGCAGAGGCTGCAAAGAGTTCCCATGATTTTGTTTTTTCATTTGACGTCGTGGGTATTTGGGTATTATGCGAGTAGATTAGGTAGGTACTTTTTTATTTTGGCTATCTGATCTACAAGCACTTGTTAGCTATCTATTTTATCATTTATTTACGCACGACGTCCATACGTCTGTGTGTCATACCCGGAAATAGAAAGGGGACACTAACCGATAGGAACGGACTAGCGCGGGATACTAGGTATGTTGGTTCTAGTAAATCCTGGGTCACATCAGCATACAATTGGCAACATTTACAGGTTACAGAGGAGTCTGGCGGACGGAGTTAACCCAGGCGGAAGTGTGAATAATAGTAAATTCAATTAAACAGCCTGTTTCTTTTAAATAACTGACCTTTCATTTTTCAATGTCCTAAACTCCTGGACACGGGATCTTCGATCATCAAAAATAACTTGATTGATTTTAATGATCGAAGCACGGGATCTAAAAATAAAATCTAGGAGTACCTACCTACCTACTTGGCAATTCGATCCCCAAATAACTAAAAGCCCTGCCTTATCACAGATCAGGCTTACCTTGATAATCTGAGGGTCTAAAATAGCCACTCAGCAATATAGGTACCAAATGATTCACCTTCGTGAATGGCATTGCGGGAAATGCACGAACTTCGTGCATTTCAGTGATTTCCAGCAACGCCATTAGCAGAGGGTCTAAAAAGGCCACTACGCAGCATCGAAAACCCTATTGATGCAATGACCCTCTGTTTGGAACCACGCGTCAAAAGACTCGATCCCATCCCCACGGCCGTTAGCTAGTGTGGATCTGTGTTTCTATAACCAAACATACCTCTTGACTTTACTTCTACTGATAGATAACTATCGAAATAACGTACTTACATTTTTTGATATTTTTATTTATTTAGGGATAGGATGCCGTTGACCACTATCTCGCCTGTGGCCTGTGGTAAGCGATGATTCGGTCGACGCGACGGTGAAGCAAGTTTGCCTATTTTTTCGAAACCACGATCCACGTTTCGTTGTTTCGATTGCATGTTTGTCACTATTAACACGTTCGTGGACAGTACTATCTCACAGTTTGCAGCTACTGAGACACTACTTTTTTTCATACATTGCCCACGGGCGTAGTATCACAACGCATGGTTAAAAAATCATATGATATGACAGAACGGATAAAGGCGTTAACGTCGTAAGGTAAGATGTTGATAATCAACGTCAGATGCATATTATCCATCATCTTTAAAAGGGTCCAGATTAGATCCAGAAGTTGAAGAAGCTTCAAATACAATCTGAAGCCGCTTTTGTTCAGTATCATATGGATCGCGGGAAGCCATTTGCAAAAATATGAGTTTAGAATTATGTACGACTAAATCGTATTCAAAACACACGTTAGCAACATAAATAAGTTATTTAGATACACAACTATACTAGTTTTAACATTTTGTATTCATATAATCATAAAATTACGTTGAAAATAAAAAATACTTTCGTTCGAAAAACCACTTGCGCGCGAACACGTAGCGCCCCGCAGCGGGGCAGTACTGCACAGTTTGTATTGAAATACGACGCCTATGGGCGTAGTGTGCGTGCGTGTAAATGTTAATGTGTGCGTGTAGGTACATTTTTTGAACGGATTTTTGAATATTGTGCAGTGACAGTAGAAAGTCAGAATTAAATCTTTGGTGACAGTACAACATGCTCTTCCTTAGAATTGTATAGAAAATTGCACGTCTATGAACGTACTGATTTTAAGTGAGTAGAAATTTGGACGTCGACAGACGTACTGTCGTATCACTTGATGCGAGAATAAGCTATCTTGACGTCCACAAGCGTTACTGTCCACGAACGTGTTAAATACTAAAAGCACCGTTAACGTCAACGATATTTTTAGAATCACTTGACTGATTAAATTAATACCAAAACCACCTTGATTGTTATCACTTATCTTAGTTATCATCTATGGTAGGACCGTGTCTAATCTACCTAGCTACCTACTAACGTCGAGAATAGTGTACCTGTACAGGCTAGGTTAGCTACCTATCTTATGATTTGGCAAAGATCTATTCATCAGAATCCATCTAAAATCCTCATGATTGTAGATGGATGGATTTACCTGAGTAACGTGGTATTTTTCACCAGAGTCGGACTGGGTCGGAAGGCCCGGTGGCTCCCAGAAGCAAAGTTATCGATGCCGTTCAGTAGGTATTTTTTAAGTCCAGGAATGGCCTGCTTAGGTTTAACCATTTATCGATTTTTCTTAATAATTTCTCTTGAATTGTGTGAACTATCCGATCTAGTTTTCATTTAGGTCACAAGAGCTGGGACCTGGCTAACATGAACTCCCGATCTAATCAACTGCCTGGCTTGTGGCAAACTCCACGTGATAAACACGCGGACATCGGGCCTGGCTGGCAAATACCAGCCCGACATTGTTTGTCACTTAATAATGTTCACCATGGAAGATATGCAACAAAAATTGCCTTTATGACTATGGGTCATGATAATCAAATAATGCTCCGTCGTTACACTAACCTTGCTCACTGGATAATCTTCTTACTCTACTTGCTAAGCTGCTTTACTTGCTAAGCAGTGCCGGATTTACCTATGACGGGGCCCCAAGCAACCTCAGGTTTTTGAGGCCCTCATTCTGAAATTAACCCCCCCCCCCCACAATATTCCAGAATAATAAACAACCAGTTAATTTTGCAAAATCGATATATTATTTAGTTTTTAGGGTTCCGTAGCCAAATGGCAAAAACGGAACCCTTATAGATTCGTCATGTCTGTCTGTCTGTCCGTGTATGTCACAGCCACTTTTTGTCGAAAGTATAAGAGCTATCCTGTTGAAACTTGGTAGAAAGATGTATTATGTGAACCGCATTAGGATTTTCACACAAAAATCAAAACAAAACAAATTTTGGGGGTGCCCCCCATACTTAGAATTGAAACTCAAAAAAAATTTTTTCACCAAACCCATACGTGTGGGGTATCTATGAATAGGTCTTTAAAAATGATATTGAGGTTACTAACATCATTTTTTTCTAAACTGAACAGTTTGCGCGAGAGACACTTCCAAAGTGGTAAAAAGTGTGTCCCCCCCCCCGTAACTTCTAAAATAAGAGAATGATAAAACTAAAAAAAATATATAATGTAGACCTCAACCAAAACTACCAACGAAAATTGGTTTGGATGAGATACAGTTAGCAGTTTTTGAGATATAGTACATTTTCAAAAACCGCAAATATAACTTTGCCATTCATACAAATACTATGAAAAACAAAGTTAATTTTATTGTTTGTGTATATTACTTACTAATCTCAATATAATTATATCTCTAATCTATGCTTGCTGCTACGGAACCCTTCATGGGCGAGTCCAACTCGCACTTGGCCGGTTTTTTTATAATTTACTAACTAAATTACAACTTCTTCCTACTTTTCTCAGTCGCAAATTGATGAATGACATCATCAAAGTCAAGTTTTTGAAGCTTGTCTTTTTCGATAAACAGTAAGCCTAAGTCACTCACTTTTTCTTGAGACATAGACGAGCGTAAATAATTTTTGACGCGTTTCAATGCGCTAAACGACCTCTCTCCTGTACTATTAGTTATCGGTAGTGTAAGAAATAACCTGATAAGGCATTCGACATTTGGAAACGCTGAACACAATTCATCCTTAAAAATAATTTGGTACAAGTCAACGAATGTTTTGCGAGGCTCGTCTCCGTATACCTGTTTCACATAGTTATGAAAATTTCGAATTTCAGGCACGATGTTCACGTTATAATAAGTTATAATAGTATTTTAAAATAACTTGGGGACTTTGAAAAATCGATATTGTTTATAATATTGATGGACTGGATTGTGTTATTTTGTATTATTTTATTTTTTATTTTTTTTCAAATTTTTTTCAAAAATTTGCAAAAATTTTTCAAATTTCGGGGCCCCTGTCTAAGCGGGGCCCCAAGCAATTGCTTCCTTTGCTTCCCGGTAAATCCGCTACTGTTGCTAAGCTGCTTTAATTATAAAAACGTAAGTCGTGTCGACACGGGGTTTTGAAGTGCATGAGAACTTTTAACTTCTAGTTTGAAAAGTCTAGAGAAGACTAAATTATCTATTGTTACGTAACACATGACAGCTGTCAAATACTAAATTAATTCTTTGAGGAACTGGAGATGACTGCTTATGGAATGCGCTGACACATCCTCACTCAAGACCCAATTCTGAACCAGTCTCATTATTATAACGATCACGTATTTATAAGAACCTTCTTGAATCCTTATTACGAAACAGCTACTAATACTAATTACCGACCTATAAAGACAGACTATTAAGGCACCCTGTACTCGTATTTGCCCGCAGAACACGTAGAGCCATAGACTATCTCATACATGGCTTAATTAAACGAACACATCCGGCGTGTACCTGTCAACTCGGTCCTAGTTTAATACCAACATTCAATTTATTGCATACACGTTATCAATACGAACGGGCGAACCCACTTAACCGTTACTTAATAGCACTGCATGTACTGGCAGGTGTTTGTTCGCCATAGAAGAATAATAACTGAACCCTTAAACACCTTTAGCTCCCTTTTCCGCATACCTGATCGTGCTATTTCATTTCACTCATTTGAATTACGTCTTTCTTTCCCTTTCTCGCGATCGCCTGACTATTGTTACTGGACGCATTGCGCGGAGTGTTCTAAATTTAAATTCTCAAAAACTTACTGTAAAGTTCATAGACAAAGAAGCTTTTGTTTGTTTTGTGTGACAGTTGGCATTACTGATGTCGGGCAAGCTGCAGGTGACACATTTTTTCCTCTAACATCCATGCCTCAGAACATGTTTTCAAAGACGTAAACGAACTAGGAAATCTTTAACAAAACAAACCAAATTGTGTTAAGATTTAGTACGCATCAGTAAAAACTAGGTGAAAAAAAAACAAAAAGCAACCATAGATAAAACAAAAAAAAAGCCTTAGTTTTTTTTTTATTTGGGACAAACCCACCACACTATTCCCAAACCACTGCAACTCCTGAGAGCCAGAATCAACAGTGGCAACCACCAGAAAAGCGCCAAGACAATGAAGCTCGACAAAAGCCTTAGTTATTAAAGTAAATCACGCTTAACACCTTCACTGATAAGGTTGCGGTTTCTTTTAACACAAAGTAATCTTAACGAACTGTCAGATAACCCAACTACCAACGCTCTTCTTTTTCTTTTGTCTATACATAGTTCGAAAACTAAAAAAGAAAGAAGAGGCGTTAACTAGTATTGGCTTTTGTTTATCTTAGAAGCGAAAACGAATTTAGTAAGTGTCCTTTTATTGTCATTTTGCCACTCAATTTTGCAGCTTTTATTCTCGTTGTCATAAGGTTTAGAACAGAGGCAAAGAAACTATAGAATCGATTAGCGGTATTAAGTCATTTGAATCCAGAACAATCGTTTTTTTTTTTCATCAGTAATACTATTTACTATTTTTTTTTATTATTATCAAGCAATCCGTATCTGGCTTTCACTATTGTTAAGAGGGCATATTCTGAAAGTTGGCAACGTCGCAAATAGCTGTCAAATATTAACAAGTTCTAATTAATTTAGCAATGTTACTGTATGGAAACAAGAAATATTGCTCTGTAGTGCACTAAAAAAATGATAAGGGAATGCAATAAGTAATATCGTAACACCGAATATATGGAGTTTTAGATGTAAAAAAAGTATTTGAAAACCTTCCAAATGTCTTTTTTACACCTGAAACGGTGACAACATCAAATGCAGTGTTTTAATTGCATTCCTATATCAACTTTGTAGTGCACTACAGAGCCATATTTCTTATTTTCATACAGTAAATTTACCAAATTAATTAAAACTTATAAATATTTGACAGCTATTTGCGACGTTGCCAACTTTCTGGTTATGCGCCCTTAAACGATTTTCTCCGAAAGGTGGCAATCGATTCTAATAAGGTCCAATAAGAATAGCTCAGTATTTGCTCATCTGATGCCGAAGATCTCGTTTGCATCGGTCAATTTTTAAGTTTCTAAAGCATTTCTTTTATTGTGTTATGAAGATTGCCATTCTCTATTGAGTAGCGTTCTTTTTTCGAACCATCTCATGCTTTGTAAAGAGGTTCTGATATAGCTAGTTATTATTCGAAGATCTGAATTCTGAAGGGAAGAAGGGATGCCAGATTCCATATTTCTGCACAGTCGCTGAAACTAATATCATGCAGGATTCTGATGCAATTTCATTTCAAGAACATGCGAGGAACACTCATAAAAATATACATAATTATTAGGTCTCCCGGGACTCCCGGGAGGCAGAAATATGCTTTACTCATTACTCAAAAAACAAAAAAAAAAAACATTTTATTACTAAAAGAGAGAGGCCAGCTCTCACAGTAAAAATATTACTTTCGGAACTACAAAACGAAACTTTCATCCGATATTACAGCGGATTACAGTATCTTTTATTACGAGCATTACTCATGATTTCATGAAACTCAATGTTTTTTTTCTGCGTGCAACACTAAACAGTAGCTGCTAGTATTTTTGATACGGTTTACGCCGAAATACTTTCGATTTCTTAGCTACTGTATATGGATGGTCCATGCCCGTGTCGACGGGCGGCGCGTTGTGTTCCATGCGCGCCTCAATGTGTCAGCACAATGACAGGGGGCCAGAAGGAAGGCCAAAGCCTGCCGGGGTCGCGGGTCTAACGAATTACCGTGACCCCGGAACGTAAAGGGCTATTGAAGGACACCGTGGATTTTAGCCAGTACGAGTTTGACAGTCCCTCGTGCCCTGCTCTCGGTGGGAGGACTCATTTGAGGATATTACCAGTTAAAAAAAAGCTACTGTATGGATTCTCTACGTTTCTTTCCATAACCTTTGTTAGTTAAGATAAATCTTAAAGTTTGGCCTAAACGTGACTCGATTTGTTTCGGTAAATCGATTCCGATTTTATCAAATCGATACCACATTATACAAATTCTCAGCCTTATAACTGTTGTTTCGCCTTTATGTCTTAGTAATCTGTTCCATTAGAATTATCTCGTAATAGATATCAATTGCCATTGAAGTTAGTCGATTAAAGTGTCAACGATTACAGATTACGAGGCTAATAAGGTAAATGGCTTATTAGTGTTAAGTGTTCTGTACTTATCTCCCCCTTATAAGGGCGGGTGCAGGCAATGTGGGGTATCACTGGCGTAAAATAGTACTAAATATATCCATACTTTCGTGTAACTTGTTGCTTTCTGTCATTTCATGTGTTAAGCACGTTCATGGCAAAACGAATTGAGATATAAATTGGCACACAGGCACTACAGAGTTAGGATTTAGGATATTTCTTATCCTTCCCCCTTGTTAATCTATTTTATTCGATCGAATTCGCAGGAAAAAGCTTGTACTGCTTATTAATCATAGTTTATTTAATACCGCACCCATTTTAGAATAGAATATAATAGAATATACTTTATTGTACACCAAAAAATAATAAACAGAGTTTTTACAATATTGTTAATTCTAAGGGTACAACGGCGGTCTTATCGCTGATAGCGATATCTTCCAGACAACCTCTGAATGGACTAGAAATATTTACTTAAAAAAACGTTAAGTTAGTGGTGCACAGCAAATACATGCACAAAATCCGAATCCGAAGTTTTTTGCTTTTTCATAAATGGAATCGTGGTAGAAATGAATGTGAAACGAAATCCAATTCTAGTTTATTTTCGCTACGGATAGAGAGTGCTAATTAAAAATCTGGCTGAATTGATCCGAGCTCCATTATAAGCCTACTTCCAAGCTCTCTACAACTGAAATAAATTCCGTATCTCTGAAATTGGATGGCAGATGTATTTATTCACCTGTGTAAGGCATAAAATAGAATAGAATATCTTTATTTGCGAGTAATTTGATACACTATAGCTAATGCCAGTGCAGCGGTATCGCCCGCTTCAACTCGAAAATTATCTCACAGGATCATAAAATTGGGATAAAAACTATCCTATGTGTTAATCTGGGTAATGAACTATCTGTGTACCCAATTTTATCCAAATCCGTCCAGTAGTTTTTGCGTTAAAGAGTAACAAACATACCTACATACTTACTTATATTATATGACATGTACTCAAAATTTCGCAGTAATAGTTTAGTATTGAAATAAGATTTAAAGGCCCTAAGGCTTAAAGGCTAGGCTTTAAATAGATTATAGATTATAGAATCAGGCGTTACTTTGCGGAAATCCATGACATTAAATGTTATGAAAAATATCTAGCTTTAATTCCGCTACAAAAATCCAGGCTTCATGCAGGATGCAGTCCCACCCTCCCGCCCTCATGCATATGCACATGAAGCAAAGGTAACATACATATATATGCATACGTGCAAGAAAAATGGAAAAAACATGCCATGCAATCAAACCTATACTCGACACGTGTTTCGCTAGGCTTTAAGCGTTAAGCTAAATTAATTATAGAAATGTTAGTAAAAATTTACTAAAGTTAATTCGGGATTAATAAAAGTAAATTACTCACTAATTTTCTATCTAATCATTATGGTGCAATTCGTCGAGTAATTATGTAAATATGATGCAATAAATTATTTGATCAAAATTAAATACATCAAAAAAGGACCTATCATGTAATTACCAGTAATTTTAACACTAGTCGTACAACTAATCAAAATCCGTTGGTAATTTATCTATTAAGTTCATCAGAAAATTAAATAATACACTCGATTAATTTTTGCCAACGTGAGAAAGTCGTTTAATTTGAATAATAGCGCACTTACAGGTTTTCTACCGGTTCTCAACTGTCGCAATTTAGGAATTTAATTGATGAAACAAAACTGGTTGTTTTGCACAAAAAGGTTTTAATGAAAAAGTAAATTGATGTTCGTAGATAGAATAAGATTGTGGGCAGCTCTAGTGGCCTAATACTAAGGGTGCTCCCACATTTATCGACGCGGAATCGGCTTAAGCCGGTCCATTTGCATCGGCTCGCGTCGTCCCAGCCGAGCTGATACGAATGGTATTAGTAACACCACAGAATACTTAATAGTACTACAGAAGTCCCACTCCAAAAAAAAATTAAACAAATGTAAAATCTATGTACGAGAGAATAAAGTACATTTTAACTGGCAGCCGTACCGCCCACCTACTTTTATAATAGCCTAAACTTCCCGTGCGCAAGCAAAAATGTACTGAATGATTACGCGCGAGAGTTTATTTTGGTTTATCTGACGCCAACGACATTAAAAGGTTACTATGGGTCAAGCCCAATAGGGTTGCGACTTGCGAGTTTAGGCAGAAATAGGTAGGAACCTATGCGTATTTTATGCATTTGTTAAATTACTTTTTGTCATCGATTACTACATACCTACATTATTGATTGTTAGCACAGAATGTTAATAGCAGGTACCTGCGGCACCTTACGTGAGGAATGATATTTTTAATAATATTATCTTTTCTACCTATTATTGTTATATTTTTGAACATTACGTCTTACAAAAAAAAAAAAAAGAATAATATTTAAAAGATTTTTATCGTTTATGGCAAAATAGCTAGTCCTTATTATTTTGCACTCAACCTAGTAACCGACCAATTACTATCGCATACTGTCACAGGCCCCGCGTTGCGTGTCTTTGTAGGTAGGTAAAAAAGTCGCGCAGCGAATTACGATAGCTGACCTTGAATGCGTAGTATGGCCATTTTCTGAGTTAGAACTTTTAAACAACAACGCAAACATCTTTCTACTTTCTACCGATCTTAATTCTTAGTACTCAGCTTAAGGTGAGTGTGATTGTCGTCTTTTTATCTTGGTCGTCTAGTAGGCTCACCCCCCCCCCCTCCACTTAGTATCTCGCCTCATTTCCAAACTTGTAACCTACCTAATCATGATCAATTAAACCCATACTTCACAAGCAGGGAGATAATTTTGTTCATCATTACTAAATATGTAAGTACTTTATTTTTTTTCTTCATAATAATATTGTTTTATTAATTTCCCAAAAGCACCTAAAGCAAGAAACTTGTGCGTAACTACACGTAACGTAACAAAAATATTAAGGAGACGGAGCGCGTGCACAACGGGTGGCGCGTGGCAGCCTTAGTGAATGGGCCACGACATAATGGCCCCGCAACTACTTGCAGTTTTATGCCTACACCGCGGAGTGAGACAGGCCTGGTAACACCCTTATTACGTTGACCACAGCGTTGACATAAAGGTTTTTTCGACCGGCTTAAGCCGATTCCGCGTCGATAAATGTGGGAGTCAGTGGGAGCACCCTAATAGAGTAATTTTATTTTTGAGGAGGGATGACAATCATGTGACTAAGAGAGTGCTGAGTATGAATGTTGATGGATGGAGAGGAAGAGGAATGCCAAAGAAAATATAGATGGATTGTTATAAAAGAAAAAAGAGTAAATGATACTGTGACGTCTGATAGGGAAGAATGGAAGAAAAAAAGTGTTGTGCCGACCCCAAGTAAAATTGGATAAGGGCAGGAAGATGATGATAAAAAAATGCGTCATATACATCAAATTGATATACTTATTAAATTTTAGTACCTCGAATTTTCCATAGGTGATGAGTGGTGGCGCGTATTAATAGAGTTAGCCACGATAGAAAGCCCGCGAAAATTTTTTGCGAAAGCCCGCGAAAATGGTTCATTTTTTAATGCAATTTGACGTAATGGCATAGACACTAGTGCCACCTCAAAAGGACTACAGTAGTGACGCAGACTCAACTGTGTTTTAAAAAGATAAGTAAAAAGTTATCACTGTTGTCTAAGTTTATAGTGACCAACCACGAGTCCACGACACAGTGTTTTCAAATTCTCTTTCTACCTACATGAACTTCGCATAAATAAATATGTAATTTACAGTTTGCTCATACACGACCTTAATGAACCAGCACGCTCCAAAAACTCGCTAATTGCTTGCTAGACCAATTTGAATATTTATGTATAAAAACTGACATCCGCACATAATTGATACATAAATATTGACATCACGCGATGACTTATAAAATTAACCATTACACAATCTCAGATGAAACGTTTTTGCCCTTGATTCTTGTCTTTGAATAAATAATAGTGTTACAAAGTTTGAAAGGAAGAAAAAACGATTTGGTCATCAAAACGAAACACGTAAGCACGAATGAAGTATACTATGTTTGACAGAATATAATATGAACTGCCATAGTTTCATAATGTCATCAATGGCTTTGGTTCCAATTTCAAATAAATGACGAATACAAAAGAAGAATAAGTCATGCTGCGTCGCACTCTAATAAATAGGAAGAAAATCGTATGCTGTCAGCTCTAGCCCTAAACTTTTTACTGTAGTCTCTATATTAAGGTCCGCTCGCATCCTCAGGTGATGCGACTTTATGTGTCAAATAACACGCGCGTTTCACTTGTTTGTTTCTCGTTGGTAGGTATCGTAGCTTCTGCTCCAAGTACGAAAAAGATATCGGTGAGGTCTTCAGTCATAATTTTTTTTTCTACCGAATAATTAACAAACTGTGAATCTAATAGACTAGTAAATAGTAGTAGTTAAGCATAACTCAAGCTAAGTAAAGCACTAAGTTAGTTTTGAACTACATGCTTACAAACCCCTTTGAATAATCTCTTCAAAAACTGTTCAACACAAAGTTGGACTCTAAAGATTGAGTGCGAAAAGACACGAACACCTAAATTGGGTCAAATTATTTGCATTACACTGTAATTTCTAGTACATTGTAATAGAATGCAATGCAGTATACACTACAGTGCAGTGCAAATTAATCAACCCGAGAACGCTACCGATTTCCCTTGTGACCTACGACCAAGGTTCCGCGAGAGAGCAAAATGCAATGCTTGAATTTGTACGGCACAGCGACATTCTAAAATAATTAATTACTTTATGAGAGAGTAAATGGAAAATGGAGTTATTAATAAATATACTGTTTAGTAACTATGGTAATTAATAATAAAATGATGGATGAAAAATTCTAATCAAATGGTTGGCTCTTCTAAATAGAAATTTTAGTAACTTTCGTGTTATTTTATTTAGTGACCTAAACTATGTACCTACCATGTAAAAATATTTCTTAAACCACAATAAAAAAGCGTTTTAACTAAAAAAATAAATATAAAAAAATAACATGGCACATTTTGTTGAGATACTTCTTCACATTCAGACGCTTCTTCTGCCTGTATTCAATTTAACATCATATACTCCACCATAGATTCCTAAATTCATAAATCAAGAGTGACGTTTGATACCTTCAATCGATAAACCATTTCGATTCCCTCCTACCATACCGATCCATGATATGCAATATCAATGAACATTATCGATTTATCAAGACAGGACTTATCGATTGATCAACTTCTTTATTAACTAAAGAGGCAGACGCCATTTGCTTCGTCAAAAATAATCAAGCATCAATCGCTTAAGTACTTGCTCTTAATACTACCATGAGATACAATTGAAACGCTTTAAAGCTGCTTAAAGCACTTGATGGGTAATGGCCCTATTTATTTAAATCGTCATTCTTCCAAGTGGCCAGTCATAAAATCTGCTGATTCTAAACTGCCTGTTCATTGCCAACCTTAAAAAAAATTGACGGCGTTGCTACTGTCTTTCCGCAGTTTATTTGCCGCTTGATATTATGTTGGCTATCCTGAGTTTTCTGCAAGGAAAATAACTTATAGAGAATCATGTGAAGAATCTTAGTAGGATAGCCAATTAAGAACTCTAACAACTTGACAAGAACAATTGAACAATATTTTCAATACAATTTTGTATTCAATGGCCTTCCGACAATTTAATTCAAATCAAACGTCAAAATATCCTTGTAACAGTAAAAGCATAATAAAACAAATAATTACTGTTTTTCAATAATATCGCCGACTAATCATTAACGGCGCTATCCAGACAGTTCATCTGAGGTCAGAAACAAATACTTAATTAAATAGGTTATTAATAGATTACGACCTCTTTTGATGTAAAGCGCGGGTTATCTCGTGTTTTCTTTGATGATTGAGAGTGTATTATGAGATTGTGTCAACTGTTTATGTTTTTGTGTTGATCGTAAATGTCCGGAGGCCTTTTTATAGCATAGAAAATGTCCGGGTACTTAATTATGATGGATTTGATAAGCTGGATAGTAAACCTCTTTGGTATCTTAAATATAAGATAAATCTTTATGTAAATCTTTTTATTATAAACCCACGTTGTCATGATGGGCAAAAGCCTCCATTCCGTTCCTCTACTTTTCTCGATCATTTGCGAATATTGGCAAATCCTTTAGAAACTAGTCCAGCTTTCCAAATATAAACAAAATTGGGAAAACCTGAAGGTTTTATTTTGTATAAAAACAATATCGGACCTTGAAACGTGGCATACCATGGAGAATGGTATGTTGACATAATATATACAGATCTTTTCAAAATAGCTTTTGTTTGACAGTACATATTGACTAGTACAGTACGCAACTGTACAAACACATCTCTCATAACGATCATTTGTATAGATTTCCAACTTCCGAACGAAAACTTCAACACTGCTTGATGCGAATCGCGCACTAGTCGCGTTACCTGTGGTCGTGGTCGTCACTCGACTTCACCGCTTTGTACTCTACCCACTACTTCCACCCTGAAGTAACCAACCAATAAACAAAGCGAAACTGTCCATTAAACAGAGGTGACATGTCTTTAATTCAAGTTTTACAACCAGAATAAAGAGGATGCTCCTAATGGTCCTAATTTCGGAGGACAACGAACTCAGTACATTCCGACCGGCCTATGCAGATGGAATACACTTACGATAAGATTGTCCAAATTGCGTGAACATGGCTTTGTACTTTTCCTTTAACAGTTTTTGGCATTGTTTCTAAGTAGGGCTTGTATTTATTGTACTGTAACGGCTCACGTCTCAATGATTTTTTTGTTACAATTAATTGACACTTATGTAAAGCCTCCTGCAGACACACGCGATTAAAGGCGCGGGGCGACATGTCGCGGTCCATTCGCAGTATTTTTAGAGTGGAAATTAGCTTGGCTCGTTGTCGCAGCGCGATTAATCGCGTGTGTCTGCAGGAGGCTTAAAGGATAAAAGTCAGAATTACTCGCGCATATCCAGAACAGCCCATCGTTATAATAATTCTGGTCCAAAATTCGGAATAGGTACGCGAAATGCGCCTACTGCTGCATTAAAAAAAAATATCCAATGTCAAAGTGACAGGACATGCCGTAGAAGGTGAAAGGTGGATCATTGTTTGGGAAGAAACGCCGCATGCGCACTTGAAATCTGAAACTGTCCATAAAACCTATGGTAAAAAAAGGATAAGCCAGCAAGCAAGGAGTTAGCAGGTCTGAGCTCAGGATTTGCGGTCAAACCAGGGCCGCCCAAAACCCCGTTGGGTTAGATCGCGGGAACACATGTGTGATGGATGCATAGATCCATGTATGACAAAAGGAGGGAGGCATAATAGTCAGCAGTGGGTGATCCCAAAATAAAAAAATGATCTTAGCTTTCCAACAGGCGAGAGGTCAAACTCTAGCTTATAGCCAAAAATGGTGATTATCTCCAAGTCAGAGGAACACAACACAAAGAGAAAATATTTAAGGAAATATATTTTATAGGCACTTTCTTTGCTTCAAGACGGAATAGTAACAGTAGATACTACGAACAAATTAATAATTATTGTTTATTGTGCCAATGACGCAAAACCACTCGTAAGTAATTAAATCGATACCGTGTAAGCATTGGAAGCTTATGAAAAAACTGAGCAAGTCATCTTCAAACCCTTTGATATTGAAGTGTACTAGAGAATTCTATTTAATGATTACTAATTTTATTGTGCCTTCCTAATTGCTTAATGCGTATTGAATGCCCTTATTTTTACTACCCACTTATGTCCTTATCTTTAAGTACCACTTTAGCAACTAATCGAAACATGGTTTAAAACGGACTCCACACCTACTGATTGTAGACATCGGTTTTCGATTATAGCCATAAACATACTTTCGGGACGTTTGTCCTAATATGATACTGATCCGATGTTATGGATTGAAAAGATTGACACTTATTTATCAGTATTATGATCATTCATCATCTTGGCCTTATCCAATGTTATTTTTGGTTCAGTACACATGTTTTTTCTGTCATTCCCGACTATACTGCCATCATTTACATACTCCTATTTCTTTCATATCAATCCTCACACAATCCATCTATCTTTTCTTTGGTATTCCTTCTCTATCCATTAAACATTTACTAATTCATCACTATTTTAATCGGATGCGTTTCATCTCCCAACAATTAATATTCATTATTAACCCCCTAACTAACACCTCTTTGTTTTCAGATATCCTGCATGCAATCCCGAGCCCTACAAGAAAACACACAATAATCCTTTCATTCATTTCCCCACATTTCTTTACATTTACCTTATTCATCATTGTGGTCTGAGTGTTAAGTAAATATGTAAACTTGTCAGCTATT
This sequence comes from Agrotis exclamationis, assembly GCA_950005045.1. Taxonomy (NCBI): domain Eukaryota; kingdom Metazoa; phylum Arthropoda; class Insecta; order Lepidoptera; family Noctuidae; genus Agrotis; species Agrotis exclamationis. Next base: position 14,628,465 of record OX465438.1, read on the forward strand.
GTTCAGGTGTTTCGCACTTAGAGCACTGAGTCACACGCTGAGAATTTCCTGCAAATGTTTTTTTAAAGACTTGGTATTGGACGTGAGATGTGGTGGCAGGGTTGCCGACCGGCATATATTTATTTGCATAGTAGCTAGATCTTCATCTTCGTGCTCTAATCCTATTTTATTTGTTACATCATCCTTCCTGATGCTTTTTCATGCCTTTGCTTTTTTAGCCTCACCTTATTTAGTAAAGTAACTTCATTTATTTCTTCCATTTAAAGAGCCTTCATTTCAGTGTTTACTATTTCCTTTCCAATTCATCTTTGTTAGCCTAGATATACTTGGCTTTAATGTAGTTGTTGAGTCTTATAGTGCAGTAATTTTAACATTATGGCAAACTGTCTAGAATTCTTCTGAAAAATAAACTTTGAAGAATTTACCAGTGAAGAGGAAAAGCTTTTAGGTTGGCGTCCAGTGAAAAATGTATGTCCCAGATTTTGCAGACTTACTGACCGTCCGTGAAATGATGAAGTGTTAAAAGTTTGAAATGTGTTTTAAATGAAACTGCTGATATGGCACGTAATTTTGCGAAGTTCTAAGGATACTCCAGATAAATTATAAATCAAGATTTCTTTTGCACATCATATTAAAAAAATAAGCGTTAGGGTCGATAAAACCTATCAGACGTTGCCAAAACTGCCTTTTTCATATTATTCGAATTAGACAACCCTATTCTGTGGACAAAAGCGTCTGGCTTTGGAAGTCTGGAGGCTCGAATACCTCAATACTTGTTATTTGAGTTGGGAGGAGGGATAGGGGAGGCAGACGTGAACTTACCCTTTGAGTAGAGGTCGTATACAGTAGTTGAAGCGACATTACTTGCAGTGTCGTGCTAATGGAGATCGATTTTCGCTGACATTGGCAGGTAATGTTTTATGTAGATGATTTAGTTATTTGAATTCGTAGGGATTCTACGTTTGAAAAATCTCTAGAAAAACGTTCAAATCATAAAACGAAATTGAGATCAGATAGCACATGAGTTGTCGCGACGAATACTAAAAGCAATTCAATAGCCACATGAATATTATGTTATATGGGGTATGGCGGTTTGAAATTCAAATAAGAACATACTGTATCTACATGTCTGGCTGTTTACATAATGATCGAGAAGTTTTGTTCCACCATAAATATGAAAACGTTTAACGTTTCTGAATACATATTTGTAACTAAGTGATTTAGTTCCCAGGGACTTCGGAAGTGTTTGCGTAAAACGTTTCTGGCGTTCATAGACAATCATCCAGAATGTATCACAAAGCTGAATTTCTCGTTCCCTTGTTTTTCGAACGCTGTTTACACGTTGCGCCATCTATTGGTAGTGTATCAAACTACTACAAGGGAACGAGAAATTCGGCTTTGTGAGTAGTGGTTGCAATGGCCTAGTGGTTAAGGCGTCTAGAGTACCTATCCAGAAGACGCAGGATCGAACCCTGCTCGCAACTGAATTTTTCGTTTCTTTAAAAATATGAATGGAATTGTTTGAAGCCTGTCACATAGACTATCGGACCGCTTTCGCTTTTCTATATGACAGGATTCGGATCGCATTCGCTTCGCCTGTCTGTTTGACGAAGGCTTAAGTGTTTTCCTTGGAGATGTCCACATGTTTTACGTAGGAATCGAACAACGGGGTAATTTTTCTACCGTGTATTTAGCTTCAATTATCAGTGGCATACTAGGTATCTGGCTTACTTGGGACTTGAACATAACTGGTGAAAGACAGTGCACTACTTTTTTACTGTGTATTTCGGGGATTCTAGACATGAAGTTATATTATCTATACATATAATAAATCTGTAGAAGGGTCAATTCTGTACATTGAAAATATTGAAAAAATAAATAGCGGGGGGTGTTGCTGGATCGATACCAAACCCAAATATGTGATTAAAAAAATTTTTGTCTGTCTGTCAGTCTGTCTGTCTGTATATGCAGGCATCACGTGAAAACTAACGGTTCGATTTCGATGAAACTTGGTATAATTATACCTTATTATCCTGGGCATAAAATGGGATACTTTTTATCCTGGAAAAATACGTAGAAAAAAAAATATTTTTCAGTTTTATTCATAGACGTTCTGTAGAACCGCGTAACCTGTAGCGCCGAAAGTCGGATTTGGCTTGAACCGTATGCGGCACACGCGGGCCACGCCTCCCCGACTCCTATATAAGGAGCCGCGTTCCGCGCCGCGCGATGCATATAAATTCTGAATTTTGATGCGAGCGGACGCGTCCAGTGTGGCGAGCGGTCGTCCGTGCAATTAATATTGTATGCGTGTAATTTTAAACCGTGCTTTTCAGCGCGACCTTTTTGATTACTGTTCCGATCAGTTATTTGTAAATACAAGGTCGGAATTACTATGAAAAAAATACTACAGAACGCGAGCTCAACAGCAGTAACTCAATAAAGGGATCTTCTTAATTATTATAGGCTGAGCCGTATTTGGGTCCAATAGATATTTATAAGATGTCATTGTCAGAGTTACTCAAAACGGAGAAATAAACCATCCACCACGCGAAGGCCGACATCCGCGCGGACGGAGTCGCGGGCGGAAGCTATAATACATAATTCGAGTAATGTTTTTAAAATCGTATAAGATTTTGAGAAGAGAGGTGAAGTTGTCTCCTAACCTTTTCAAATTCCCAAAGTGACAATCAGACACTCCATTCAATATTCAGTCTTCTGCAAATATTGCAGAGTTTCTCTTGCTAAGTTCCAGACGGTTTTAAGTGCTAGAGCACTATTTTCGGTCTACAATCAATAAAGACGCAACCTTTGTTGGCCCAGTCACAAGCCAGACTATCTGATGTCAAAATCAATAGTGCGATGTATTAGAATAACTCTTATGGCTTCGTTTTGAGGGTTTAAAATTATTGTGTAACCTTATATTATGTCTGTGGTAATGTCAGTGTAATCATTAATTTTAGTTTTCTGTAACAAATACAAAGTGTAAACGAAACCGTTTTGAAGCCCAAATCCGAGCATTCTGGGATTTCTGAGGCCTTATCACAAAATAAATGTATTTTATTTACAGCGTACTTTTCTCTGTAATTTAGTATCTACGTACATGCGCAAAGTAGTGATTTACCTTTCGGAAACATCCCAGAAGATTTCCCAAGAGTGAAAACATTGTAAAGAAAATTTGTCCTAAATAGAAAATTGTGTATCCACAGAGAAAAAACAAACATGAGATCCATACAACCAATAGTCTGTTTTAAATTGTTGTTTTTATAACTAAATTATGTTTTTCTTTTAATTCATTTGGAGGGAGAACTCAGCCATTAATCTATAAACAGACGTGAATTATATCTACAAATATTTTTTTTTAAACTTGTTTAATTGTATTTACTTAAAGTACATTATAGGGTTGTTTATGAATGTATGTCGGATCTTAACCCATTCCCTGTCCCATGAATCACATGTGGTTCATGACTATTGTATAGGTATTGTGTCTGCTGCGCGAACAGTGAAACTGTTAACAAAAAACGGCCAAGTGCGAGTTGGACTCGCCCATGAAGGGTTCCGTAGTAGCAAGCATAGATTAGGGATATAATTATATTGAGATTAGTAAGTAATATACACAAACAACAAAAATAACTTTGTTTTTCATAGTGTTTGTATGAATGGCAAAGTTATATTTGCGGTTTTTTAAAATGTACTATATCTCAAAAACTGCTAACTGTATCTCATCCAAACCAATTTTCGTTGGAAGTTTTTGTTGAGGTCTACATTATATATTTTTTTTAGTTTTATCATTCTCTTATTTTAGAAGTTACGGGGGGGGGGACCAACTTTTTACCACTTTGGAAGTGTCTCTCGCGCAAACTGTTCAGTTTAGAAAAAAATGATATTAGTAACCTCAATATCATTTTTGAAGACCTATCCATAGATACCCCACACGTATGTGTTTGGTGAAAAAAAAAATTTTGAGTTTCAATTCCAAGTATGGGGGGCACCCTCAAAATTTGTTTTGTTTTTATTTTTGTGCGAAAATCCTAATGCGGTTCACATAATACATCTACTTACCAAGTTTCAACAGGATAGCTCATATACTTTGGACAAAAAGTGGCTGTGACATACACGGACAGACAGACAGACAGACAGACATGACGAATCTATAAGGGTTCCGTTTTTGCCATTTGGCTACGGAACCCTAAAAACATACTACTTTTAAAATGAGGGTAGATGGAAAACTCTCTCTCGTAGCAGGGAAGCATAACATTTGGCCTGTCATGTTTTCGCGTGCCGTAATGAATTAATAATGCCGTTAGAGCACCAATAGCCTGCCGGGGTCGCTGGACTATCTAAATCTCAAAAGGATATCGCGGCACTGAAACGTAAAAGAAACAGGATGGTTTTTAGTCAGTACAAGTCCGGGTCTCAAAGTCCTTTTCGTCCAGACCGGGAGAAGTCAATTGATGGTTTTCTAACACAACATTAAAATTTATTTTCTGTATCGATTTTTTGAAGATCTATTTTCAGCAGTGGTAGAGTTCCAGGGAGGCTTCCTTTATCCAGTTATAGTAGACCGCAGAAATCCAAGTTTTTTTTTGTACAAACATTTTTTTTTAGGTGGTAAAATCATCAAATGAGTCCTCCCGCCCTGGGTGGGGCGGAAGGGACTGTCAGACTCTTACTGACTAAAATCCACCCGTGTTCCTTCGGATGCCCTTTACGTTCCGGGGCCACGGTATCCTGTGTTAAGAAAAACCCGCGACCCCAGCAGGCATTTGGCCCCATAAGGGGCCCCGTCAGTTTGCTGACAACTCCCCGAAGGCACGCGCGAAACTCGACACGACGCGCCACCGACCCGGGCGGGCTTGATCCTTGGTCGAACGGCGAGCTACCCATTACTCACCGTCCGCAAGCCCGCTCCGCCGCTGTGCCCTCTGCTAATTAGAGGGACAAGCGTTGGAGCGTCCACACGACAGGCTATTCGCATACGGGCAAAGAGGCCCCTTAGGCACACAGCGCCTAAGGAAGAGTTTTTGCCCGCATCCCAGGGTGCACCGGCCCGAAAAACTGGTCTTCCCCCCGGACGTATCCGAGAGGGAACTCCAGTCCACGGGCGCACGTGGAGGTTTCCTGTCTAACTATAGAAACTATTTTTCTATCAACTCATTGACTTCTCAACTAGTCTATCAAGAGTCTGGATTATTCATGCATGTGTATTTTAAAAATCTTAACGGCTTGCGTAGGAGGCACTTATGAGTCAGTGAGGTAAACAGTCTAGCGGTCGTAGGTTCAAGGCCCGTTCGCGATATTTTATTGTTTGCTTTCTTGCGGATTTGGTTGGTCCCATTTTGTCTGCATTGCACCAGTGTTGCGGATAGGGTAATGTGATAATTATGAAGTGTGTGGTGTGTTATATTGTGCTGAATTTCTGTGGAAAAAACAGTTAAACTTTTCCGATAGGAGATGATGTAGTGTCGAAAAATATTGCAATGACATGAGCTATCGAATATGTCAACTTTGAAATCGATGCGATTGTCACTTATACATATAAGGCCTCGGTCTCGAAGGCAGCGGGCAGCGAGCGGAGCGGTGGCATCGGCAGCAGCGCATACTAATAAACCCATTAGAGGTCAAACAAAAAGTACCAAAATATTTTTTAAATTTTCTTTATTTTCGTATTGAAATAAGAATAAAAAAACACACAATCTTGTATTGTGTAATTAAACATTGTAAAAATAAACAAAATTACAGTTTTCATGAAGTTACAGGGGTGTACTTAATTGAGTACACTGACCGCCTAAGTATGAAAATTTCCATACATGCTTTTTCGGAAAAAAATGTTTTTAGGCGTTTTTCACAGCGCACTCTTGAATAACAAAGGGCACATCGCACTTGTTTTTCAATTTTTATTCCACCTCACGACCCATCCGCAGTGGGAGACGCCCACGGCAACAGACGTCGCAGGACGATTTCCGGCCACTGTAGGCGCTGTCCGATCATGGACCATGCCCGGGTCGACGATTCGTCGTGTACCACGCGCGCCTCAAAGAGCTTTCAGCAAAATTGCGGGGCTCCCTTAGAGGGCCAAAGCCTGCCGGGCCCCGCTTGTCTATAAGATAAAGGAGGAGTGGTTGGATATGTGTCACGGCGTCTTGACCTACCGCCTGACGCAGGTCTTTACCGAGCATACGGTGCAGGACTGCCCCGCATGGGCAGAGCACCGCCGTGTCCTCGCGACGGCGATAGGCGGCGACCTCTTGCACCCGGCATTGGTCGACGCCGTGCCACGGGGCGAGATGGAGTGGGAAGCGGTCACTTCCTTCTGCGAAGCAGTCATGCTAGCGAAGGAGGAGGCGGGAAGAGGACAGCATCCACCTCACGACCCAGCCGCAGTGGTAGACACCCACGGCGACGGACGTCGCAAGACAATCTCCGCCCACCGTAGGCGCGGGCATGCGGGCGGCGAGTAGTGGGCGACTCGCTGTCCAATCATGGACCACGCACGGGTCGACGACGGCGCGTTGTTTCACGCGCGCTACTTCCTTATTGCAACGAATCTGAAAGAAAAAAAAACATTTGTTTTACTTACGTAAGTTATCACCGTACTCAAGCGAGTACAGTAACATTTGAATTACCTTAGTTTTATTCTAGTAATAAATAATCAATTATATTGTTCTCTACAACTTACTCTAACAAGTATTTTGTACATGCAGAATGAAAAGAATAACTTCTAAGCAATAATTATTTTATAAAATCAAAAATCATTTACTTACTTCCACAGAGTTTCGGTAACAAAACTTCAAGTGACACTTTTTATCAAAAAAAGTTACACTACTCGCATATTATTTATCAATTTACTTGAACAGTGTTATGATGAAGTAAAATAAAAAAAATACCTTCATTAACTTTACGAGATTTGTAATTTGCGCTTAGGGATATGGTTGTACTCAATCAAGTACGGTGACCTCTAATGGGTTAATCTATACTAATATTATAAAGCTGAAGAGTTTGTTTGTTTGAACGCGCTAATCTCAGGAACTACTGGTTCGAATTGAAAAATTCTTTTTGTTTTGGATAGACCATTTATTGAGAAAGGCTATAGGCTATATAACTTTGCGCTATCACCAATAGGAGCGGAGCAGTAAATAGAAATGTTTCAAAATCGGGAAAATGTATTCCATTTCGAGAGCTTCCGTTGCGTGCGCAGCGTAAACGGTTAAAGATACGCAAAAATTATGTACTACGGAATTATTTTTGATAAAAAGTTCTAAAATAAAGTCCGCGAGAGCATATATTTGACTATACGGGCCAAAACTCCTTTTTTTTTTACCCGGGCCCTAGGAATTAGGCATCAGACGTTTTAGATCTTCGATTTTGACGACATAAGCATCAGGATCCGCGTACGAAGTCGCGGGCAGAAGCTAGTTATATTATAATTTCCGAATGTCAGATGTTCTTTTTCGTCTCATACGAGTAGATATGCGAGCTAATGTCTTATTTCATTGCATGTGAAATAGAATTTAAAACAAAATTCTCCATTTAGCTTTTGCATAACAGGGTGTTTTATGCGCTGATGACACTCTTTTATACGCGCGTTTGTAAACGATACGTCCGTATTGAAAGGAAACTACGTGCATTTTCAGTCTTGGTTTGCTGAGCGTCCTGACTGATTTCAACGCACTTTCGTCGTCAGCACATAAAACAAACGTGGATTGGAAATGCAACTGCAGGAAATGACACGAGTTTAGAAAGAAATCGTCATAGTATCGTGACAGAATAGCCTAGCTACTATGTACTTCGTTTATGTATAAAGACAGTTCTATTATATTTTCAGTAGGTACTCGTAAATTACTCATTATGTCTGAATCATAAACTCTACCTTTGTTATCTTTTATGATCTTTGTTACTTATACAAAATATAATATTTGTAATGTGGAAAACTTTGCTGTTTCCTGTTCAAAAGATTTCTAGTTACAAATGAGATTTGGAATAATGCCCAATAGGGAGAAGAAAACTTGGCCTCAGATATTGAAAAAAGGAAAAATCTGTAGCTGAAAAACGATTTCCAAATGTACGATATTATGCTGCCGCGTCTTATCGATAAGAAAAATAAGGTCAAAAGTTAAAAATCTTTATGTTGGGCAAAGTCTGAACTCTGAAAATAAGATTCAACTAGAATCTCAATTATTTGTTGAGATAATTGTACTATTATTTACACCTGGACCTGGACCGTGCTTTTCCGTATTTTTTGACTCAGAGAAGTCTGGAATAACACATGGGATTTATCTCGTATTATAGTTACCCATGATGGGATATTTTTTTATCTATAAGATAAATAAGCTATGCTATGCATAATCTTTAGCAAAATTTAAACTGATTAAATTAGGTACACGATTTCTCGGGCCCAACTCGCTTGAACAGGGTAGTGTAATAAGAAACAGGGCCCCAAAACAGAGCAACTGGTTCCGTCAACCCTGTTTCAGACAGGACACGAAAAATCGTGCAAGGTCACAAAAACTACCCACATCTTTATTATTGTCAAATACCCTTAAATAATCATAATATTATCTATGATTTCCACGTTGATACTAAAGATATTTCCACCAAGGTTGTACTCTAGTTGCCTACAGAATAGTTTCACTGACAATATTCAGTTATATAACCTATTTACATAATGTCTCTTAATGAATTCCTGAATGTGTGTTTAACATGTACCCTCAACTACCCTCCATGTTTGACTTTCATTTGTCAGTGGAAAATGTCAGGAATTGGAACATTACAAAAATACCCATTTGTAATGTAATTCAGAATAGAGTAAGTACATAATTCTAATGGTCGTTTTCATATTGGACGATAATAGTAACGACACGACACTGGAATATCGCCCGCTCGGAACAATCTTCGTTCGAGACAGTGTGAAAGCGTTCCCTCGAAAATCTATGAAACCAGTTCCACCGATATCGTGTCGTTATAATCTAATTTGAATGCGCCCAATACCCTTTTTCACAAATACTCGGTGACACCTGAATTAAAGCGAAGGCTATCACGCCATCTTCCTCTCTGTATGCCGTGGTCTCAGAGCCACAAGGAGCTGTCAGGAAACTGACGGGTCTTCTATATAGGGCAAAACGCCTGCGGCCTCGCCGGCGACTCTGATCCGAAGGGTACCACAAAACCTAAAGGGAACCTAAGGAACCGGGTGGTCTTTAGTGAGTACGAATCTGACAGACATTTCCACATTTCCGCTTCAGCCTTCGAAATACGGACCTAGATCTGTGTGTCCTTGTGTGGGTAAAGACGGGCCATAAATCGAATACTGTTGAACTTATCAGTTGGCACAACATAGCTCTACTATAATCAGTTTTGGCACACCCACTTCGTTCTATTGATTTTGCAAACACCCCGTCACTTAGCACAAGTTCTGTATGACTCTTTTTCAGAATATAGGTACAGCTCTTATGTTGTTTAAATTATTTAACTGAATTATTTCCATAATCTTCGTGTTTTCCATAATCATTCCAAAATCTTCGTAAATATTACTTACGTAAATATTCGACGAAATAATTCGGAGAATGACATCTACCAAACCGCACTGGGCCCGTGTGGTAGATTACAGCATGCAGCTTCACGAGTCTCAAGTCATTAGCAAGAACAACACTACTTATGCCACAAATAAAACGTCGATCAACCAACCAACAGCTTATTCGAATATTTCCATCATTCCTCAAAGAACCAATCTCCTCACTTCTCTGTGGTCCTGGTATCGAAAAGTACATCAAAGCGAACCTTAATTTGTTTTCCGTCGTTATTTCTTTACGACTCCGATCCGTTTACGATACCGTCTGTCTGTCGGAGTAATTGGCAATGTTTCGCATTCAAAACTCAAAGGATTTTATTCAATAAATTGCTTTTTAAACTGTCCTTTTGATGAGGTTGTTTCGCGTCAATGTTAGAGATAATGGCTGAAGAAATTGATTGCGAGTTGTGGATATAGAAAGAATTAATATTGACTTTTATGTTTCCCAAGATTCTTCAGAGATGAGAAAGGAATACTGCTGGTTTATTATTTTGAAAGGACAGCCATTGCACTACAAACAGACGATAAGGATACTATGATAAATTGTGGTGCCTAGTCCCAATATCATGATTTCCAAGTCTGATGACATTGAACATTTTTGCACAAACTATCTGCATGGGGACATATACATGTACAAATTGCAAAAGATCTACACAATGCGATCTAAACTCAATAAAGCTAATCCTTTAGCTACCGAGCTAATCTATTACTAAGTAAACGTTTTAATCTAATCCATTATTAAACTAGCTACCGGTTTTATACGAGCTGACGGCGACAAATTAGATTTTCGCAGAACTGACGCTATCAGAAAACAGTTACATGCACTGATGCTGCCCACTCAGCTTTTGAAACTTCCCGTGATTCCTATGTGAAGGAAAATTTAATGAAATTGATAGAAATATGCTCTCATCTACCCTCCTACGATGTATGTCCAGACTATCAATTCTTAGCTACCCGAACTGGCTTCGCAAAGGTGCAATTTAAATATGTAGCTTTCTATTGGTGCATGAATTTTTGAAATTAGTTTAGTAGTTCCAGAGGTTACTTACTACAAATTACCTCTTTTCTTTATAATATAAACATTATAAATTAGTAAGTATTGTTTCCTCATCCAATCCAAGTTTATCCTCAGTAAAACCTTCAGCATTTACATCATCCATGAACTGTGACGTCACGGGCGCCATTTGTCGAGACTGGTCGTCTCCAGCCGATGTAGAACGGACTGCATACGTATCTAGTATCTAGCTAGCCAGTCTTTTATCTCTTCTGGCTCAGTACCAAGCCTTCGGTTTGCTTAGTGCTTATGCAATGCGAATTTAATAACTTATATTGCATTGAAATTAAAGCTGTATCGAATTTAATAAGCTTGGTTGTTGTGAAATGTATCGTAAAGTTCGACATTTTGTTGACTTTGTATTGAAATAGAGTCACCAAGGTGTAACCATTTTCAATCAACTCTGTGCAAGGTGGTACAAGTCTCTCTTTGCTCAGTGTCCGTATCGATTTTTCCCTAACAATCGCTTCTTTTATTGTTGTCTTGCTTTTTAGTCTATTGAACAGAAATTTTAAACATACCATCGAGAGAAATGGAAGGAATAGAGGAAAGTCTTTGTACAGTACTGGCTAAAATATTGTTTCTCAGTTTCTATTCAGTCATTCACAAGGAATGCTTTGACGCTCAAGAAGTCTATTGGATTCACTAAATAATCATGGCAGGCAATACATTGCTTCATATCTCCACGAAACTTACCAGCGATTCTTAATAGTAATTCATAAGCATTAACATGAAACCGAAATAAATTACCACAACCTGCGGCATCGCAAAGTATAAACACAATGCCTTATTAAAATCATTAATGGAGAAAGTACGTGAATGGTACGGGGCCAGTGAACCAGCAAAGAGAGCCTGAGCGATAAATAGAGCGAGGCTGATTAAATCAGGCTACACGACGGAGTACATGAAGGTAATATGTTCTGAGCCAGGAAGTTGGAACAGTATGGCGGATTGACCACCCCAATCTAAGATGCTGCTTTATCCACCTTTTAATAAATATTTTGAATAATATTTTAGTTTTAATTCCCCGTGAAAGTTGGATACATGATACAAAATAGCTCTCCCGTCCTTCAAAATGCGAAAATGTGTTACATATATGGAGCCTGTTAAATGAAACCTATTCTCGATTCCGCAAAGTAATGTCTTATTCAATTTAGTTATCCTGAACTCCTCAGCTCTTCATTTCAATGTTATTAAGGAGAAATCAAGAGATGTTTTAAGTATTGCTTCTATTACTTGAAACTGAAGGAAAATATTTCTTGGGTGTTGTATTTATGAACAATATTTTGCGGTTGCCAATCAGTTTCTCAAGCGTAATTATTATACTTAGCGGTTGTAAGTGATCTGTCCAACAATTAACGTTAAGAATATGATACTGATTTCATCCTCATCTGGACATCATTTGTCGTCACTTCCTGACTTGTCTCTCTTCTTTGAACGGGATTTTTTGGAAACACATAGACTTAGCAAAACAAAGAATAACTTCGTTTAGAGGAATCCTGAGCCAAAATGCGAGAGAGCACAGAACCAGAAAAATTATATAATATGCTTAGTGAAAGACGAAAGACTACAAATCACTAAACAGTTGTGGTGCAAGCGTATAAGACTTTTAGGTTTTGTTGCCAATTCTAAATACTTAATTAAATATTTCTCCAATTTGTTTGCACAACACAGGCGCCAAATTTAAACAACCCGGGTGGCACAAAATGAGAAAATGACCATTTAATAATATGATGAAATAAAATAAGTCATTTTGCTTTTTATTATACGTCGGTTAGACACGCTCGAGTAACACGCTGTGCGTTTTTATATTATTTTTAACACGCTCACTTTTACTGTATTAAATACGGACGAGTTTGTGTGTTTAACCGGATACTGTGATGGTCGCAAAAAGTGGTTTGATTGACGATGACAAGCTTGCTGAAAGACCGGTAACCATTCCGAGGTCCGGAGGATAAAAGTACCTACTAGGTACATACGCTTCTTCGAAAATAGTACAGTAAAACATGTTCTCATAAGCATCATCCACTTTATAGTCCATGGTGCGTGCGGGATAAGCCCAGAATGCTCCCTCAAATGACCATTGATAAATTTCATGAAACATTTTTGACCACTTTATTGGATATTGCGTGTTACCCTAAGCAGATGATGATTTTGGACAAGGATATTCTTAAGCTGAATCAAACAGTAGAAACGACATATTCGCACTTCCAACGGCAAAACACATAGGCACAGTACCTACAGCATAAAGATTCTTATCGGCCATCAACTTATAAAATGCGCAGTGTCAAGTTTCCACTTCCTCTCGAAATGGCAGGATGTATTTAAGCAGCTTTGTAGTAGTACTAATGAATGAGGTAGTCATTTGTTTTTTTTATTTTTACAAAGTAATAAAGAACCATTCCAGTTTTGGAAACTCATATGAAGAAAAACTTTGATCTTCAGCTGTTTAATTGAACAGAACAAGCTGTGTTACTCATATCATATTTTTTGTTGATTCAAAGAATAAATTATTAAGAATTATTGGTTTTGCAATACTTGCTTTGCTTCAGACTCGGTACCTAAATCCTGTACCTATCTTAGGCTTCATCACAGACAGAAAATTGTTGCAAAATCGGAGATAAACAGAGCCGCCATCGCAACCTATAACTGGCAGTCACCATTCTGTATTTCAATAAAACAATAACGCTAAAGCAAAGCCACCTTGGAGAGACACCACAATAATAGAATCATGTCAGCCATTTTACAATAACAGAGGAGACGCATAGAAAACAGCACATTACACTTATCATGTGGAGGCACTGAAGCGTGACCACAACGCAGACCGCGACGCACTTTCTTTTTGTTCACCCCGAGAGAAAAACATTGCATACATTTGCTTATGAATGTCATTACAGTTTCATGTAAAGAAATGGATACTGATGCATGATTTTGCGATACTTAAAATGAGATTGAGGAATGTTCTAGTATAAATAAGCCTCTAAAAACTACGTGTATGGAAATTGATACTTAATTAATTTATGATCATGAAGACTCAGTAAAAAATGTAATACTAAAGTTGGTTGTGGTGAAATTATTTATAGAAGCGTGCAAAATGGAAGATAATTCTTGAGTTGAGTTCAAGTATTTAGTGCCATAGTAGCGTATCCCACCCTTACGTTTTTTTGGCAGGGAGAAGGCATATTCGGTGTCCCAAAATTCGCTCTGTAAATCGAGTTACGATCGTTGTGCTCATAACTTTTTTGACAAAATAATGTAAAGATTATTGTAAGTAGAAACACTTCATTTTGGCAATAAACAATTTTCTTTGTTTTTTATACGTTATTGTTGTACTAAGCAATCTACACACTACATCGTTCTAGTTTTTCGGCACATAAAAATATGGGGATTAAAAAAGCGAATGGTGAAAAAAAAAATTTTTTGAATTTTTGCCCTTACGCTACTCTAGTTCTTAACCCACGAATTAGTATTGTCATGATTGTGGCTCGATTTTTTGCAACATGGTTAATCGTCAAGAAGTTCAGTTAAAATCCGCGCCACCACTCCGTGACCTTTGACGCGGCGCTAGTGTCTATGTCTATTGTCATTACATCAAATTGCATTAAAAAAAAAATAGTTCCTCGAATTTTCCGCAGATGGTGGCGCTTACTCTACACATTGAACTGCCAATCAAATCCCGTGTCACCGCTGACGGTAATTTTGACACAATAGTAGACCAAGTCATTTTTAGGGCTCCGTACGTCCGAATATAAAAACGGAACCCTTATAGGATCACTCGTGTGTCCGTCTGTCTGTCGCTTACAGTCAATTATCTCCGAATCTACTAGACCGATTGGGTTGAAATTTGGTACACATATCAATTCCTGTGACCCAAGCACAGAGGTGTGACGTGAATAGATGAAATCTGTATGTGGGAGGTAATTTTTGGGGGGGAAGGGGAAAATGAAAAAAAAAGTTTTGAAAACTGCATCGTGTGACATATCAAATGAAATGTCTTGTTGAGACAATCTTAAATGTATTTTTTTTGTAATTTTAAAATAAATAGTTTCCAAGTTATTCAAGAAAATAGACGAAATTTGACCATTCCCCCTCCCCTCTTATCTCCGAAACTACTGAACCTAAAATTTTGATAAAAATACAGTAATTAGTTTTCTACTTATAGATTATAGGAAAACCTATATGAAGTCCATGATATTAAAAGAACATGGTAAATCACTCATGATATTAAAAGAACATGGTAAATCACTCAATATTGTGCGTACCAATTTGGGTCAGATTTAAAAAAAACGTGATAGGTAACATCGTACGGAACCCTCTTCACGCGAGTCCAACTCGCACTTGGCCGGTTTTTGAGAAAACTTATCAAGCCCCTAGCCAGATCAGAATCTTATCATCTATTCTAAGTTCACATACACGTCAGTAAGTAAGGTCATGATTAAAACCAGTTTGAAGTTAAAACAAACTGCTTGTAGTAGCATTTCATCCAAGCATGCAAAACATACGTCAATTTCTAACTTAACAACGGCTAGTCGCCTAGACCCCCCGGAGATGACGTAAATCTATGACGTCATAGATCCTACATATAAAGAGGTCGCTGACTGAAAGACTTCATATAAACTAATACTGTATTCTTCCATGAAGTAAGTACTGTATAAATACCCAGCAAATTAACATTGCAGTGACTCATCGTATGGACGTAAAATACGTGGATCTCCTAACATTGAACTGATGGATTGGGTGAATGAAATAGAGAGATTATGTAACTCTTTCGTCTATCCATCATTGTTAAGGAAAGGCGTCGGTAAAGGTCAAGGTTGATGTAGTGAAATTATTACTGACTTCAAAGAAAAAGTGGTCATTTTTGTAAATAGTTGGAACACGTTACAATTTTTTTTAACAATTGAAGATTCGTGTTTGACGTGTTTCATACCTGACTACTCAAGTTACAAAATTAACTCTAAGCCCAGGCATTTTTTTGGTCAGATCATATGAGGTTTATGCATGCTGTGTTTTGAATAAAGATTAACAGCCTTAATACAAAAACTTAAACATCTGTTGAACACTTGTCTAAAAAAAGTGTGACTGCAAAACGGACCTTATTTCAACGTCATAATCTGACATTTTTTTAGACAAGTGTTCAACAGACGTTTAAAAGTTTTTGTGGTACGACGGTTAATGCCTGATGAACACGTTCCTATTTTCTGTCGCACTACCGGCTTTATATGCTCACATTAAATATGCGGTTTTGATATACGATTGTCAGACATAACTTCCTTAATTACTTACTACCCCGTGATTATAATTTTACGGCTATTTGAAGTAGTCTATAAATATTCCAAGTCGGCCATTTATGATCATAGATAGTTTTTATTGTTTCTTTTTAATTTCCGCTACGGGATTCAATTCCGCTTAACTCATCATCTGATAAAATATGGTTTTATGATATCATTATATTCGCAGCGATGAACAAGAGCAGATCTCACCAAGTGCTATGAAGCAAAAACAAATGACATTCGTAAGTTTAGAACGGAGGAAGACCAAAGTAATCATTAACTGCCTAGCCTTTTCCCAACTATATTGGGATCGGCTTCCAGTCGAATCAGATGCAGCTGAATATCAGTATTTCACATAGAGCGACTGCCTTTCGGATCTCCACAACCTAATATCCGGGTAATACGATACACCATGGTAAGACTGGTTGTCAGACTTTTAGAGCTTCTGACTAATAGTAACGACTGTCAAAGGTCTACAAATGACAGCCGGAACCAACGGCTTTCCGTGGTACGGACGCAACTCAAAAGAAAGGATGGAAGGAAGATCAAAAGTAATGATAGCTTAATAGGCTAGTTGCCCTAAAAAATGTAATTAGTCCGGCTTTTAGATTATTTAAAAATAAGGGACACGTATTTTTTTATTTGTAAATTAGACTAAAAATGACAAAGATATAGCCTATTAGAGTTACGTGTGACGTCACGCCGCGTGGCATTTTTTCGCGCGGGGTGACGTCACACGTAACTTTAATGGGCTATATCTTTGTTATTTTTTGTTAAATCGAAAAAAGAAAAAATATGTGTCAAATATTTTTTTATAATCTAAAATACGGACTAAATAGAATATAATTATTTTGACCCTGGAAACTACCCTATTATGTCAAAGATAATACGGCTACTAGAAAGGAGGTGACTGCTGAAATGACGAATAATTAAGCAGTATAGAAGAAAAAGAAGACACTATTGCGCCAACCCCGAATGAATTTGGACGAGGGCAGGAACATCTTGATGACATTTCCAAAAGCTTTCGATTTATCCGGTGTCGGTACCGAGCAGAATCTTTGCTACTAAGTATAGCAAAGGACCTGAAATTAAATCATATTTATCAATTATTTCATTAGCAAAATCTCTAAACAAATCGATGTCATCAAACTATTTTCGCTTTCAATGACGTGCGGTCAGCGCGCGAAAACTAATACTTAATAAATAATCGGCCTGTCAATACATAAACGCTATTTACATGCCGTATATAATGGCTGTATATCACGAATATAAGAGTATGTGAAGCGTAACACTTTCTAACTTCACTCGGAGTCATTGTGTGTAACGTATCGTGTTGGAGATAATTAGGTATTGGGATCTTGTAATTCTTATGAATAACTTATTTTGCTCCTGAGTTTTGTAAGCTAAATGACCGAATAATATCAGCTACATGGATTGATAATTAAGGTTACTCGTACCATGCTTGCCTAGGTCAGCCTGTGTGTCGGTAACCATCAACAACATACATATTTTCTTCCGTGAATCGCAAAGCATCTGAAGCCGTTGTTTTCGGCTGTCATTTTCAGATTGTTCAGAAGTTACCAGTGGCTCGAAAGTCTGACAGCCAGCCTTACCAATTAATATCGTATTACCCAGTACTAACTAAACTAAGGTTATGGAGGGTAGTCAGCCGAAATAGTTTTCAGCTACATCTGGTTAGACTAAAAGCTGTTCCCAACACAATTAGGAAAAGACTTGGCTGATGATGATGACTTTGCTCCTGAGTTTCGAAAAAGGAGTTCAGTTTTATGTAAAATTGCTCATTTAAACTGTAAAAGCTGCGAGCTACGAAAAACGTGTGGTTCTTTCCTCAAAAGACCATCTCAGACACCCACATGGTCCTCGTATGACCTGAGCAAAACAATGTCTGGACTTTAAAAGAGACTGTGACCTCTGAGTTTGTTTCGGCTGTTTCTTCTCAGAGTAGTCAGGTACGAAACACCGGCCTCATCTAGCTTTAAAAATATTGGTTATGACGTGTAAAAGTGTTTTTTTTAATGACCAACTTACAAAATAAATATTATTTATCATTTAAAGTCTATCTAAAGTTTTTGTTGTGATGACCAAAATCAATATAATAAGTCCGATTTTAATAACTTTTATATGTAGTCCTTCATTATTATCATATCAGGTTATCAGTATGCAGTCTTAAATATGAGTATCAATTAAAACCACTTTCGACAAATTTAATTATGATTTATTGCCACTTACTGCATGCGTAGTCTTATCTGAGACAAAGGGATGCTTTACTTTGCGCTATAATAAGGTGGGTCATAAAATCATAGGCGCTCCAATTAGACACACTTACGGGATTCAATCAGATACCTATCTATCTGTAAATTCTTATCATCTTCTCCACTTACTGCTTATCATCATTGCCACTATTGTAAAAGCTTCCCAGCTTCCGTTTACGTTATAAAATTTCTTACCAGTCAGAATAAACTTAGTTATCAGGAAGAATATGGAGGTCTTGGTATCAATCTGTTTTACGTATATACATAGATGATATTGTCATCTACTTTTTGTTTTATATTCATGCACTTTTCCATTCAAACCGTTATAGTAGAAACATTTCCAGATGAATAGTAAAGCAGAATAACATCCCATTGTTCTGCAGATACTTTTTACTACTGTTCTAAACGAAATAAAATATTCTTAGAACAAAGTTTTCATCAATTAGGTCAGTAGAATTATGATTAAGTGTGTTTTAATAGAACGAACACCGATTATTAAGTCACATTGTTAATGCAATGATAATAAATCAAATCATATGTGAAGTTAATAGTGCAGTGCGTGTATTTTGTTTATAAGTTGTTGATTATTGTATTCGTCACGTTTTTAGGCTCTTTTTAGTTTTACGACAGGAAAATGATAATAGATTCATGAGAATATTGAGACTGATGAACTTTTTAGTTGATAAATAATCTGTTTTTTAACCGACTTCCAAAAGGAGGAGGTTCTCAATTCGGATGTTTATATTTTTTTTTTTTTTTTTTTTTTTATGTTTGTTCGGGCATAACTCCGTCGTTTACCAACCGATTTGAAAAATTCTTTTTTTGTTGGAAAGGGTATACTTCCCGAATGGTCCCATTAAAATTTTATCGAAATTGGACCAGCACTTTTTGAAAAATCAACAAAAACCTAAAAAGTTTTCAACATTGTCTACACCGATTACTCCGAGGTTTCTGGTCCGATTTCGATGATTCTTTTTTTGTTCGATACAGTATATCTGCCATTAGGTCCCACAAAATTTTCATTTAGTTTGGTGCAGTAGTTTTCATTTTCAGCTCATCGTCCATGTATGTGAGTACATACATGGACGATGTTATAACCGGTGCTACGGATTACAATATTTTAGTGTACATGTAAGAAAATTATGTATTTGACAATAATTTTGGTTGAATATTGAAACTAAAAAGGATAAAATAAAAAACTTTTTCAAAAAAAAAATGTAACCGACTTCCCACAAAAAAGTTCAAAATAACCTACAAAAAAACTTTTCTTTCGAAAGTCGGTGACAAAAAGTCAATGAAATAAAAAGAAAGTCACCGACTTTCGAAACAAAAGTTTTTTTGTAGGTTATTTTGAACTTTTTTGTGGGAAGTCGGTTACATTTTTTTTTTGAAAAAGTTTTTTTATAAAACCAATTCAAATATGCACGAAAATTGTTCATTAATCCTACTCATAACAACATCGAATCGATTCCGATTATCGATTAAAACATCGGCTGACTGACATTTCATAAAAGGAACATGCAATGTCAAGACGGGACCGTGACCGGACATTGGTCAGTTGTTCCACAGCGGCCGTCGACCCGCGATCGCAGGGCAAGATTGGTGGATTACGCGCATGCGCCTAGCAGGGCGCGAAACCGTGGTTCGAATTTAAAAATAAAGCTGTCAACGGAACTTGTCTATGACTTTTGATTTAATATGGCGCCATTGTTTGACATCCGAATTCTGTTTTGACTCGAATTGCCGCCATATTTGGTGACTGTTTAATGATTTTGTTTATACTGTAGAGGTTTTTCATTGATACTAGACAACTTTGAACGTATCATTGCTTAAGATCTTGTCTTTAAAATACGTCTCGATGTCCTATATCTCACGATCTTGCTTGCATAAAAGCGTCTCAAACATAAGTTTTATCCAAAGGAAAGTGGACTGGCGTAAAGCCAGGTCAGATCTTGAGAAAACAGCCTACAAAACGATGAATTACATTGACAACATCAATGCAGGATAATTTTGAAATACAGGCTAACTTTGTGCCACCATTTAGTCGATTGAAGGAAATATGAAGACAGAAATAGAACGGCAACGTTCCCTTCAATAGATGAATTATACGCTGGCAATAACTTAAATACTACCTAGCTATTGAGAGAGAGAGTCCGTTTCTCCTCGCGTTTGTCATTCACTGCGACATATAAGAGTAACTATCTTCTAGTTCTCAGCGGTTAAGGTCCGTTCACATGACTCGTGTTGGTACAGTCCTTTCATAGTTTTTTATTATATCTGACAGTTGTCATTTGACAGTTACCTTATTGCAGCAGGGCCTTGTTGTTATTTTGACAGTCACTTGGCTTGTGTTGCTTGCGAAAAGCTTTTATGATTTTATTTGGTGGCATTCTTGTGTTTTATTAGCACATTTACGAGCTAAACGTCGCGCGTGTGTAGCTTCGTCTCTTTTCTACAGTTTTTATTAAAGTATTAAGAGATATTGGTACGATAAACTTCAGTGGAAACTAACCCCCTCTGTACAAGCCCTCGTCAATTACAAAATTCATGATGTAATAAGAATTCATTTTGATACAAAGTCAGAGGTAAAATAACTGTATCTGGACTGTAGGTACTATGAAGAATGACCAGTCCGTCGATTGGTATTGTAAGAATAAGACTGTCCTGTTTGTGGTTATGAATTTATGACTTTATGGTAGGGAAAAGGAATTAGTTAGGTTAGTGAGTAGTATGATGTCGTAATAACAATAAAATTTATAGAAGATTTTATTCAAGCTTTGTTTTTGATTTCAAAGCCTCAAGCATTTAAAGAGACGGGCAAATTCTATGAAGAGAAAATTTTGCGAAAATTTTGCTAGGTCGGATGTCCGGAAGCTTTTCCTCTCAACCTCAGATTAACCTAAATCATCATAATCTTTATACCCTTCTACTTGGTATCGGCTTAACACTTTTTCTCCTTCAAATCCCGTGTCGTGTCAGACATCACATGATTATTTAACAAAGTTGAAAGGAGTCATTTAATGTTGTCGCACTGCCTTTGTTTTTACGACAAAAGCAAACAGAAAAATCAAAACCGGTTCTTCCTATCTAGTAAATTGCCCTAATAAAAGATAAGAGTGCCACCAAATAAAGTGATAAAGTAGTTTTTATAACCAACTTTTTTTTATTTATTCCGCTAAAAGTTTTTCAAGGAATTAACCAGTGTTAAGCCTCCTGCAGACACACGCGATTAATCGCGCTGCGACAACGAGCCAAGCTAATTTCCACTCTAAAAATACTGCGAATGGACCGCGACATACCGCCCCGCGCGATTAAAGCCTCCTGCAGACACACGCGATTAATCGCGCGGGGCGACATGTCGCGGTCCATTCGCAGTATTTTTAGAGTGGAAATTAGCTTGGCTCGTTGTCGCAGCGCGATTAATCGCGTGTGTCTGCAGGAGGCTTTATTGTTATAGTATAGTATCCGAGAAATATACCTTTGAATTTCTGCGTTTCTAACTGCCACTTTGGTGGTTATAATTTCTAAGTGGTGACTTTTTAAACCAGTTCACCACATGCTGAGATTTGACCTGAGATGGCCTTGGTTGGGTTTGAGGTGTGGTAATAATCTAAAATGTTTAGTGTTATGATCTAGTCTAGCCTGTTATAATTTTGAATTAGTATTTATGCTTAGTACTCCCGAGTTCTTCCCGTGAATGAGATCACTAATCAGGTTCTTATACAGGGTATCTGTCCGTCCTGCATGCACCACTACTTGCACCCTTAAACAATATAGTTGGACGTTTTAGAATTTAGACAAATCAGTGATTCGAGGGGAAGATTTTGGGATTCCAAAACGATTTCTAGACGTGGTACGGTCTTAATTATAATCATATTAAGACCAAAAATAATAAGAGTCTATTATTTTACCTCTTAAAACAACACCATAGGATCATTACCCTGAAAATACCGTTATTTGACCATAATTTACATTATTTAATTGTATTAAGACTACGGTGGTATAATCATTATGATAAATGATACACCTGCCTGTAACAGGACTAATTAATTGTCCAAAGCTCAAGTGTAGACACGTTCTTAAGTAATTGTAGCTAATGACCGTGGGGCTTTCTTTTCATTGTGTT
The DNA here is from genome assembly GCA_950005045.1 of Agrotis exclamationis. NCBI lineage: Eukaryota > Metazoa > Arthropoda > Insecta > Lepidoptera > Noctuidae > Agrotis > Agrotis exclamationis. The sequence goes on from OX465438.1 coordinate 14,650,759, forward strand.
TATTGTTAGCAACTAGTAGCTTCGTTCGTCGTTGAACTGTTTTGAACGTATGTCGTAATGAGAGCTTCTGCTTTCTATGGGCGCCTGGTACTTTTAGGCTGTTTTTTATTTTATTATTGGACGTGTGTACTAACGTACTTCTGTACTTGTGTGTGTGTGTGTGTGGTCTTTTCTATGATTTGTCGATCTCTTGTTTGCTTATACCTTCCTAGTACTTTTAAGCATAGTTTCTGCGTTCTATGGGCACCTGGTATTTAGGCAATTTTGCTGATTTATAAGTATTGTGTTATTTCTTTGAATTACCTTCTGTTAGCTAATATTGTCCCAAGTAGTTTTAAGACGCATACGGTGCAAGACTGCCCCGCTTGGGCAGAGCACCGACGTGTCCTCACGGCGGCGATAGGCGGAGACCTCTCGCGCCCGGCATTGGTTGCGGCCATGCTGCGGGGCGAGACGGAGTGGGAAGCGGTCGCCTCCTTCTGCGAAGCAGTAATGCTCGCGAAGGAGGAGGCGGGCCGCGCGAGAGAGAGGGCAATGTCCTCCCTCCGCCCCACCCGCGGTGGTTGGCGCCCACGGCGTCGGACGTCGCAAGACGATCTCCGGCCACCGTAGGCGCGGGCATGCGGGCGGCGAGTAAAGGGCAACTCGCAGCCCGACCATGGACCATGCCCGGGTCGACGGCGCGTTGTGTTCCACGCGCGCCTCAAAGAGCGTCAGCATGATGACGGGGCCCCCTCTCTAGAGGGCCAAAGCCTGCCGGGGTCGCGGGACTTATACCATTACCGTGACCCCGGAACATAAAGGGCTATTGAAGGACACCGTGGATTTTAGTCAGTACAAGTCTGACAGTCCCTCCCGCCCTGCCCGGGGTGGGAGGACTCATTTGATGATTTTACCACGAAAAAAAAAAAAAAAAAAAAAAAAAAAGTAGTTTTAAGACGGGCTTCTATTTTTACCCGACTGCGCGACGCAAAGGAGGGTAATGTGTTTATCAGTCTATGTATGTATGTATGTTTGTTTCTATGTGGCATTCTAGAGACCAAACGCGTAGGCCGATTTTGATAATTCTTACGTCAATCGATTCGTCTTAACCTTGCGAGTGTCACTAAAGATATGACAGTAATCAAAATTCACCACAGCGACAACCAGACGCCATATTGTCAAAATGAAAAAAATAAAAGTCGATGAACTATGTCAAGTGGGGTGTCGTTGAATAGGTATTTTAAAATCATCTTTAGGTTTCTTTCATCATTTTTCATTTTATGTAATAGTTTAGGATATATAAGGTGCTTCATTATTATCTGCCACCGCTTTAATGGGGGGTAGTATTGTGTTTAAACATTACAATAGTGAAGAAATTTCGTACCTAGGAACAGTTGATTCAATTTGAGAAAATAAACAAGTTAAATTAACATTGGCTCTATTCTGCATAACGTGGTTCACAAATTACGCGCGATGTGTCGCTTCGTCAATGAAAACAACTGCTATCTCTTTCTATCTGTTCTGTGAATGAAAACTGAAATCAGCTGGCTAGCTTCGTCACTATCTAACCTACCTACTAATACGCAGGCAAACAAATGTTTTAAAAGTGTAATTACTTACCAGCTACCACATTCTTCCAAAAAACTGACGTAAATAAGATGATAAACTTCCCATCACACTTAAAACAGGCTTTGGACTGACAAGTTAGTGTAAGAATCGCAATTTTTATTCTTATTATTTTTAAACAATAAGTACTTAGATTAATAACAAATTACAGTAACTTGGCATGTTTAAAAGTTAATCATCTTATTTACAATAATTGCACAGTATTTACACTTAATTACACACTTCCTACATTAGCTACAAAACTGTTGCAAGAGTCCGCGTTCGCGTTGCACACGAACGAAGACACGCTTACGTACGTGTCTCTTCACTTTATTGAATGTGTCCGTTTCACTTTTTACCTGCCTAAATGCGCGTTTGATGCGCCTTTTAAGTTCTTCCGCACGCACTTCTAATATCATATCTAGTTTGGCCGTACACAAGGTCCTTTACACGACAAAAAAGTCTAAAGGGGTTAAATCCGGTGAGCGAGGAGGCCATGGCACTGGCCCTCCTCAACCTCAGACCTGCCTGCGTCAACGGAGGGCGGGTCAAAGCGGCCGTGTTTACTGAATCTGTACACGGCATCCAGAATGGTATGATGGCTCACTCGCACACCAAACCTCTGCTGGTACAAGTTTACTGCATGCGCAGTTATGAAGTTACACTCGGTCACTCACGGTAGCACAATACCATTTCAAGGTATTATTGATTGGAGTACCGTCGTCTGGGAGGCATTTTTAAAGGAAGCGCGAGCGATTTTCCCGTCGCTAACTGCTAAAACTAACTAGTAACTACCGAGCGCGGCGACGGGAAGAGACTGGCGAGCGGGCGCGGGCGGTCGGCTGGCGCGTGCGATGAACAGAGTAGTGCGGGTGAGAGTGGGGGCGCGCGGGGGCGGGGCCGCGCCTTGACGACCGAGTCACCGCCGGCGCGCAGCGGCATCGTTTGATAAGTATGGCAACAGTGTACGAAAGGCGCGCTGGCGTTTTGCGAAATGATTTCAATGAATTCAGTGCGGAGCGGCAACAGCGTAAGTCTGCTGGATGGTTTTATACTAATAAATCCAGTCAAATTTATACGTAATTATTTTTGTATGAAAAAAAATATGACAAATAATCAATTATTTATCTTTACTATTTAAATCTATACACGCAATACGATCTCCCTTTAAAGCGGTGGCAGATAATAATGAAGCACCTTATATAACGATTTAAAGTTGTTTAACAAAACAATCATTCTCGCTAATTTTCTTACTTATTGATTTAAGTTTTTATAGTATAAACGATATATAAACAAAACAAAACAGTGAACAATTAATCGTAACTAAAAAGTGAAAAATAAAAAAAATAATTTAAAGAAAAACAAAAAACCCGACTGCTTAAAAACAAATTTTGAAAAATACGTGAAAAAGTTAACTTAAATAAAAACTAAAAAGAAAGAAACAAGCCCAACAGAACAGCAGGAAGAAGCAGAACAGAACGACTCACAGTCGGGGCCCCTTGGGAAGATTTGATTGGTAAAATTTGAATGGGCCCCGACTGTGAGTCGTTCTGTTCTGCTTCTTCCTGCTGTTCTGTTGGGCTTGTTTCTTTCTTTTTAGTTTTTATTTAAGTTAACTTTTTCACGTATTTTTCAAAATTTGTTTTTAAGCAGTCGGGTTTTTTGTTTTTCTTTAAATTATTTTTTTTCTATGCTTGCCTGGTACTTCCTCTTGCTTGCTCATGAAGTACTCGCTATTTTTTTATCTTCGTTTGTGTTTGTCTAGACGTAATGGTCATTGTTACACTATCATTAAAATTTGATATGGCATTGCATTTTTCAAGTTAAACTGAAAGTTCCATATTAATGGCCCCCTTTTACAACCACCCTCAGTTACAGTAGGGTAGAAATTCCCACTTACCAATACAATAATCCAACCCTCTTGGGGCTATTTAGTTACCTAACCTTGTTGATGGTCAACGCCAGGCTCCCCCTTCCCTCCGGGAATCCCACACGGGACTTATTATGTAACGAGTGTGTAATATAGGAGTGCCCCCAATATGGTAGACAAATGTCAATAACCTCAGGAAGACTGGGATTTTCCAACACGAATATCCAGTCCGTGGTCTAGATTTGTATATGGTGTATGTAAGTTTGTCCCTTATTACATGAGACATCAACATAAATGGGGATGTTGAACTATACACGGAGATTTTTAACCGACTTCAAAAAAAGGAGGAGGTTCTCAATTCGGTCGGTATGTTTTTTTTTTTTTATGTATGTACACCGATTACTCCGAGGTTTCTGGTCCGATTAGTGTAATTCTTTTTTCGTTCGATGCAGTATACTTGCAGTTTGGTCCCATAAAAATTTCATCCAATTTGGTTTAGGACTTTTTATTTTGTGAGCATTTTTATTGATGGATGATGTGATGATTTTTACTTTTTTGAGTGTTTTGCGAGTTTGTTACGCGATTACTCCGCCAATTGTGGACCGATTTTCAAAATTCTTTTTTTGTTGTACGAGGAATAGTTCACTTTAGGGAACACTGCAAGTTTCATCAAAATCGGTTCAGCAGTTTTTGATAGGGAATTTTATTAGCTTATTGTGTACATGAGCGATGTTAATACCAGTGCTAAGGATTACCAAATTCTAGTGCACATGTAAGAAATGATGTATTTGAAAAGAATTTGGGTTGAATATTTTAACTAAAAAGAGTAAAATAAAAAACTTAAAAAAAAAAAATTAACCGCCTTCAAAAACAACCACAAAAAAGGGTAAAATAACCGACAAAATAACTTTTCTTTCGGAAGTCGGTGGCATAAAAGACAACGAAATAAAAAAAAACATTACATTTCGTTTAGGTAATTTAATATTATATTGTATTGTTCAAATATCCGGCTGGTATCTGCAACACATCATCCGTAGTCTATTAAAGTAGGTAATAAAAATCAGTAAACGATTATTTAATGAAACAAAATCAAATAAAAATCATCAGAAGCTTCTACTAAAATTAACATAACAATCAAAATAACCTTATTTGAGATAATAAACCCTAATACGGAAAGTATTTCAATGTCAAGAATCAAATATGCATTTACGGTCATTAGGTACCCTGCTGAGGAATTAATTCAAGGTTTGAATATGGCTGTGAGTATTACCGAATGTAAGAAATAAAGGGACGACAACTCAGCATCATCTTTAACTGACACTTCAACGAAAATTCCGTTTGAGGAAACTAAGGGCCTATAATGCACTAGGTTATCTCAAAACTGCTTCTTCCGCCATATTTCTGATATTTCTCAATTAGTCGTCATTTTCATTTTGTCTCTCTTTAATCTCATCTACATAGCCATCCTCATTCATACTCAAAAAATTCCTATAACTTTTTCCTTATTTGTGCAAAAACATCCGAAGGTACCTGCAAAAAAAGAGCATACAAATCGTAGTCCTGAACTTTAACATTTTCAACGCTCTCCTATTCAGAAAACAACAAAGCCATTCATAATAATTCCATCACCATATCCTTGGCAGTGTTCTTGTTATTTTAAGAAGAGGAAACATGATAATCTTGATAAACCCTTTATGATTGTAGGGTACCGCGAACGCGAACTATGTAATCTAATTACGTCATCTATTACTAGCATGACGTCATAATCACAACATTAGTTACTGTAGTAAACAGTAGTTAGTAGATCTTTAATAGGATAAGCTTGTATACTTCAAATGGTGTGCAGAGATATGTAGAATTTACTTACCGCCTTGTATAAATCCCGTATACCCGGTAGATGTCAGCCTGTTGTCCTTCATCTTTTTACTGTCAATTGAGTCGGCCCAGGAGTAGACCACGAGTTTAGCACCCTCAGAAGTTTCCATCCATCAGCTTCTCTAATAAACAATTATCAGGGCATATTAAGTGCCTCATCGTTTGTGGAGTAGCACCACATTTGCACTCCAGAGCAGAGTCGTCAATGAATCTCTATTTGAGCAGATTTCCTTTGCTTCGGCCTATCTGGGTACGGAGATTGTTTAGAGACTTCCAGATCGGTCCTCGGACCAAGACAGTCCAGGAAGAAGATCTTCAGGTGGCACGAATGGGTCTGGTATCATTAACCGAACAGTACATTTTACATATATCGAAGCCTCCGGCGGATGGAAAATACCAGGAGGCTATGAATTAAACAAAGGTTTAGCAGTAAATGCTTGCGAGACCACCACACTTTAGAGGAGGCCACAATCACACTCAGTAGATCCACTTCACTACTACTCGAAAACAAGCTACGAATATCATGGTGAATTGGTGACCAGTCAGCCTCGACTCGATACCATCTTGCTGACTTTAATATAAGTCAGTATGTTAAGTTATTTAACAATAGTTAATGCGATGCAGCTGAGAACCGCAGTTTTATCAGTAGCGTGCGATCTTCGCGTGTTTTTTCGTTGATGGTCAGTCAATTTTGCTAACTGGATCAAGTATAACTAGTCATGCTATAAATAACAAGACACAATATTAACATTCCCTAAGGCCATCTTCTTAAGTTTCGGGAGGTACCTGTGTGTAAGGAGAAAGGAGGAAACGCCTGGGTGTCACCACTGCGACGATCGCCCGGAGGACACAGTAGAGCATACGGTGCAAGACTGCCCCGCTTGGGCAGAGCACCGACGTGTCCTCACGGCGGCGATAGGCGGAGACCTCTCGCGCCCGGCATTGGTCGCGGCCATGCTGCGAGGCGAGACGGAGTGGGAAGCGGTCGCCTCCTTCTGCGAAGCAGTCATGCTCGCGAAGGAGGAGGCGGGCCGCGTGAGAGAGAGGATAGTGTCCTCCCTCCGCCCCACCCGCAGTGGTGGCCGCCCACGGCGACGGACGTCGCAAGACGATCTCCGGCCACCGTAGGCGCGGGCATGCGGGCGGCGAGTAAAGGGCAACCCGCTGCCCGACCATGGACCATGCCCGGGTCGACGACGGCGCGTTGTGTTCCACGCGCGCCTCAAAGAGCGTCAGCATGATGACGGGGCCCCCTCTGTAGAGGGCCAAAGCCTGCCGGGGTCGCGGGACTTATCACATTACCGTGACCCTGGAACATAAAGGGCTATCGAAGGACACCGTGGATTTTAGTCAGTACAAGTCTGACAGTCCCTCCCGCCCTGCCCGGGGTGGGAGGGAGGACTCATTCGATGATTTTACCACGCAAAAAAAAAAACCATCTTCTTTGAGTCGTATCTGAACGATTCTTTAGCTTTTTCAATTATGAAAGAGCAGCGCAGCAAAGTTTTCAATAATCACCATAAAAAGCCATCGAATGCAGTCACTGTTGCTGAAATCAGCTAGATAACATCACTGTTACTGGTATAATCCCACTGATGAGCAAAGGCTAAAAGCTCCACATGATTTCTAAGTCCCTCGATCCAAACCCAAAGTGGACCACTGATCAGCATCACCTATCTCGTTCACTCATTAGTCATTTACCCATTGAGCTTCTAGACTTTCCTACTATGTGCCACAATAGCCTTGCTATACAAAATTATCATAAAATCACGATTACGTTAAATTATTGCTCTAAATGTTCAAAATGCTTTTAATACATAATGTTGATGTTGGTCGGCCATGACATTAGATTAAAATGCAGTCGGGCAACTTAGTGGTATGTCAATGTAAATAATGATGTTATCCAAATATTAGGTACTAGCTTCCGCCCGCGACTCCGTCCGCGCGGATGTCGGTCTTCGCGTGGATGGTTTATTTCTCCATTTTGAGTAACTCTGACAATGACATCTTATAAATATCTATTGGACCCAAATACGGCTAAGCCTATAATAATTAAGGAGATCCCTCTATTGAGCTACTGCTGTTGAGCTCGCGTTCTGTAGTAAGTATTTTTTTCATAGTAATTCCGACCTTGTATTTACAAATAACTGATCGGAACAGTAATCAAAAAGGTCGCGCTGAAAAGCACGGTTTAAAATGACACGCATACAATATTAATTCCACGGATGACCGCTCGCCACACTGGACACGTTCGCTCGCATCAAAATTCAGAATTTATATGCATCGCGCGGCGAGGAACGCGGCTCCTTATATAGGAGTCGGGGAGGCGTGGCCCGCGTGTGCCGCAAACGGTTCAAGCCAAATCCGACTTTCGGCGCTACAGGTTACGGCGCTGAATCCACTGCGGGTAATGCAACGTGTGTTCGCGGTTCTACAGAACAACGTCTATGAATAAAACTGAAAAATAAGATTTTTTTCTACGTATTTTTCCAGGATAAAAAGTATCCTATTTTATGCCCAGGATAATAAGGTATAATTATACCAAGTTTCATCGAAATCGAACCGTTAGTCTTCACGTGATGCCTGCACATACAGACAGACAGACAAAATTTTTTTTAATCACATATTTGGGTTTGGTATCGATCCAGCGACACCCCCCGCTATTTATTTTTTCAATATTTTCAATGTACAGAATTGACCCTTCTACAGATTTATTATATGTATAGACTAGCTGTGCCCGCGACTTCGTTCGCGTGGATGTCGGAACTTAACAATGTATTTTTAGTGCTTCTTTATTAACAACATAAGCTGTAAACCATCATTCTGGAGCATAGGTACATAAATATGCTACCTACGTAAATCATCAAATGAGTCCTCCCACCCAGGGCAGGGTAAGAGGGACTGTCAGACTTGTACTGATTAAAATCCACGGTGTCCTATAAATCCCATAATAGGCCTTTACGTTCCGGGGTCAAGGTAATTCGATAGCCCGTCATTGTGATGACACATTGAGGCGCGTGTTGAACACAACGCGCCGTCGACCCAGGCATACTCGCCGCCCGCATGCTCGTGCAAGAGAAGAAGTAGTATGGGCGGACTCCGGAGCCTGCCCGTTCCTGCCTTTACCGGCGGTGGCAGCCCCAGGACGTAAGCAGACATGGGCGAAAGTCATTCTTTCAAGGAAACAGGTCGTACCTATGCGTGACCCATCGTATTCCATCGTATCCCATCGTATCCAATCATATCCCGTCGTATCCCATCGTATTCCATCGTATCCCATCCTATCCCATCCTATCCCATCCTATCCCATCCTATCCCATCCTATCCCATCCTATCCCATCCTATCCCATCCTATCCCATCCTATCCCATCCTATCCCATCCTATCCCATCCTATCCCATCCTATCCCATCCTATCCCATCCTATCCCATCCTATCCCATCCTATCCCATCCTATCCCATCCTATCCCATCCTATCCCATCCTATCCCATCCTATCCCATCCTATCCCATCCTATCCCATCCTATCCCATCCTATCCCATCCTATCCCATCCTATCCCATCCTATCCCATCCTATCCCATCCTATCCCATCCTATCCCATCCTATCCCATCCTATCCCATCCTATCCCATCCTATCCCATCCTATCCCATCCTATCCCATCCTATCCCATCCTATCCCATCCTATCCCATCCTATCCCATCCTATCCCATCCTATCCCATCCTATCCCATCCTATCCCATCCTATCCCATCCTATCCCATCCTATCCCATCCTATCCCATCCTATCCCATCCTATCCCATCCTATCCCATCCTATCCCATCCTATCCCATCCTATCCCATCCTATCCCATCCTATCCCATCCTATCCCATCCTATCCCATCCTATCCCATCCTATCCCATCCTATCCCATCCTATCCCATCCTATCCCATCCTATCCCATCCTATCCCATCCTATCCCATCCTATCCCATCCTATCCCATCCTATCCCATCCTATCCCATCCTATCCCATCCTATCCCATCCTATCCCATCCTATCCCATCCTATCCCATCCTATCCCATCCTATCCCATCCTATCCTACGATTCCTTTAAAACGCTTTAATTAATTTACATTTTTTGTTTTTAAGGTGTAAACTGATTATTACGATGAAATAAAAAACTTAATGTTACTTCAATTTAACAGCTCTATTCCAGGTTTTTTTAATGCCATCTACCGTGTTATCGTTGGTTTAGATGAATTATTTAAATATGTAGTTTTTCTATTCGAAGCTAGATCGCGCTACTGAACTGCGCGTCGCGGTGTGAACTGACCGTAATATTTTACTTCTGAATCACTTTAAATTCAAATATCTTTTGATGGACTGAACCGATTGCAATGAAACAAAAACTAAATGTTGCTTCAAGCTACGCTTAATCGTTGTGTATAAAAGTTATCTACATTGATTTCGTACATTTTACGTGATGCCCGAATAACCAAACATACAAACAGACAAACAGACAAAAATTCTAAAAATGCTGGAAATCGGTTCTATTGGTTGTCCTTTAACACCCTGGCTATATTTTTTAATTTTTTTTTCAATGTACAAAAACTTCTTTTCTACAGTTTTATTATATGTATAGATTAGATAATTATGATTGTGTTATAAAGTAGCTGCCTAGCCTTTTCCCAACCAAGTTAGGTCTGCTCCCAGTCGAACCAGAACCAGCTAAATATCAGTATTTTACACATGGATCGCCTATCTGTCCTCCGCAACCCAGTAACTGGGCAATATTATACCCCTTAGACGGGATCCAAGATGGTTAAATAATTCTCCGGGACTTCGTTGGGCTTCATTGTTTCAGTGCTTTTCTGGTGGTCGTCACTGTTGATTCTGGCTTTCGGGTGTTGCAGTTGGTAATGGTATGGCGGGATAATCTCAAAAAGAGGAATCTCCGAAACTGCTCATCCGATTTAGAAATGCTTTCACAGACATTTTGTTGCTTTATCATAGGAAATGACTTGTTTTTCTTCAACCTTAGTCCCCCAATGCTGACTGTAGGTCTCTTCCAAATATTTCCATTTCTGACGGTTTTATGTCATGGCTATCTATGGTTTAGGCTTACTTATGTCAAAACAAAAAACTTCACGCAAGTGAATCTCGAGTCGTATGATCTAGTATAATAAGCTTCGCATAATCCGCTTATAATCGTATTATACTAACGAAGTAGGTAGGAAGTATCGCAGGTACTGAGAAAACAGCTTATCCCTTGATTCGATAATGTTTAAGCTTTATTTCGTAGAAGCCTATCGAGTCGTGATATCTAATTCAATTTTGAAGGTCTGCAAGGCTTGTTTTCTTAGCAAAATATTATGTTATTATTGATTTCCTAATGCAACAAGGGTATCCCCTCCAGCTTCGCGTGGAGTGGGAGGGACTCTCAGACTCATTCTGACTAAAACGCACGATATTCCTTCAATTGACCATTTTAACATAAGCCTTTGTACGGTAAGCTTCAGAAAAAACTCACCCTTTTTTTCTTTACGTTGTTATATCATCCAATGAGTCCTCCCACCCCGGGCAGGGCGGGAGGGACTGTCAGACTTGTACTGACTAAAATCCACGGTGTCCTTCAATAGCTCTTTACGTTCTTGATAGTGATTTGATTTTACTACCGAAGGGAGTTAGTTTTCTCCGAAGGTGACAGAAGAATTCAACAAAGTTTATTTTTATCATAAAACGACATAAGAACGACGTAAATTGTAGATTGTCGAGTTTCACTTTATTAAAATGCAATTGCAGGTGCTAAGTCCATATTTTATGACCACCATTAAATGTCCCTTTGCTTGCTCTTTACGTTGCCGACAAACAGGTGATTGATTTGATAATACTCGATAAGACTGGTTGTACTCGCACTGGGCCAGCATGGTGGATTATGGCCCACTCCCTCTCACAGAGAGGAGGCCTGTGCCCCAGCAGTGGGAACATTATAGGCGGATGTTGATGACTGGTTGTTAGACTTTCGAACTTCTTTCACCTCGTGAAATTGACGAAGATCTACGAATGACAACCGTGAGAACTTGGTATGCAACAGATGGACTCCCATTCTTAGATCGACCACACCAACCTCTACTTAATCTCGCACTTTCGTCTGTGCGGCTGTTATCGGCACAGTTACCTACTGCCCCAATGCTGGGCAAAGGTCTCCCCCATAACCTTCCACTCTTCCCTTTGTGCGGCTTTCTCCGGCCAATCTCAAATATGCGTCTAGATCGTTACGCCAGCGTTTTCTAGGCCTCCCCCGGCAATGACGCCCATCCGGCACCCACTGCGTAACGACCGACTCTGGCCCACTGATCCCTATGCATTCTTCTATACACATGGCCCGGGCAATCCCACTTCAACCTGGCAGTTTACGATACAAAAGAAATATCGTGGGGATAATTAAAAATGTTTATGACCCCTCAATGACAATCGTCATGCCCAATTGCACCAGTAATCTGCTCCCCAGTGTATTTGTCAGGTGACCTTCGCCTATTCGAGACGATCCAGCACAATGGCCTGGGTCTATGAAACTCCAGCGACTATAATGATGTCACCGGGCGCGGCCCACTTGTGCGCCACCTTTTGCGGCAACTTTTTGTGGCGATTTTTTTACTTATAACGTTTTTGTTGTATGTTATACATTCAAGTTATTCTTCTCCTATGACAGTTTTTTTTTTTTACCTTTAACGGTTTTTACTTCTGACTGCTGGAATAGAGATCTCCTCTGTTTGCGTCATGTTCCACGACACGAGCCCATCATGATTTAGTCATTCTACTCTTGATTTATTATAGACACAAAACAGAAGGAGACGGCTATCACAAACGCAAACTTCGCTTTCGTTCGTCTCCTAGAACGTCAACCTAAGAAACTGATGATTCACATACTGCTACTGCTGCTTGATCGTCTGAAAATGCAATGTGTTTTAAAAATACCTCATTAACAAATAGTTTTTTCGAAACATATACTAAGTTAGTTTCAGAATATCTACATTCTCTGCATACTGTTGGAATATCATTAAAAGAATAATAATAAAAAGCAGTAGAAAAAACTTACGACGTCCTTCCCAAACACAAAACGGCTCCATTTAAACATTAATTTTGAAGGTGAACCCATGACCCTCAATATATCAACGTCGTCCTCCTCCATTACTAAAATATTCAACTTAATTGAAGTAATTATCACACCAGCTCCATTTAAAACATCTGTTTTTTTATGTAATTATACCAACTGGACTTATTTATCTACTAAAAGGCCCGTTTTAATTACTATTACTTTCAAAAGGGTGTTCAGAGAACTTTATTGCGTATTGGCAATAAGTTGGCTGATAACGATATTTATGCGAAGGGTCCATTAGAGTAAAGGTAATCTATTAATGGATGGGGGTTCGATAGTCCACTGTTTTCGATTTAATATGTTGCGGGTCGAAATTCATTGATAGTAGGTAAAAGCAAGCCTTCGTTTTTCTCTGCTGCTTTGTGAAATTAAATTCTACAAAGTCATATTCAGAATGTCTCCATAGCATGACATTATGAAGGTCCTTAATTAGAACATTATCCTAATTAGCTCTTGACTTCCGGGACTCCTAACGAAAGCAATCATTAATTTTATGTTTCGAGTCTATGTCGGTTTGCCTCGTATACGATTAGACTTACCTAGAGGCTACTTAAATGCGTGTTCCTCGTATTCCGAAATATGAGAACAATTAGAAAACCAAACTCAATATGTTGATGAAAACAAAGAAATCTATATCAGTTTCCCACACTAATTAGGTATACCGCAGATACAAACAATGATCAGCATGGAATCGTTTTGTGAACCGACTCCCAAATGAGCTGATCACCGTGGACAATGTGTGATGAGTGCATCCAATCATATTAGTCAGAGTCGCGTCGCTTGTGTTAGGGTTGAAATGTTTTGGATGACAGCTTTTATGCTTATTGGTACTTTTGAATCGCTTTTAATTTAGATTTGGCTAGGAAGTAAGCTATTATTTGGGACTATTTGAAAGCTATTATTACCAACTGTTTAAAACTTCCACCTTTTTACTTTGTCAAGTGCCTCTGTAATCGATATGTAAACAATTAAGCATGTTGTTCTGTCTGCATCTGTTGTTTAGACTGAGAGAATCATTACTAAGGCATCATGCGACTCAGTAACTGAGTTGTGTGATGTAAAATACTACTGGTATTTCGCTGATCTTATTCTGATCTAATTGATTTTAGGAAAAAGACTAAGGAAATGATAATAACCTATTTAAAGAAACTACTGACATGCCGTCGCCAACATTGGCATCGCTTTGGCTGATCTATTATAATCCTCAATGATTTTAAGTTTCACTGCGCTAACAGAAAGTATCATCAAGTCAAAGATACCGCTGAGCCTATGATTATGAACCACAAAGTGAATTTAACAGCTTTGTTTATAGTTTATCTGGTTCTCGATTAGACAACCCTATAGGCGTTGATGGGAGGCGCTTTGTAAAGTATTATCTGACAGAGATTTGTATCTTTTGTTAATGCACTCTGAGCACGTGTTTGGTTGATTATAACAGTCCTTAAATTACTTATGTTTAATAAGTTGTTTCTGATTTCAAATATTTGTAATGTTACATTTGAACGGTCAGAATGATGTGTCCTTCATCTTTGAGACATTTTTTTTTCTCGGCATTATATCTACGTTAAGATCCACCTTTACCGACTCGGCATTCTATTCGCGGGATAGTGTAATTTTGTTCTAAATCTGGGCAAGAGGGTACTTAGACTTACTATGCATAGGTACATATTATAGGTATTACAAAGTCTCACCTTTTTCCAATGCTAGCTGCTATTTTTAGTATTTTTCCTTTGTGGCGTATTACCCACGTGACGTCTGTTAAGGAACAATTTTGATTACCTCAATGTAAACTTAGTCTAATAAACTTTCTTATTCTTCCTTGTTCCCTTTGTTAATTCTAGCTAACGCCATAAAGATAAATTAAGCATCCTTAAATAGGACACTTCTCGTTCCAACCAATTTAGGACGTCATAAACTTAAGACGAAATAACAGTCGTTTGATGTAGCAACTAAAAGTTGCCCGTCTGTGGCTTACAACAGTCTAATTCGGGTAATTGACGGTAAATATACAAATGAGCTTACTAATGTCGCCTCGTGTGTGAGTAGTAAATGCTAGGTTTATGTATTTACATCATACTGTGAAGGTGGTAATGCGTGGACGCGCCTTTTTGGTTTGTCAAATTAAATGATGTGGAAAACTTTTACTTTGGGAGGGATTAAAATAAACTTGAGAGCAGCGCATGCTAACCCCCTTCGTACACTAGGCAACGCAAGTCTCGGATGCCTTTCGACTTAGGTGTCCAGGCGAATATTGCAATACATATCCATGGAGGTTCGTACACAGGAACGCATCAATGGATACCAAAGTCGTAATGTATCGGAGACTTGCACTGTGAGATTATAGCATAAGCTTTGACTTTCTGATGTGTGGTGTTACTTCAGCTTAATTTTCCTGGCAATAAGCGGCTGGTGTACTGACAATGAATGCAAACTTGAAATCTTTCGATTAGCAAATATTTGTCGGCGCCATAGCTTGTTTAAGGGTTTGTGCAATCACATTGTAGTCTGGTGACCTGACAACCGATTTTTATGTTTACCAACAAATCCAATTCTCTATACTTTCTGAACAGATCAAGTAAACACAAAAGAGATAAGAAGTGGTCTTTAATATAAAGACACTATTTCGCTCTCAAGTTCAAATCAGAGATTGAGTTTTCCGTTAACGAAAAAAGAAATGAAAATCAATCATCACATTTCTTTTCAAGCAGACAAGTGCGTCTAACAATTATGTAAGAAATTATACTTTTCTAAGTAGTTAGTAAGTGATTAATTGCGTAAGAAAAAACATAAATGGTTCTTGATTGATTGGGGCTGCAGAATCAATTTTCTTGATTGATTCAAAGCGAGTGTCCCTTGTAGTTAACTAATTTCTCACTGTCAGGCATAAAATATAGAATATTCAAAGTATCCTGATTGATGAATACATATAAAGACTATTTTCGGAATCATGGAAGAACTGGCTAGAAATACTAGTTACCCAATAAAGTGCTAACAAGCTTAGGGCGTAATTGCAAGGGCTTGTTACGTTATCCCGTTTATCTCTTGCGATTTATATGCGCCTGGTACTCAGAGGTGAAGTTTCATGTTTTTTTATTAGCGTCGCATAGATTACCTGACTATTTTTAGTTGGTAAACAAAGGCGTTTTTATTTATTTTTAATGATGTATTGACTTTTGCAACATTATCGAAAAATAATAATAGACAAATGTGTTTTTTATTTATTTTCAGATGGGTTTTGCTCTTGACTCTCTAGGGTGGAGGTCACAGAGACAACTAAACAAAAGACTTTGCAAAACAAATGAAAAATAGTGCCTTATTGTAACTATTTTTTAATCCCGTTTCGCCAACTACTAATTTCATTTTTTTATATATGCCGAATGTCATAATTTAACTGTACCTACCAATTATACGTTACAGAAATGATTTTTTTAATTTAAATTTAATGTTTGTCATTTGTGCATCGATTCATATTTAAGTATAGTCTTAGTTGGTGGCACTGGCACATAAAACTGCATAATTCCTGTAACTCTGCAAATCTTGTGTGGTCACATAAAATAATTAGGCGACTTCAATGCTAAGAATACAGTTTGGGGATCTAGACTGACAACAACCAAAGGAAGAGAGCTACTGTGCGCGATTGAAGAAACACAATGCAAAACATTGTCAACAGGTAAGCCCACTTATTGGCCTACTGACACAAAAAAGATTCCTGATCTCAAAGACTTTTTTATTTACAAAAACTTATCACCTAATCTCCTCCGCATTAGAGAAGGATATGATATGAGCTCAGATCACTCGCCTATATTACTTACTCTAAGTGAGACTTTCGTGCTAAAAGAATTGGTAAATAAGAACACTGATTGGGCAAGCTTTAAAATAGACTTGGACTCTGTAATAGATTTAAAAGTTCCACTAAAGACACCAGAAGATCTTGATCGGGATATCAGTCAGTTTATAACACAAATACAACAATGCGCCTGGAAAAACACGCCTACCTTTAAGATAAAAAACAGAGTTACCTACTATCCAGCAGAAATCACAAAACTCATTGCTGAAAAGAGGCGACAGAGACGAAGATGGCAACAAACAAGATTTCCACAAGATAAAAGAATTCTGAACCACCTTACAAAACAACTAAGTAGTGCAATTCAGAAATTCAAAAATGAATCAATGAGCAGTTATCTAAAACAACTAACTAGCAATCGCACGACAGATTACTCTCTGTGGAAATCTACAAAAAGTTTAAAAAAGCCAATTATGCATATTCCCCCTATCAAAGATACTGACGGACGGTGGGCAATAAGCAACGAACAAAAAGCTATTAGGTTTGCACAACATCTGGAACTCATTTTCAAGCCAAATAATGAACTTGAAGAAAGCGACTTGTTAGATGAAACATCAAATAATGATGAGCAAGAAATAAAATTCGTAACACCTAGAGAAGTGTACAACGAAATCAAGCGTCTTAGACCAAAGAAATCACCTGGCTACGATCTTATTACCGGAGAAGTTCTTAAAAACCTCCCACGTAAGGCCATCGTAAAACTTACAACTCTTATCAATGCAGCGTTCAGGCTTAAGTCTGTACCTGGCTTGTGGAAAGTTGCCGAAGTTATAATGATACCAAAGCCTGGTAAACCACCTCACGAAACGACATCATATAGACCGATCTCACTGCTACCGATCATATCAAAATTATTTGAAAAACTTCTCTTGAAACGGCTAAAACCCATTATAGAAGAAAGAAACTTGATCCCTGACTACCAATTTGGATTTAGGGAAAAACATTCGACAATAGACCAGGTACACAGGATTACCAACATTATAGAAAAGGCTTTAGAAGAAAACAAAGTTTGCTCAACGGTCTTCCTCGACGTAGCGCAAGCATTCGATAAGGTATGGCACAAAGGCCTTATTAACAAACTAAAAAATATGCTCCCTAAACAGTTTGCTGACATCTTAGACCTATCACATCGTATGTTTAGAGTAAGACAAGATGATGCACATTCGGAACTTAAACCGATAAAAGCTGGAGTACCGCAAGGAAGTGTCCTAGGTCCGATATTGTACTTACTGTACACTTGCGATATTCCTGAGTTAGAAAACAATACCATTGCCACATTTGCAGACGACACAGCTATAATGGCCACAGGTGTCACTCAAGAAGAAGCAGTGGAAAAAGTTCAAACAGCCGTCAATATCATCTTTGACTGGACAAAAAAATGGCGTGTGAAACTTAACGAATCAAAATCTGTTCACATAGACTTTACAAACAAAAAGCCAAATTATCATCCGATAAATATAAACGGTCATGTCATACCGTACGAAAATACAGCCAAATACTTAGGCATGACATTAGACGCAAAGCTTCGCTGGAAAGCTCATGTTAAAAAGAAACGCGACGAGCTAGAGCTTCGCTACAAGTCGATGTACTGGCTGATAGGAAGACATTCTTCGCTGTCAGTACATAACAAGATACTTTTGTACAAACAAGTCCTGATGCCTGTATGGACTTATGGTATCCAGCTTTGGGGCTGTACCAAACAAAGTAACATCAAAATTATACAGCGTTTTCAAAACAAAGTACTCAGAGGAATCGTCAATGCGCCCTGGTACATTCGAAATGACGACCTTCATCGGGACCTCAAAGTAGACCTCGTCACAGACATAATTAAAAAGAACGCTGAAGCTCATGAACGAAGGCTTCACCATCATGTGAACATCGAGGCTATCCAGCTCCTCGACAACACGGACATAGTGAGAAGACTAAAAAGGACAAAACCTTTTGAGTTAATTTAGTGAAGTGTTAGTGTAATGTAGTGAAGTGAATGCTAAACACAAGAACAAAGTGTCTTCCCCTTAATAGAGACAATAAGAAAAGTGTTAATGGACACATTCTTAGGCTTAGTCTCCCTAGCAAATTAAGTTAAAATAGAATTACTCATTAGCTTTAGTACTAAGCTAGGTAGATTGTATTTTTTATGATGTAACCGTATTGGGACACATCATATAACAAAAAAAAAAAAAAAAAAAAAAAACATAAAATAATTTCACAGGCTCCTTCCAATTCAAGATCATGGTAAAATCATAAAATCAAGCTTTGAAAGCTAAAACTACTTTCGAATTTCCTAGAAATTCTCTGTTTAAAGCAATTAAACAGAACATGGATAGTATCGATTCATAGAATACCTTGAATAACTCTTAACATTTCGTGTTAATCTAATTTTAGTCGAATCATGGCTACGTCTACCATCTCTTTTCATAGTATGAAACACAGTCGATTCAGTGTGTCTGTATGCACGTAACTATCGAACGACTGCAACAAATTGGATAATTCCTTTTTTTTTTCTTACTGTCAGAATTTTCATAAGTCAGAAAGTTTTTGAAAAATCCACCGGGAAGGTAGAAAACATGTGCTAAACCGGGGCGGGCCGCTAATTTATTCGGCGGGCCGTTGTTTTACTAAGCTTACAGTGAAATTAAATATTTCTTGTTCATAATCATAAAAGAGAATGTCATTTTTAACCGATAAATTAAACTTATTCAATAACCGTAAAGCCTCCTGCAGACACACGCGATTAATTGCGCGGGGCGACATGTCGCGGTCCATTCGCAGTATGTTTAGAGTGGAAATTAGCTTGGCTCGTTGTCGCAGCGCGATTAATCACGTGTGTCTGCAGGAGGCTTAAAGCGTAAGAGGTGATAGTTTAGCCCCATCAGGAAATACTAAAACACTCATTTCCGATATCGTCTTTAGAGATAATTTTCATAATTTCAAAGAACCAATGAATGACTGAACACTTCCTTGAAAGTACATCTTTAGACGGCATCGTTAGGCATGCGGACGACGAATAATGAATGGGTGACTCGCTGTCCGATCATGGTCGACAGCGCGTCGTCTTCCACGCGCGCCTCAAAGAGCAGTCAGCATCAGACGGGGCCTATAGAGGGCCAAAGCCTGCCGAAACCCCGGGTCCGTCTTATCAGGCTATCGTGACCCCAACGTAAAGGGTTATTGAAGGGAAACTGTGGATTTTAGTTAGTACGAGTCTGACAATCCCTTTCCGCTCCATCCAGGAAAGTGGACTCATTTGATGATTATACCAAGATAAAAAATATACCATGACAACTTCTCAGTCACCACCGACACTTTCAAAGCAATATAAACATAGAGTACTGGCTGAATGATTGCTTCTCCTTAGCCATAACAACGATATTCCTAAATTAGAAGTCCCATGTTTAAAATAAGAACACGTCTAGCGGCCAGCTGCGTGGACTCTCCAGGAACTGACTTAATTGACGTAGTTTCAAATATCCTTAAGGAGTCCATAATTGGATGTGTTTGGTAAATATTGTTGGTCTTTGTGATATTATGCCTACGGGTCGACGACAACGGCGTGTTGTGTACCATGCGCGACTCAAAGAGCTGTCAGCAATCTGACGAGGACCCCATAGAGGGCCAAAGCCTGCCGGGGTTGCGGGACTGTTGAAGGAACACCGTGGATTTTAGTCAGTACGAGTCCAGTCCGACTCATTTATGATGATTTTAACACGCTAAAAAGACTTTAAAAGAGAAAGATGAAGTCAACAAGATTGATACGGCCATTTAATTCTACATAAATAATATACAATGCCATTTGTCAATTGAACTGAGGCTCTGATAATGATGTCTGCTAAAGCGCATCACACACGGCTAAGATACGATAATATTTTATCTTAAGATACTATATCGCTCGCCATACTATTCAATGGACCGTCACACACGACGAAGATACGATATCTTTCATATTTTCGTATCGTAAGATAGAGAGCGATATTCGTATCTTAAGATGTAAAATATATCGTAAGATAACATCTTAAGATAGAAAATATATCGTAAGATACCATCTTAAGATAGAAAATATATCGTAAGATATAAAATATATCGTAAGATGACATCTTAAGATACAAAATATATCGTAAGATAACATCAGATGCAAATACGGGGTGTTGTTAACTTCGTTGGTACAAAATAGTAGTGTTCAAAGTTGCTATATGGCAATAACTTGCTAAATGACATTTTACTTGCTATTTTATAGCATGCTATTTTATATGCGTAGGTTCACTAGGTAGGTGCGAATAAAGCAAGCGCAGTAACTGTTTGCTGTAGTTGCATGCTATAGGTCCAAGAAATTAAGAATGTTACATCGCGTTTATGAATTCATTACGATAAAATGGAGCAGTAAAAAAACCGGCCAAGTGCGAGTTGGACTCGCCCATGAAGGGTTCCGTAGTAGCAAGCATAGATTAGGGATATAATTATATTGAGATTAGTAAGTGATATACACAAACAATAAAAATAACTTTGTTTTTCATAGTGCTTGTATGAATGGCAAAGTTATATTTGCGGTTTTTGAAAATGTACTATATCTTAAAAACTGCTAACTGTATCTCATCCAAACCAATTTTCGTTGGAAGTTTTTGTTGAGGTCTACATTATATATTTTTTTTAGTTTTATCATTTTGTTATTTTAGAAGTTACAGGGGGAGGGACGACACACATTTTACCACTTTGGAAGTGTCTCTCGTGCACACTGTTCAGTTTAGAAGAAAATGATATTAGTAACCTCAATATAATTTTAAAGATCTATCCATAGATAACACACGTATGGGTTTGGTGAAAAAAAAATGTTGAGTTTCAATTCTAAGTATGGGGGGCAGCATGAGAATGATAAAACTAAAAAAAAATATGTAATGTAGATCTCAACAAAAACTTCCAACGAAAATTGGTTTGGATAAGATGCAGTTAGCAGTTTTTGAGATATAGTACATTTTCAAAAACCGCAAATATAACTTTGCCATTCATACAAACACTATGAAAAACAAAGTTATTTTTATTGTTTGTATATATTACTTACTTATCTCAATATAATTATAACCTTAATCTATGCTTGCTACTACGGAAACCTTCATGGGCGAGTCCAACTCGCACTTGGCCGGTTTTTTTTTATTTTTGTGTGAAAATCCTAATGCGGTTCACATAATACATCTACCTACCAAGTTTCAACAGGATAGCTCTTATACTTTCGACAAAAAGTGGCTGTGACATACGGACGGACAGACAGACATGACGAATCTATAAGGGTTCCGTTTTTGCCATTTGGCTACGGAACCCTAAAAAACCAATGAACTTTCCTTCATACTTTTCAGGCTTAGGACTGTCTATAATTGATTTTACATTGTCGCATGTTTGTATTTTGTTTCTCAAAATCTCTTTGAACTAAACTGTGAAGTGCGTCGAACTCTTCTCTTGACATTTTAAAATACTCATGGAACTTTTTTTCTGAAAGATCGTCAAAAATGTTGAATTCCCCACGATCTTTCCTATTTTTAATGTGAGTTTCGACCCAAATTGATCTTCTTCTGGAGTGTGCCAGAACCATGTGCAAATCGAATTCAAAATCGGAATCGTCATCCGTAGAGCTATCCAGTAAATCTAGCAGGCAAGCATGAGACATAGTTAAAACACCCTGTATTTATTCGTTCAACAAAGGACACGACCGTGCGATCGCGACGAATATCGTAAGATACCATCTTAAGATAGAAAATATATCGTAAGATACCATCTTACGATAGAAAATATATCGTAAGATAACATCTTAAGATAAAATATTACAGTATCGTATCTTCGTCGTCTGTGATGGCCTAAGATATATTAATATAACATCTTAAGATAAAATATTATCGTATCTTAGCCGTGTGTGATGCGCTTAATGTTACGCTTCGTTCACGACCTCAGGCTTTGCGACTGGCGTCAAGCGATACGCGTGTCATTTATTTTCATCTTGTCATAGTGACTCGTATGGTAAACTTCAGAGAAAACTCACCCCTTTTGTTAGTGACATCACTACCTAAGGGGCTGAGATTTCTCTGAAGCTAACTGTGCATTGTGCAATAGTCGTGGACGACTCGTTTCTTTCATTTATTTTCTCCGTAGGTTGTCGCAAATAGGTGCGTCCACACAGAGCGCGCAGCCTCGCGAGGCATTTGCTGCGCGAGGAAACTGACAAGCGAGGCTGCTCACTGTGTGGACGCGTCTATTGTTTTTCGGCCAAGGCACGAAACAATATACGCGAGCAAAACAAAAGCCGACACTGGATGGCTCGGGCGCTCGGTCGCTCGACCGCGGCCCCCGAGATACGTCCACACCTACGGTGCTTCGCGCGGAAAATGCCTCGCGAGACTGCGCGCTCTGTGGGGACGCACCTATTCGCGTGTCGTTTGAGCGTGTTATCTCGTGGTCAAGCAGAGCATTGTATTATGCGCCTGAGTTTTTTTTATCGGTTTGTTGTTTTTCTGCATGTGCAACATTTTATACCTTTGTGACTTTGTCACATAATGAACCTTATAAAAACTACTAATGTAAAGTAGGTATACGAATGTGTCTTTCAAATTATCTTGTATTGTTGTCCTTTTAACCTCGAATTTTGAATGTCAATAAACAAGCATTTTAGCTGTTTGACAAAACAGTAAAAACATCAGTTTGTTTTTTTTTTTTTAAACCCGTGTGTCTCCAGAGTTCTCATTCAATATACGGATCAAACAAAAGGGAAAAAAGTTCACAGGGCGCGGGCTTCAATAAAAATGCTGAACCTTTTGGGCACTGTTTCACAGTGTTCCTTCAATAGTCCTCTACGTTCCGGGGTCATGGTTTCGGATAAGCAAGCCCCAGCAGGCTTTGATCCTCTATCGGGGCCCCGTCAGATTACTGAGAACTCTTGAGTCGCGCATGAAACAGAACGCCCCCGGGCTAATCTGTGCCCGGGCATGGTCCATAATCGGATTGAACAGGTTAGGTACTTCTAGGCAAGCTTGCTTCACCGTCGACCATCGCTTACCGTCAGACGAGATACTATTATACGATCGAACCATAATAAATACGAAAACCGGCCAAGTGCGAGTTGGACTCGCCCATGAAGGGTTCCGTAGTAGCAAGCATAGATTAGGGATATAATTATATTCGTTTAGTCCACTCTCGTCCCCTCGACCCCCAAGAATTAAAGTGTCCACTCGACCCTAACTACAGTTTCTTCTCGACCCTTGGGGGTCGAGAGTGGATTTCATTTTGAAGCCAAGTTTTGGTTTCTACTCGACCCCCAAGTACAGTTACGATGAAAAATCATCAGTCTACCCTATAGTTCATTTTTAATCCTTATTAAGTATTTTCTAATATTGCTATATAGCATTATCATAATAACGTTACGCCTGTAATCCGAAAAGAGTTAAACAGAGGTGTACCTTATAATAACACCCAAAACCTAACCTATACCTACCCAATATTGCCATCAGCCAAGAATAAATCCAGACTCCGTAGTTGCTCCTGAGAAATTCCTAATAGAAAAACCTAGTAACACTGCCGGACCCGGGAATCACAGCTTCAGCAGTTGCGCTTGCGACCACTAGACCGACGAGGCAGTCTTTTAAAATATTAATTCCTGAATTTTGCCTTTAGTACGTCACTGTACCAAAATATTAATTATCGCGTTTAGTCCACTCTCGTCCCCTCGACCCCCAAGAATTAAAGTGTCCACTCGACCCTAACTACAGTTTCTTCTCGACCCTTGGGGGTCGAGAGTGGATTTCATTTTGAAGCCAAGTTTTGGTTTCTACTCGACCCCCAAGTACAGTTACGATGAAAAATCATCAGTCTACCCTATAGTTCATTTTTAATCCTTATTAAGTATTTTCTAATATTGCTATATAGCATTATCATAATAACGTTACGCCTGTAATCCGCAAAGAGTTAAACAGAGGTGTACCTTATAATAACACCCAAAACCTAACCTATACCTACCCAATATTGCCATCAGCCAAGAATAAATCCAGACTCCGTAGTTGCTACTGAGAAATTCCTAATAGAAAAACCTAGTAACACTGCCGGACCCGGGAATCACAGCTTCAGCAGTTGCGCTTGCGACCACTAGACCGACGAGGCAGTCTTTTAAAATATTAATTCCTGAATTTTGCCTTTAGTACGTCACTGTACCAAAATATTAATTATCGTACTAGGGGACGAGAGTGGACTCAACGTGCGGGTCCTTTGTATGAAAATTCATTCTCACCCCCTAGGGGTCGAGAGTGGACTATGTTTAGGGGTTGAGAGGAAACCAATGAGCAAATCTTTTTTTAGGGGTCGAGGGGTCGAGAGTGGACTAAACGATTATATTGAGATCAGTAAGTAATATACACAAACAATAAAAATAACTTTGTTTTTCATAGTGTTTGTATGAATGGCAAAGTTATATTTGCGGTTTTTGAAAATGTACTAAATCTCAAAAACTGCTAACTGTATCTCATCGAAACCATTTGGAAGGTTTTGTTGAGGTCTACATTATGTATTTTTTTTAATTTTATCATTCTCTTAGTTTAGAAGTTACCCTGTAACTTCTAAAATACACATCTAGAACACATTTTACCACTTCGGAAGTGTCTCTCGCGCAAACTGTTCAGTTTAGAAAAAAATGATATCATTAACCTCAATATCATTTTTAAAGATCTATCCATACATACCCCACACGTATGGGTTTAGTGAAAAATTTTTTTTTGAATTTCAATTCTAAGTATCGGGGGTACCCCCAAAATTTGTTTTGTTTTTATTTTTGTGTAAAAATCCTAATGCGGTTCATCTACCTACCAAGTTTCAAGAGGATAGCTCTTATACTTTCGACAAAAAGTGGCTGTGACATACGGACAGACAGACATAACGAATCTATAAGGGTTCCGTTTTTGCCATTTGGCTACGGAACCCTAAAAAGCTGCTCTAAAATTGTCATTCCATGCATTGTAGTTATGTTAATTTTCGAATAGCTAACCGAGTTACCGCATTCAACAAGTCACTCACTTAATAAGCTGACATCATACTTAGGCCTCTTTAAATTAAATGGTACAGTTCATCAAATCCTCATCTTGTTCAATTTAAATTCCGACATTTGTGTCATTTTGCTATATCGTTCCTGTAATGAGTCAGTAATAAGCAGCATCACTAACTGTAATAGGAATCATAACATGGATAAGCCTTTTTCCCGGGATTTCATTTCAGTACTTACGGCCTTACGGGGTTGAATTGAAATGCACGCGGGCACGGGCAACAGCGAGAGCTTTATGTCTTCTTCCCACATGTTCCTAACAATTTTAAAATTTCGGAATAAATTCTTTAAAATCCCGGAATCCCGGAGGCATGTCCATATTATTATATACGTTTCAAGTTATTGACCCCAAATCAACCTACTACGGGCTATGGTAATAAGATACATAGACTTGTTAGTGAATGGAATGTATCAACTTTCTGCGCTTTTTGGTCCAATGATTGGGGGCATATTGGTACCTAGTAACTTACTTGACCCTAAGGGCTTATTAAGATTTGAAATGGAACTCATTAGAAAGTATTTATGAGGTTTAATTCATAGTAGAGTCAGTCTAATATCTCTGTATTTCCATACTGATTCTATAATTCATATTATAGTTGACGAGGAATCGTCATCAGTGGGTCGCGATATCGGAAATAACACTCACAAAACCTTCGTTAACACTTTTAATTACTTGCTAAAGCACACCGAATACAAAATAATCAAGGATGCCCGAGATATGGCTCGATTAAAAACTTAGGAACGCGGGAAGTTTATCGTGGAGTAACGAAGACGTCTACCCAGCTTGACGGACCGATTAAAAGTGCTCCTTCACTCAACTATCACCACCCACGTGGCCTACGTCAGTTACAGGTTAGCCAACCTATACGTCAAAGTCACTACATGTCAACGTCGAATAGCTGATTAAACTTCCGAATCGATTCAATCGAATTCAACTCGACTATTCGCTCGGTGTCAACATTACTCCACGCTAACCATCCCCAAGTTATTAACTTGCCGTTCCTAAACGTTATCTGTCAAATCTAACTTCATAGTTTCTCCAATGAGAGAGATGGCGTTATTCTAAATTAACAATAATCAATAGAGATTCCAAATTGTGTTTCTGTTTTGATTCCTCGGCAATGACAATAGATGGCGTTATTCTGAATTATTGTGCTTCTGTGTTGATTCTGCGACATAGTTAATTCGAAAGTGATTCAGCTGAATTTTGGGAAAACATTTTTCAACTTTTTGCTATCTGTTAGGTTAACACATCTAAACGGATTGTATGTAGGTAACATAAGAAGTAATAATTAAGGTGCTACATAGGTTATACTACTTAAAGCTGGGTACTCACTTAGCAGTGTTGCATGTAACGTATCAGATACTGTATCAACCTGCAAGTGGGTACGACTCGTCTGAGCACAATGCGAGCCGCCTTTGTGTTTGTACGACCCGCCGAGTGTTGGTATCACTGCGAACTTACAGCGAGCGGTTCGCAGCAGGCTCGTGCCTACGTACTCATTTGATACTGTATCTGATACGTTACATGCAACACTGCTAAGTGAGTACCCAGCTTAAGATACTTATTCATCGCGGTATAACGTCACCATGAGTTATTTTTCGACATCCACGTCTTTGCCCACGTACACGAAGGCTGCACGGAAGCGGCCAATGATTGGTTGAGAGCTTGTCGAACTTACGTCGCTTTTATTGCATCACCATGGAACATGGAACTGAACTCCATCATACATGGAACTCTATTTCAACTTGAAAAAACCCTAATTCTGACGCAGTCTGGTAAAAACAAACCATGACCACAGCTTCAGAAATTGCATGAGCCGTCTCAGTTCATTATCTCCACATAATTGAATTAACAATCAATACTCTAATATCGTCTTGAAGCTAATAATCAATTTATACAGCTAATCATATAGCAGCCACGCGATGGAGAAAAAAGATAATTCATTGTAACACGAAGAAAAACTTCATTCACAATCAGATCAACGACACTTTGTTAGAAGAGTCGTGTGCGCGGGGTCATAGAATAAGAAAATTATGGAGAAGTGAAATTCTTTTGATTTGGTGTGTGCGTGCAGCGGTGCTGCCGAAATAATTATCTAGGTAAGGCGTCACCATTTCTTGATCAAGCTACAAGATTCCAATGATGTTGGTAATTGGGAAAAGATTAAAAAGAATCATTCGTTTTATCATATGATCAGGATAAATGTACAAACAAGCTAAGAGACAGAGGATGTTGTACAAAAATAGTCATGGATGGAGTAGATTTTGGGGAAAGACGGACATAGATTCGATAGGAGTGTCTCAAAATGATTTCAATGGACGTGAACTTGACACGAGAACCCGGAGAAATATTTTTACGTGCCCAGAATGGCGAGAAAAGTCGAGTCGGGGATGCAATCACCTCCGAGTCGACATGTTTCACACCACGAAACTGTAGGCATTTAAAACGCGATAGAACCTGAAGTTTCTCTTCTATGCTACCTATATTCTATGGCCATGTGTAGATACATTTGCCATGCATGACTGCTTAGAAACAGGTGACTTGCTCATGGCAGCTGACGTCACAGCTTTGTGAGCGCTGAGCCAAGGTGTAGGTGCTATTCAATTGTCTTAGCAAGGTGTTTACACTATGCTGGGATGTTTTTGTTACAAGTTGTAGTAGCAAGTGAAGTTCTATGTGAAAAGAAATGACTCACCTTAGGTGTTGAACTGTTAAAGATGTTGAACATCTTTTGCATTACTTGTGGACCAGACGTTAACACCTCGCCTCTCATGAACGAGATTGGGGGTTCAAACCCGGCTTTTCAATACTTTATGCTCTTTCAACTTTGTCCTGGAATTTACAGACAAGGTGATGAAAAAAATTTAAGACATCTCACATCTACCAACCCGCACTGGGACCGCGTAGTGGATTATGGTTCACTCCCCTTCACAGAGAGGAGGCCTATTTCTCAGCAGTCGGAACATTATATGCTGATGATGATGAGTCAAGTCAGAGGCATCATAGCATCAAATGAATCCTCTCTGGGTGGAGCGAAAGAGACTAAAGTTAAACTCTTACCGTCGTACCACAAAAACGTTTAAACGTCTGTTGAACACTTGTCTAAAAAAATGACAGATTATGACGTTGAAATAAGGTCCGTTTTGCAGTCACACTTTTTTTAGACAAGTGTTCAACGGGTGTTTAAGTTTTTGTACCATCCTGTTCCATCGGTCGCCTGTTACGCCTTCAGAACCCCGTTCAGACAGTCTCACAATTGCAAATTCTACGTCGACAACAAAACTGTACCTCGATAACAGTTTTTCCAGCCATGTTAATCTCCAACATGATTCACAAAACGTGAGAAACAATTCCATAAATACATACTAATTACAAAACGGACTTCGTAGTTCGTACCAAGCTGAGACGATTACTATTCTGATCCACACCCCATGGTTTAGCGCCTAACGGGCATCGCACGTGGGTTGCATTCCCATTTGACGACGAAGTCGTTCCTAGTCTAACACGTTCTTCTTTTTGTTCACAGGTATGATGCTGTACTGGTTTGGAACTTCCAAGATAGGATACCGGGGGTAACTGAGAAATTAGTATAAGCGGGGGCAGTGCCTCATATCATACATTTGGGTCGTGTATCGATATTTTATTATTATTACCTCATTGCCTTAAAAATTATGGCAAATGTAAAAAAAAACTAGCTAGTTACTATTATAAAGTTTTACTAGGAGGCTAGGGTTTTACCACATCTGGAGTCATTTATTATACGGACCTTGTGGAAACTCAAACAAACTTCCGTGCGTTCAAGCGTTTTTGCCATACCTGTTATTGGAATCAAATATAGCAGCTCACAATTTAGGACCCATTAATATTAGTAGTCATTTTTACCCGTGGTGCAAGGCAACTGGGCTTCTCCCAGTTGTAATATCCCTTTGTGCCTATTGGCCCTGCTTTGTTCTGTCTCCTGCTTGCATGGAGGGAAGTGGAAATATATTTTTCCTACTCCTCCACTATTCTTTTCTGATTAATTTCGTGCAGGATCCAAGACAGGTAAATTCATTCTCCGGGACACGTCGAGCTTCATTGTCTCGGCGCTTTTCTGGTGGTTGCCACTGTTGTTTCTGGCTCTCAGGAGTTGCAGTGGTTTGGGAATAGTGTGGTGGGTTTGTCCCAAAAGAAAAAAGGCCGTAAGGTTTTGAGCTAAGTGTCATAATTATACAACGTGTTTTTTTTTGATTTCCCATAACTCTAGGGTATGAATGAGGGCATATAATAGATTCAATTGGCATAAGAATTATTTTTCAATCATGTATTTTTTTTGTTTTAATTTTTCATACAAAATAATTCGGCAGAGTCACAATATTTAATGTAAAACACCCTTATGTGAAATATGACAACGTCGCATTTTCTTAGCTTTAATATGAATGATTAGTTTGAAGAAAAATGAATTAACTCGGATTTATCAATGAAAGTTAAGTAAGATGCGCACATCGAGAGTCCGTTGTCCTGAAGCAGGAACCTACTCAATAGTTCTATCTTATTTACGCAAAGCGACAAGCACCAATGAGAGAGTGAAATATCCGAATCATAGCAGCTACACCTCACCGACTTGCCTAAACATAAACACACAACATTGTTGCAAAGTACTTGTAAACGGACGCCTCGAGCTAGGGTATGTTCTGGAGGCTTCCGGCGACTGGGACCGCAATAAACTGATACCGCGGTCCCAGTTGCCGGATGCATTTAATTTTAATATTTGTATTCCGTCGACTGGGACCGATTCATAAATTAATTAAAAATCTATTGTTCATGCCAGAACGGTACAGTCAGACGAAAAAGTCTATGGAAATTGTCTTGTTCAATTTAAACCAGGAAAAGTAATAGGCTAGCATAGGTTCAAAGTGGTATGTATTAAAATAATTCTCGGTAAGAATAGTTTACCTGAAATTGTCTTGTATCGACCCAGAAATATTAAAATCAATACCAATTTGAACTTATGCTAGCCCAGTTACCTTTGCTGGTAAATCAATGAAAAAGACAATTTCAGGAAACTTTCTACTTAGAATTACTTATTTAAATACAGACCCATCTTGAACTCATGCTAGCCTAGTACTTTTTGTTAGCTTCTTGTTGTTTCACTGGTGACAAAAGGGAATATTTTTCCCGTTTGTCGCCAGTGGGGAGTATTTTAGGAGAAAAAAATCCCAATTGTCCGAAAAAAAAGTACTAGGCTAGCATGAGTTCAGGATAGGTCTGTGTTTAAATAATTCTTATCAGAAGATTGCCTGAATTTGCCTTTTTCATTGACTAACCAGCAAAAGTACTAGGCTAGCATAAGTTCAAAGTGGTATTTATTTAAATGTTTCTGAGTCGATACTAGATAATTTCAGGTAACCTATTCCTGCCTATAATTTTAATACAGATCACTTTGAACCTATGCTAGCCTATTACTTTTCCTGGTTTGTATTGAACAAGACAATTTCCATAGACATTTTTCGTCTGACTGTACCCGTTCTGGTTCAATTTATGGATCGGTCCCAGTCGACGGAATACAAATATTAAAATTAAATGCATCCGGCAACTGGGACCGCGGTGTCAGTTTATTGCGGTCCCAGTCGCCGGAAGCCTCTGTTCTGTTGTCATCTTTGTAATGTTATCGATGTCGATTAAATCCAGAATTTATTTTTGCTTATTAACATAAGTACTCCAATTGATTTAACGGACATAAGTATTTTAACGAAGATTACGAATTTTCTAATCCGGTAGAATAGCGATTAATACAAAGTTCGCTCAAAGTAATAATAACCTTAACCCAGTTTAAAAAAAAATATTAACTTTAGCCATAAGTTACCCTTTGTAAGTACTAAAACGTAATCAATAAAGATTTGCCTGTTTTAATGTGATTTCAATTTTGCTTAGTAATTTTTCTTCAAACCACTTGAGATTTAACAACAACAACTTTAGCGGGCAACCGATGGATGCAAGTGGCGAATTGTCGTTCGGCGTGGCGGTCTAAGGGGGAGGCCTATGTTCAGCAGTGGACGTTTTCCGGCTGATGATGATGATGATGAACTTGAGATTTCATCGATAACGAGTAGGTACTTTCTCTTCACTAGTTTATCTTACAATGCTGTGAAGATCGGCAACATCGTAAAAGTAATGACTCGTCATACTGGTGACAATTTATGATGTAATTTAATTATGATTGATGATATCTTCAAAACTATGCATTTTTGGACCACATAATGTAGGAGTTTTTGTATTATTTTTACGTCTAGAATATAACCCTTAAGTTATGGGAAATCAAAAAAAACACCCTGTAGAAACCGCCGATAAAACAGCTATGAACTTCAATCTTAAAATATTTCATTTAATTGTAACTAACTTGAGTGCACTAAAGTCCATATAACTACTTAAAGATACATAAATTACCAAGAAACAGCTAAAATAGGTAATAAAGTCCACATTTTTATTCATTTAATCTATCTGTTTACACAATGCCAAGTTGCATTAATAAATTATTCAAAATAACATAAATAATTACTGATTGATAACTAGTAGACACAACACAGGTCATTCACCTTCAATGTACCAATAATAACTAGATCGTTATGTCAAAATAACTGTTTAATAAAGATACGTATATGGCAATAAGGCAAAAAACCTATAACATACACCCACAAGGTGCTAACGTGCGTATGACCTACCTCAATGTGATTAAACAAGTGACAGACGGGACTGCCCTTTGATTGATTAGGTTTTCTGCCTAGATGAGTAAAGTCTCCGTGAGAATTCGTACGTAGGGAGCGAGCTAGGGGTGGGAAGCACTTCGTAGCGGTCCACCCTCGGTAACTGCGTCTGCTGTTACCTATGTAACCTAAGATGACGGCTGACCGATCCCAGTGGCGGTGGTAGCCCTCAGCAGGGCTGCCTGACTCCCCAAGGCAAGCACCATCCTGTCAGTCTAGCGCCAAACAGTTTTTACCATGTTTCGTCAGTGCGCAGGAATCCTTCTCGGTGAACTGGCCCGCTCTTAGGTCTCATCTTGGCTGCTGGGCTAGGTTGGGGCCAGAGCTTATTGCCACTATCCGGGCACAATTCATAGTTGAAACAGAGAAGTTTCTAACAGACAAAAAACTAAATAAGTAAGAAAGTGTTAAGTCACCAGAGACCTTATTACGGGTTGTCACGTTTTTGCGATGTAAACGAAAAGGGGACTAGAGCCCCTTTTTCATTTTCCACACAATTCACCACGTAATACTTCAAGCAACTGTACGGCTAATACGTAGAATTCATGGTAGGGGCTCCAGTAAATGACCTTTCTTTGTGAATCCAACGCCCTTTAGACTAGATAGTCATTAAGTTCAGGGAGTCGATCAATACCCATCGTTCTATTTCGGATCTAGAAATAACTCGTGTCTCGATATAGGTAGTATTCTGTAGGTTTATTTCTACTATGGCCTAGTTACGTCCCTGAAGTTTGTACACTGTCATTGGTTTTAGCCAGCAGCTGCTAGCTCGCAGGTGAATAAAATATCTTTGTATTGATTTTTATTATTTTTAACACTTTTTTTTTTTCGTGAGAGATCAGTTTGCGAACTGTGAAGTGTTCTGAAAAAACTCTTAGACTCAAATCAATTGATATGTGAAGACATTTGTTTTCAATACAATGATGATGAAACATAGAAATCTCGATGTAATTCCTTTTGACCAACAATTATTGTCTTTCAAACTTGATAATATTGAACCAATGAAATTAATTAAGCTAACTCAAAATTCGTCGGAAGGAACTGCTAGTTATTTCATATTCACTCTTCTCTAATGTGTTTATAATATCATGCTCTTATCCGTCTGTCTCATCTATGGCTTTACCTACTCATAGCCCCGTCACACCCACAATATCTGTCACTACTAACACATATGACTGACACACTCACAGAGCATTGTTAGCCGATTACGATCCATTGATAACAATCTTAGTTAGGCAATAGCGTACAATAACCAGATTCAAAGAACATGTCAAAGGAAAGAAAATAACAAACCTTAGCGCCATCTACACGGAACTAATTTGACAGCTCTTACTCTCAGTACCCTGTCACCTGTCACATTGAATTAGAATCCTGCCTATTCACTGTGTGCGCAATGACTTTTGGTTAGGACTAGGATCTGACATTTTTTGGAAACGAGATGTTTAGCTAAAAAAAATCGGCTTGTTTTTCATTAGGTACGTCCACACAGAGCGCGCAGCCTCGCGAGGCATTTGCTGCGCGAGGAAACTGACAAGCGAGGCTGCTCACTCTGTGTGGACGCGTCTGTTGTTTTTCGACCGAGGCACGAAACAATATACGCGAGCAAAACAAAAGCCGACACTGGATGGCTCGGGCGCTCGGTCGCCCAACCGCGGCAGCGCTGTCACTTGCCTCGCTCGAGACACGTCCACACCAAACGAGCTGCTTCGCGCGGAAAATGTCCGCGAGGCTGCGCGCACTGTGGGGACGCACCTATTAGAAATTATATAAAAACAAATGAAAGAAAGTACTTAAAAAGGTTGTGGTGCATCTTAAACTTAACACACGTCACACCATAGATCCCAAGTTAATTCATATCTTTGCCACTTCGCGCGCTACGATCGATTTGACAGTCCTCACCACAGAGTTGGCACAATAGCAAAATAAAATAGGCTATTTTACTCAAAAAGAACTAATTTTATACCCGTGTTTTGTCTTTTGTTACGTAAACCAAAATTGACGAAGATACAACGCTTCTAAAAATCACAAAACATCACTCGATCGGTATAATTTTACAAGCGTTATGACGTCACAAGCTCCCACTCCCGAATTACGAAGCGTTTTATCATTATCAATATTCATTGATTTAAAAAAAGAAAAAAATACGTATTCATTATTTTTCAATACTCTGACGGACTAAGCACATTTTCAATTTATTTATGCAGTTAACTACCCTATTGCCCTTCTGCCTAATGTTACTTACTCTATGCCCCGCCACACCTACAATGTCGTAGGTCCGCACTACTAACACATATGATTGATACACTCACTTAGAGCATTGTATTGCCGATTACGATGTATTGATAACGTGTCTAGTTGAACAATAGTGTCTATGGTAAACAGATTTGTGATCCGGTCACGAACTGTAACAGGTAACTGTTTGATTTAATTGGAGATTATGATCATTGTGAAGGTATTAATTGTAATCTTGACAGCGTCTTGTTATAAATTAGTGCAATAGTTAAACGACTGTCGTCCCAAACCATTTCCTATCGCCTCCGTGCCGTGAGGACGCGGCGATGCTTTTCCCAAGCGGGGCAAACCGGCACTGTATGCTCCACCGTATCCTCCAGGGGATCGTCGCAGTGGTGAAACCCAGACGTTTTTTCCTTCCCTATCAGACACAGAACCTCCCGAAACTTCCGTGTCCGGTGAGGACTTGCGTCAGGCGGAAGGTGAGGACGCCGTGGCGCCTCTCCAGCCACTCCTCATTGCGCCGCGATTGCGGCGTGCCCTAACTACATAAGGCTAAGAAAACATTTTAAGAATTTAGAGTTTTGGCCAAATTGGACAAGACACAAGAGACATCTTCAACGAAATTCACAATAAAAACTTTACTAGGTACACACATTGCACATAAATCCGATCCAGGTTATTAAGCAATAAGCAAAGAACACTGTTACATAGTAAATAGCATGGTACATAGTAAATAAGCTACATTTACGTCGTAGGAGAGGCAGTCCGGGAAAGTGCATGTTACGGTACGACGACGGACCACCGACGTTTTTATGCAATATTGAAATGTCATCCAAGTTATAAGCGGTAGCGATTTAGTTGACAACAATTTATATAAGTACAAAATGGACTGTGTGTAGTTGAAGATAGTAAATCCTCGTTTCTGAAATCCATTGTGAAGATTAATTAATTAGGGGCGTCCCCACAGAGCGCGGAACCTCGCGAGGCATTTTCTGCGGGAAGCAGCTCGTTTGGAGTGGACATGTCTCGGGGGAGGCAAGTGACAGCGCTCCGCGGTCGAGCGACCGAGCGCCCGAGCCATCCAGTGTCGGCTTTTGTTTTGCTCGCGTAAATTGTTTCGTGCCTCGGTCGAAACACAATAGACGCGTCCACACAGAGTGAGCAGCCTCGGTTGTCAGTTTCCTCGCGAGGCTGCGCGCTCTGTGTGGACGCACCTAATCAATTGAAAATTATATTTTTTTAAAGAGAATTGTCCATTGTAGAATTGTCCAAGTTTGAGTTTGGGTTGAAGTTTGTTTGAGTTTCTTAAAGTTACTCGAAATGACAATCGCAAACAGCTAGTCGAGAAAAAAAATCGATTTGCTGTGGTTTTAGCATACATCACTAGCTGCGGTTAGACATTTGTTCTAACCGCAGCTAGTGATGTATGCTAGCAATAATCGTCTTCTATAAAATAACAGTGAGTTTAAAAAAATATTATTTTCTAAAGCTTTTCACTCATTACATAAACCACTGAAGTACATATATTGAGAAACTCCATTAAAATCAATAATATGAACATGAGTCGATTATGCGAGCAACAGTTTTTATGTGTGTATTTCGCGCAGCAAATTAGATTAAACGTTTTTTGTAACGATTTGTAAAGTATAGCATTTAATTAAATCGTTTAACAATGGAGGTGTTATCTCGATCATGATAATCGTTTAAGAGCTGTATAATAAAACCGGTTTTGTTTTTACTTTTTTCCGTATTTGAAAATTAAACTAGTTAGGTGAGGGGAATATTCTGCTTAGAAATGAAGGGACACATTTTCGCTATAACTTGATAAAACTATTTTCCGCGGTTTCCTGCGTATAGAATGTATGTTGTATGATCCTAAGGGAGAGGGAGCATACAACCAAGACGTAATGTGTCCTTCTTTTCATGGTGATCGATCGACTGACTGTTTGTAGGATAAGAAACAGACAGATATATTCATTATTTGTTTACAAATGCATTTACTGTGCGGGCATTATAGAATTGTGTCAATAATGAGTTAGAAGAAGAATTAATTACAATACTTTTGTTTTTTGCATTTGCTTGAAACGGCAATATTACAAAATACTAACCCCAGTCCTGTATTTCTTCCCATTAATCAAAATCAGCGATAAAAAATATACACAAACCATTAAACAAAATTATCTCAATACATCACGCTGAGCTACTGCCATTGTTTTTGTGGTAGGTAGCCAAGTAACTGTCCACAGTGGTCCCATTCAAGTGGTTCCACGAAACAACTCCAACGATGGACGGTGAATTTTTCTTGCGAAATGTATCTGTAATCTGTATGCTTCTCGAGTAGGGTTGGCGAGTGAATTTGGTTTTTTTGATGACGTGGCGGTCAATTTCTTTGAAAAAGGTTGGTGGTCTGTACTGGTGGTGGTTTAATCCTGCAGATGCAATAATAATTGAAAGTTATTGAATACATAGGAATTGTATAGACATATAATATGGCAGCTTAGGCTTTTAAGGTATCTTTAAGCATCCTTCAGAGTAGAATAGAGATTGAGAATAAACATAAACGTTTGTTGTAAAAACACATCTATGATTAAAGATTTTTGAGACTCGAACCGGCATCTTCTGGATAAGTACTCCAGACGCCTTACCATTTAGGCCTTCGCAACCCACTCGATGGAAGCTGAATCTTTCATTCCATTGTTTGAACGTTTTACGGTAACGTCGTTGCATCGTACATTTATGATTTTGCTAATAAATGATGGTGTTGTTCTCCAAACACACAATAGCCTCTCTTCTTCAGTTTCACCATCATCATGTATTACCTCGCCTTCTCTTGTGGTATTGACTGTGGTCCTGGCTTCCAGGAGTTGCAGTGGCTGGAATTGTGGGAATAGAGTGGCATTTCGATTGTCGCTGCATTTTTCTTATTCTAAATGAAATCATAGCTCTACTTTTTAGAGCTTTTATAACTAGTTGTGAATAGGTCTTGTACATTGTGTGACACAAACTTGGCCAGATTGTGTGTTTTCCTAAACTTTTTAGAATGTTTTTGTTCAGAATCAGCGTCTACGACCACAATTGGGCTCAACAACCTTCGAACAATAAACAATACAAGTCAGGGCTTAGATTCTGAACAACAAAGGGCCTCAGTTCCATACAATAATATACGACGGAACGACTGCCGTGCTATTTATACTGCCCTGGTACTTTTTCTGTTATTGTAAGAGCACATTTTTCTTGTTGCTCCTGAATTTGTAATGTGATGGTGGAAAAGTGCTATTAAGGTATTGAATTTACCCCATCCACGAATTGAAAACCTGCGGGGAAGAAACTCTTTCTTGTACAATAAAACAATTCAGGACCTCAGTACTACACATTGATATACGACGACAGGACGACTGCTGTCTTATTTATACTGCCCTGGTATTTTTTCTATTATTGTAAGAGCACATTTTTCTTGTTGCTCCTGAATTTGTAATGTTGGTGTAGTGGGAAAGTGCTAGCTAAGCTTAGTTTTCTTCATTGAACATAGTATATAGGTATCCCTTTATTTCCTTTTTTCGTTAAGACACGGACTACTTATAAATCTGTAGTCATGCAACAGGTTTTTCTGTATCTTCCCTTGAGCGAATTTGATGATCCGTATTTGAGACTGTCTTTAACTAATGGACACCGCTGGACATTTTTAGAATTGGAAATTATGTTCCTGAACGGATTATTGCTCAAGTAAAGGTGAAAATGATAGGTTATTAACGGAATGAGACTAGGACAGATAAAGTTAACAGTGAATTTGCTTGATAACCTTCTTGAATACGAAGCAACAAAAATAACGATCATACATATTTACTCTAAATCTGATTCTTAAATTGACATTAAAATTAATCTTCCGGTTACCAAGTCAAGGTGAGACGGCATTTTGTACAAGTGACATAATAAAAATAATAATCCTTGGTTTAATAGAATTTTGTAAGCATTTGAAACCTTGAGATAAGATAGTCATCAAAGGGCATTAGACAAACATGCCGTGGTGTCATGTGAGTAAAATGTTATTAGATGGTTGGCATTGATAAAGTTATTACTAATGGCAGTGTCATGGGTGTGGATGAAAAAATTAATTGCAAAATGGAAGTTCGCGCTGGATACAAGCCGGTTACAACCGGTCTTATTGGAAATCTATAGGGGAGGTGTATATTCAGGAGTGCACATCCTACGGCTGATATGATGATGAAATGGCAAATATACGAATACATAAAAATAACTATAACCCGACTACGAAAAAAACGCGCACTGAAAAGTATAAAACAAGAACAATATTCATTTGATCGATATTGTGCTAGCCGTGGTCGTATGCCACCTAACCAATAAAGACTGTGTGATACAATACAACCGCAGGTTTTTTTCCGGTTACGACTTTACATCCCCTAGAGGGCGCCAAGTTGGATTTGGTGACACGTCACCTACCCAATATCCAGCGGACAACTGAGACGCTTCTAACGACCGCGACACCTCATTTGTCATGTAGTGATAAGTAGTTTAGAAGTTATGAGGGAACAGACAAACATACATACATACATAAATACCGGTCAAAATCATAACCCCACTTTTGGCTTTGCCATAGTCGGGTAAAAAAGGGCTTTCTTTTTCTGTAATATGGCGCAGCGATGAAGACAGTCTCAGCCATTTGCCTAATTGAAGACCAAAATTTGAAAAATGGTGCTGACTTGCGAACAGTTTTCTTCAGTAAATGTTGAGAGAAATTTAATTAACAGATACTTAAGTTGTATCGATATTTTTAATTTATTTAAAATTTATTAATTCCAGTCAGTAAAATGACATTTCCAATGTTCAGGTTGAGGTTCAATACCCTTTTTTTTTTATCGTGGTAAAATCATCAAATGAGTCCTCCCACCCCGGGCAGGGCGGGAGGGACTGTCAGACTTGTACTGACTAAAATCCACGGTGTCCTTCAATAGCCCTTTATATTCCGGGGTCACGGTAATGAGATAAGTCCCGCGACCCCGGCAGGCTTCGGCCCTCTAGAGGGGGGCCCCGTCATCTTGCTGACGCTCTTTGAGGCGCGCGTGGAACACAACGCGCCGTCGACCCGGGCATGGTCCATGGTCGGGCAGCGAGTTGCCCTTTACTCGCCGCCCGCATGCCCGCGCCTACGGTGGCCGGAGATCGTCTTGCGACGTCCGTCGCCGTGGGTGTAAACCACTGCGGGTGGGGCGGAGGGAGGACATTGTCCTCTCCCTCACGCGGCCCGCCTCCTCCTTCGCGAGCATGACTGCTTCGCAGAAGGAGGCGACCGCTTCCCACTCCGTCTCGCCCCGCAGCATGGCCGCAACCAATGCCGGGCGCGAGAGGTCTCCGCCTATCGCCGCCGTGAGGACACGTCGGTGCTCTGCCCAAGCTGGGCAGTCTTGCACCGTATGCTTTACTGTGTCCTCCGGGCGATCTTCGCAGTGGTGACACCCAGGCGTTTCCTCCTTTCTCCTTAGACACAGGTACCTCCCGAAACTTCCGTGTCCGGTGAGGACCTGCGTCATGCGGTAGGTCAGGACGCCGTGACTCCTATCCAGCCACTCCTCAAAGAGGGGTCTTACCGCCGCGATTGCGGCGTGCCCGGCCGTCGGTTGCGACAATCGTCCCCTCCATACTGAGATCGCGCCGGACCTCTTCCCGCCGCGCCTCGACTTGTCGGGGCAGCGGGATTTCTCCCCGGCGCTGCGCCTCCACGCGCCACTCATAGACGCGCTGGAGGGCAGTCGCCTCCAGATCCCAGGGCAGTAATCCGGCAAGCAGGTTGGCTGATTCGCCGGCGATCGTGCGGTATCCCCGGATCATTCGGATAGCCATGACCCTCTGGCATGCGACCAACTTTAGTGGTCGCGTCCGGATGCTCAGGGCCCACACTGGGGCCCCGTAGAGGGCCATGGACCGCACGACACCGGCGTACAGCCTACGGCAGGAGGCGTTTGGCCCGCTGAGATTAGGCAGGAGTCGCCTGAGGGCGGCTGCTGCCCGGTTCAGCTTTGGGGCCAAACTCAGGAAATGCTCCCTGAAGTTCCACCGGCTGTCGAGGACGAGTCCCAGGTACTTCATCGTCCTCCCGACGCCGATGCGAACCCCCTCCACCGTTATGTGGGACTCGGACCGTGGCGCGTTAACGCGGCCATGAAAACACATGGCCTCCGTTTTGTGCAGCGCCACTTCGAGCCCCAGCTGCCGGATCCTATCGACGACTGTCGCAACCGCTTGCGTCGCCAGGTCGGCCGCCGCCTGGTGCGACTCTCCCTCCGCCAGGACGAGCGTGTCGTCAGCGTAACATATTACGCTGACGCCGTCAGGGAGGTCGCCGCGCAGCACCCAGTCGTATCCGATGTTCCACAGGTGCGGCCCCAAGACCGAACCCTGTGGAACACCGCACGACATCTCTCGCCGGTTCCACTCTCCCCGGTGACCGGGGTAGATGACGGCTCTGTCCGTCAGGTAAGCCTCGACTATGCGACGGAGGTAGGTCGGCACCCGGTGATATCGGAGTGCCTCCCTGATGCAACTCCAGGGCAGGGTGTTAAAGGCATTGGTGATGTCCAAAGACACCGCCAAGACGACCCTGCCCCGGGCCACCGCATCCCCCGTCGTGAGGGCTCTCACGCGCATGATTGCGTCCACCGTCGAGCGCCCCCTGCGGAAGCCATACTGGCTCTCCGCAAGGTTCGGGCCCATCCGATTCAGGTGCCCGACGAGGCGGTCTGCAATGACTCTTTCAAAGAGCTTGCCCACCTCGTCGAGCAGCACGATGGGCCGGAATGCGGACGGAGAGTCCGCAGGGCGCCCGTGCTTCTGGATGAGGACCAGTTTTCCCGTCTTCCAACGAAGCGGGAACCGGCCCCTCTCCAAGCATGCGCTAAAGAGCCCCCCAAGTCGAGGCCCGAGAGTCCTCGAGGCCAGGACCCAGGCTTTCCCTGGCAGGCCGTCGGGTCCTGGGGCGGTATTTTTGGCCTTGAGCCGTTGTACCGCCACTCTCATGTCTACCTCGGTCACCTCTGGAGCGTCGTAGACGTCGTCGTCGCTGTGGTCCGCGTTTGCGTCAGCTTCGTCCTCAGATTCCGTCGGAGACGGAGCCATGGGCGGGGGAGTATGCTCCCCTCGCGATGGGAACAGAGCGCTCACCACGTCCTCCACGAACTGAGGCTGGAGACTCTGCGTCAACGGGGGAGCCCAGGGGCGGAGCTTTTCTCGCACCCACTTGTAGGGGCGGCCCCATGGGTCCCCGTCCAGAGTCCCCAGCATCTCCTCGCGGGCCAATTCCTTGGCCCGCCAGATCTCGTCGCGGACGACGGTCTTCGCTGCCCTGTAGCTCTCGTGCAGCTCCGCCTCTACAGTCGCCGCATCCGGAGGTCGGGTGCGGCGCCTGCGGAACCTGGTGTGAGGTTCAGTACCCTTAGCACGAGTTTTCATTCTTTTACTTTACAGCGTCTTTCCAGTATTTACAGCGTTTCTTGTATGAAAAAATGGAACAGCGCCTCTGGTGTGCGAAGAAGGAACTAATTTTTTCCTTGAAAATTGTCAATTTGAAGTTGTCAAAGTTCCAGTTTACTTTACGTCTCAAATACTGAAAACTCGTGCTAAGGCAGGTTTGTTTCATTTTGTTTGTATCAGTGACAGTTGCACTTGTTATTTTACTGACTCGAATTAATAATCAAACTTCTATAGTTTGAATAACGAATTAGGTACCTAATAAATTTTAGATTTAGTTTATGTAAATATCGACTTCCTATTATATTAAACCCCCTGTATTCCACGACTTTGAAGTACCAATTCAATCATAGAGTAATTTATCAGATTAGATTCAACCAATCTCTATTAAATCATATCAAGCCATCAACACGTACACCTAATTTGGCAACCTCCATTACTACGTGTAGTAAAGCCCACGACACGACAATACGACAGTAGATATTACAAAAAACTCCGTTACACATTGTCCGTAACCGACGCCGCGCCGCCTACGAAACGTTATCGGGACACTGATCTGAGAGGCACAAGGTATGAGAGGTTAGTGTTCATTTCTTAAAAGGGCATAGATGAATTATAAACACAAAGAGAAGCGTCTTACTTGCGCAGATCACAGATAACTTTTTCTGAATGTTTCCGCTATCCGCTTATGGCTTACACCGCAGTCAATCGATTTTGCACCACCCATTGAATTCTAGGATCATTAACCTTTTCCTAATGTTGTTTCCAATGTTTAAGTATCGCTTTCAAATTTTTCTATTCCTTCAACTTTCGTCACCAAATTCGACAAGATTGGCAAGCTTTTCGTTAGTTGGTATTATTTTCGATTCTATCATTTTACTGCTGTTGGAATCATTTTAAATAAATAGAATAGGTTTTATTTTTTATACTATACAATAATCAAAAGTATTAAAACAAAACAGACATTTTTGCAAACAGGGTAAACGGCGCTCTTACAGAAAAAGCAATATTTTCAAAACAATACCTGTGTAGTCTGTGGATGTTAAAATCAACAAAAACCCACTTGCCCGCTTTCGCTTATAACTTAGACCGGTCTTATGGACACTGTAACCTCTCAATCGAACATCGGGCAGTGTGTCAATTGATCCCTGTGATCCATGTTAATTTACCTTTGGATGAGTCCGGCTATATTGAATCGTATGTTATTTGTACTTTTTTTTTGTGTCCAGTGTCCAGTTATTGTGCATTTGTGTCAATTTCGATGTTCGATTCGAAATATTAAAGCCGTCAAGTGCAAGTCGGACTTGTATAAGTGAGTGAGAGCAGTGGTGGCCCAGTGGTATCGGCCTCGACTTACGAGTTGTAGGTCGTGGGTTCGAACCCCGTCAGGCGCATTACTTTGTGTAATTTATTTCAACACCACTGCTCTCAAAACGGTGAAGGAAAACATCGTGAGGAAACCGACATGTCCTAGAAGCAAAAAT
Source organism: Agrotis exclamationis (assembly GCA_950005045.1). Classification (NCBI taxonomy): domain Eukaryota; kingdom Metazoa; phylum Arthropoda; class Insecta; order Lepidoptera; family Noctuidae; genus Agrotis; species Agrotis exclamationis. The sequence goes on from OX465438.1 coordinate 14,694,077, forward strand.
TCGAAGACATGTGACATCTACCAATCCGCACTGGGCCCGCGTGGTAGATTACGGCCCACTCCCTCTCACAGGGAGGAGGCCTGTGTCCCAGCAGTGGGAACATTTATAGGCTGATGATGAATATGGTTTGGTTTGGCTTCAGGATGCGATGATAAACAATAATATATTAATTTCATGTCGTTATTTGAAATCGATATTAATTAACTGATTGCGATGATTGTTCACAATTAATTTTATTTTTTCTGTATCGTGAATGCGTTTACAAACATTTAATCTCACATACACACGGCCAGACCCGAAACAAATACTTATTTACTCAGACAAATATTTCTTTCATGCGGGAATCGAACTCGTGACACGCAGCGCAATAGTCAATTGCTTAACCACTACCTGACGGATATCATAGCCGTGGCTACTTTGCTCATAGCCGGTATTTGGCTAGTAATGGCTATAGCTACCCATCGCTACTACACCAACCGTCTTGCCAATTCATCTCAAAAACTTCATATTTTAAAATTGATCTAATCAAGATGCAGCCGTCAAAGTCGGACAGCGCCTACGATTTCATGAAACCACAACCACACATTACTCAATATCATCATCATCATCAGCCTTTAAATGTTCCCACTGCTGGGACACAGGCCTCCTCTCTGTGAGAGGGAGCAGGCCGTAATCTACCACGCGGGCCCAGTGCGGATTGGTAGATGTCACATGTCTTCGAATTTTAGGTTCTAGGACATGCCGGTTTCCTCACGATGTTTTCCTTCACCGTTTTGAGAGCAGTGGTGATGAAATAAATTACACAAAGTAATGCGCCTGACTGGGTTCGAACCCACGACCTACAACTCGTAAGTCAAGGCCGATACCACTGGGCCACCACTGCTCTCACTCAATATGGTCAGTTTCAATTAAATTAGCTTTCAGAAACCTCAAAAGAAAACGCATTGTATAACAAACTATTACTAACTGTTCCCTGCGGTTTTACTCACTACTCGGCTAATGGACTAACCAACACAAAAAGAGTTTTTCAATTCGAAACAGTATTTCCTGAGATTAGCTCGTTCAATCAAACAAACTCTTCATCTTTATAATATTAGTATAGATTAGCTGTTTCAATCATTGCACGGCTCCCATTGGTCATAGCGTGATGTTATATAGCCTTCTAAGTGTCTAAGCACACTATGCCGAAGTTACGCGACCGAAGTTCAGCACAATTACGCCTGCAATGCTATTTGAATTACTGACGACACTATGCCAAAATTACGCATCCTAACTTCGGTCGGTCGTAAGTTCAGCGGCAACTTATTCTGTGACCACACATTATGCACGACCGAAGTTCGGTTCGACTACCGACGAAGATCCGGGGGCGGGGAGCAGCAGCGAGCCGCCCGCGCCACCCGCGCCGAATTTCTGCCGCGTAAGTTCGGCACTTATGGTGTGTCATATCAGTAAGTCAGTCAGTAACTTCGGCATAGTGTGTTGAGACACAAATACGTCGGAACGTGAAATCAGCCGCCGAACTTCGGTCGCGTAACTTCGGCATAGTGTGTTTAGACACTAAGGCTGCGTTTCCACCAGAGATGTGCGATGGAAATGAGTCGTGCGAGGATGTCTAGCTATGCTGTGAAAATGTGTGGGCGTTTCCACCAAAGCTGTGCGATGAAAATGTGCCTACGAGGTTGTGTAGCAGAGTGAAAATGCGCATTAATGTGTGGTGCGAGGATGCGTTGCGAAGCTGTGAAAGTGTCGGAGCGGAGACACAACACATCCCTCGCAACACATCCCACTCACACATCTCTCGTACACATCCCTCGCAACACATCCCTCGCACACATCCGTCGTACACATCCCTCGCAGAAATCCCTCGTTTGTTTTGAATGCGCAAAAATCTAGCTCCGCTGAGCCGTTTCCACCAGAGCTGTGCTGACCGAGGCGAGGTAAATGAAGCGATCCTATTGGTTCTTTACAAACACATCCCTCGCTACACATCCTCGCACATCTCTGGTGGAAAGGCAGCCTTAAGGTAGGTACTCACTTAGCAGTGTAAGTTCGCAGTGATACCGCCACTCGGCGGGTCATACAAACACAAAGGCGGCTCAGTGTGCTCGGACGAACCATACCCACTTGCGGGTTGATACAGTATCTGATACGTTACATGCAACACCGCTAAGTGAGTACCCAGCTTTAGATAGATGGGTTATCCAAAATAAAAATATTTTTTTAATTAGATCCAGTAGTTCCTGAGATTAGCGCTTTTTAATATTAGTATAGTTAAGTTATAAGTATAGACCTAAATTCGAGAATGTACACAAGGTTCTAGTATTTAACCTAGATCCAGCGATTTCAATAGAATGTACTCTGTAGCCAGTATTGATTTATACCGGGAGCTACCAATTGCCGGCAGGCATTCCTGTCTAGAATACCAGGGACGCAGCGGATTGTAGGAATTCTTTACGGAAATATTTCCTATATCATTCCTTTTTTTGCGATGTTCTATTATACATTTGCTATGGAGGTGTGTAGTGTGTTGCTGGTAATGCTGTGGATGACATATAATGTGAACATTATAGGCTGGGGATGATGAAAGCCACTCATTTCATTCCGTGTGAGTCTATAGACACAACGTCCAAAATAAAACCCAAGTTACGTATCTTTTTTTCTTCCTAGTAAGTTTAACAACAACTATAATAGGCTATTTAACTAAAAAATTCTATTTAATCCGTCAGTTAGATTATCAAATAATATTTGACCCGTATTTTTTTTACACAAACCATAATTGACGGAGATATGATGCTTTCAAAATTGCCAATACGTCATAATTTAGTAAATTTTTTACTGAATTATGACGTCACGAGCCCCCACTCTCGAGTCTTGATGTGTTATATCTTGGTAATTATTCATTGCTTTTACATAAGAAAAAATTTGTGTCCGTTAAGGCTTCTGCAGACACACGCGATTAATCGCGCTGCGACAACGAGCCAAGCTAATTTCCACTCTAAAAATACTGCGAATGGACCGCGACATGTCGCCCCGCGCGATTAATCGCGTGTGTCTGCAGGAGGCTTTATTTTTCAAAACTCTAAATAACGGACTTATTAGATTTATAATTTATTGATACTGTCAAATAGCCTATTATCTAAGCTCTTACACAGACCGCTTTAAAACACCGTTAATCACAGTAATTCTATACTATTACTTTCAACGGCGAGCACTAAATAAAACAACTTTTACTACCCACTCATTTTCCGATCAATACTGCATTGCATGCACCTCTGACGTCATCCACGGAAAAACCGGTCCCGTAATGATTACAGTTACTAAGTACAACATTACAGTAATTATTGTAATTGTAATGTCGTAATTGTGATTGTTGCTGTCAATTCAATTGTTGTTTTATTTAATTGGGTTGTGATTTAATTATGTGATTGGTTTTTGTTTTATGGTTTGTTTGAAATTGGATGATGTTGATTGATTGTATATTAATAAATATGATTTTGTAAGTTTGAGGACGAGAGAGAAACCTTTGACAAGGAGTGGGTGTACTACAAAAAAAAACTTTTATTTCGACTAGAAATAATAATTATGAAACGTTGAAAATTCTGTGATAACAAATTTTCACAGACATGAGACTTAGCTAAAACCATTTTTCGCCCCCAGTAAATCCCCATACTGCAAAGGGCTTTCAGCCTTTTGTACCAGTTTCTTATCCGCAATTTTGTTTTTTTTTTTCAAAATGGCGGTCACGCATGTAACATTCATACATCGATAGATCTCATCAATACAAACGTAAAATGTAAGCGGTAAAATCTCGTAAAGCGTCACGTTTTCGAGTTACGAGCTGTCAAACGACGTGTTAGGGCTCGTCAGCCAGTTGCCCAGACGATGCAGGAGTTGAAAACTGCCATAGAAGAGGAATGGGAGATGATCCCTCAAAATTTCATAGAGCGGTTGATAAACTCTATGCCTAATCGTATGAGAGCTGTGGTAGATGCCCATGGAGGCAACACGCGTTATTAAATTAAACCTTTATTTGATAAAACATGTTTTTTATTCAAAAATCAATTGCCTTTAACAAGGCGCATATCCGACTTGTTAGGCGTAGCTCCATGTCGTATGGTATTCTGAATTCAAATTCAAAACAATACGATCGAAAAAGATGGTAAAATGTATCAGGTTTAAAACTGCATCAACAGTTTTTGTTCAATCTAGCAATCATATTTCGGTAGGGGCCATCGAAACCTAAACTCAAAGGTGGGCCAATAGATGTGTCCAGAAGTGTAGTATCTATAGAATATGTGTGAATGGGATAATTATGTTATAATTACTTTATAAATTGTGCCGGTGCTATACAGCTATGTTATGCTTTTTTTTAATTTTCATTTGATTTGTGTTTACTCTTGACTGTAGACCAGGTCAAAGGTGACTGAGAAAAAGCCTACGATGGAGCGAAATTACCCAGAAGAAACCTGTTCACTCTAACTTTGAAGAGAATCGGGTTGTATGCGTTCGGAAACACAAACGCAGGAAGTGAGTTCCATTGAAAGCGCCTGGTATATTGGAGCAAGTGGTTAGGGATACAAATAATTAATTTCTACTGTCTACACTAAAGGGCAGTTACCCCTGGGGAATCCCCAAACGTCCCCCTTCCCTACATTCGGCAACAAGTGCCATAAACGGTCTTGAACGTGACAATCATATCAAAAGCGGACCCTATTCATTTTTATTCCTGTTCCATGAAAACATTCTTTGTCCCTTTGAAGAATGAGGTTTATATTTCACGGTCTGTTCCTCTTAAAGACCTTGACCCAGATGCAGGCCTGTTATAGTTGTACAAGGATCTTTTGGCGCGCTGAGTCGCCTGAATACCAAAGTCGTAAGGTATTAGAGATTTGCGTCGCGTTGTGTACGAAGAGCTATAATCGAAAATACTGACACCATATTGTTTTATTTAGGTAATACATAATTTGATTTAATTTGCAGTTTTTCTTATGGATCTTGTAGTGGCTAGCGTGGCTGGTGTACACGAGGTCCATCAAAAGATATTTGAATGAAAGTCAGAAGTCAAGACATTTATTTCAATTAGGTCATTAGAGACTTTTGACGTCGATTTTTAAAATTTATGGAAATGGGATGGGATTGTTTTTACACCATCCTAGCCTACTTCCTACTGAAAGATTAATTCATAATCAAAACTAATATTCAATGATTATATTTAAGTGGAATAGATGACATTATCTTCCAAAACAATGAACTTGCCATGCACCGTATATCAGAACTGGAACAGGAGCTATGTGATGCCCATAAGGCCCTTTCACTTTCAGAATCTGCGAAGATTAGTGAACAAGTAACAAACACCAATAGCCTTTTCCAAGAGTTGGTTGATAGTCAGTCAAAATTAGTGTGTGAGCCAGCTGTAACAATAGATTTAACTGGTGATGACACCATGCCATTGTGTCCCATTATTATGAGTCATAATAAACTAAAGAAATATATTAAAATTAAGAAATTAATAAAACGGTCACAAAGGTCAATTAAAAAACAAAACCTTTTAAAATTGAATATTTCACTTAGAAAGAAACGTGTGATACTTACAAACAGTCTTGATATCTGCTGTAGTGAGTTAGATCAATGTAGGGAAAAATATGATATTGATACTCAGCTCCTCCAAAATGATTTATTATATAAGGAGTGCTTGCTGAAGGACATTTTTGAAAAATATGAAAAATCACAGGAACAGTTAAGTGACCGTCTGTTTGAAGCCGGGGAATTGCTGGACTTGGTGAAGTGCAATGCAGAGAGATATGAGTCACTGACAAATAATCTCCCTTGCAGCTGTGCCAACAAAACACCTCCCCCTCAGCCCCAACTCAACTTGTCAGCTCTTCCAGCAAAAACTTGTAATTATAATCAAAAGAGTAAAACTATACTTTTTAGTGATGAGTTAGGGTCAGGCTTTGGAAAAATATTACATAACTACCTAAGCCATAGTTTTACTAACCATTGCTATCATAACATAAGTTTTAAACAAATGATTAATAGAATAACTAAATCAAATCTAGAGGACTGTTCTTCTATAGTTCTCCTTTTAGGAAATAGCTTAAATGTAACAAAAAAGGACATAGTGGATGGTGTGGACTCCTTACTGAAGTTGAACGTAGGAAAGCTGATGTTGTGTGCTTTTCCTTACTCTGATAGTTTAAGTGTATGTGAAAATAACCATATTTATAAGTTAAACCGTTGCATTCACATGTTGACATGTTGTCATAGTGACAAATTATTGTTTTTTGATTCTAACAATTTTGTTAGTAGTTTTGTTTTGAATCGGAGACATTTATCTCTGTCTTGGAAATGTCGACATTTGATTGCTATGTTAATAGCATATAATATTAACCATGTTGTTGCTAATGTATTAGACTCTAGGTTAAGTAGTAGTTTAAGTGACGAGTCTGTGTTGTTAGGTTGTCCTAACAACATAGTGATACAGTGTTCTGTTCCTGCATGCTGTACGAAGGAGGATCTTCCTAGTATACCACCAGCCTCGGAGACCATTTCCAGTCAGATAGGGTATTCCCTTCCTGCTAGTACACTTAATGGTTCTGTTGTGGGGATCATTCCGGATAATTCTTTAAACTAGATTGTAAGACAACAGAAGAGACCTCTTCAATTAGTAACTCTTTATCAGTGAACAATGAACAGGTTTCTTCTAGCAAATTAGTTAAATATAAATTATCAAGGGGAGAGCAACATACGTTAAAATTGTTTAATTTAAATATTCAAGGGTGCTCTTCTAAACTACTGGAAATAGAAATGTTTTTGGAATCAACCAAGTTTGATATTGTTTGCCTTACCGAACATTGGTTAAAAGATCACCAAGTTATGTCTATTTGTTATGATAATTATTGTGTAGTTAGCCATTTCAGCCGCAAACGTATGTTACATGGCGGATCATTAATATTAGTTAAGAAATCAATTAAATCAAAAACTCGAAATGACATTGTTGAACTGTCAGTTGAACACATCATTGAATTGTCCTGTGTTGAGCTTGATGGGCATGTTATAGTGTGTGTATACAGACCCCCAAATTACCAGACTCTTCCTATATTCGATACTATAATGGAAGAAGTGTTAAATAAAGTATGTAGTAGTAGTAAATCTATCATCATCTGTGGTGATTTCAATATTAATATATTAGAAAATAACTCCAATAGTATCAGATTTTTGAGTCTTTTTAAATCATTTAACTTGTCACATATTTTTATGGAACCTACCAGAGTGACAGCTTCTTCTGCCACTTGTATAGATAACGTATTTTCTAATTGTGATTATTTGCATAAGGAAATTATTAATAAATTGCCATCTGATCACAGTGGCCAAACAATAACGTTTTGCGCCTACACACCTATGCAAAAAACTCAAATAAGGTATAGGCCAATTACAGATAAAAGTTTAGAAAAATTTAATAATACACTAACAAGTAAATTATGTGATCAAGATATCTTTAATAATAAAAGTGACCTAAATGAGTTTTACGCCGAGTTTTTTGCAATTTTAAATACACAATTTAGTCACACGTTTCCAGTAAAAACTAAAACTATCTTTACAAAATTCTTATTTAGTGATTGGGCGACACCTGGAATTCGTAAAAGCAGAGAAAGGCTTTTTGAACTTTATGGTCTAAAGAGACACAATGTGAATAATACTACCTTTCACCAGTATGTTGCAAAATATTCAAAAACTTTTAAAAGAGTATGCAAAACAGCTAAAGCTATTCATATTAGTAATAAAATAAAATCAGCCGATGATAAAATTAAAACAACTTGGAAAATTATAAATAATGAGACAGGTAGGAATAAACAGCGCAATAACGAATTTAATTTAGAAACTGCACATGGCCCTATAAACACAGATATAGAAGTAGCTCAGGAATTTGAAAAGTTTTTTTCGAACATTCCTCATAAGACGACTGAGTCTTTAAATTCGTCACCCGCACTCTCGGCTGCCTTACTTATAAATAATGTAAAGGCTTGTCCGATGGAGTTTAGGTTTCGGCACACAAACCCCCAAGCTGTGATTAAAGCATTCAAAGATATTAAAATTAAGTCAACAGAAGATCTCTGGGGAATGTCTGTGAAGGCCTGTAAATCTATAATAGAAACCGTTGCGCCTTATTTAGCTTTTATATTTAATACCAGTGTAGACCAAGGAGTGTTTCCGGATCTCATGAAGCATAGTAAGGTAGCTCCACTTTTCAAATCGGGAGATTGCAAAGATCCTAACAATTATAGGCCAGTGTCAATTTTGCCAGTTTTCAGTAAAGTGTTTGAAAAGTTAATGCTTGCACAAATGCTATGTCACTTCAATAGAAACTCCATCTTTCATCATCAACAGTTCGGTTTCACCAAAGGTCGTTGTACAACTGACGCCGGTGTTACCTTATTGAAGAACATTTTCAACTCCTGGGAGGAAGCGCAAGATGCCATAGGAATCTTTTGCGACCTCTCAAAGGCATTCGATTGCGTAAACCACGAAACGCTTTTGCTGAAACTGGAACATTATGGAATTAAAAATAAAGCTCTTGATTTACTAAATTCATACCTAAGAGATAGACAGGTTAAAGTTCAGATAAACGGTATAAACTCATTAGGAGCTGAAATGACGATGGGCGTGCCTCAAGGTTCTATTTTGGGTCCATTCCTTTTTTTAGTCTATATTAATGATTTACCCCACTTACTAAAAAATCAACCACAGATGGTGTTATTTGCAGATGATACATCGTTAATTTTTAAAATAGATAGACGTGCACAAAATCTAGACACTGTTAATGACTGTATTTCTAAGGTTCAAAATTGGTTTACTCTTAATAATTTAGCTCTCAATGAAAAGAAAACTAAATGTATAAGATTCACTTTGCCAAATGTTAGAAGTAGCGATTGCGACATTTTATTGAATGGAGAAAAATTAGAATTTATTAATCAGACAGTTTTCCTAGGAATCACGTTAGACGATAAATTACAATGGGGCCCCCATATAGCATCTCTAGCGGGGCGACTAAGCTCAGCCGCTTATGCTGTTAGAAAGATAAGACAGTTAACAGACGTCGAAACTGCGCGTTTAGTTTACTTCAGCTACTTTCACAGCATTATGTCTTATGGCATTCTACTGTGGGGGCGGGCAGCTGACATTGAGTCCATTTTTATTTTGCAAAAAAGAGCTGTCAGAGCAATTTACAATCTACGTCGTCGCGAATCTCTTAGGGAACTATTCAAAAAGATTAATATAATGACAGTGCCTTGTCAATTCATTTATGAAAATATAATGCATGTTAGGAAAAATCTTCATCTTTTTAATAAAATAAGCGATAGACATAATTTTAATACTAGAAATAAAGATAAAATTGATCAACCTTATTTTAGATTGGCTAAAGTACACAAATCTTTTATGGGGTACTGTGTTAAATGTTACAATAAAATACCTAGGGAAATTTTAACACTACATGAAAGAAAATTTAAAAATTACATAAAAAATACACTTAGTAAACAAGCATATTATAAATTAGAAGATTATATCCAAGATAAAAATGTTTGGAAACATGCTGGTCCTGCTCCATAGTACAATGTAGGGCTTAAACAGAATCAAGCTGGTTGAAATTTGAATGCTCACACACTTATATTGTATTTGTAAAAGAGCTGTAATTTCAATATTTTGTTACATGTGAACACCATGTACCTTTTTGCTATTTTTGTTTTATTTCTTATTATTTTAATTTTTAATAATATTTAGTGTACATTTTCAAGGTACATTGCTTTCACATTATTTATTTTAAATGATGTAAATAAATATTGTAAAACATTTTTAAAAAGAGTAAGTATGGAGTTTCTTGCCCATTCTTCTTCATACAACCCACCTTTGCGAATGGGTGTAGATTCATTCCCATCCCATCCCATTTCCTTAATTTTAATTATGCGACGTTTAAAAGTGCCTCTTTGATGGCCTAATTGAAATAAATGATTTGACTTTGACTTTGACTTTGACAATGCCGATTAAAAATTGTCAGTTTCGTACAAAAGTCTAACAACTTACAACAACTGCAACAACTGTCAAATGAATGTTTTTTTTTTTTAATGAATGAATGAATTTTTGTAACTCTTTTACAAAACAAAAACTTCTGGACGGATTTGGATGAAGTATGCTACACAGTTTAAATAACCTGGATTAATATAAAGGATAGTTTATATTGTTGTAGCGGGCGGAGCCGCTGACAACAGCGAGTGTACTAACTAATAGGACCCTCAATACAAATATTTTTCCACATTTTTCTATGTACTTAAGTAGGTACATGAAATTCCATGTATTGTCTGACATCATTATTTTAGTGACGTCAAACAGAAAGCTCGTGGGTGGAGCACAATATATTAGTTTTCCACTCCATAAGCAAATAATTGGAAATAATGTTTATTCAGTTCAGTTATCCAGTGACCTGAAAAGAAACATTGTACCTATTTATTTAATAAGTGTTTTTAGGTCTTGAATAAACATGGTGGTCTATTTATAACTGACTTCAAAAAAAAAGGAGGAAGTTCTCTCAATTCGCCGCGAATTTTTGTTTTGTTTGTTCCCCGATTTTTCAAAGTAGTCTGGGCCAAGGCCAATATGAAAAATTCTGTTTTAGTTTGAAAAGGTATACTTTACAGATGGTCCCATGGTAATCAAGTCAGAGTCAGACGACTGAAGTGGGTCTTTTAACCGATTTCGAAAAAAGTAGGAGGTTCTCAATTATTTTTCTTTTTTTTAGCTAATTATTTTCATCGATAGTGAGACTCAGACGAAATATTCAATAGACCGAGATAGCAATCGAAATAATTATTATTGCACCCACGATGAGAATTCCTAGTGTGGGTCAACGGTTAAAAAAAACAATGAATACCAAGAAAGAACTGCTAAACGCCTTGAATGCCACTTTATCATAATTCAATTTTACCACGTTTTTATACACTCACTTTTCTTGTTTGTTTGTTTGTTTGTCGTTCCGGTTGGACTTTTGCAACTCAATTTTGAGGCACTTCCCGATAAGCTAGCAGGCTGAAATTTTGCACACGCTCTGAGTTCTGATGACAATACATGACTAGCTAAGAAACATCATAACAAATCAAATATGGCGGCCTCCCCAAGATGGCGGACTGGCTGTTTCAAATCCTCCCCCATGATATGGGTATCAAATGAAAGGGTTTGCTGTCAGGAATACGAAAAAAATAGTCACGTGACTTAAATCCAATATGGCGGACGTCCAAGATGGCAGACAGGCTATTTGAAATGCACACATATGATATGGATATCAAATGAAAGGGTTTGCTGTCAGGAGTACGAAAAAAATAGTCACGTGACATGAATCCAATATGGCGGACGTCCAAGATGGCAGACTGGCTGTTAGAAATCCACCCCCATGATATGGGTATCAAATGAAAGGGTTTGCTGTCAGGAATACAAAAAAAATAGTCATGTGACTTAAATCTAATATGGCGGACGTCCAAGATGGCGGACAGGCTTTTAGGCACTTCCCGATAAGCTAGCAGGCTGAAATTTTCAGGGTAGCTTCAAACCCGATGAACAAAGATAAAAATAATAAAATAATTAATAGATTTAAAAAATCTAAAAACCCACGTTTTTAAATGTCCTAAAAATAAGAAAATAACCCTACGGGGCTGAGAGAGGGGCCACTCAAAACGTGGGGGCGTATCTTTGCAAGTTACACCCACGATCTATACACGTCATGTAAATTATATCCCAAAAATAATCCCTTAAATAATATACGCCTCCACGTTTTGAGTGGCCCCTCTCTCAGCCCCGTAGGGTTATTTTCTTATTTTTAGGACATTTAAAAACGTGGGTTTTTAGATTTTTTAAATCTATTAATTTCATAATTTGGTTAACATTGATCAGTATATTTACATGAATAACTCGCTAATCTAATCTGTAACACACTGAATTCTTTCAGCATTACGTATTGACAGTTACCACTATCAGATATTGAAATACAGTATTCTTTATAATATCGTTGTTATCTCGTCAGGATTCCCAAGTTCAAAATGTGCGAAATCAGTTGGTATTTGGACTGTTTATCATTTGACAAGTCAATGTTAGTTGGGATTAAGGGGTGACGTATTGCAAAGATTGTGGATGTTTTGTTGTGGTTTTCCAGGGAACTCTTCTTCTTCTTCTTCCTGCTCTTATCCCATTCTACTTGGGGTCGGCGCAACACGTTTTCTTCTTCCATTCTCCCCTATCAGATGTCACAGTATCTATCGGAACTACACGCAGAGAAATGTCTGGCTACCTATTACGAGAACTTCTGGTTGCAACCGTGACAGCAAGACTCACTAGTTGACTTTACATTTCTAGTAATAAATACTAAGTAACTAGTAGAGATAACAAGGGCTTAGTATTTATTACTAGAAATGTTGTAAAGTCAACTAGTGAGTTGCAACCAGAAGTTCTTGTGTGTTCTCGTATACATTTCTCTGCGTGTAGCTACTCGTATGCTTCTGAATTACCGACATTTACGAATATTTCACACTAGCTGTGTCCACGCTGTTTCGACCACTGCTCGGCTCCTATTGATCGTAGCGTGATGTTATAAAGCCTATAGCTTCCTCGATAAATGGACTATCCAACACATAAAGAACTTTTCAATTCGAATCAGAAGTTCTTGAGATAAGCGCGTTCAATCAAACTAACTCTTCAGCTTTATAATATACATAGATAAAATTATTTAACACAAACTTTGTCCTAAAAAATTACAGACATTAACATTATATATTTTTTTTGATTTAGTATCAATTTAAAGTAAACAGTTAAACCTTTAAAATGGTACCATTTTATTATTCCTAAACTAGTTAGTTAAGATCGTCCCGGGTCGACGGCGCGTTGTGTTCCACGCGCGCCTCAAAGAGCGTCAGCAAGATGACGGGGCCCCCCCTCTAGAGGGCCAAAGCCTGCCGGGGTCGCGGGACTTACACCATTACCGTGACCCTGGAACGTAAAGGGCTAATGAAGGGCACCGTGGATTTTAGTCAGTACAAGTCTGACAGTTCCTCCCGCCCTGCCCTGGGTGGGAGGACTCGTATGATGATTTTACCACGCTAAAAAAAAATACTCAAGATCGTGCGGAATCGAAGTAACTGATTCCGTGCTTTTGCTCGCGAGTGTAGATTAGCTCTATGACATCTTAACTCATTATACATGTACTCGTACAATTTACATCTTAGTATCAGTAGATTGAATAATAAAATCACGCCTTGATCTTTGACGGGTCAAGTAGCTACAATTAGTGCCAATCCAATACTTAGAAACATGTTGGCAAGGATACAATACGTCAGGAGTTTTTAAATTATAGTCTTGAGTTGCCAGCTTCGATTTAATCAACTTTGACTATTAGAGATAACTGCTAGACACGACTCTTCTAAGCAGCTTCATATCGGTGCAGGACTGCCCCGCTTGGGCAGAACACCGCCGTGTCCTCTCGACGGCGATAGGCGGAGACCTCTCGCGCCCGGCATTGGTCGAGACCATACATTGGGAGGACTCATTTGATGATTTTACCACGCAAAAAAAAGCAGCTTCATATCACCGCTTCCTTCGCCTTGCACAGCCGGTGTTTCCTGGTAATGGGTAGCTCGCCGTCTGATCAATCATCAAGGACTTGGTCCGAGTAGACCGTGCGTTTCAAAGAGCAAACCGACGAAGCCCGAAAGGGTCAAATGCATGCCAGGGTTGCTGGAACGTCTTAAGTCCTTAAGGGTTACCAAGGCCCTGGAATATAAAGAAAAACTGAAATAATAGGGTGGTTCTTAGTCAGTCGAATTTCGACTAAGCCACCCTGTTTCCTGTCTTACAGTCCCTTGTGCGCATCCAGAGCTCGAGGATTCATTTGAGGATTAACCACAAAAAAAGCCCCCATGGATAAAAGTCAAGAACAGCCCCTAGATTATCCACCCTTCACCACATTCCTAGTGATTTAGCTTCACTGAAGTCCCCAGCAACATGTAACTACTTATTTCTCTGTTAAAGGAGTTATAACCAAGCTATTTACTTATGTATTAGCACGTAAGGTACGTAAACAGGTAATCAAATGATAATAAAAATATTAAACTCATAGAATAATCTATGATACATCAGTTCTAAGAATAAGTCATTATTAATATTATGATTAGACTTTACGACGTTCCTAGAACTCGATAGATTATATCTAAAATATGATTATTATTCTAGTTGATAATTGCAAATGTATGAGTGGGACTGGGTTGGCCACGTCTGCCAGATACCCAATAAACAGTGGGCCAAAATAACCACAATGTGGAGCCCTGACTCAGTGAGAAGTTGTCGAGGCAGACCTCGTAGAAGATGGCAAACATCCTTTCAGCCAACTACAAGGCAACATGTTAAAATTATTGATGATTAGCGGTGCGGTTTAAGACCCCAATCGATTCCCAGCTTTCTCGCCAACATAAAGCATAACCCGTCAAATTCCCCATAACGTCATTATTCATAAGTGTAAAGTCGAAACTCCAGAAATAGCAGACAATATTTTATTTTATACTCTTTGAGAAACTTATAGCTATTTTATACAAATTTTCTAATGCTCCCAGCGTTTTGGGCACTTTCCCCATTGTCAGCGATGTGGATGAATTTTTTTACGCCCAGTTTAAATTTCAATTTTAATTAAGTAATTTTTATAAATACCTATTTTACTTTTAATTTTAGTATTTAAATCTAGTGTGTATATATATTTTTTTAATAATTAATTAAGTTGGCATTAATAATTATGTAATTATAATTTAGAGTAGTAAAATAAACTTTAAAAATTTTCGAGGCATTTACAAGTTTCCACATTCTATATCAAGATTTATTATCTCTTACTAAGGTCACCACAAATCTTTCAAGCAGATATACAAAACCAAGAATGAACAGAAGCCATATTGACAATAGACGCATTGGTCTGACCCCTCACCTCGTCGCGTCAATCCGATGATGTCATTGCTATCAGTTCCCTCATTGACATCATGTACTAGTGATCTGCATGATTGTGTCTATATTTATATTTATGATTGTTTTAGTATATTTATAGTAGGTTAGGTTCTTATCTCAGTGGCGCTTGAAAAGGAAGGATAACCGGGTTATCAATGTGCTGGTACAAAGAGGGGGTTTTGCTAAATTATGATAACCGAACGGATCTAATAGAGGTTAAGTTTCGCTTCCCGAGGTGACTCTGTGGGTGGGTGATCTTTTCTGAGATCTCGTTTTGGTTGTTAGGAACTCCAACCGTGTTCTTTAGTACCTTGGTTGTTTCTGTAAGATAGATAGTTGCTAAAACATTTTCAATATAATATAGGTAGAGGAATACTAAGCTGATTGATTTTTTTTTTAAACTTTTTTTTACCTTTACAAAGTATTCAAATGAATCCTCCTATCCAGGGCGGGGCGGGAGGAACAGTCCAGACTTGTACTGACTAAAATCCACGGTGATCCTTCAATAGCTCTTCACGTTCCAGGGTCCCGGTTATCTGATATGACGTCTAAGACTGTCCCGCGACCCTGGGTGGTCTAAAAGCAATCTTAAAAGATTTTTAAATTTTACAAAACGGTTCATTCTTTCGATCAATGGTGTGGTTTTCCACAAGATAAACTACATACAATAATTCACGGTCAGCCATTAACATCCAGATGCTATTCCACTAGCCACACAGAATCATAAACAAACGTATGAAGATCTGTCAGTAATAAAATCAAAACAAAGTGCCATTGAATGAGATTTATATCGAGAATTGCGAAGTGTTATGTGTTACGGCTTATTGCTATTACTACGATACTACAATCGTACTTATTGTATCTCAATTTACCACATCATTTAATGTTATTTTTTATGATCTTCCTTGAGTCGGTGACACGCAGGGACCGGATTACCGTTATTTTTTGTATAACGTTACGAATTATCGTTATGGTAACGATAAAAAATGTACCGAAATTAATAACGATACCCGTAAGTCCGTTAACGTTACCTAATAACGAAAATTAGTACCGGTAAAAGTAACAATACATATACCGGTAATTTATATGCCTATCTCTTTCTAACGATGTCGGTTGCGCTAAATTGCGATGTAATTTATTTACAAAATTTTTGTCGCACGCATCAAGTCGCGTGTGATGTAAGTTCGCAACGTCGGACGCCGCCACCCCCATCGTCTTTCTTCACCAAAATTGGCAACTTCGTGTACCTAATAAAGTTGTTAATCTATCAAAGAAATTTGACAGATTGTGGTAACATGATGACCTTGAAGTGCTGAGCGGTGCTGTGCCGTACCTAGGTACCTATCATTATCACAGTCGATTACACGTAGCTGCATACAATTTGACCTATGCAATTTGTCTTTAAAATCTTTTCGTAGTGAAAGAGTAGGTATTTAGGGACATGTGGCCGACTGTAATAATGATTTCAGAAAATTATAAAAGCCCATTGAGTGTTTTTGAGTAGGTATAGTTCTGTACAACAAGGTGGGTCATCATTATCTAACATAAACTGCGCAGAACACACTTAGGTGGTGCGCTCGCGGCGCCCGCGCGCCCCGTTGATATCTACGTATCAGCGGGGCGCGCGGGCGCCGCGAGCGCAGCGGATGCACCGTCTTGCTTGACTGTCACTCACAGGCCGCAGCGCACTTCCGAACCTCTAAAAATACTTACTCAATGGGACTTATATAGTCGAAATAGATATTTTAATTTAGTTAGAATGACATAGTTTAAGTAGAAAGCTGGGTAGGTAGGAACTTACGTTTAATGTTTTATTGCACAACTAGTGTTTGCCCACGGCTTCCCTTGCGTTAATTTAGAATTTGAGAAACAATACGGATCGTGTAAGTGGCGCCATCTGGAAATTGTAATTGTTTTTTTTTTTCTCGGCAACAGCTCTTTTCTGTTTTTCGGGATGAAAGATACCCTAGTCCCTATATACGTGTCTATACTCCTAACAACGTATATGTATATGCAAAATTTTGGGACGATCGATTGAGTAGGAGTTTGCGTGAAAAGGTAAAAAACAAACATAATTACTCACTTGCATTTATAATATTAGTTTAGATCAATAATGTTATAGGTACTTACATACATAGTTTGCCTAGGAAACGTCCTTGTTTGAGCAACATTAATTTCAAAGATCCGTGTTTAACATAAGACTATCATTTTTTGGTCGATTTACAGTATCGCTGCAATTTGTTAACGCAATTGAACGTACAATAGCATTGCTCTTCCCTCTTTATTATTTATTTTATTTTACATTTATTAACAAGTAACTTATGACTCAAAGTGTTAGTAACAATATTTCTTAATCACTATGTTAGTAATCCTAATCTACACATTTTACGAGTACAGAAGTCTTTAGCAAACCGCATGATACCTTAAAAATAGCTTATTATTTGACTCGATGTTCGAAATCTTGTTGTCACTTAAAACAGAATCTATGCACTGGTTTGAGCACTAATTCAAAACACAAATAAATATAAAATAATACAAAAGATTTGGTCGCGGGTACGTCCTTTTAAACTACGTCCAGCTACCGAAGGACGGGCAGCAGCGTCCTTTGCAAACTTTCGGTGATCTTATTGCGATCCCCAAGCCGCCTGCCAAGCGTGGGGATTATGGCAACCCCCCCCCCCTCCCCCCATTATGATTGACAACAATAGCACACGGCCCCCAGTCACCAGCAGCTCCGCTACTCCTGGTCTGGGTAGCGGATCGGGTAACGGCGGAGCAGGGGGTGCTAAGAATCCCCGGCAGATGCCCCGCTACCACCCCCAACGGACTTTGGCCCTGGCAACACACAACATCCGCACACTGAGCACCGATGAGAAGATTATCGAGCTGGAGGAAGAATTGAGCAAAATGCGCTGGGATATCTTGGGATTATCTGAAATCCAAAGAGAGGGTCAGGATACGATAGTTCTAGATTCCGGCAACATGCTCTTCTACCGGGAAGGAGACCGTAAATCCCAGGGTGGTGTTGGATTTCTCGTCCGCAGGTCCCTCATCAACAACGTTGTGAAAGACAACAATGTGTCGAGTAGGGTAGCATACATTATACTCAGAATAACCAACCGGTATTCGTTGAAGGTCATACAGGTATATGCGCCGACCTCGACACTTTCTGATGATGAAGTAGAGGCATTGTATGAGGAGATATCCGAGGCCATACATACCTCCGAAACATACTTCACCGTTGTTATGGGGGACTTCAACGCGAAGGTGGGCGCACGGAATGGCGATGAGTTGAGAGTGGGGCCATTTGGGTATGGGCAGCGAAACCATAGGGGCCAGCGACTGGTCGACTTCATGGAAAAGGAAGAACTTCATTTAATGAACTCCTACTTCCAGAAGCGGCCATCCAGGAGGTGGACGTGGATGAGCCCCGATGGTACTACCAGAAATGAGATCGACTTCATCATGACGACCAAGAAGCGAATATTCAGTGATGTCTCTGTGATCGCCAAGGTAAAAACCGGCAGCGATCACCGAATCGTCAGAGGCACATTGAATATCAATGTGAAGCTTGAAAGGTCTCGTCCGGTGAAGTCCACGCTCCGACCTGGTCCTGCCCACATCCAGAACCCCGAAGACTTTCAACTTGAACTGCACAATCGCTTCCAGTGCCTAACCGAATGCGAAACTATGGACGAGATTAACAATGGGTAGGTGGAAACTGTCCAAGATGTGTGGTCCAAGTTCTTTAAGACCCCGCGCCGCAATAAGCCTCAAAAGTTCTAGAACGGAACCATCAAGTTGATGCAAGACCGGGCCGAGATGAGGCTGCAATCTTCAGCTGATATGTCGGAATATGGCAAAACTCAATAGACGAATCTCTAAATAAATGCGACGTGACCTGCAAGCCTATAGTGCGGCACGGATCAAAGAGGCAATCGAGCGGAACCAGGGCTCAAAAGTCTTCGCAAAGAATTCGTCTATTGGGCAAAGCCAAATGACAAAGCTGAAGATTAACGACGGCAGCATCATTTCGACGAAACCGGAGATCCTAAGAGAGCTTGACAGGTTTTACGGACAGTTATACACATCAACACGACAACCCAGTGTCGGTAAAGTTCGAGACGCAAGAGCTAAACCAACGACCATTTATATCTAGACTCCTAATCACAGGCGACCGATGTCTGTCAACACATTAGGTAAAAAAGTCTTATAACCGTCGTGACTCGACCACTCCTGTGAGTCTCCTCGTCGCACTGACCTTGAGTTAGCCAATCAGAACGCAGTATTAGCCAATCCCAATCTTAAATAGCCCGAAAAATCCAACTCGGATGGGCAGCGTTTGGGAAGCTACGTGATATCTTCTCATCGAGAATCCCAGTGTCTCAAGACAAGGGTGTTTAACCAGTGTGTGTTGCCAGTGATGACATATGGCTCTGAAACGTGGTCTCTGACTGCTGGCCTTTTAGAGAGACTAAGAGTCACTCAACGAGCGATGGAAAGAGCTATGCTCGGAGTTTCTTTGCGGGATAAAATCCGGAACATGGATATTCGGCGAAGAACCAAAGTCACCGACATAGCTCATAAAATTTGCAAGTTGAAGTGGCAATGGGCAGGCCACATCGCTCGTAGAACTGACAACCGATGGGGAAGAAAAGTTCTCGAGTGGCGACCACGGACCGGAAGACGCAGCGTAGGTAGGCCTCCCACTAGGTGGACCGACGACATCGTGAGGGTCGCGGGCAACCGATGGATGCAAGTGGCGAATTGTCGTTCGGCGTGGCGGTCTAAGGGGGAGGCCTATGTTCAGCAGTGGACGTTTTCCGGCTGATGATGATGATGATGATGATGATGATGATGATTAGCCAATCAGAACGCAGTACCCCGTCCCCCTCGCTTACGTCGTACCTCAGCGACTTGGCAGAATAATTTTCGTTAGTCAGATCGTGCATGAGGCGTCTAGATATAAATGGTCGTTGAGCTAAACTGACTCGACACTACACTGAGGATAACCCGGACATCAGCCTGTACGAGATTAGAATGGCTCTTAAACAGCTAAAGAATAACAAGGCGCCGAGTAAAGACGGAATCACAACTGAACTTCTGAGAGCGGGTGGAAAACCGGTACTTCTGGTCCTCCAGAAGTTATTTAATTCCGTCATACTCGAAGGTACTACGCCAGAAGCATGGCACAGGAGTGAATCTTCAACACCTTGTTGAAGAACTACAGGCCAATCTCACTTCTGAGCCATGTATACAAGCTGTTCTCAAGAGTCATTACGAACCGTCTCGAACGCAGGTTTGATGACTTCTAGCCTCCCGAACAAGCCGGTTTCCGAAAAGGTTTTAATACTATAGACCACATACACACGCTCCGCCAGATTATACAGAAGACAGAGGAGTATAATCGGCCATTATGTTTTGCGTTTGTGGACTATGAAAAGGCCTTCGATTCAATCGAAACCTGGGCAGTATTGCAGTCCCTCCAACGATGTCATATCGACTATAGGTATCGAAGTGTTGAAGTATTTGTATAGAAACGCCACCATGTCCATCCGACTTCAGGAAGAGAGCACGAAACCAATCCAATTGCAGAAAGGCGTGAGACAGGGAGACGTTATTTCTCCGAAACTGTTCACGAACGCGTTGGAGGACGTTTTCAAGCTCTTGGAATGGAACGGATTCGGCATCAACATCAATGGCGAATACATCACTCACCTTCGTTTTGCCGATGATATAGTCATCATGGCAGGATCGTTGGAGCACCTCAATGCTATGCTCAGCGACCTCAGTATCGTTTCCCAACGGGTCGGCCTTAAAATGAACATGGACAAGACGAAAGTCATGTCGAATGTCCATGTGACACCCGTACCGGTTGTTGTTGGGAATGATACTCTCGAAGTTGTAGACCATTACACTTACCTTGGACAGATTGTTGAGTTAGGTAGGTCCAACTTTCGGAGGGGTTCAGATTACTGTCGAGTCCACCATGAAATATCTAGGATTGGTGCTCGACAGCCGTTGGGATTTTGGCCCCCACTTTCGGCGGCTGGTGCCCAAATTGATGGGCGCAGCGGGTGCGCTCCCAACGCTACTACCCAACCTGGGGGGCCCGAGCATCGCCTGTAGGCAGTTATACGTGGGGATCGTGCGATCTATGGCCCTATATGGGGCCCCTGTGTGGGCGGCTGACTTGACGGCCCGACATATTGCAGTTCTGCGAAAACCGCAGAGGGGGATGGCCGTCAGAGTCATCCGAGGATATCGCACGATCTACGAGGCGGCTTGCCTGCTGGCTGGATCCCCGCCCTGGGACCTAGAGTCGAAAGTCCTCGCGACCTTCTACAAGTGGCGTGAGGAGGCAAAGGCGCGAGGTGAGAGACTGGTGCAGCAGCAAATTACGCTGCGCCGGTCGGCGCTTCGTGAGGACCTGGTGGCGACATGGCGGGAGAGGCTTTTACGCCCTTCCGCTGGTCTCAGTACGATCGAGGCGATCCAGCCAGTACTCGACGATTGGCTCGGAAGGAGGCACGGCTCCCTGACGTTTCGAGCGACACGGGTGCTCTCGGGGCACGGCTGCTTCGGGCAATACCTGTGTCGAATAAGCAGGGAGCCGGACGCTCGGTGTCATCACTGCGTCCAATGTCTGGAGGATACGGCGCGTCATACGCTGGCTGAGTGTGTCACGTGGGACGAGCCGCGCCGTGCTCTCACTGCAAAAGTGGGGAGGGACCTGTCACTGCCGGCCATTGTTAAGTCAATGGTCGGAGAGGCAGAGTCCTGGGACGCAGTGATTTCCTGCGAGATGACATCCTCCCAGAAGGAAGCGGCGGAAAGGGAGAGGGAGATCTCCAGTGCTCTCCCATACCGCAGCAGACGCACCGGGCGTCGAAGGAGAGCGGACAACGCTCTCTTTCGGCCTCCATAAGTGGGTCTAGGGGTGGCAGATTTGGGGACGTCTGCCATCCCCCACTCAAGTGGACCCGAGAAGAAGGCAGCGCGCAGTGTTCCGCGCGCGCCTATCTAAGTGGTAACGGGGGAGAACACCTCACCCCAACCGGAAGGGCCTGCAAGAGGCGGGCCGGCACTAATCCGAGGCAGCGGAAGTAACATTCGCACCCGCAGCTCCGGACGCAAGTGTGCGAGGGAACACCGGGGTGGTTTTAGTCAGTCAAGTCTGACATGCCCCTCCGCTTTTCCCCAGGCGGAGGAAGTCCTATGAGGATTTCCACCTCGAATAAAAAAAAAGGTAGGTCCAACTTCGAGAAAGAGGTCGCCCGAAGAATCAAACTCGGATGGGCAGCGTTTGGGAAGCTACGTGATATCTTCTCATCGAGAATCCCACAGTGTCTCAAGACAAGGGTGTTTAACCAGTGTGTGTTGCCAGTGATGACATATGGCTCTGAAACGTGGTCTCTGACTGCTGGCCTTTTAGAGAGACTAAGAGTCACTCAACGAGCGATGGAAAGAGCTATGCTCGGAGTTTCTTTGCGGGATAAAATCCGGAACATGGATATTCGGCGAAAAACCAGAGTCACCGACATAGCTCGTAAAATTTGCAAGTTGAAGTGGCAATGGGCAGGCCACATCGCTCGTCGAACTGCCAACCGATGGGGAAGAAAAGTTCTCGAGTGGCGACCACGGACCGGAAGACGCAGCGTAGGCAGGCCTCCCACTAGGTGGATCGACGACATCGTGAGGGTCGCGGGCAACCGATGGATGCAAATGGCGAACTGTCGTTCGGCGTGGCGGTCTAAGGGGGAGGCTTATGTTCAGCAGTGGACGTCTTCCGGCTGATGATGATGATGATGATCACCGGGTGCCGACCTACCTCCGTCGTCCTCGACGGACTACCTGACGGACAGAGCCGTCATCTACCCCGGTCACCGGGGAGAGTGGAACCGGCGAGAGATGTCGTGCGGTGTTCCACAGGGGTCGGTCTTGGGGCCGGCCCTGTGGAACATCGGATATGACTGGGAGCTGCGCGGCGACCTCCCCGACGACGTCAGCGTAATATGTTACGCTGATGACACGCTCGTCCTGGCGGAGGGAGAGTCGCATCAGGCGGCGGCCGACAATGCGACGCAAGTGGTTGCGACAGTCGTCGAAAGGACCCGGCAGCTGGGACTCGAAGTGGCGCTGCACAAAACGGAGGCCATGTGTTTTCATGGCCGCGTTAACGCGCCATGGTCTGAGTCCCACATAACGGTGGAGGGGGTTCGCATTGGCGTTGGGAGAACGATGTACCTGGGACTCGTCCTCGACAGCCGGTGGAACTTCAGGGAGCATTTCCTTAGTTTGGCCCCAAGGCTGAACCGGGCAGCAGCCGCCCTCAGGCGACTCCTGCCCAATCTCGGCGGGTCAAATGCCTCCTGCCGAAGGCTGTACGCCGGTGTCGTGCGGTCCATGGCCCTCTACGGGGCCCCCGTGTGGGCCCTGAGCATCCGGACGCGACCACTAAAGTTGGTCGCTTGCCAGAGGTTCATGGCTATCCGGATGATCCGGGGATACCGCACGATCGCCGGCGAATCAGCCAACCTCCTTGCCAGATTGCTGCCCTGGGATCTGGAGACGACTGCTCTCCAGCGCATTTATGAGTGGCGCGTGGAGGCGCAGCGCCGGGGAGAATTCCCGCTGCCCCGACAAGTCGAGGCGCGGCGGGAAGAGGTACGACGCGAGCTCAGGGCGGTATGGAGGGAACGACTGTCGCATCCGAGGTCCGGGCACGCCGCAATCGCGGCGGTAAAACCCCTCTTTGAGGAGTGGCTGGAAAGGCGTCACGGCGTCCTGACCTACCGCATGACGCAGGTCCTCACTGGACACGGAAGTTTCGGGAGGTTCCTGTGTCTGATAGGGAGGGAAGCAACGCCTGGGTGTCACCACTGCGAAGATCGCCCGGATAACACTGTGGAGTATACGGTGCAGGACTGCGCCGCTTGGGCATAGCACCGCCGTGTCCTCTCGGACACCTCTCTCACTCTTAGGCGGAGACCTCTCGCGCCTGGCATTGGTCGAGGCCATGCTGCGGGGCGAGACGGAGTAGGAAGCGGTCGCCTCCTTCTGCGAAGCAGTCATGCTCGTGAAGGAGGAGGCGGGCCGCGTGAGGGAGAGGATAGCGTCCTCCCTCCACCCCAGCCGCACTGGAAGACGCCCACGGCGTCGGACGTCGGCAGACGATCTCCGGGCACCGTAGGCGCGGGCATGCGGGTGGCGAGTAATGGACGACTCGATGTCCGACCATGGACCATGCCCGGGTCGATGGCGCGTTGTGTTCCACGCGCGCCCCAAAGAGTATCAGCATGATGACGGGGTCCCCCTCTAGAGGGCCAAAGCCTGCCGGGGTCACGGGACTTATCTCATTACCGTGACCCCGGAACACAAAGGGCTATTGAAGGACACCGTGGATTTTAGTCAGTACTAGTCTGACAGTCCCTCCCGCCCTGCCCTGGGTGGGAGGTCTCATTTGATGATTTTACCACGAAAAAAAAGAGTCGAAAGTTTTCATCAATATAAATGAATTAAGTCCAAATACAAGATAGCTACTATAAACCGTTGACGAGTTCCCTGAATTGTTCTTCGTCTTTATCATCAGACCCTTAATGACAATTACAACCCACCTAGGTGTAAAGTTCTTATCAATATAAATGAATTAAGTCCAAACACAAGGTAGCTTCTGTGAATCGTTGAGGAGTTCCCTCGACTGTCTCTCGGCTCCATCATCAGATCTACTCCAGATCTTTATTTAATTGTATTGCTTTAAAATAATGAAAAACTTACAAACGCACTTGTCGCCCCTACAATTTTAGAAAGCTCCACTCGATTTCGCTGGTCTTTCGTCATCAAACCCTAATTTCCTTATCATAGGATTTTACCTTTGAAATATATTTTTTCCAACGAAAAGAGAATCATCAAAATCGGTTCTTAAACGACGAGTTAACCGTCAGACAAACTTAAAAAAAAAAACTTTACCTCTGTACGCCAAATTTGAACTTTCTAGGTCATCTAGAACTGGATTATAGTTTTGATCTATAGGTCAGTCATAAAAATGACGATTTTTTGACGTTAATATCTAAATAACCGTTTGAGATATGTTTATAAAATTTGGTACACGTATTTATCTCGCCAATCTCAAAATATATGCCTAGGTTAAATATTTTTTGAGTTATGAGGGGCTAAAAAGTGGCTCCAAATGGTTCGTGTAATATTACACACTGTAAGCGCACCTGAACTCGGCTGGCCACGCTCTCGTGTGTCTAGACCCTATTAATTGAAGAGCAGTTTAAGGAATATTTGAGGAAAAATTGAATAAATATTATCCAGTGGTTAATCCGCCAACTCAAAACATACATTTACAAACAACATAATTCAAAATTGCTCATCTCCCAGTGACAATAGTGTAATAATACATAGCCTATTGACAGAAGCATATTATTAGGAATATTTGAGGAAAATTTGATCGGAAAGTTTTCAGTAGTTTAGGAATTAACGCAAAAGAAAAAACCCTAAAAAAATCCGGAACAAAAAAGTTGATTTGTCATCAGAATCGATCCTTTATCTCGAAAAAAATACAAAAAGAAAAAATATTCAATGTACAGGAATGACAGCTCTACGATTTTATTATAATTATGTATAGATATAGATGTGCAAGTAGATTTATTGTTTTCTTTAAACATTTTGAAATACTGATAAGCTCTGTTGCACTTCTTTCGGCCCATAATAGTATTTTTTAAACAAACAACTAATTATAATAACAGAACAACAGAATTAATCTAATAGAGATATACCTACTAATTTGGCGTACGCAATGTTTGTGTGACATCTGACTATGAAATGCGCGTATACAAGCGGCGCGCGTTACTAGCTGTTGCCGCTATGATTTGTAGAGCCGAACGAAAAGACGCGCGGCGCGGTTTGGCAACGTCGCACAGTGAATTAACGTTATTAGTAACGATAATTAAATAGCGGTAAATCCTATAAATTAACGTTATGTTTAACGTTAATATTTAACGTAACATAACGTTTATGTTTTGGTAATTTTACCGGTATTTGTTTGGTAACGGTAACCGTCCCTGGTGACACGATGGTATGTCTTCATATTATTGTTACGAGCTGGGTATCAGGATAAATTAATTAACACCAATTAAAACCAAATAAACTTTATTGACACACGAATCACTAATTAAAACAAACACTTAACACTACTCAACACTTATATACACACTTAATCACACGTAAAAGTCACTTAGAGATCGCTTCTAGTTCACTTCGAGTTGCCTCGATCGTAGTCAAAACCAGACTGACTCAGCTCGCCGATTGGCGCCCTTTTTATACCCCGGCCGGACCCACTAGATGTTTCTAGAAGGTGGTCGAATGTTCTGGAACCATCCATAGACTTCGACATAGTCCCATACCTTCTAGAACATTCCAGAACCATCTCGAAACATCTAGATCAGGGTAGAATTTTCTAGAAACTTCCTGACCAATCTTCAGTAGAATTGTCGAGAACCTTGTGGAACTTTCTAGAAGCTTATAGATAGGTCTTGCAATTCGATCGACGTAACATTATGTTACCTCAGAACTTCACCATTTAGACGGGTTCGTGGGTAATAGGGCAGAGGTCACTTCGTTTATAATGTGTTTTTGGTCTAAGGGCAGGATAGAAATGACGGGCCTTTTAGAGGGCCAAAGCCTCCCGGGGTCGCGGGACTGCTCCGGAACGTAAAGGGCTATTGAAGGACACCGTAGATTCTAACATTCCCTCCTGTCCTTCCCTGCGTGGGAGGACTCATTTGATGATTTTACCACGTAACAAAAAATGCAGGATAGGAAATGCAGCAGTGCCCTTGCAGAAGTTTTTGATAGCTATTGCCGTAGTTTCATTTACCAAGGGATATCGTATAACCCAGTTACTGGGTTGTGGATGTCAAATAGGCAGTCGCTCCATGTAAAATACTGATATTCAGCTACATTCGTTTCCACTGGAGGCCTTCCCCGGTTTTACTTGCAATCCTTTTCTAGACTACAGTGATAAAAATACCACAGTATAAAATCAATAAATGCCGCAATCTTTGGTATACAAGCAAAGCCAATGTTGACAGAACATGTCATATCTGAGAGAGCACCTATTAAATTGATCGATACTAGGTGTTAAATATTGCTCGAGACTTGAGCAACTTGAGAATAGTACTTCAAAACAATAACGATATGCCTAATTGCCTACATACATCACATTCACTCCCCTAGTATCTTTAGGATGGTAGGGTGACCAACATTTTGAAGGTCTTTTCGGGACATTGTCATTTTTGACATTTATAAAGTGACCATTTTTGCATTCGTTATTTTTTCGGCCAGCGTCCGGTCACTCAGTTTGTTTATTTTTTTTTTTTTTGGGGGGTGGCAAAATCATCAAATGAGTCCTCCTGCCCTGGGTGGGGTGGAAGGGACTGTCAGACTCTTACTGACTAAAATCCATCCGTGTTCCTTCGGATGCCCTTTACGTTCCGGGGCCACGGTATCCTGGATTAAGAAAAATCCGCGACCCCAGCAGGCATTTGGCCCCATAAGGGGCCCCGTCGGTGATGCGTGAAACACGACGCGCCACCGACCCGGGCTTGGTCCTTGGTCGGACGGCGAGCATACCCATTACTCACCGTCCGCAAGCCCGCTCCGCCGCTGTGCCCTCTGCTATTCAGAGGGACACGCGTTGGAGCCTCCACCCGACAGGCTATTCGCATACGGGCAAAGAGACCCCTGAGGCACAGTGCCTAAGAAGAGTTTTTGCCCGCATCCCAGGGCGCACCGGCCCGAAAAACTGGTCTTCCCCCCGGACGTATCCGAGAGGGAACTCCAGTCCACGGGCGCACGTGGAGGTTTCCTGTCTTAGCACCCCAGTTTGTTCATATGCTGCTTCATTTTGCGTTTTACTAGGCAACCCAAATATGCATGTCTTTATAAAGTCATGATAAGGTTTTCGTTGAGCAGTTAGTGTTCATAATGAAGTCAGCTGTAGCCTGATAATTTGATAAAAGTTCGTTACACTGTCTGCAACTTGATGACACACAAGAATGTTAATCTACAATTCTGCATAATATACATATACCTATATTAAACTCAATTACCACAATGTAAGACGGAATATCGCTTGAGGACGGCGACGGAATCGTATTTTTTAATTTTTTATTAAATGTTTTAAAGAAAATTCTTCGAAAATACATCAGGAATTACATAAACTCATTGTCATAATTATGTAACTCGGAGGTAGTATGTTATGGTCATGTTTGCTGCAGAACCGACGAAAGGTGGAGTAGGAAGGTTATCGGAAGGAGACCGCGTGTAGGTAAACGCAGGGTGGGATGCCTCCCGGCAACATGGACCGATGACCTGAAAAAGGTAGCTGGCAGTGACTGGATCAAAAAAGCAGGAGATCGTGCACTGTGGCGCTCCCTGGGAGAGGCCTATGTCCAGCAAAGGACTGCAATAGGCTGAAATGATGATGATGAGTGGGTTATGGTTGTCATTGAGAAATGATTGGGTTGAGAAGTGTTTCTTTTGGTGTATTCGGTATTTTCCCTAGCCTATTATATTTATATATTTTACAGTTAACTTCGGGCAGGTACGCGATTTTATGTAACGTAACTTATAGTGTACGTACTTACACATAAAATTTATCGCTGCGTGAGGTGTTAAACGTTTGCCATTACTTGGCTGAACTTCAAACACTGCAGTCGAGGTAGGGCCGCCAGAATGTGGGGATTTATTTCAGGATATATTTATATGCGAACCAAACTGTAGGTGTGCAATTTGAGGTAAAAGTCTGGCCATTATAAAGATTTATTGTCGGCATGCGATTTAATAAAACCAAGAGTCGTTTTCCAAAACGAAATGGCTAAATTTTATACCTGTTTCTTTATTTTTACTTTGTAATACGGCTTATATGTTTTATTATATCGCACTTACATGTACTTATTTTTTTTAGGTAATTGTTTTTGTAATTATTGGCTTGAAATAATTGAAACTTCCGCTGCGCCGCGCAAAAAGGTGTGAAAAAAACTAAATTTTCTTGTCTTTCCGTAATATTATTGTAGTGTATAACGTAACGGTTGTTGTCCGCAATTCCACGTCAACAGCGCGTATTTTATGTGCGGCATAATATTGTTAGCAACATAATGACCTAAATACACGACTGTACGACTGTCTATACAAGAGTAAAAATACTCTCAATCGTCATCATTCTTATAAAAATCCTCATTATCCCAGTTGTTCCCAACACGTGGCCACATCATCTGCTATAATAAAACCACGCTGAGTGTATGAGGATTAAAATAGCTCTTCCCGGTTTGATGAACTTGACATCAACATACCGCCGTATATTATGAACGTGTTTATGAGTTTGGAGAATACTACAAACGTGTATTTAAAAATGTCCTGTGTTCCATGAGTTATTAGTTTTTGTATTAGGGCTCATACAAAAATGACGTAAGCACTAAAGAGGGTTGGGGAGGTATCTCCTTCGCTTATTGTTGTTGACTTGGGGGCGTCTGGTTTTTGGTTACGTCAGCAATTCAGCTTTTTTTTATTAAACAAATTATTTTTTTAATTGTGCCAAATAATCTCGGATTTGCCGCGCAATTTTCGTAATAAAGTGGGACTTTTCTGTTTCACATTTTTATATAAATAGATTACCTATTTTATTTTTATTTGTGTTATTATGCCGACGGGGAAAGCTTTTTCGAAAACAAAGGATTGAAAAGAGACAACAAAACAGACTATAACGACTTTATTTTTTTTAATCGTTTGATAAACCCGTATTATTGTAATGCAATTATGTACCGATGACTTCACATGCTTATCAGACTAACAGGAAATATAATTTAGATAATGTTTCAGTATGTAGTTCAATGTCAGGCGGACTATATTAATACTATACCTATTTTGCTGTAAATAGGCATTAGAATTGTGACACCGCATCAATATCGATCCATTCGTTTAGGAGCTAGGAAGTTACAGACAGATACACAAACACGTGAAACTTATCTATACATCATACTATATTATACTAAATACTATCTTCTATACTAATATTATGAAGCAGAAGAATTTGTTTCTTTGGTTAAACACGCTAATCTCAGGAACTACTGGTTGTAACTTGTAATTGAAAAAATCTTTTTGTGTTGGAAAGTATATTTATCGAGAAAGGCTATAAGCTATAAAAAATCGCGCTATTACTAAAAGGAATCGCACAGTGGGTGAAATAGCAGGTAGCATTTCACCCACTATTAATATTATAAGCTGAAGAGTTAGCTTACTTGGTTGAACGCGCTTATCTTAAGAACTGAAACTGGTTGAAATAGAAAATATCTTTTTATGTTGAATAGTCCATTTATCGAGGAAGGCTATAAGCTATATAACATCACGCTACAACTAATAGGAGCCGAGTAGCATGTGAAACTGCAAGGAACAGAGGCCTTACCACGAGCTCTTCATGTTCACGTTCATGGTAGGCCACCAGGCCGCTAGTATATATATATATTTTTTTGGCCTAGTTTGTGTCCCACTGCTGGGCAAAGGCCTCCCCCTTCTTCTTCCAAACCTCTCTATTTTGGGCAATTTCTGGCCATGTCTGCCCCGCGAACATGATCAGGTCGTCACACCACCGCCGCGGTCGACCTCGACGGCGATGTCCTCCTTCAGGCGTCCAGTGAGTGACGATCTTTGCCCACCTCTCCGGGCGCATACGCTTAACGTGGCCCGCCCACTCCCACTTCAGCTTGGCTGTTTTAACTCCTACATCAGCTACTTTGGTAATGGAGCGCAGGGTGGTGTTTCTGATTCGATCCGTTCGCTTCGCACTTATTATGCTGCGCTCCATCGCCCGCTGGCAAATCTTGAGTTTGGACTTTTGTTGTTCGGTAAGTGACCAACTTTGTGCACCGTAGGTTAGGACGGGTAGGATGCACATGTCGATGAGTTTTCTTTTTAAGGTTATTGGGAGACTTCCCTTCAAATGCTTCTTAAGGGACCAGAAGGTCTTCCACGCATTTTGGACTCGTATCACGACTTCCTTGTCTTGTCGATTTTTGAAAGTAAGTATCTGACCCAAGTATGTATACTCATCGACATATTGCAACGCATACCCGTCTACCGCGACCCTACGTTTCGTGCTGTTGGTCATAATCTGGGTCTTAGATCTATTCATTGATAGTCCAACCTCAAGACTTGCCGTGCTCAGATCTTGGAGCATTTCTTGAAGTTCTGAAGATGATGTGGAGAAAATCACAATATCATCGGCAAAGCGGAGGTTTGTCGGCCGCTAGTATAGTACTTATAATTTCCTTATTAAACAAAACAATAAATTGTTAAAAAATTAAACACTTGTCAGTCGCTTCATACCGTGAAAGCATTTCTTTGAAATACAATGTATTTTTAACCTTCTGGTTTATTATGTTCTAAGTAAAGCACGTTGGAAGTTACCCCTGTGTATATTTTCAATATAAGTGCCTGAGTGCTTCGAAGCCAAGTTATTTTCTTCGTGAGCAGCCAGACGACCGTAAAAAAGGTTTTTACTGCAATAATAACATTTTATTTTTCTTAAAAAATAATCGTCGTCGATTTTATGGGACTGTCCCATTTTTTCCTTTTTATTGGTGACCCTACTAAAATAATTGTATTTAGGAGTGGACTAGCGGCCCGTCCCGGCTTCGCACGGGTTTACATGATATAATAATAATTGTAGCCTATGATACTCAGGGTGAGTAGCTTTCTTATCGGTGAAAAAAATTTGTAATCGGCACAGTCGTTTTTGAGTTTATTCATTACAAACATACACACTCACACACACACACACAAAAATACAATTATTTCCTCTTTATAATATTAGATCTAGATTTAAGTTTAGTACCTAAGTCTGTTTTTCTCCCTACCTTATTAAAAACGTTAAATAAGTGTTGTCTATCAGGTAGTACCAATTTTTTATCGTCGGATGTACTAAATCCGGAGGTGGCAAGTACAAATCCTAGTGGCCTACCATTCCAGTGTGGGAACGAGATGGCACTAGACGACTTATATAGCTCCGTCTCCTTCTCACACTAGAATTACTCTCGCTTTAAAAGACGTCATAGTTGCCCTGCAGCTCGCGGTTCGAATTTTTCTTTCCACAGAAAATATTACTCGTAATATTCTAAAGGCAGTTTGAAGATTACAAAGTACTTTCTGTACTCAGAGAATAGGAAAGTCTTCAACAAACAATGTAAGGGAAGCTGTTATCGTCATTATCTGTGTTATCATTGTTCTAACGTCTAGTTGTGTAAATAGCTAGATAAGTTTATTTTCTCGTCTACCATAACGTAGTGAACAAAAGGATGATATTAATGGTTAGATGTTGATTTTTCTATGATTTTTGAATGCCGAATTGATATCTCTGGACCGTAACAGCGACTCAACAGATGTAACGGCAGAGGATATAGGTACTTATTGGTACTATTGGGAGTACTTAAGTGGTTTCTTGAACAAAATCATATATTTTAAACTATCTTCATAATTAGACTCACTTAAATAAATATTTAGAGATATTTATGTACTGCTTGTTGGAGCCCAGTTGAAGTAACCTAAAGATGCGATTCCCTCAACTCACTCAAGAAAACACAAACAAATTGTGCGCGAACACATCTGGATACTTTTGTACGCGCACACCTAACCAGTGAACTCGTTATTTGTGCACCATATTGCAGTAAAAATGATCGCGTACAAATATACTGCACTGCACTGTGAGCGAACTTTTGTTCGCGCACAGCTATGATTGTGGACACAGAGGCTAAACGCGATACCAGCTTAGTACGCGCACTGCTGAAGTGTACCATAAGACATACTTTTAGCCGTCAATTCCATAGAGGCTTTAAGCGATAACATAATTTCTATCTATCTCAGCAATCGCGTCACTCAAGCGGTAGCATATCCATAAGATTGTAGGATTGTTGCAAATCCGAATTAGGCATCATAAATCATCTTATCACGGAACCCGTTATGTTCCTCATCCTCTTTAAATCCCGGACTACCCAGTTTTACCACCCACCACGGGAAGTCATCATGGGATACTGCATCCGTTGCCGAAATCCCGTCAACTGGGTTTAATTTCTTTATTCCTATTCCCTGCTATTACTGTTAATTTAAAAACTCTTTACGTCGGCCATTTTGTCAATTGTTTCTTTGTGTGTTGTATCCCTCTTGTATTCAAAATTGGAAGCCAGGTTAGACGGAGGAGGCTGAGACTATATTATTATTAGACACCGATTTGCGATGCGACTGACAGAGCGAAACAGGTTACACGTGGTATCGCTGATGTACCTACGTACGATGTAGCCATAATTACGTGAGCATTAATTTATTTGTTTTAATCGCTCATGTGTCGCAGATCGCGTCGCGGCCTAGTGTAGCTTCAGCCTTACACGCTCAATTTTAGTCGGGGTTCCAAACTATCAAGACAATTATTTTCTTTGGTAGGTAATTATTTTCTTTGAAAATAGAGTACAATTTAGTTTAGCACCTAAGAACAGCCATCCTATTATATTTCTATAGGTAGTGTACTTCAAGGACGTATGCGCTCATCAAAAAAATTCTCATAAACAAAATACCAATAATAACCAGCTCCCAAACTGCGCAAGAGTGTTTGACAACACACCGCTAACCAATCCGCCTATGCGAATGTTTGCCGAGTAGTTAGCACTAACTATAACTATTTGTGGACATTGCTTCCTGTTGTGCTAATGTCTTTGCAAATGATGGATCTTTTTTGACTTTTTGTTAAAGTTTTTAAAGGGCTTCTTTCAGGGTTTTAAAGGGTTTTTTCTCCCTGCTTCTTCTTTGTTTGTGGATGGACTGATTTATAATTAATTACTGTATGTTTTAGATAATTATTACGCATTCAATAAACCATAGGTGACTCGAAGACGATATAGTATTTTGAGTTTAGCTAATTCAATTTATAGTAATCGACCCTTTGATCTGAGAATCGCCCATTATTCTTTGCAATCCAACGAGATTACCTACATAATAATGTTTTGTGGGATCCAACCAAAAATATTAAAGTGGGATTCAAAAGTGGGATCCAACGAGAATACAACGAAAAACCTTGATTTGAACCCGGAAAACGATAAAATAAATAAGATTCAGCATTTATCCAACAAATAACATCTCCGGAATTATGTTTTCGATTACCAAATCTTCTAAACGTTCGTTAATTGGATTAAAATTAAATAGGCATGTACTAATGATTAATGAGCCCACTGACATTATAAATCAAAGCTTCTGTCAGCTCGTTTAAATGTGTTTATCTCGCGAACGGCTGAGCTAATTTTTATTCGGCACTGATTGGATTTTGAATAGACTTATTATGAGATATTGATTAGTTAATTATATTAATCGAAGTTCTTCTTCCTTATTAGGTACTTATTTAAATCATATTTCTAGCCTTAAGCTGATTATTACATAAAGAATAATGATGCTTCTTAACACAAAGAAAAATGATTTGGATTTTTCATCTATCCTAAATTCCTAATATTATAAAGCTGAACAGTTTGTTGGTCTTCTGGTTTGATCTTAGGATCTACTGGTTCGATATTTAAAATTCTTTTTGCGTTGGATAGTTTAACTGTCCAGAAACACTATATGCTAAAGAAAATCACGCTACGACCTTTAGGAGCCGAGCAGCGGAACAAAACGCGGGGCTAGTAGCTAAATAGCTAGTTAAACATAGGCATATTCGTTCATCGGATAATTTTCGAGATAAAAGCGGGTGAAACCGGTGACAACATCTAGTAATAGATATCTTTGCACTGGTCTACATACTAGGGGTCAAGAAAAACCTGCATCAAACAGCAATAAATAATCTCAGCATGTTTTATAACAAGGTCAAACAAATGTGCCCGAATTCCCAAGGTGTTTTGTCTAAATACAAGAACATTAAAACATAAAATATAACAGTAAATAATGTGTTATTGCTGCACGTGAACAATGAGCCGAATATGTGCATTACATAAACAGTGAGTTTGTTTTGTGTGGCTAGGAAATCCGCGATTTATGATTTGATAAGCTAAGCTGATTCCCGCTGCTTCTCCCGCTACTCGTGTCCTTTTGGTGGTAATAAAAATAGCTTTATTGATTCCTTACATAACATTAACAATTATAATTATTATACACAACACAATTATTACACACACACATTTACAGTTACAATTATTTAAAAAAAAAATATTCTCTCAACATGCATTTTTTATTATTATTATTATTCTATTTATTTTTATATAATTGACAATTAAAATTATTATTTAAAGATTTCAGTTATTCAGTAATAAAAATGTCATCAGTTTCATTATAATAAAATTAAGATTCAAATATCAACGATTGATTTGGTGGTAGCGTAATGTTATATAGCCTATTACTTTCCTCAATAAATGGGCTATCCAACCCATTTCTTTTTCTCATTTTGTAACAGTAGTTCCTGAGATAAGCGCGTTCAACCAAACTCTTCAGCTTTATAAGATTAAGAATGTACATTGCTAAGTGGCTTCGCACGGCGGCGTCCTGTAGAACCGGATGCAGCAGAATATCAGTATTTTCTCCACAACCCAGTAACTGGGTAATACCTAATACGATACCCTTGAGAAAACTGGTTGTTCTACTTTCAAGCTTCTGTCTAACAGTAACGACTATCAAAGATCGTCAAATCCCGGGAACAACGTCTTAACACGTTTTCCGAGCCACAGAGGAAACTCCCTTTGATAAATGGTGGCACTTCCACAGTAAGTGCGATAAAAACCTTGGAGGTGTTATTATTTCATCACCTTCAGACTAGGGCATGCACCCGGTTCTACCCGGTTCCGGAATACCCGGGTATACCCGGGTATTGGAGTAAGTCTGTGGAACCGGTTCTGAGAGCGATGGAACCGGGTCGACCCGGTTCCGATAAGATTGTTATAATTTTGCATTCACTGCATCGAATTGCTACGAAAACTGCTACAGGACGAAGGTAACGGCCCATTTTAAGCTTTCATTAGACGTAGCACACGCTTACAGTACTTTAGAGTGTAAGTACTATAAGAAAATGGTGAATATAATAATAATATTTTAGTTAAAATGTGCCAAAGCATCATTTTTGCGTTTGTTTTCGACATAGCTGCCAAAGAACGGGAACGCCGCAATCGCGGCGGTAAGACCCCTATTTGATGTATGGATGTTTCGGGAGGTTCCTGAGCCTGATCGGGTAAGAAAAAACGTCTGGGTGTCAAACTTGCAGGATCGCCGAAGGACACGGTGAAGCATACGTTGCAAGTGTGCCCTGCTTGGGCAGAGCATCGCCGTGTCCTCACGGAGGCCATAGGCGGCGGCGGCGACCTACCGCACCCGGCATTGTTCGATGCCATTCTGCGGGGCGAGACGGGATGGGAAGGGGTCGGCTCCTTCTGTGGAGCAGTCATACCGAATGAGGAAGTAAGCGCGTCGTGAGGGACAAGACAGCCCGGACTTAAAGACCCAGGCGCTATGGGAGACCTCCAAGACAATGGACGTCGCGAGACGGTTTCCGGCCACCGTAGGCGCAGGCATGCGGACGACGAGTACTGAGTGATTTGGCGTCCGATGATAGAGCATGCCCAAGTAGACGGCGAGCTACGCACGCCTCAAAGACCTGTCAGCAATCTGACGGGGCTCCTCTTAGAAGGCCAAAGCCTGCTGGGGTCGCGGGACTGTCTTATTAGATAACCATGACCCCGGAATGTAAAAGGCTATTGAAGGATACCTTGGATTTAGTCTGAGAGTCCCTCTCAGTCTCATTTGGTGATTTTACCAAGTAAAAATAAAACTTCCAATGAATGTAGTGTAAGGTATACAACAAGCTTTCATTTGTCGTTGCTTGCGATCTTTTTGCAATATATAGCGATAGTTTCGACTACCAAATAATGACGACAAGGGTGGCGCAGTGGCTGACCGATCGATTGGTGCGCAGCGTGCCGCGGGTTCAATCTTCGCACGGAACAAATACTTGTATGACCTACAATTAATTGTTCCGGGTCTGTGTGTTTCTATGTTTGTAAACGCACCCACGACACTGGAGAAATTCCTAGTGTGGGGCAACGTTTATAAAAAAAAATGAAGGGTAGGGCACGTCGTAAGCTTTTATTTGAAATTGCTCAAATTATTTTTGAAAATATTAGTTTTATAAAAACTTTAAAAAAAAAAAAATTAACCGCCTTCAAAAACAACCACAAAAAAGGGTAAAATAACCTACAAAATAACTTTTCTTTCGGAAGTCGGTGGCTTTTTTTTATTTCGTTGTCTTTTATGCCACCGACTTCCGAAAGAAAAGTTATTTTGTAGGTTATTTTACCCTTTTTTGTGGTTGTTTTTGAAGGCGGTTAAATTTTTTTTTTAAAAAGTTTTTTATTTTACTCTTTTTAGTTTAAATAATCAACCCAAATTCTTGTCAAAGACATCATTTTCTTACATGTGCACTAGAATTTGGTAATCCTTAGCACCGGTATTAACATCGCTCATGTACACAATAAGCTAATAAAAATCCCTATCAAAAACTGCTCAACCGATTTTGATAAAACTTGCAGTGTTCCCTAAAGTGAACTATCCTCGTACAACAAAAAAAGAATTTTGAAAATCGGTCCACAATTGGCGGAGTAATCGCGTAACAAACACTCAAAAAAGTAAAAATTATCACATCATCCATCAATAAAAATGCTCACAAAATAAAAAGTACTGAACCAAATTGGATGAAATTTTCATGGGACCAAACTGCATGTATACTGCATCGAATGAAAAAAGAATTACACTAATCAGACCAGAAACCTCGGAGTAATCGATGTACATACATAAAAAAAAAACATACCGACCGAATTGAGAACCTCCTCCTTTTTGAAGTCGGTTAAAAAGTGGTGATCACGTCAATATTTTTGGTTAAATGAGCCGATAAAATAAGAGTATTTTCAGTAAAATAACAAAAGTTACGATTGGTTTCGACTTAACTGCCATAGAATGAAGTTTTATTGCTATCTTTCTTTTGTCTGACCTGTTGGTCTAGTGGTTAGTGACCCTGACTGCTATGCCGGAGGTTGTGGGTTCGATTCCCACCCAGGACAAATGTTTGTGTGATGAGCACGATCATTTGTTCTGTGTCTGGGTGTAATTTATCTATAATATGTATGTATTTAGAAATATATAGGTAAGTATGTTTATCAGTTGTCTAGTACCCATAACACAAGCTATGCTTAGCTTGGGACTAGATGGCGTTGTGTGATAGTTGTGGAATATTATTATTATTATTATCTGGGTCAAAGTAGAGAGAAAATTGGAAAATTCCATAGTTATATTTTTTTAAATAAAACAAAAACTGTTAAAAATATGATTAATATAACTAATGAATCAGTATTCGGCTTGTCTCCAAGCTCTATTCACAATTTGCAGACGAATCCTCATCCAAACATTTTGTTCGCTTGGAACCGGGTAGAACCGGGTAACCCGGTTCCTACCGCCTCCAGAACCGGTTCTTAAAATTCTGGAACCGGACCCGGTTTTGCATGCCCTACTTCAGACCAAACTAAACTTATTCTCGGCTCTCCGCTCGTTTCAAAGCCCCACATAATGACGGACGGGCGATTCTCATGTTCCGCTCGGTATGTTTCGACGAACCTGTGCATTTCACACGATGCTCGTCATACGGCACAGGTGGAATACTAAGCGCCATTTTGTTTGTAGGTCAGGGTTTGCCTCAACATGTAGCATTTTATAGCTTTAACCTGAAATGTTGGCTTTTGAGGTAATTTAATTGTGAATTTGTGTTTTTTTTTTC
Organism: Agrotis exclamationis; assembly: GCA_950005045.1. NCBI lineage: Eukaryota > Metazoa > Arthropoda > Insecta > Lepidoptera > Noctuidae > Agrotis > Agrotis exclamationis. Next base: position 14,732,943 of record OX465438.1, read on the forward strand.
TAATTTACTTTTACGTACAGACGCTATCAAGCTACCCCAATCTGTAAAACTTCTCTAATAGATTATCAACTTTATCACAATAGTAGATGGTTTATGTTCGATTGGCAAAATTTGTGATGTTGGGGTAGATTTATGTACTCTCTGTACTCAATGAGATCAGTTTTGAAATTAAGATAGTGAAACACACCAACCAGCCGTCCTTACTATACCTGCATGATTTTGACTAAGAGATAAAAAATTTAGATCCCTAAAATTCATCAAAATACGTAAAGTTTATTATAAACATAGATACAGTTAAAGCAATATTTATTACCTACTTATTTGTATGTATCTTTAGAAAATACTCAGTTATAAATTAGTAAATACCCAGTGCGTATCTACATCAGAAACAAAAAAAATCTACAAGACTTGAAAACACAGAACATATAAAGGAGGTTCTGTGCTTGAAAATGTAGACGATTGCAAACAAAATATGATTTTACAAGCAATCTTCGAGATAAGATCCATTGATAAGATACAAAGATTTCAGCTGTAGGCCCCTGATTTCTGAGATTTTTTGTGATTCATTATGTTCCTTTGAAAGGTCATCTTGCCGGTAAGAGTTCAAGGTAATTTGTGATAATTGCTGAGTGTACATTTTCCTCCTTTGCTTATAGTATTCGTAGTTGAAGTTTCTTTTGCAGTATTAAACTATCAACAAAGCATAAAGTCTATAAGTTTGTAAAAATGTGTAAAATAAACAGAAAACAAAAAAACGCGCCAACAACAAAGCTTCGTAAAACATTTCTATGACTAGTGCCGCTATCTACCGGACATTGTCATAAGCAGGCAGTTAGCGCACGCAGTGAGCGAAGTGGAACAATGAACGTTACTCAGATCTCTGGTGGTACGATGTGTTGAAAACAGATGGCGTTGTATTCAAAACTTTGTTTATTTAAAAAAAATCTAATATCTATTTTCTTTTATTTTTCAGGTAAGGACGCGTTACAAAGTTCAGAAAATTAAAAACAAAATGAGAAGCAAGGCAAAAGAAAGACGAAAATTTGGTAAGTCCTGAATTATATTTTGATAGCAATTTTTGAGTGATAAATTAGTTTTTAATCATATTATTGCATATTATTATGTAAATTAGCAGCTAAGGTTTAAAAATATCTTATCACAGCTTTAAAATTTCTGGAAATTAGAGTCATTTAAATATTCATTTAGGATTGAATCGATATCGTGTACTAACTGAATCGATTAAGGATTTTATAGTCATTTGTATATCAATTTCTCGGTAAAGTGTCTATTAAAAAGATTATTTTCTAGCAGTATCATCTTTTTTGCATAGAAAGTCACGTAGGCCGTAATTTACACAAACCGATTTGAATGCAGATTCTAATTTTTTTACGTTTAAGTACAGTCACGCGCGAAAGTACGAAAAACATGCAAAAAAAAAACCGGCCAAGTGCGAGTTGGACTCGCGTGAAGAGGGTTCCGTACGATGTTACCTACCACGTTTTTTTTTAATCTGACCCAAATTGGTACGCACAATATTGAGTGATTTACCATGTTATTTTAATATTTCGTCTATTTTCTTGAATAACTTGGAAACTATTTATTTTAAAATTACAAAAAATATATATTTAAGATTGTCTCAACAAGACCTTTCATTTGATATATCACACGATGCAGTTTTCAATATTTTTTTTAATTTTCCCCTTCCCCCCCAAAAATTACCTCCCATATACAGATATGGACTTCTTATAGGTTATCCTATAATCTATAAGTAGAAAACTAATTCCTGTATTTTTTTCAAAATTTTAGGTTCAGTAGTTTCGGAGATAAGGGGGGGGGAATGGTCAAGCTTCGTCTATTTTTTTTGAATAACTTGGAAACCATTTATTTTAAAATTACAAAAAAAATACTTTTAAGTTCGTCTCAACAATACCTTTCATTTGATATGTCACACGATGCAGTTTTCACATTTTTTTTTTAATTTTCCCTTTCCCCCCCTCAAAAATTACCTCCCATATACAGATATGGACTTCTTATAGGTTATCCTATAATCTATAAGTAGAAAACTAATTCCTGTATTTTTTTCAAAATTTTAGGTTCAGTAGTTTCGGAGATAAGAGGGGGGGGAATGGTCAAGCGTCGTCTATTTTTTTTGAATAACTTGGAAACCATTTATTTTAAAATTACAAAAAAAAATACTTTTAAGTTTGCCTCAACAATACCTTTCATTTGATATGTCACACGATGCAGTTTTCAATTATTTTTTTTTAAGTTTTCCCTTTCCCCCCAAAAATTACCTCCCATATACAGATATGGACTTCTTATAGGTTATCCTATAATCTATAAGTAGAAAACTAATTTCTGTATTTTTTTCAAAATTTAAGGTTCAGTAGTTTCGGAGATAAGGGGGGGGGAATGGTCAAATTTCGTCTATTTTCTTGAATAACTTGGAAACTGTTTATTTTAAAATTATAATAAAAATATATTTAAGATTGTCTCAATAAGACCTTTCATTTGATATGTCACACGATGCAGTTTTCAAATATATTTTTTTTAATTTTCCCGTTCCCCCCAAAAATTACCTCCCATATACAGATATGGACTTCTTATTGATTTTCCTATAATCTATAAGTAGAAAACTAATGTCTGAATTTTTTTCAAAATTTTAGGTTCAGTAGTTTCGGAGATAAGGGGGGAGGGGGAATGGTCAAATTTCGTCTATTTTCTTGCATAACTTGGAAACCATTTATTTTAAAATTACAAAAAAAATACATTTAAGATTGTCTCAACCAGACAATTCATTTGATAAGTCACACGATGCAGTTTTCAAAACTTTTTTTTTCATTTTCCCCTTCCCCCCCAAAAATTACCTCCCACATACAGATTTCATCTATTCACGTCACACCTCTGTGCTTGGGTCACAGGAATGGATATGTGTACCAAATTTCAACCCAATCGGTCTAGTAGATTCGGAGATAATTCACTGTAAGCGACAGACAGACGGACACACGAGTGATCCTATAAGGGTTCCGTTTTTGTATTCGGACGTACGGAACCCTAAAAAAGGAACAGGACAGGAGATTATAAAGATTAACCCCCTTACTTATAAAAACTTGTGTTGCTTAGCTACCGATTAAATATCACCTGTCCTTGTCATTTCTATTTTAATGAATAGAGATGGCAAGTGACTTAAGAGCTATTTAAGATAAGTAACGTTTAATCAATGTTTATAAGTTAGGCCCTAAAACTTTAAACTACACCTTATTTTATAAATGGAATGTTTTCAAAAATACTTTATTCGTGTGGCACTATAAAAGGGCTTTTTAATTTTTGTTTCTTAGATGTTAATGTTTGTTACTGTAACCATTTAATTTTAAGTAAGTACTAAAATAATCATGTTTTCCTCTGAAATGACTAGGTTAACTAACATTAAATGTGGTTAATAGGTACATATTTGTTCATGCTATTTTAATATTGACCACACACGAAGTAAGACTGGCTGGTATTTTGTTTACGATTAACGCTATGGAAATATGAAGTACGAGTACCTAATGTAAAATTGTGGTCACATAAAAAAAAATAGCGTTACATACTTTTTCAGTTGTCGTTTTCGTTGTAGGGCCACGGTATCTTGCTTAGACAGGCCCGAAAGCTTGTGTGCAGTTGCTAATTTATATCGAGGAGAAATTATAAATATGCCTTGTAATTAAAATGAAACTCCTGATTTAACAAACAACCATTATTATAAACTATATTAAAATACTACAAAACTATTAAAAAAATCAATCACAGTTTATATCTAGGAGTTTATAGTCCGCTCCACTACTCGTCACCTGGCCCAGCGCACACCGCTGGAAGCGCAGCGGAGCGCACTAGATAACAATTTAATATAAACCTTAACCACCTTGATATACGGTCAATATAAGAATAAATTCCGACACGGTGCTCGAAGCGCGCCCTCAAGCTACCACAAGAGAATGCGCGCGACCGTATATCAAGGTAGATAAGGTTTATATACAATTGTTTTTTTAAAATGCGTTCCGCCACGCCTCCAGTGGTGTGCGCGGCGCTAGTGTCTATGTCAATACATCCAATTGCATTTAGAAAATGTAGTACCACGAATTTTCCGCAGTGGTGGCGTAAACTCAATGACTTCACGATGCGATGTAAGAAAACGTTCTTGATAAGTTCTTCTGTCATTGTTTTTCAGCCTCTTCTTTCTCCTTGTCTATCTCTTTCATTATGTTCCTGATCGCTGATTGATCATACATTGTAACGGGTTCTCCTCTTTTTATAATGGCCAGCTGAAAAATTAAAGTGAAGTTTGAATCATGCATAATGCTGGCTGTTGCCGGCAGATTCACCTGCATCATCATCATCATCATATCAGCCGTAAGACGTCCACTGCTGAACATAGGTCTCCCCTATTCAGCCGCATATTAATTTATCGAAAACTGTCCCCGGCATAAAAATATCGGGAGACTATGATATATCTTACCTTTCGCCTAGCTCCGTTTAGCCGTTTCGAGAACAAACATACATCCATTCATGTAAACATCCAAACTTTCGCATTAATAATATTAGTAAGGAACATTCTTCTCATTGGTGAATGCAAGCCCAAACAGATGGGCATGCGGGCGGCGAGTAAAGGGTAACTCGCTGCCCGACCATGGACCATGCCCGGGTCGACGGCGCGTCCGCGTTGTGTTGCACGCGCGCCTCAAAGAGCGTCAGCATAATGACGGGGCTCCCCTCTAGAGTAGAGGGCCAAAGCCTGCCGAGGTCGCGGGACTTATCTCATTACCGTCACCCCGGAACATAAAGGGCTATTGAAGGACACCGTGGATTTTAGTCAGTACAAGTCTGACAGTCCCTCCCGCCCTGCCCGGGGTGGGAGGACTCATTTGATAATTTTTTTGATCCGAGTCTTTTCCTCACCCATTGTTTATAGAACTGTTCGTTCCTCTTATTTCGTTTTTTTTTAGAAACTTGATCCTTATTATACCTATCGATTACTGTAGACCCTTACATACTATCTTGCTATCCTTCTTGTAGCTATGGCCAGATGGCTTACGTACGCGTCCTAAATATGATATTGGGTGGTCTAGGCCGTTATTCGTATATAAACCCACATTAGGGCAGCCGAAAGTTTGACAGTTAATTTTGATTCGGGTAACTTATAAATTACGAACATTAAGATATTGAGAAGCAGGCACTTACGTCCAAGTTCCTCTGACCACCAGCCCCACACTGTATGACCTCCAGTATGGTTCTGATGGCTAACTTGATGGCTCCTCGATCCGTCTTCACGACGTCGTCATTGTAGTGCTTCTCTAGAAACTCCCGCGCAGTCTTATCGTATTTGCCTGTTGTTGTCGCCTGGAGGAAGAGTGGGAAAGAAATTCTAAAAACAATACTGTCTGATTTGGTTGGAAGCTTCGATAGATTCTTCTTTACAAATGTGAGATTTATCAATAAACCAGCTATTCCCCGCGTTTGTCTCCCGCTGCTCAGCTCCTATATGGTCGTAACGTGATGTTTTATCGCCAATAGCCTTCCTCCATAAATGGAATATCCAACACAAAAAGATTTTTTCAATTCGAACCAAACGTTCCTGAGATTCTACTATACAAACAAACTCTTCAGATAGAATTTCTTTTTTTATTACCCGTTTATGTCCCACTGCTGGGCAAAGGCCTCCCCCATATCCTTTCACGTGCTCTTTTCTAGTGCCACTTCGGACCAGCCATCGAGGTACGTATCCAGATCGTCTTGCTATCACTTTTTGGGCCGGCCTCGGCGGCGTCGTCCATTCTCAGCCACACATTGAGTGCATATTTTTGCCCAGCGACTATTGTGCATGCGAATAACATACATAGAAGATTTCTGAACTAATAAAATCACGAAGCACTTTACAACAATCTGCCATTTGTATCCATCAGTTGACAGCCACTCACACGATAGCGTCGGTCCATCTGATGAGACGACTGCCAATGCTTTTCTACGCCATCAGTTGTCAGCAATGTGGCCTGCACAGCAACTCTTACTCACCTTCCACTCATAATAAATCCCCGAAGGTTCAGTCTGGAACAGATGGGGGTTCCCATCGTAGTCAAACCCTCCAATCAGGCAGGAGATACCGAAGGGTCTCCTACCATTGCTCTGGGTGTAGTTCTGTTTCATCTCAGCTATGTATCGAGTGATGTACTCTAGCGAGACTGGGTCTTCTACTGTTAGGCGGTGGGATTGACATTCTATTTGAGCTCTGGAAGAAAAAGAAAAATTCTGGAGTTAAAATTCTGTTAATGTTGTGGTGCCTTTTTGACTGATTAAAAAGGAGGAGGTTGTCAATTCGTCGGACCCATTTTTTTTTCGTTTCTTTTTTTAAGTAAGTAGGTACGTACGAGTAATTCCCGGATTTCGCTATGACGCTTTTTAGGGTTCCGTAGCCAAATGGCAAAAACGGAACCCTTATAGATTCGTCATGTCTGTCTGTCTGTCTGTCCGTGTATGTCACAGCCACTTTTTGTCGAAAGTATAAGAGCTATCCTGTTGAAACTTGGTAGAAAGATGTATTATGTGAACCGCATTAGGATTTTCACACAAAAATCAAAACAAAATAATTTTGGGGGTGCCCCCCATACTTAGAATCGAAACTCAACAAAATTTTTTTCACCCAACTCATACGTGTGGGGTATCTATGAATAGGTCTTTAAAAATGATATTGAGGTTACTAACATCATTTTTTTCTAAACTGAACAGTTTGCGCGAGAGACACTTCCAAAGTGGTAAAAAGTGTGTCCCCCCCCCTGTAACTTCTAAAATAAGAGAATGATAAAACTAAAAAAAATATATAATGTAGACCTCAACCAAAACTACCAACGAAAATTGGTTTGGATGAGATACAGTAAGCAGTTTTTGAGATATAGTACATTTTCAAAAACCGCAAATATAACTTTGCCATTCATACAAATACTATGAAAAACAAAGTTATTTTTATTGTTTGTGTATTACTTACTAATCTCAATATAATTATATCTCTAATCTATGCTTGCTGCTACGGAACCCTTCATGAGCGAGTCCAACTCGCACTTGGCCGGTTTTTTTTTGATCGTGATAAAATCATCAAATCAGTCCTCCCACCCAGGGCAGAGCGGGAAGAACTGTCAGACTTGTACTGACTAAAATCCACGGTGTCCTTCAATAGCTCTTTACGTTCCGGGGTCAGGGCAGCTCGTTAGTCCCGCGACCCCGACAGCCTTTGACCCTCTAAGGGGGCCCCGTCATTGTGCTGACAGAATTACGGAATTGTGAAATTACGCTATGCTGTTATGGTCAATCCACAGACCAACATCACCAAGCGCGTCTTTCTTTAGCCAGGAGCTATAAGCAAGCCTCACCTTGATATCAGCACCCTAGCATCAGCTCTTAACCCAGCAAAAGCCAGCACCACATGGTCATCTAACGACACAATCTTCTTCTCCGTTCTCGCGTCTTGGAGCAGTTCCACTGACTTCCTCTCACAAGCCAGGACTATAACGTTAGGTCCTCGGATGCCCACGACTGGGGATCCTCTCCTCACTGCCTCCTGGGCATATTGCACTTGAAGAAGTTGACCATCAGGGGAGAAAACTGTAATTGCTCTGTCGTAGCTCGCCATTTTTAAAATTCTGTTGTTTTTTTAAATTCTATGGTAGAAATATAAAAATAAGAATAAAGTCAAGATAAGTGATTAATAGATAAAAATATGTAAAACTTTCGCGAATGATTTTTGACGTTTATTTTGACAGATCTTTGGTCGGTTTTTGGTGTCATGTTAAAATGGCAAAGGAACAAAGCTTTTCTGTATGAAGTTTTTTATTAAATTAATGTGTTACTTCTAAGGCTTAGTGATAGTCTTTTTCGGGAAGGTTCGGTTCAAAATGAAGAATTGCCGCTTTCTTGTTTATACGACACATTTCTGCAAAATGCGCCAAAAGTACTATGTAGCATTTCAACATTATAAAATGAGACATAATATTCCCCGACTAAATAACTGTCCTTACCAAACACACAAACATCTGCATTAATTACGAATTCAAATTAAACCTTAACACCAATCGGCTCCTTGCAATCGCACTGGAAATTCTTCAATAAATCAGTGTTGCCAGTGCCGTATGTCTCACACACTCGTCGACTGCGTTTTATTCGCTGTCCCGGCGAAATATGATGACGTTAATGTTGCCAGCTGATTGATTTTATTGACTTTCGCGCGCTTTGAAGTTTGTACATACTGCGGTTGAAGTAAGGTGCTGTTTGTTATGCGGACTTCGTGAAATGAGGAGCACAACAAGTCTGCAATGTATCCGCGATTTGAGATTTCAGGAAGAGGTAAAGAGCCTTGATTTAAAACCAGATTTATGTTTAATCATATAAGTATAGGGAATTGGCAAGATTAGTGCGTAGATAGCGCTTAAATTAGTTGGAGAATTCGACTGGGATATAGTAAAGATGGGGAATGCACTAACTAATGGTGTAACTTGGGGTAAAATATGTCCAAGAAGTGGACACTGGTTTGCTTTTAATATTGAGGAAAGTTTAATATATGTTTTGCTTTCTCCTCCTTTATTTTCTGATTAATTTCGTTGCAGGATCCAAAACAGTTATACATATTTATTTTCCGGGACATGCCGAGCTTCATTGCCTCGCCGCATTTCTGGTTATCGCCATAGTAGATTCTGGCTTTCAGGAGTAGCAGTGGTTTGGGAAAAGGGCCGTGGTATTGATTTGAAATAGGATGAAATTTGAGATATTTCGGCCTAGATCTATAATTATGAATAAGCATCTTTGTCGAATAAATAATGAGGCTTAGAACCAACATGTTTGACGCATTTAGGGAGATGGGCAAAGTCAGATTTCAGTCCAAATCCATTAGCATGCGTATTTCCAAAATATGTGCCATTTTTATTTTGCTCGACATAACAGAGTTACGTCGTTATTTTTACGACTGGCTTGCCAAAAATGTAAATGAGAGTTCTTCTGTTATATCACCCTTATGACTCGTAATGGGTGGTCGTTTGGAATTTGAAACGATCTGTGTCAATGCCAAGGTTTTTCAGATATTTTACGTTCGTCGCTAAATATCTGAAAAACAATAGGTACAAAACCCATAGCTATTTTAGTAAAATTGATAGTTCAAAAAGCTGAATAACTTGTAATGAATCGGGACTGTCATACTCGTAGGTACTAACTAGATTTGACAATGTTCTTTCAATAGCCTTTAATATTCCGAGAGAAGTGATAAGACAGTTCTGCGACACCGGCAGGCTTTGGCCATGTCAGATTGCTGAACATGAAAATTTTTTTTAGCGTGGTAAAATCATCAAATGAGTCCTCCCACCCAGGGCAGGGCGGGAGGAACTGTCAGACTTATACTGACTAAAATCCACGGTGTACTTCAATACAATACCCTTTGTGTCACTTTTAATTTGTAATAAAAAATACTATTCTCACGAGAATCTCCTCATTAACAAAATAATATCAATAAAATACTACATAGCAACAGCTAAATCTCCATAATTTCTTAATCAAACATTGTGGCCATCAAAAGAGCTATTGAACCAACTCCTGTATCAAGGTTAATGGCATCAGACACAGGAGACCATATTCGTACCGCCCGCCATTCGCCAAATTACTCTCAAACTAGTTTACATACAAATTACTAATGGCTGCCAAGTTTTGGTAAACTTTTGCTGGGAGTTCCGTAGAATGTAGAATAATAAATTCTTTTCTCCGCTTGCTAAGCAGTCAACACTGCAAGCATTGCTAACTAAATCTGATGTCTATTTTTTGTGTTGTCTATAATCATCATGGATGGCATACCCTTTTTCCAATTACTCGTATGTTGAGGTCGGCTTCCATTCTTGCCGGATGCAGCTGAATGAATGAATGTCATCTTTTCTATCTGTGCATTAACTTACTATATACTAACTACTACTCAAGAATCCCCAAGTTATGGGGCTTCGATGCTAGGCCTACGTTTCCTAACCCTTACAAAGAGGAGGCCCCTGTCCCAGCCTGTCCAGGGCGAATAGCATAAATATAATTATATTATACTAGCTTTTGCCCACGGCTTCGCTCGCGTAATCGAAAATCTAAGAAGATTTATACAAACTTTCATCCCCTATTTTATCCCCTTGGGGGTAGAATTGATCAAAATCCTTTCTTAGCGGATGCCTACGTCATAACATCTACCTGCATGCCAAATTTCAGCCCGATCCGTCCAGTGGTTTGGGCTGTGCGTTGATAGATCACTATATCAGTCACCTTTGAGTTTTATATATTTAGAGATAGTTGTGTATCTTGTACGGAGTGAGGTCTTGTCCTAATGAATAGGTACTGTGTTACGCGGAACCCTAAGCGCTTCTCCGAAATGAACTAGACCGGTTTCAATAAATTGCTTTTATTATAGGACTGACAAGTTTTATTAAACGTTACCAACAAGATAATTAGATACGGAAATCGAGAATTAGTAATTATATTTATTTGTTTGCATTTTAGAAGGGTCTGGTTATAAATTATAATCTGTTCTCATTAAAATTGTATACCTGTCTCATTTTGCTAAAAAGGCAATTAAGTTCTTGTGAATTCTTTAGTCAATGATTGGTGATACTGTTATGGTATATCACAGAACCATGAAAGATTTTTCCGCCATTTCTTTTTAGGGTTCCGTAGTCAACACGGAACCCTTATAGTTTCGCCATGTCCGTCCGTCCGTCCGTCCGTCTGTCCGCAGCTTAGCTCAGAGACGCCTAGTACTAGAAAGCTGTAATTTGGTGTAAATATGCGGATTTTTTGTGTCAAAAAAGTGGTAAAATAAAATGTCGTAAAATATTTTTTTTTAGGGTACCTCCTGTACACGTAAAGTGGGGATGTTTTTTTTTTTTTCTCGCGTACCCCTTAGTGTGGGGTATCATTAAATAGGCCTTTAAAAAATATTGATAGTTTCTATTAACAATTTTTTGATAAAAAGATTCGTTTGTGAAATATTAAGCTTTAAAGTGCAAATTTTTGCTCGACTCGAGTGTCCCCCCCCTCTACCAGCTAAACGGTTATGTTTGGGGGTGTGAAAAAATTCACAATAGTAGTATATATAACGAAGTTTAAAAGAAAATTATCATGACTAAGTAGGCTTTACAAGTTTACGAGTAATAGTCGACCAACTTATAAAACGTACTTGGATTACATATTTTCCTAAACAAAATGTATCGGAGAACAACTGCAAATGTAAGTTTGTCAACTTTATTTTTACAGCTATAATAGGTAGTGGAGTGGAGTGCAGTGGAGTGGAGTGCAGTGGAGTGGAGTGCAGTGGAGTGGAGTGGAGTGGAGTGGAGTGCAGTGGAGTGGAGTGGAGTGGTGTGGAGTGGAGTGGAGTGGAGTGGAGTGGAGTGGAGTGGAGTGGAGTGGAAGGGAGCGGAGCGGAGTGGAGTAGAGCGGAGCGGAGTGGAGTGGAGCGGAGCGGAGTGGAGTGGAAGGGAGCGGAGCGGAGCGGAGTGGAGTAGAGCGGATTGGAGCGGAGTGGAGCGGAGTGGAGCGGAGTGGAGCGGAGTGGAGCGGAGTGGAGCGGAGTGGAGCGGAGTGGAGCGGAGTGGAGCGGAGTGGAGCGGAGTGGAGCGGAGTGGAGCGGAGTGGAGCGGAGTGGAGCGGAGTGGAGCGGAGTGGAGCGGAGTGGAGCGGAGTGGAGCGGAGTGGAGTGGAGTGGGGTGGTGGGGGGTGGAGGGTCGAAAATCGCTTGAACCCTTTTAACAGGTTCAAGCGATTTTCGACGTCCCTTGACACCTCTCAAGTTTTTTTTTTTTTAATACGTCATAAATCGTAAACCTTTCAGAGTTGGAACCAACTACAAGAACTTTTATATTATGTTACTTGCTGCTACGGAACCCTTTATGGGCGAGTCCGACTCGCACTTGGCCGGTTTTTCAAAGTTGCGCAAGTTGTTATGCATATCAATGACGTATGCATATCACTTGTATTAATCAATTATTTATATTATTGCTCCTGAAATTGTTTTGAATGAGTCCAAATCTTCTAAAGCGTCATTGCTTCTCAAGACGGTACATGGAGAAGGAATAGGATGGAATTTAGTCGGTCAAGTGTGACAGTACCTACCCTCCTTTTTTTGCCGTAGTCGGGTAAAAAGGAGGGGTTTTAATAAAATCTACTCCCCAGGGGGTTATAAAATTATGTCATTTATTTCGATGCAAAATTATGGCTTGAAGAGTACAAATTATTTTATCCGACTTATTATTTTATTCTTCAAGAACCTTACGCTACCTCCATTCAAGTCCAATCATTACATAATATACCATATTCATTCACATCTTTAAGTACCTGATGATGTAATATGTTTACCTACAATCTGTCCTTCCTATCAACTCATGCCCTTACCGACTAACCGTGAAGTTATTTACCGACCGTGGGCGCAGTGGGGGCGAGCGTGTTACCAAATATGCAGGTTTGATGCCCGGTTGATGTCATCGGTGGTATCGATACAAATGAGCTCATAATTGTGTCATTTAATGTGGTTTTGAGACAGTGGTCATTTTGTGTTAGAAAAGTTGACGCCTTCGAAGTTAGGCGCCTATTGCACAACATGCTGATCTTCAAAGTTAGAGTGACCTGGCTTATTGTGGGTAAACTCGTTCCATCGTAGGCCTTCTCTGTCACATTATGCATTTTTCTTTTAACTTTGACCCACGCGTGGGTACATCTACTAACATTTTTAACCGACTTCAAAAAAAGGAGGAGGTTCTCAATTCGGTCGGTATGTTTTTTTTTTTTTTTGTGTATGTACACCGATTACTCCGAGGTTTCCGGTCCGATTTGTGTAATTCTTTTTTCGTTCGATGCAGTATACTTGCAGTTTGGTCCCATCCAATTTGGTTCAGTACTTTTTATTTTGTGAGCATTTTTATGGATGGATGATGTGATGATTTTTACTTTTTTGAGTGTTTGTTACGCGATTACTCCGCCAATTGTGGACCGATTTTCAAAATTCTTTTTTTTGTTGTACGAGGAATAGTTCCCTTTAGGGAACGCTGCAAGTTTCATCAAAATTGGTTCAGCAGTTTTTGATAGGGAATTTTATTAGCTTATTGTGTACATGAGCGATGTTAATACCAGTGCTAAGGATTACCAAATTCTAGTGCACATGTAAGAAATGATGTATTTGACAAGAATTTGGGTTGAATATTTAAACTAAAAAGAGTAAAATACAAAACTTTTTAAAAAAAAAATTTAACCGCCTTCAAAAACAACCACAAAAAAGGGTAAAATAACCTACAAAATAACTTTTCTTTCGGAAGTCGGTGGCATAAAAGACAACGAAATAAAAAAAACAAAGCCACCTACTTCCGAAAGAAAAGTTATTTTGTAGGTTATTTTACCCTTTTTTGTGGTTGTTTTTGAAGGCGGTTACATTTTTTTTTAAAAAGTTTTTTAACTTCACAAACACCCAGATCCGGAACAACTACGTGCAGGTCATGCAAATATTTGTTCCGTGCGGGAATCGAACCCGCGATACGCAACGCAGCAGTCCAATAACTCAGCCATTACGCCAACTGTGGCGTGTGTTGACCTAGACTAGAATCAAGAGCAAACATCATCATCATCATCAGCCGGAAGACGTCCACTGCTGAACATAGGCCTCCCCCTTAGACCGCCACGCCGAACGACAATTCGCCACTTGCATCCATCGGTTGCCCGCGACCCTCACGATGTCGTCGGTCCACCTAGTGGGAGGCCTACCTACGCTGCGTCTTCCGGTCCGTGGTCGCCATTCGAGAACTTTTCTTCCCCATCGGTTGTCAGTTCTACGAGCGAATCAAGAGCAAACAATCTCAAAAAAAAAACTATGGTTGCTCTATCGCCCAGAAGCAAATATGAGACCTACGAGTAAAATGGAGGAGCTTAGCCAAACGACAGTTCTTAAATTCATTCTCGGGGACACGTCGAGCTTCATTGTCTCGGCGCTTTTCTGGTGGTTGCCACTGTTGATTCTGACTTTCAGGAGTTGCAGTGGATTGTCCCAACTGCTCTCTAGTGCCTGTAAAGTGAAATAATAAACAACGTAATTATTATCATGTCGAGTAATAAAATCAGTTTCATTAAATTGTTGTAAAATATTACAACCGATTCCGCATCGATCGTCATAACTGTGATGTAGCTTAACATGTCGATTTAGCTGGTTGACTGGCTGGGTATGGCTTGTTGGCTATGGTTTGCTGGCTATGGTTTGCTGCCTATGGCTGGTTGGCTTATGGCTGGCTATGGGTGAGCCCAAACCAGCATAATTTTGTGAGTCGTGAGTAGTGTTGCCAGGTTCGATTTGTTGAAAATCGGTACATGAGGTAGAAAAAATCGGGATTTAGGGTTGCAGATCGGGACAATAAACAACAAAAAAAATCTCAGTGCCCCGTTTCGTACACTCCTACTTAAATACCTACCAGCTGAACAACTTTGTGCATTTGAACGAGAAGAAGACGAACTTCATTGGTACCCCGAGGTTCGGTTTGGTTAGGATAAATTTTAGTAATTAAAATTAACAATAATACAAAGATAAAAAACAAAGTAATCTTAATTTTTTCGGAGATAGGCGATTTCGCAAGTCTCTTTGAATAAGACGTGCGTTGGAAAATAGTCTCTCAGATGCGACAGAACTTATTTGGAAACTGAAGTACTTCTGCGCAATTTTTTTTAAGTTTTGGTATAAGATATCATTGCGCCAGAAAACGAATGGATCTGCATCTTTCGATATATTGGGAGACCTTGGTGTCTCTCGACTTCTTATTTTACTCTACAATTTTAAATTAAAATTATCGTTGAATCGGTCATAAAATATCGTCGATACCGATATATCGGCTAACCCGAAGTATCGCCGATATATCGGTATCGGTATTGGATGCATCGCTACTTTAAACCCTGTAGACAGAAAAATCATCAACAATATTCTTTGTTTCATTACCTTTTATTTTATTGTATTTTGTCATAATAATATCACTAGATACTTTTAGTAAGAAGACGTAACAAACAAGAATATTCCACATCTCCCGGGATTTCGTGAAATTACTGATTTCCTCATTTCCCTGCGACATAATTATCCAAAGCCAATAGATGGCATTCCGTGTTAAAAAAATTACGTAGCGTAACTATACTTTTTTTTTAATAATTTTAATTTTTTACATTTTTTGATTAATCGGGACATTTAGCGTCCCGATCAGGTACAAATCGGGACGCGTCCCCAGACCCCTGAAAATCGGGACGTCCCGCGCAAATCGGGACACCTGACAACACTAGTCGTGAGTCGCAGAATTTCGGTCACTTTGATAGAAAAAGTATTTCACGGCACAAAATAAGTGGTCTGCACTCATGCACTGTGCCAGAACACGACATTTTGCGACTCACGACTCACAAAATGACGTTCGTCTGGTCTCACCCTAGCCCAGCTATAGCTTCTACTATAAAGGCGATATCTTTGCTAGGCGCTACAGACCCAAAGGTTTAAGAATCTATCTGAGCAATCTCTAGCCATTCACAGTTATGTCAAATGATCCTTTTTCATTTTTTATATAAATCAGTTGCAAGTACTTCCAAAAACTATAACAGCATCCATTCAATAAGCAGTTACGTACGCGGCAAGTACATGTCACCGTTAATCTCATTGAGTGGCGAACTTTTTGCTTCGCCACACTAATCTCTTGGCCTTTTAAGGTCAGTTGTCCGATTGGTGACGAAAAAATTAAATATAGATGGGTTCGTCATGTTTTTGTGAGTATTCGACTGTTGGTGGGCTGGTTACGTAGGTAACCTGGTTGTAAAAGTGGTAGGGTTGATGTTTTCGCGAATCTTGCGAAAGATTTACGACGAAATTCTCAGTGGTAGTACACCACTGAGAAAGAATCTAGAGCTAAGCGAAATGAAAAGTTGAGCGCACTACGCGTGGGTGAAACCACAGCTAGTGTGTTATATAGTGCTTTGTTTCTCCACGGCGAAATAGGGTTTCTTTATTTTTTCTTTGCCAGAAATTCCTAGGGGCCATACTAGAAATTTTTCCAATGTCGTAGGGGTGCGTTTAGAAACAGAATAATATACTTGTAGGTCATACAAAATTTTGTCCCGTGCAGGGATTGAACCCGCGACACGCCTTGTAGCAGTAGATTGCTCAGCCACTACGCTAACCGTTTTCATTCAGCGCTTTCTTTCTTTAAGGCAATTAAAATAAAGAAAATCGGTAACCACGTAAGTTCTTGATTCTCTTCTCATACAAGATCAATAAAGATATTCTAAACAGTGGCCTATCTTGATGAATATTAATCTCACGCACATCCGTTAGGTTATTCTCTCAAGGTGTGAACTGGCGCCGGCGTCGGCCTTTTCCCATTTATTAATAAATTTTTGTTTTTATTTAAATCACATCTTATTTTTAACTGGAAATCTAAGACAGAATCATAGCAACAATGTTTAGAAAAGGGGAGACACGCCTTTGCCTAGAACTGGGACAAGATAGATAAATAAATGTCAATAGAACTTAAAATGGGCCTAGGCCGGCCACGTCTTCCGCATCTCCAATGAGCTGTGGACCAAAATAACCACTTTGTGGAGCCCTGAAACAGCCAGAAGGCGTCGCGGCAGACCTCGTAGAAGATGGCGGGATGAGCTGGATAAAACCAACGATCAGTGGTCCACTTTGGCCCTGGATCGCGAAAACTGGAGGTCTCGGGCTGGAGAGAGTAGAGGGCTTCGTCGGGCAGTGAGATGAAGAAGGCCAGCAGTATCAGATATAAAAAAAAAATGAACATGGTTAATAATTATCCCGTTTTAAGTAAGTAACAGTGTGTAGTGGGCCATGTCAGATTAAAAAACTTTTGACGAACTTTTTTTTTCAGTTCATAATATTATATTCGCACATTTCTTCGGCCAGCCCTATTTAATCATGTGTAGTTAGTTTGTGCCTAATAGCGGCCATACACCATACTGCCTATCGTACAATCGGCATGACGATCGATTTGATCAAATTGGCAGTTCGTCCATATACACCATACACCATACTGCCTATCGTCCAATCGGCATGACGATCGATTTGATCAAACTTCAAATCGGCAGCAGTGATGCCAGCTTAGCAACTTTATAGCTAGATCTAGCTATTATTCGGTGACCGACAGCTACAATTTTATAAAAGTTGTGGCTTAACTTTTTAGCTACTGTTTTACCGACTTGTTTTCTTACCGGTCTATCCCACTGGTGGGAATCAGTTGGTAATACAAGTGAAGGTCGGAAAACATTTGCTTATCGTTAAGCAAATGTTTTCCGACCTTCAAGCGATTTTCGACCTTATTGACATTTATGCAAACACCGGATTTTAATGAAGGAGCAATGTTAGCTAACGAGAATGTGAGAAAAAACAAACTAAATTTTAAATGTCAATAAGGTCGAAAATCGCTTGAACCAGTTTTTTCCACTCCACTCCACTGTAAAAAGTGTCGTGACAATTTTTTCCGCCTAGCCCCCTTTCGCAACGCGCCATAAGGAACTTCGTTCCAAAAAAATAAACGTTTCGAATTGAGAACCTCCTCCTTTTTTTTACGTCGGTTAAAAAGTAGCTACCGAATATTAGCTAGATCTAGCTATAAAGTTGCTAAGTTGGTATCACTGCTGCCGATTTGAAGTTTGATCATTCCGATTTGATCAAATCGATTTGATCAAATCGATTTGATCAAATCGATTTGATCAAATCGGCAGTATGGTGTATGGCCGCTATAATAGCGGCCATACACCATACTGCCTATCGTACAATCGGCATGACGCTGCCGATTTGATCAGTTAGATTTGACCGTGTGTGGGCGTGGATTCCATCAAATTGGCATAACAATAGGCTTGATCATGCCGATTTGATCATGCCGATTTGATCATGCCAATTTGATCAAATCGATTTGATCAAATCGGAATGATCAAACTTCAAATCGGCAGCAGTGATACCAACTTAGCAACTTTATAGCTAGATCTAGCTAATATTCGGTAGCTACTTTTTAACCGGGGTGCTAAGACAGGAAACCTCCACGTGCGCCCGTGGACTGGAGTTCCCTCTCGGATACGTCCGGGGGGAAGACCAGTTTTTCGGGCCGGTGCGCCCTGGGATGCGGGCAAAGACTCTCCTTAGGCACTTGTGCCTAAGGGGTTTCTTTGCCCGTATGCAAATAGCCTGTCGGGTGGACGCTCCAACGCGTGTCCCTCTGAACAGCAGAGGGCACAGCGGCGGAGCGGGCTTGCGGACGGTGAGTAATGGGTATGCTCGCCGTCCGACCAAGGACCAAGCCCGGGTCGGTGGCGCGTCGTGTTTCACGCGTCACCGACGGGGCCCCTTATGGGGCCAAATGCCTGCCGGGGTCGCGGATTTTTCTTAATCCAGGATACCGTGGCCCCGGAACGTATTAAAGGGCATCCGACGGAACACGGGTGGATTTTAGTCAGTAAGAGTCTGACAGTCCCTCCCGCCCCACCCAGGGCGGGAGGACTCATTTGATGATTTTGCCACCCTAAAAAAAAAAAAAAAAAAAAAGCTACTTTTTAACCGACGTAAAAAAGGAGGAGGTTCTCAATTCGAAACGTATATTTTTTTGGAACGAAGTTCCTTATGTCGCGTTGCGAAAGCTAGGCGGAAAAAATTGTAACGACACTTTTTACAGACTGCGATGGAGTGGAGTGGAGTGGAGTGGAATGGAGGGTCGAAAATCGCCTGAACCTTTTTTTAACTAGCTATCGTTAAGCAAGTTAAAAAACAGGTTCAAGCGATTTTCGACCTTATTGACATTCAAAATTTAGTTTGTTTTTTCTCACATTCTCGTTAGCTAACATTGCTCCTTCATTAAAATCCGGTGTTTGCATAAGTGTCAATAAAGTCGAAAATCGATTGAAGGTCGGAAAACATTTGCTTTACGATAAGCAAAATGTCTTCCGACCTTCACTTGTATTACCAACTGATTCCCACTAGTGGGATAAATCAGTAAAAAAACAAGTCGGTAAAAAAGTAGCTAAAAAGTTAAGCCACAAGTTTTATAAAATTGTAGCTGTCGGTCACCGAATAATAGCTAGATCTAGCTATAAAGTTGCTAAGTTGGCATCACTGCTGCCGAATTGAAGTTTGATCAAATCGATCGTCATGCCGATTGTACGATAGGCAGTATGGTGTATGGTGTATATGGACGAACTGCCAATTTGATCAAATCGATCGTCATGCCGATTGTACGATAGGCAGTATGGTGTATGGCCGCTATAATTGTATAACGGTAGTGCAACATTTTTTGCCATTTATTTAATGTCACTCGTCTGTCACTTATCAACTGTCACTTTCCGATGTATTTGTTGGACATCTTTTTTTCTTCTCATCTCGTGGAGCTCTTGGCTAAAGTACCAGGTTACCATAAGCTCAAGGGGATATGTGTTTAAACACCTGCTCCCAACCGGTTTTTATCTTTTGCTGGTCTATTCACAATACTATTACTACCTATAAAAACACCACCTTAAACTCATGCACGCCTAGTACTTTTGCTGGTCAGTAACATTCTTCCAATTTCTAAGCTTTTCGCTGGAATTATATGCGGACGTTGAGCTACCCATTACTCTCGTAGCCCAGTTGCCTATTATCAAATAAGAAAAGGTGGAACTGGTCCCCATGCTAATTTTTGAAGTGGGCGAGTTGACTCCCAATAAATAAAGATAAGGTGCAACTGGTTCTTCCCTAACCCCTTGCGTCTGGGCTGGATTAAGGCAAAGAGTAAAGTCATTTTAAATAAAAAAGAACATAATTTCTACTACCCTCCATATCAAGCTCGCTCGCCTAACACGTTTACCGGTTATGTACGAGTAATAAACTAATCTGGATACAATCAAACAAGATATTCTGATCGCGTCGTAAAATATACCACTGTAACATTTTATGCATGTGCAACTTGAATAAATAAACTGGTACAGTCGAGTGTAACAATCATTATTACAATAATTAGTATTTAGGTATACTATGTATCTGGATTTTAAGGTATTGAAAGGGCTTTTGCTTGTAGCGATACTAAAATGCGTACTTCGCACCCTGCAGTACCTCTCCCATCATCTCCCATAACTGCTCTTACAATGGCATAGCATGTTATTTTTTTTTTTAAATCTTCATTATTTTTTGTTAATTCAAGACAAAATCATGTGCTGTTTCTGATAGTATACATGAGCCTTTACTTTCTATGAAGCGTTTTTTTCTCTATTATGTATCCATCCAATGCAATTTGGCATGATGAGTTATATAATAATAATAATATTCCACAACTATCACACAACGCCATCTAGTCCCAAGCTAAGCAGAGCTTGTGTTATGGGTACTAGACAACTGATAAACATACTTATATATTTCTAAATACATACATATTATAGATAAATTACACCCAGACACAGAACAAATGATCGTGCTCATCACACAAACATTTGTCCTGGGTGGGAATCGAACCCACGACCTCCGGCATAGCAGTCAGGGTCACTAACCACTAGACCAACAGGCCAGTCAAACAATGTTGTTGTGAAACAATGAAGGACAAAATCATTCTCTTGGAAGCTTTTTCTATTTGTATATCTATATTTTAATATTTTTAATGATAGTGACTAAACAGCTACACTTATCTCGCTTTACATATCTACCACCTGAAGACAAGACAAGTCTGTCCCGCGTCACACCCCGTTTAAAAATCCCATACGACGTTTCGCAACGTATCATGAAACAATCTTATAAGCTAACTCTTTGTTGAACTTATGATAAAATTGTTTTACGTAAAGGGCAGTTTGCACACCTGCGTTTTCTGCTCCCCTAGTACTTAACATGCGGCATGCGGTAGTGGACAGCTGAATTCAAAGATAATATCAACATTTTAATGCAGGTATTTACAAATTACAAGTATATGCGTTGTTAACATTCTTTCACTTTCGGAAGGGTCGTGTAACCCAGTTTTTATTCTTAGAATTTTATGTCTGGGTGCATTCAACCTTACTTATCCTTGAGGAAAGCTTGCATGTCACTTTTGAGACAATAATTGACCCCCACTCTTGCGCAAGATTTGCACGAATGTAATCGAAATCTCGTTTCAGTTGTAGCAGCAAAAGTTTACGATGATGCAAAGGGATGGAAACATGGAAACAGTTTTGTGGCTGTCAGATTACGGGAAGACCAGAGAAACGATAGATGGATTGAAAGATGATATGGCTAGAAAAGGAATGACTTATGGATATGACAATTAATTTTGAGATAAAGCAAGACAATCATCATTTCGATTGAAATAATAGGAAAATAGATAATACAGAAACGCTTTAGAATATAATGAAAACTCCATATCTGTAGTATTCGTGCATCATTCAGGTTGAAAAACTAGGTAAAGCACGGGTCCGCACCCCTTTTTGAGATGGATTGAGAATAATCAAAATAATTATGCTTGTTCCCCATCTAGATGCAAGGGACTGGTTAAGACTTGACTGACTAAAAACCACTCTGTTTCATCAATTGCATTTTGCGTTCTAGGGCCATAATGCCATTTTAAGACAGTTCCGCGAATCTAAACAACACTTTACTCAGTTCCATCCAATTCAGCATAGGTAAATCAAGCTTTCACAGACATCTAAACCAATTTTGTCCTCCCCAGTACCCATCTAATTAAATCACAGTACTCAGCAAACAGTTGCGACACCCTTTGTTACATTCAAGTTAGTAAGATCTAGGTGACTGTGTAGGATGATCGCCTGTCTTACCTGTGAGTGATGATCATCATTAATCTTTGACAGCTGGCGCTTGGATTAATGGTCCTGGGACATGAATCATAGGAGTCAAGGGCTTGCAAAGAGATATACCTAGAGATAGCCAGTACGATCATCGTATTAGTTTCGAAGAATAGGCAATTTGATTGAAAAAGTCTAAGTTCAAAATCATGCATACAGCATTCTTCTTGGTCTTGAGAGGGAGTGGGCTTAATCCTCTACGTTGGCCCAGTACGGATAAATCTGTCACACGTCTTCGAATTCTTGGTTTTAGGGTGTGCCGTTTTCCTCACGATATTTTCCTTCGCCATTTTTTAAAACAATGGTTTAAAAAGGACACAAAGTAATCCACAAACCCAAGACCTACAACTAGTAAGTTGGTTCCGCTACCACTGGGCCACCACTGCTCTCAAAATCATGCGCGAGGTCTTAATTTCCTGCAGGAAATTACCGTAGCCTGTGATGAAAGTAAAACTGATATGTTAACTATGGGAAAGTTCTACTTTAAAAACGGAAGTGTTAGGTTAGTAATAGTACTTGTTAAATACTCCATACGTTATATTACTATCCTTTCTATCATCATGTGTATCTGGAAAGGTTTCTCAGGAAGTGGTATATCAACAGAAGCAGCTTCATTCTGTAATTCACCATTAACCATTAGTTATTCTACCAAGAGTATTCTGGTTTCCCTTTCGACCTTTCATTGTCCTCTTATTAATATCACAATGCCATTTCCAAAGTCTATAATGGAGATGAATGCAGCCTATTACAGGCCAATGACCATGGGCTTCTTCAAGCTCCACCACAATACTTTGATGTCCATCTTCCGCATGCAGTCAGTTCTAGCCATCGAGGCGGCTGAAGAGATCATTTTAGCCTTTAGCAGAAACACAATCTGAATTGCGAATTAATTATTCCAAAGCTTGCTATTTGCTCAAGTAATAGAATCGAATTATTTCAATTCTGGCTAACTGTTCAATAGATTAAATAGAATAAAAATAGGCTGAAGTTTCCATTTAGGATTAGGACCCCCAGTTTAATGTCGTCTGTCATCGAATTCGAAGTCAACTTGTGATATCTAAACGGTTTTAATACAATCTAATCTATATATTAGTAGCAGTAGCATGTTCTCTTATCAAGCGAAAATCTATCATCTAATAAATTCTTCTCTATCTTGATGTCTTTGAAAACGAGCTCCATCAGAAATCTCATATCCTTTCCAATGATCTAGAAACCAAGAAATTTTATTACTATATCTTCATTTTGACTTGCCTGGCTTTTGACTGGCCTGTTGGTCTAGTGGTTAGTGACCCTGACTGCTATGCCGGAGGTTGTGGGTTCGATTCCCACCCAGGACAAATGTTTGTGTGATGAGCACGATCATTTGTTCTGTGTCTGGGTGTAATTTATCTATAATATGTATGTATTTAGAAATATATAAGTATGTTTATCAGTTGTCTAGTACCCATAACACAAGCTCTGCTTAGCTTGGGACTAGATGGCGTTGTGTGATAGTTGTGGAATATTATTATTATTATTATTATTATTTTAATGATCTAATATAAATGCCAAATGACATGCAAACTAACAATAAAACACACCAGCTTTGTAAGGTGATGTGGAAAATGTTTATCACTTGATAACTTTACTGCAAAGAAAAGTTTAGAAGGACCAATATCCAAAACCGTTATCTCTACAGTTTTCATGATGGCAACTGCTGCTGCTGCTGATATTTGACGAATATTGTCATGAACGTGTCTTCATCATTCCTGCTCTTCTCAGCTTTCCTAACTCCTGTCTCAGCTTCATCTTACTTTTACCCGCGATAGAAACAATATCACCATCATCACGGACAATTATTCGATCATTTGCTGATGTTGTTCCTTCTCCAAATTTAAACTCATCGAAGATTACATTACACATGAGCAATGGAACTTCTGGTCCCACCTGCCGTACGTCACCCTCCTCATTAAAGAAAACTGCACCATATTCGGTATCAGCGTATCATTGTCGCAGTCGCCTACTCGTAACCTACGCAACTCCTTACCAGTATTGTCGACAGCATTCCTATGTGCTGCTTAGTGACAGATAGGCCTAATGGGATTCATTAGCATTTGTGATAGACCTTGGTTAGTTTTTATGCCTTTTGAGTGAGTAGTTAGGAAATGGGAAGTCTTGGGAGGCGGTCGAGGTTACAATGTCGTAACGTCAAAGGCTTTGGAGCCCTTTAAATCTTTTAGAAGTTACGTTTTAAGGTGACTTTTCCGCTGTTATTTTCTTCGTTATTTGAATTGACATCTGAATTATTTGTCAATAATGTTGCGGTGCATTTCTGGCTCTCTCTCGCCACTGTTCATACCGTTTCTCCGAAGTTGTATGTGTCAGAACTTTTGAAGGCATAATATTGTTAATATAAAAAAATGTTTTTTTTTAATGATTTGGTATATTGCTTTTGACTCTCTAGTCGAAGACAAAGGTGACAGAGAAAAAAAATTAAGAGATATTGGTTGTAATTTTCTCATGAAACCTGACCAAACGTTTACAAATTCATAAAAACGGGCGCGTTAAACTTTGAAGCCCATTTCGGTTTGTGTCAGTTCGAAATCATAAATCTTTGCTCCAAAAACACAAGATTTTATGATAAACGTAGGAAGATGATCTGTTTTGCCTCTCGGTTAAATGCTAAATCAATGGAAGTACATGTTCATAATTGACGAAGATAGGCTTTTACTGTTTTGTGGGTAGATCGTTATATTTTGATGATTTATTGTTTGAACTTTTGACTAAATATAAATGTTATTGACAATACGATTGTTTGTTGGAATAAGTTTTCAATTTGAATAAATTATTAGCTTCCTACCTACTCGTATTAATTAATTGAAAAAAAAAATAAGATAACAAAATCACTCTCAAAACTATTAAATTTTTAAACTTAATTACCTAATGTTGAATATTGATTTAACTTTATTGAAAAATATATTTTTTTGCCTCTATTTAATATAAGGCAACAAAATAACTCCTATAACAACTCAGGATTAGAGTTGAAATTCGATTAAATTTCTCGTTTCCCTTTTACTGAAGTTTACAGGAATCGTAAAATACTAGAGGTGCTTACATTCGCAAATAGAAATCATGTGAATGAACTTTAATGTTGATTGAATTCTGTTTCCGATGCAGTGTGTAGTGACCTTTATGGGCCATAATTTAGATGGGTTTTCATTGTGTTTGTAAATGTTTATGTTATTTTGTATGAATTGTATTACTCGTGTCTGTTTCTGGGATAGAAAGGCTGTTTGCAGTCTAAAATGGAAGTCTGAGGCGCGGGCCACATAGAAAAGATGTAAGACGCAGACGGGGCGGAGACATGTCTCTTCGGCGTCTCTTTCGAAGCGGTCGAAGCAGATGACAACAGGGACATTCTCCAATTGTTGAGGATAATGATTAATGATTAAAAAATAAAATAAAATTAAGGATAATGAAAAACAAATTATATAAATTATTTGGTTTTTATCGATTTATTAAATAACGTTTAAATAAGTATTACTAGTTACAATGACTGCATTATTTATATTCTTATATAATACATACTTTATTTAAAAACTAAAATTAAAAGTAAAATATTTACAAAAATAACTAAACTAAAACTAAAATAATAATAAAAATAATTAATAGATTTAAAAAATCTACAAACCCACGTTTTTAAATGTCATAAAAATAAGAAAATAATCCTACGGGGCTGAGAGAGGGGCCACTCAAAACGTGGGGGCGTATCTTTGCAAGTTACACCCACGATCCAACGTGGCAATCACGTTGGATGGCAATGCTGATCCTTTGACCAAGAAATAGACCAGCCCTCTGGCCACACGAGGCGTCGACTGTGCGCTTGGCGATGTCTTTGAAAACTTGGTGGGCACTCGGACCCCATGGCCCTAGTGTTTCAACCCCAAACGGCTCAAATACATAGCTAGAAGTCAAGCCATTGTATTTGCGCCGTTTGAGGTTTTCAGCACCAGGTTTAAATTATTTTAATTGCATTTAAATTTAAGTGTAATCAAAATAATTTCTATATTTGTTTTTCATTATCCTTATTTTTTTTTATCATCAATCATCCTCAACAATTGGAGAATGTCCCAACAGCTAGTCAATAATATTTAGAGGCCTGCTGTTTTACAGCGGGCAACACTAGTGCCTATATTGTATTCTTAAAAAAAAAAAAAGAAATTGTTCTCAATTCTCTATGCTAAGTAGTTTACTTTTCGCTTGTCTCTATGGCAAGGTAACTGTTCGATTTCTGATTAAGATCTTTATCATTACTTTTTTAATTAAGTTTTTATGTGACTTTGATTTCTTTAAGGCTGTGTACTATAAATGTTTACACTATCAAAAAACTTGGTCTAAATGCTATGACATTTTTGCAAGGTTCACATTTTTCTTTTATTTTAAACTTGTACTTGTAGCTTGTAGATCATAAATATTTACTCCGTACGGGAATCGAACCCGCGACACGTTGCGCAGCATTCGATCGTTCAGTCACTGCGCCAACCGTGCCGTTTCGTAGATTTAAGAGGGCATATTCTGAAAGTTGGCAACGTCGCAAATAGTTGTCAAATATTAACAAGTTCTAATTAATTTAGCAATGTTATTGTAGATACCTACAAGAAATATAGCTCTGTAGTGCACTAAAAAAGATAAGGGAATGCAATAGTCGTATCACCGAATATATGTATAATTTTAGATGTAAGAAAAGTATTTGGAAACTTTCCAAATGCCTTTTTACACCTGAAACGGCGACAACAACAAATTCAGTGTTTTAATTGCATTCCTATATCAACTTTGTAGTGCACTACAGAGCCATATTTCTACAGTAAATTTACCAAATTAATTAAAACTTGTAAATATTTGACAGCTATTTGCGACGTTGCCAACTTTCTGGTTATGCGCCCTTAACGATTAGGACGTTTAGAACTTTATGTTTAAAGTTATAAAGTTACTGCTATTTATCGACATCTTTTATGATTTGGCTTCCCGGACACTCAAAAATAAGTCAATATAGTCACGCCCGTAGAATGGAGACCACGCACCGGCAAGCACAGCGAAAGATGTTTACTTACAAGTCTGAGCTTACAAGGTGGATTGATGACCTGACGAAGACCACAGGGACGTGCTGGAAGCAAGCCGCCTGGAACCGGTCCTATTGGAAGTCTATAGGGGAGGCCTATGTTCAGCAGTGGACTTGTCGGCTGATATGATGATGACGTCACGCTAGTTCCTGGCCTCCCTTGGTTTAGAAATCCATACGGTAATTTGTAATTAGTAGGGTCAGCTCAGATCGAAACGTGACGCTGCGCGTACATTTCTATAGAGCTATTCAAAATCTAACTCTATTTCCTACACGAAAAGATATACCTGTCACAACCAAGCGCGGCACCGCGTTACATTTTAATAGCGACTCAAAATCTAACTTTATGTACTACACGAAAAGATATTTTGAAGTATCGTTGCGTCACGTCGCGCCGCGTCGCGTCTCGGTGTGAACTGACCGTTACTTAAATACATATTTTGTGAAATCAATATGCGAAGTCCTATAGTTCACTTGTGTAGATTTTAAGGTTGACTTTCGTATATTTCCTACCTGTCCGTTCATTCCTTCATTTCATTCAATAAAGGAAAGTGCATACAACAAAAACAGAGATAACAGCTTATTAATTTATAACCAGCAGTTCAGTTGCGAAAGGCGTGGCAAGCGAAAGTGCACCGGTTTGTTGCAGGTTCGATGCCTGCCGCTATGCTAATGCAAGATTTATGATCTGGTCTAGGACTGTACTTGAGTTGTATTTGATTATTAATATTGATAACGGTCTAGAAATACAGGTTGAAACATAGTTGCAATCCTGAAATTAAGGAAAATCGTCATTCAACTAAGATTTTATTAAATAGATTTGTTATGCCACCTTAAAAATAATTATTTCATTAACAATATCATGGAAATTAAACTGTGTCCCATCTTATTCAGACGTTCCCAATACTTAGAAGGATCTTACAGAGGAGAGCCCTGTAGTTCCTGTCAATAAATAAAGAAAAGACGTTTATACAATACAGAAAAAAAAACAAAATTATTTAAAAGGAAAGAAAAATAACATAATAGAATCCAAATTATATTAAAAGGAAAACCAACAAAAAGAAAAAAAAAAGTAAACAATATTAGTCTTGTACGAGACCAAAAAGCCTTCATCTCGTGCTGCTACATAAAAAAAAAATTGACACAGCGCTGCGACATCTAATCTACTACCTCCTTCCCTCCTTCAACCTGCCATTCTACCTCGCTTTGCGAAAATCCCTGCATACCTGCTACCAGTTACCCACAGTCATTGCGTGAGACGAAGTGGTCTGATTCACTCAAACGAACCGCCTACAGTTTTAGTAACGAGGACATAGGGACGCTGACTCAGTAACACCCATGCCATTTTGATAATAATCTTGCATCTAGATAATTTTGTGATTTTATCTTGAATACTCTGTATTTATTTATTCGAGATATCGTATACTAAAAAAGGACTAAACTAAAATAAAGAAGTTAGAGGAAAATTCAACTGGTGAGCGCTAGGGAAGCAGCAAATATCAGCTGACTTTTCAGTGAGTCGGCAAACAGACCTTAGCACGAGTTTTCACTATTTTACTTTACAGCGTCTTTCCAGTATTTACAGCGTTTCTTGTATGGAAAAATGGAACAGCGTCTCTGTTGTACGAAGATGGAACTAATTTTTTCCTTGAAGTTAATGTCAAAGTAAGTTCCAGTTTACGTCACAATAACTGAAAACTCATGATAAGGCCTCTGAGAGCGTGACAACCAGTCGAACAAAAGACATATATCTAGTTTTTTGTTTTTGCTGTTGGCTAGATAATGCAAACAGCAAAAAAATGGATAAAACGATAAGGCCTTTTTGTTTTGTTTTCGAAACCTTTAAAAGCACCCGGACCTTTTGGAAAAGACCGGGTAGGGTGGGATTTCGTACTAAAACCACATGGAGGAGAGACAAACCTACTACACTATTCCCAAACCACAGCAACTTCTGAAATCCTGAATCAACAACAATGGCAACCACCAGAAAAGCGCCGAGACATTGAAGCTCGACGTGTCCCGGAGAATGAATTTACCTGTCTTGGATCCTGCAACGAAATTAATCAGAAAAGAATAGTGGAGGAATAGGAAAAATACGTTTCCACTTCCCTCCATGTCAAGCAGGAGACAGAATAAAGCACACATGGCGGAGAGAACCTAGCTCTTAAAAATATATCATCTCCAAACCATTATGAAGTTGAACCTAAGTTCGAAATGCATAAAAATCCTTGACATTTTTTTATCAGACAAATCAAGGTTCTAAGCTATATTAGATATTAGATTATCTATATCCCAGACTAGATAATTTAGTTTTGGTATTGTTTAGTTTCCTTTTGCATATTGTTACTCTTTAGGCCTCGACTAGAGTGAATGCGCGACAGCGGACGCGATAAGTGGCCTAAGCGTAACGCTTGTTGTTTATTTATTTATTTTAAGACTATGGAAGACTTACAGCTACTCGTAAATACAATGATGGTAAATAACAGTACGATAATCTGATAGACAATTACAAGTCTAACTGCTTCTTCTTCTCGTCGTTGGCTCGACGTTATTTGGCTGGCCTAAAACTTCTCCACCTCCACAGCGTTGTCGGTAGCAGCGAAGAGATCTATTTGGCTGCATGTTTTTGGGCTAAGAGGGCAAGTTAGGAGGAGGTGAAGCACGGTTTGTGCTGAAAAAGGTAGACGTTTTCCACATAGGGTGGAACAATCGACTTTCGCTTACTGATAATACACACATCAAAAGTGTCTAGGGATCAACATATATTTTTGCAATAACTTTTCTCCTGATTGATATTAATTAAAATTTTCTTTAAGGATTCATCAAATAAAGTGTTTTCGTTTGTCACAGTAACGATAAACCAAGTCACCTTTGCATTAATAAAGAAATTTGCCATTTTCCTAATAAAGGGATTTTTGACATTTGAACCACTAACACAAAAGTTCGAAAAAAAGACTGAAATAACAGTTTTCTTTAAAATTTTATTGGGTAACTTAAACAATTAATAATCCGTGTTTCTACCGCGAACACTAACAACACAAGAACATCGGTTTGGCATACTCAAAATGAGTTCATCCAAATCACGCTGTGGAATGGCCGCCCATGTTCGTTGCAACAACAAAAAAAGGTCTTCTTGCGACTGGATACCCTCCATATTCGGCAGAGCTCTTCTCTGTAGCATATCCCATGCATGCTCAATCGGATTCAAGTCTGGCGACTGAGCAGGCCAGGGCAGGACATTGATGTTAGCTGCGGCGAGAGTCTGTCTTACAACTCTTGCGGTGTGCGGTCGTGCATTATCATGCATTAACTGAAATAAGGGACCGATTTGCACTTGTAGAGGAACGATGACGTCTGATACAATCGTCTCAGCATAAATTTGAGCGTTGAGGTTGCCTCTGATTCAAATCAACTCAGTTCTTCCGCCGATCCAAATACCCGCCCATACCATGATGGTTCCACCACTATAAGGATGGACTTCCTGGCAGGATTTTAATCGCTGTTGGCGTCCAGGGGTTCTCCAGTGTCGTATACGTCTTGTATCCGGTCTCATACCGAAACGAGACTCATCAGAAAAGCACACGAAACGCCATTGTTCTTCTGCCCAATTTCTGTGTTCAAGAGCCCATTGATATCGAATCCTACGATTGTGCATTGCTATAGGTGGTACCCGTAGCGGTCTTCGGGAATGAAGGTTCACTTCATGCAAGCGGTTTCTGACTGTTTGGTCGCTAATTAAGTTCCCTGAAGAGTGATGAAGCCTCACGGCTAACATCATGGCGGTTATCGTTGCTCTTCGAGTTAAGATTTGAATGTATCGGTCTTGTCTCCGTGTGGTGCAGCGATACCGTCCTCCATGGCGCTCAGCCACGGTACCAGTGCTTCGGTAACGTGTCCAAAGTCGACTGATAACACTCTGACTTGTATTCAGAGCTAAAGCCACAGTACGTTGCCGGGAACCAGCTTCTATCATTCCCACGGCTCTGAGCATTTCTTCCCTGCTTAAATGACGTCGCCGCTCCATAATAACGTTGGTTTTAATCAGTAGTAGGGAAACAGTAGCACTAATAATGTCTTCAATGCGTTGTATGTTTTTATAGGGAAAATATTGACAGCTGATTTTCATCTTTTACTCGAATTTGATTCACAGTTCCTGATTCAAATTATGAAATGCACCAAAAAGGATCCATATAAATTTATAAAATCATAAATTTATTACAAAGCCACATCTCAATCTCAAGAAATCCGCATAAAAATGCTTGATCCCTAGACACTTTTGATGTGTGTACATAGTTCTGCATAGTTCTTTTAAAGTCAAGAGAGCGTGTCGGCATATGGATTTGGAAAATTGTATAAATTATACCTAATTATTGTTATAATTGAAAAAAACTCTGTGCAAGAATTACTCGTATAATCATTTCACTGTCGACAAATCGCTCTCGCTTACGTACCCGCGGACGCTTATCACTGTGGACAAGGTCTTAGTGTTTCCGTCGAGGCTGTCCGCTTGCGACAGAGGAAGCATTTCAGACACGTTGCAGACTAAATTCTAGACTAGACTTAATATTTGTCTAGATAGATTACTTCACATAATGTCACTCTTGCCGAGGCAGGCTGCTTTTCGAATCGCCTACACGATACTAAATAGGGCTGTCAACACGACATTGGTGTTTATGATTACATATTTGACGGCATTGTTGGTACAGTAGCTGGCGAGCGACCGACTCCTGCGCAGCGTGACGCTCTTGCGATCCCCGGAGGGAACAAATATTTGTATGACCTACAAGTAGTGTTTTCGGGTTTGTTTGTTTGTTTGTGTATGTGAGTTTCTATGTTTCTAAACGCACCCACAATACAAGAGAAATTCCTAGTGTGAGCAAAGATTAATAAACAAAAACATCGACTGCTGTATTTCCAATTTTAACCGTTGAAACATCTAAGTTGGGGGCACTTTATTAAAATACAGACCACCTTAAACTGATGTCAGCCTAGTACTTTTTGTTAAGGGCGCATAACCAGAAACTTGGCAACGTCGCAAATAGCTGTCAAATATTTACAAGTTTAAATTAATTTGGTAAATTTACTGTATGAAAATAAGAAATATGGCTCTGTAGTGCACTAAAACATTGATTAGGGAATGCAATAATATCGTAACACCGAATATATGGTTTTAGATGTAAAAAAAGTATTTGGAAACTTCCCAAATGCTTTTTTATACCTGAAACGGTTACAACATCAAATTCAGTGTTTTAATTGCATTCATATAACAATGTTTTAGTGCACTACAGAGCCATATTTCTTATTTCCATACAGTAATATTGCTAAATTAATTAAAACTTGTTAATATTTGACAACTATTTGCGACGTTGCCAATTTTCAGAATATGCGCTCTTAACCTTTAGTTTTGGTAACAATCGGGATTTTTTCCCCGTTTGTTACCAGTGGGTATAATCGGTTTTTTTTCCGTTTGTCGCTAGTGGTAACAAATGGGAAGACCGTGTTTCCCACTCGCGACAATCTTAAGAGGTAACTAACAAAATGTACTAGGCTAGCATGAGTTCTAGAACGTTTAAACCCTTGCGATTCAAATTATGACGTAAGCCTTCATCTGAATGAATGAATTATTTGAGTTCAGAATTGACCTTATTAAGCAACTGAATGAGATTAAATTCTTAGAATTTCGTCTCTTTGTGGAGTATTTTTGTAAACACTTCTGACCGCAAATAATCACATGTTTTATTTTAAAACCTGTTTTTATTGAATTGAAACTAAAACAACTGTCATTGAGTTCTTATTAATATTTATTATTCATTCATTTGTTATTAACTTTACTGAAAAAACATGTCTGAAATGACGAATTGTTTGTTCAGATGAATCTTATGTTGTTTCTACTTGTTGTGTTGTTGAGGTGTCATCGTTGAAAGTACAGGCTTGGCAGTTCTAAGATTTGCATTTACAAAACTTTTTTCATGTAGGTTAGATGATTCGCTCATCATTAGCATCTGTGTCTTTATTCTGATCTGCACCTTATACTTTGATTTGTCACTATAAATGCTGTTTACAAGCTGCTGAACTTCTTTTTACTTTCTTGTAACTTTCCTTTTCCGCCTCTTCTTTTATACCTCATCATCTTCATCATTGATAGAACATGGATCAAGGGTCGCTACATTCACTTCATTCCTTCTCTCAGCTGATTGATTATTTGGGCCTCTACAGGGTCTAGTTCGTGGGGCCTTGGAGTCTACATCCTTTTTCGTGGAAAATTCTTCGAATTTGTTCTTTCACACTGGATGGTACGTACGGAAGGGACTGGGGGAAAGGGTATAGCCCTTTCAAATCTAAAACATTCTTAAACACCATTTTCAAAATCAGAACGGTTTATTCGTCATTTGTTTTTCTGTCTATTCCCAATTTACTTTTTTTTTTCGACCAGTCCTACAACCCTTCCTAATTCAAAGTGAAAGAGGTTGACTACCTCTAGTTCCCAAGGCTCAACAGAACCTTTATTACTAATCTTGCACTGCGTCATGATCTGACTAACAGCTCCCACTCATTTGCTAATTATTACTGTTACAAAGTACTTGTGTTGCTTGCTCATAGATTTGTTTAGCCAGTCAGCCCTGTGTTGTAAGATTGAGGGCGTAAGTACAGACACTAGCACATCAACTTAGTTCAATCCATTCAATCTTATCACAATAGACAATAGTGGAAGGTTAATGTTCGATTGGTAAAATTTTACGGATTGGATTAGTTTGACCTGCTGGCGTCTGTACTTTGAGTAAAGTAGTCTATCTTTGTCTATGGTGCAACTCCAAACTTTTTCTAAAAGCTTTCTCAATTGAAGACCCTTGATACGACTGGCACAGTAGCGTAAGAATTAGCACAAGCAAGGGGAAAAATGTACCAAGAAGTGCTTTTTTGATTATTTTTGGGTTGGTATATCAGTAAAATACTTTAATACATTATTTTTACTCCAGCTATATAGCATTCCAAAGATACTGATAGACTTGAGTATTATTTGTAACAGAACATCAAGCATTAGCCATTTTTAATTTTGCCCAACTGAACAACCAACAGAGCAAAGAGCAAAACATCGCTACGAACATTTTCGCGATCTTTCTAGCGAACGCTCATAGCTGTTCGTCAATAGTAAATTTTACAACAAGTGCACAAAACAAACCATTTTTATCCGAGACTTTTAGCAGCCCGAGGCGAAGGCGAGGGCTGATAGTAATGTCGAGGATAAAAATGGTTTTGTGGACGAGTTATAAACTCTGCTTTTCACTTCGATTGCGAGGAAATAAAACAGTAGTATAACATAACATTTCTTTAATTAAAATTCAAAGTAAAATTAGAACAGTTTTGAATACTAAAGGAAATTGTTTTTCATATTAACGGTATTTTTCTGAATTTGTGAAGACAACATATTGTGAGAAGATGGCAATAAAAAAAATTAAATTTTAATATTTTTTTTCTTTATTATTTTTTGTTTTTTTAATTGAAGAAATTAAGAAATGCACGAAAAAAGAACAAGAGCTGTTTCCCGCCGCTTTATTTTTTTTTAATCTTACGACATTGATATTAGGCTGCAGACCTATACAGCCTACTATTAAATTAATTTTGTAATAATAATTTTCTTAAATCAACTAACCTACCGTACTTGAATTAAAATTTTAATATCTATTATATCTTAAAAACAAATAAGGCAAATAAATTAAAGTAAATATTATATAATAACAAATTCTATCTATGAACTTCTTATTGCATTTGGCTGTATGGCTCATTTTCTTTGCCTTAATATAATACATTTATGAGTAGATACGTTAATGCCCTTGTGCACAAAATTCGATTTTGTGCAGCCTATACCCTGCACAAAGAAGCACTTTCAGAGCAAGAGAAGTGAAAAAAAAAATTTCTTCTTGAAGATGCCAGACTTGACAGTCAGCTCCATAATGTTTGTTTTTGTTTTTCTGTAATGTAACATTCGCAAAAATGCTCATTACAAGTAAATGCTCAAGTTTATCAGTACCTACCTTTGAAGATTCCAATTTATCCAATCAGTTCTTTTCAATTTAAAACTAACGGTCTTCGCCACAATTTGTGGTTATAGACAAGTTACTCTAGATAAAGAGGGCCTACCATGACCTCTCTGTCTATTTTCACTGTGGGAAAGAGACACAAGCTATTAATAAACGTAAATCCGTAACTGGAATCCTAACCCTACGCAGCCTGGTACATCCCTAGAAGAGCGGGAAGAGAGACGTGGGAATGACAGTGACGTTTGGGGGATTCTCTCGATGGTGACGGATTGGAATGTTTTCATGTCATATGTTATGTTTTGTTGAATATTATATTAGATTAACAGTTATCCGTTTGTTCATTTAACACTATACAAATCGTATGGGACTACTCTCGCATGGTAGGCCACCAGGTTTCTTTTCCTTGAAGACCAAGTTGTAGGCTATCTATTAGCCTTGCTGTACCATAGGAAACCATAACTAATATGCAATGAGTTAGTAAACATTACCATAGCATAGCAACACTTGATAAATTACGAAGGCATACTGGGCTGCATACTTGCATACGTCCACCATATTTGAATAGAGAAGGGAAGTGAGCTTTGAGCTTCGAAAAAAGATATAATGGATGCGGCAAATCTCATAATTATGTGTCTCCGAGCAAGTCGTCTTAGAACCAAAATTCGACTTGTGGCATTCATCAATCCGGATTAGATTGGACACATGTAGCTAATTTATAGACTAATCTGTTAACTACTAATGTTTCTATTCTACAAACTCTTGTGTCTCGTTCTTTTTGACCTGTATAACCTTTTCTTAATTATGATTTTGTCCTTTATCGTGACATTTAGCTCCACCTGTTCAAATATTAGAAACGGTTGTTATCATTGGGGGTGCAATACTGTATCTATTAATAATCATTCGACTTATGCTTGCTACTGTATACTTGCAGCTGTCTACTACACTTTTGAAATAATAGTCTTAGATTATAGAATGTCTAGATTCCTAGCAGGCCACTGAGATTTGAAGCCAAAAATACGGCAGAAAAATTATCACCATCGTTTGATTCCTACGTAGAAGTCATAGTACAAATTAAGTGAACATCTCCAAGGAAGGCAATTGAATGTGTGCGCGCTCACTCACACATTTTTAAAAAGTGGCTTCATTCAAAACGTTACGTTTTGTTTTGAACCCGGAATCTGGACATTTTATAATCTAAGCCTGTAGAAGTGTAGATCCCACATATCCATGTATAGATAAATGATTAAATAAATTGAAATAATGACCTATTCATTTTAATTCTAACATCCAAGCTATCAGCCATGCACACATACAACGCGGTATGTACTACGCGGTAATAATCATTAATCACTTCATTAACTCTTTCCATTTTTGAATCTTTTTTTATTATATTTTTTTCTGTCCCATTCAGCCAGTTATGTGCTCTATCTGGCCTCGTTTTAAAATAATTAGTGTTGTAAGGATATAAATCTACATAGCCTTATTAGTTTTACCTATAAACTGTGCTAGGAAGACTTAATTATTATCGTTATTTTGTGTCGGATAAATAGTTGTGTGTTGGGTACATTTTGAGACTGTCCTATACTTATTTCTTTGACTTTACTAATTATGATGAGTCTCTTTAAAATAATGATGATACTGAGTATCAAATGTGGGTGCACTATTTATTCCACTTCTGCGCTCTGCCGAAAACTTACAAAAAAATATGTGACTCTAAAAAACACCAACACATTCAATGATCAATGAAAGAAGTGGTCATAAAATTGCCACTGCATAAAATATTGCCTTATGGATGTGTGGTTAGATCATTCTTAATAAAGCACCTACAAAATAATCAAACCATTAGCAATCTGGCGCCGTAAGCGTCGGTGTCAAACTCTTATTGGTAACATTAATAAACTTATTCGTATCTGACTCAGTGGCTGACATCTGGCCTTCCATAGAATTGTGACATCACTAGCGAAACACTTAGTAATAGTGACTTGAATTTGAAATAATAATTGTGAAGGAAAATAAACGTGTCCTAGATTTTATTTAGGTCATAATACAGATGATGTTGTTTAAGGAAAATGAGTGAAGTTCGTAGTATTTAATTGGGTTAGGTTGTAAATTGTTGTGATGTGAAAATAGGCTTGTTTCTTCTCATAGTTTTCGGAGAAGAGATTCATTTGCCTAGCCTTTTCCCAACTATGTTAGGGTCGGCTTCCAGTCAAACCGGATGCAGCTGAATATCAGTATTTTACATGGAGCGACTGCCTGAGATACACATACAATTCTGTGTCAATGGTTTTTATCGTGGTAAAATCTTCAAATGAGTCCTCTCGCTGAGGGTGAGACGAGAGGGACTGACAGATTCGTACTTAAATCCCCGGTGTTTCTTCAATAGCCCTTTACGTTTCGTGGTCACAGTTTCCTGATAAGGCAGTCTCTCGACTCCAGCTAAGCCCTCTATAGGGCTTTCGGGAGGTTTTTGTGTCGTATAGGCAAGGAAGAAACGCCTGGGTGTCACCACTGCGAGGATCGCCCGGAGGACACGGTGGAGCATACGGTGCAGGACTGCCCCGCTTGGGCAGAGCACCGCCGTGTTCTCACGGAGGCGATAGGCGGCGACCTCTCGCGCCCAGCATTGGTCGAGGCCATGCTGCGGGGCGAGACGGAATGGGAAGCGGTCGCCTCCTTCTGCGAAGCAGTAATGCTAGCAAAGGAGGAGGCGGAACGCGTGAGGGAGAGGACAGCGTCCACCTCACGACCCAGCCGCCGCGGGAGACGCCCACGGCAACGGACGTCGCAAGACGATCTCCGGCCACCGTAGGCGCGGGCATGCGGGCGGCGAGTAATGGGTGACTCGCCGTTCGATCATGGACCATGCCCGGGTCGACGGCGCGTTGTGTTCCACGCGCGCCTCAAAGAGCTGTCAGCAAACTGACGGGGCCCCCTAAGAGGGCCGGAGCCTGCCGGGGTCGCGGGATTGTCTCACTCGGTAACCGTGACCCTGGTACATAAAGGGCTATTGAAGGAACACCGTGGATTTTAGTCAGTACAAGTCTGACAGTCCCTCCCGCCCCACCCTGGGCGGGAGGACTCATTTGATGATTTTACCACGCAAAAAAAAAAAAAAAAAAAAGCCCTCTATAGGGCCCCATCAAGTCTGTGGTTCTGGCCTTTGGTCTTACACAATTCGA
Source organism: Agrotis exclamationis (assembly GCA_950005045.1). Lineage (NCBI taxonomy): Eukaryota > Metazoa > Arthropoda > Insecta > Lepidoptera > Noctuidae > Agrotis > Agrotis exclamationis. The sequence continues at coordinate 14,771,099 of OX465438.1, forward strand.
CGATAATGATATAATTTTGCGCACAATCATGGTATAAGAGACTTCAACGCGCAAGCCATGCTTCCATGAATTTTGCTAATGACATAAAATAAGTAAATTAAAATAGTGCTGGAGACGCCAAAACAAAAAGTTGTAGTCATTAAAATAGTAGATTTTGCAGTCACCTATATTAACTAATAATAAAATTAGGTTAGACAAAAATGCTGATTCCATATGTCAATTTCAAAACAAAATGTTAATAATAAAAATTCTAGGCTGTCTATAGTAACCTATATTAACTAATAATAAAATTAGGTTACTCAACAAACGTGTCAATTTAAAATACATGGTAATACCAACACATTCTAGGTATTACTCGTAGTTCTCATACATAAATTAGTACTCACCAAGGAAAATGTGTTGACAAGTCTTTATTTTATGCAGTCTTGCTTTACATCGCTGTTTATGGGTCTAGCCTCCTGATGCCTTAATAATATCTTGATTAGTAAAGTTATTGCGATATAAGGATCTTTATTAGAAGGTCTTGTATGTTCTGCTGGTTGATCATGATTAGGGAATTTTCAAACGTTTACGGATTCTATGATTTCATCAAATAGATTGATGTTTTTATCCACCGCTTTCTTCTTTAGTATCTAGTATCAACTAGCTGTTGACAGCGGCTACGCCCGCCTGTAACAAACATCCATCCATCCATCTATCATTCCAATCCTTCACATTTATGACAAAGTGAGATTGGATAGTAAAATAATAATAATGTTTTTCTTTTTTGCGATTGCCATTCATAAATCGGATTGATTGATTACAAACAGCTCTAACCCTTTGTTTTTTGTTGCAGGTAATTACGCAATGTTCCAGATACAACCTGAGGGCTTTTAAAACTAGTATTTAGTGGCTAAACGTAGATCTGCTGGAGTGTGAGTAATAAATTCAACAAACATGGTTAAAAAGACTGTTACAGCAACAGCAGAAAAGATATTACGAAATCTTGTCATGGCGAACATGTACATTTGCAAAGCGAGTTTTAGGAAATCTTTTCAGCGTTTCCTACGATCTCAAAATTGTGAAGCACTAAATTCCTGATGCTGTCCTACTGAGGGATCCCACTGCTAGGCCAAGCCCTATAACTTGAAAATTTACCGATCCAGGGCTAATAAGAGCCACAGCTGACGTATGTTTGAATACCACAATGATTTTATTTTCAAGTCTAGTCTAGTCTGGAAACTACTAGCACTACCACGGTTTTAGTGTCAGATCGACTTTGAAAACATCAAAGAACATTAAGTCAAGTAATGGCAAATGCACTAACGTGTGGCGCACATAGGTTACCTTCTATGAGGAATTTAGATAAAGTTATCTCTGCAGAAACGGCATCTCCTTTGGACTGAACATCAACATTAAAATATTATAATTTAAATTCGACCAAACTGTTGCATCGGTTGCATCAGGTAATCTCAGATATTAATCAAAGGATTACCTGGAATCCTCATCGTATATTTTTAGCTGAGGCACGCGAGGTCTTAGTTTTCTTTTTCGGTCCATCGTTACGTTGTTTCGACGGCTTCGGTGTTTTGATATTTATTGCATATTTCGAGTTAGTTCTCAGTATAAATCTGGTATTTATGAGAAACAAATAAATAAAATTGCCATGTCCTTTAGCTTGTTAGAGGAGATTTTTGATTGGTCTCTGCATTTGAGGTTTGATTTTGGTTGTTTTGGTGTATTTTAAAGTTTTATATAACATATAATGTATTCTTCTTCTTCTACGCGTGTTTGTCGGTTTCCGAATTGTGCAGTGCATTTGTTATCAAGTTTAGCATCTTCAATGACGTCCTTCAGTTCCTGATCCAGTTCCAAGGACTTGTTATATTTGAGTCACAGGCTCTTAGATAATCATCTCCCACTTTTGAGATACAGGCTTCTTCCCTGTGAGACGGACTAGAAAATAATAATTTACCAATCGGTTGGCATTCTTTTACAAGCTTGCTAGCTTTTATTTTTTCCCAATCGACAGATACAGTAGCAAAACCTTTCACATTATCTTTGATATATTATGGCAAATTATGTCATTATTCACCTCTTCGACTTCCACACACATTCCTTCTACCTCTCATTATGTTTTTGTCCCTCTTTCTAAACATAAGGTGCGTAATGTATTTTATCCACCTAGCTGTGTCCTGGCTATTACAATCTTTGTAAACATTCGTGCCTTTATTTTAAATATTGTTTTATGAGTTAGTATCAACATATTTCTGGATTGAATCATCCATATTATTAATTGCAACACATTCTGATACTTTCGTAACAGCAACGAGAGATAGTTGAAGAATTTAAAAATTTTCCTTTTCAAGTTTTATGGGATTTTATATTGTATTCATTGTCGGATTCAGTTTATTTTTCTTTGTCTGTTGGATGTTTTCTCTCCTGTTGAATTTTAATATTGGTATTGTTAAGTCTTATTTCTTGGCTTGCTCCCTAATCTGTATTGCTAGACAAAACTTCGTGTTGGTAAGTTTGTTCTGTCTTGTGCTGTTGGAATCTTGCCCAATAAAATGCATCTACCCTATTTGAACCAAATACTGTAATTGGTAAACTTTTTCCAAGACAGTGTTTTTATTTGGCTGTTACGTTTCTTCATCAATAGAACCATTCCAAATACATTCCCAATCTATTGGATTTTTTCTTGTCCTAAATATTTTGAGACACCAGATCTCTTATTATTATCATCATCATAAACCTATACTATTCCCACTCCTGGGAGAAGGCCTAGGCCTCATCTCTGTGCGAGGGAGTGGGCCATAATACACCACGCGGGTCCAACGCGGGTAGGTGGATGTCACATGCATACCACTGCATATTTTTCATTAAGCGACGAGTTACTGTTTACTAGTGCTTACCCATCATCCATAACTCAGTTACTGGGTAATTTTAATCCATGGCAAGACTGATTGTCAGACTTCTGAACTTTTTATTATCTAACAGCTGTCAGTGGGTCATCCTAAGAATTGTCATTGCCTGTCGCGGGACTGTCTCGTCAGGTAACCATGACCCGTAAAGGGCCCTTGAAAGGTCACCGTGGGTTTTAGACAGTATAAGTCTGACAGTCTTTCCCGTCCCGCCCTGGGTGGAACGACTCATTTGATGATTTAACCACTATAAAAATCAAAACTGACTCTCAGCCTTGCGCTTCTGATTATCTGTACAACAGTAGTCATTAGACAGCAGACAATAAAAATAACTATGTATTATTAAAATTACAACACCTGCAATGCAAAATCCACTGACAAATCAGCACCATTAATCACAACACGTAAAAATGATCATTATAAACAGTATAGCACCATTACATAATCGTAAAAACGAGACCAAAATAATTGCAGTGTGGGCAGAATTGCTAAGAATGAGGGTAAACGTGACAGCGAAAGAATCGGCCTTGACTTTAGTGCAACAGTTGAAACTGTCAATGTAATACAACCTATGAAGAATAATTACGAGTTTTTATCAACCCACGCTACTGAGTCATTGGGGACTGGGTTGCTAGCTGCGAGATTTAAAATAACATGTGCAAAATTGGATTAAATGTTGATGGATGGAGAGGAAGAGGAAGGCCAAAGAAGGATTGTCTAAGGAATGATATGAAAAAAGAGGAGTAAATGAAACTGGCGTCTGATAGGGGAGAATGGTAGAAAAAAACGTAATAGGACCCGCTTCAGTGAATGTTTATAAAGTCTCAAATAAAGTGAAAATTCGCCAATTTTTCAATTTCTTTTTCTCTTATCTTTTTCTGCGTTTGACAGTCTGATAGTGACATCATCAAATTTAACTTTGCGACTTATTTTTTGGCAACCAATCACTGCGTGTTTTGGAACGAACGATAAACAGAAATCAATAGATAAAATCAATGAGATCAAGATCTTTAAATGGATGTTTGTCTCTTAATTACTTCTGGATTATAGCTTTTGTCTAGTATGACATTCATTTGATTGAGTCAATTCTACAGTTCCTTGAATTAGCGAGTTCCGGATTCCGTTCTAGTAAAATTATGCATAGATAAAATATTCTTATAACTTGTTAATAAATAATAAATTCCGCATTATGCGCTCGATTGACATTGGATTATTATGAAATAATTTACTGCCGTTATTTAATTATAAATCTTTAAGTTATGCTCAACAGCTAATGGATCAGCGGAACCCTATAACTCGGAAAAAACCATTTCCACAGCTTTCATCTATTTTTATTTTTGTGACCACCTATCCTTTCCTTCCCAGTTACTCCCAATTTATATCGTAAAACATAATTTATAGACTTCAAACGGCTTAACGTTTTAGGAATCCAACCCAAATGATCCTCGACACTTTAAAATAAACTTGGAAACTAAAAATAGTCGGATTCTGTGGAAATTGTTATAGCAACACACTGCAAAGCAATGGTCGATGGTCGGCCCCTACCAAGTTTGTATTGAGCCTTCCATTCAAGCCTTTGTGCACACACGCACAATAATACAAGCACATACACACACACAGATAAAGCAAGCGAGTTTGACAGTTCGCGGCAGCCGCATCAGTTGGCCGATGCTCGGCGTCGCGGCACGATCGTTCACCGCCGCCATTTTGAATTTACGAAACGCGGGCTATTATTTTTTTTTATTAAAAATAAACTAAACGTGTCAACTGTGTAAGTGTGTGCGATTCTAACGTTCTTGTGGAGGTTTTTAAATTTCGAATTTGTTACGGTTACGACCAGAAACGAGGATTTCGGTATTCACCATTAAGTTTTTTTTTAACGTGGCACGGACCGGTGTTATGTAAATTGAAAAATAATTATCGGGAAATCGATATATGTATAGTATTTGTAAGTACTAAGGTGTTAATCACGGTGGATTTGTGCAGGTTTGTCTGTGCTCCGACGTTTTTTTTAATAGTTTATTTGGGTGACGTCCCGCCAAAATGTAGGTTACGGTTAAAAGAGTTTAACGCATCTTGCTGACTGTGTTATCTTAATTTTTTAAATGGATTCATTGGAATTCTAAGAAACATTTATGAATATATTTATGCCAGTTTTCACATCTAGTACTAGACATTACTTTCTCACATACTTTTTCATTAGTTCATCAGTATTTCTTTAAAAAACAGTGAATATTACTGAAATTTAAACATTTTACCTAATAGTTGGCAGGTAACTACCCAAAGATACGTCTATTTTCGATATAATTCCTGTATTTGTAAAACCTAACAATGCTAAAATGATGTCATTTGCATTGTTGTAATAATTATGCGATATTAAAAGGAAAAAAATTGCTACATTTATTTTAATCAATGTCACGTTCCACGTATAGTGTAGTAAATATAAATATGACATACCTACATAATTAATTAATATTAACGGAATCACGTTTAATTGTCTTCTCCAACATTCATGTTAGTTATTTAATTACGATAATCTATAACTTACCGATTACTATTTCTATTTGAAAGTAGTATTGCTACGTTAATTTGAACGTAAAGTAATTTATCCGTTACGTACTATTACCAATTTATCAACAAGACGAAAAGTTTGTAAACAAAATTCTAACAATCCTGATTTTCATATTTTTCTTTGTAATTTGTAAGGTAGACAGAAACGCATTGTAATATTGTTGTTGTCTAAATCTACCTTTATTTTCATTCTTTAAAGTAAATGTTTTCTACAACATTCCTATATAGCAAAAATAAAACAAAATGATTCATCAGTAAAAAAAAAACTTTGTCTATGAACGCGTCGAAACTTTTTTGTCGGGTCTATTATTTTCGGCTTAGATGAATCAATTGTTGTTACTAGGAAACGAACTGTTAAAAAAAGATTATGAATAGGCATTTAAAATTTTTAATTACTCGTCTTTTTTGGTTGATTACACCTGTAATCTTTATAGGTTAGGCAGAAGTGTATCCTTTAAGTACAACTACATTTCGTGAGTTATATTTAGGCCCTATGTAAAAGAGGAAATATATGAACGATAGGGGAAGATTGAAACAAAAAAAAATTAAAGCGTCAAAAGAAAACTATAAAAACATAATATTTAAAAAAGAAACTAATTCTTTGTTTTTTAATCTGGTAAAAGGTGGTCACGGTGACGGATCAAATTAAAGTTACTTATCATAAAAACAGCCGTAATGCGCTTAAATGAAGGCTTGCCCGTCAAAATCCACTCTTGCGCAAGACGATTCAATGACGTCACATTCCGAAAAATCCCTAAGTCACATTCTTTTCCTGTTTTTAAAGCGGTTAGGATCCAAACATCGTTTTTATACACCTGAGTCATAGATAACGTCATGAAACTTGTCATAAAGATGACAGAACTCTAACACTACCTTACGTTCATAGAAATTCCAACCTTACGTTCTATGTAGTAATGCTCTATGTACTTTAAGTTAAAATGGTTACTCAATACTGTAATATGATACAAAGTTTTGATGTAGTGTTAGATCATTATTTTAGCGTGAGAAAAAAAAACTGGTGTTCTGGAACTTGCCAGTTTTGCGGGACTGTCTTAAAATGGCGCCGTGCCTGGAACGCAAAGGGCAAATTAAGGAACAGGCTGGTTTTATAAGTTTGTCAAGTATGCCAGCACCCAAGTATGCTTCGCTCCACACAAGGCGTCGATTTCCCAAATTTCTCAATAAATTGCAAACATGTGATGACAAAATTTCATGGACCCGGTGGAAAATGAAGAACAATTGAATCGTGGATCTCTGGGAAAATATCCAATGTATCTTCGCATTTGAAATAGGGTATAGACAACTCTTTGCTCCATGCCGTGTCAACCTCATCCAGGTTATTCTCGCAATGAAAACAATTTTATCTGCCTAACTGGCTACGGACGACAAATAGTACTCAAAAACAGCGAACAAAAATATCCTGAGAGCACCTGCTGCTATGATCTAGAACTAAATCATATGAATAATAATTCGAAGATTACGAGACGCGATATCTACTAATCCGTACTGGACCCGCGACCCGCGTTGATTAGATCAGCCCTCCTCACAGAGTCGAGACTTGAATTCCTATAGTAATAATATGAGCTAATTAAACTGCACAGCTGATAATAGTTTAGGTTTAGCCCATACCTAAAATAATAAGATTAAGGAAAACACTCCAAAAACAATGTCAAGGAAAACTGACTTAAAATACGTGAATAAGTTTAGGTTATTGCAAACTGTTGTAGGTGCAGAATTATTAAAAATATTGTGTAAGTATTGAGTACATACCTACTAATTAGAATATGAAAACTACGTCTTAATATCAGAAAAGTATTGTGATTTTTGTTAATATTTTTAATCAATTTAAAGATAAAACGTGACAATGATACACATAGAGTAACACACATAAACTAACAATATTTTCCCAAACTGTGGTCCTTACGTTACCCCTTTCGCCTGGTCCACGTTCCTACATTGCTTGTACAAATAAATTAGGCGTCAAAAATAATATGTTCGTTTGAAAAAGCGTATAAAAGCTTTAATTACAAAAATGTTCCAGCCATTACACTCCCTTAGGGTGCGTCCACATCTGGCGAAACGGCTGGCCAACCATTGCCATGACTAAACGCGCGCAGCTCGCAAACGGCTCGCGAGCTGCGCATTCGCCAGATGTGAACGCACCCTTAGATACCGATCAAGATAATTTCCGATTGGCTAATCCAGTTTAATTTGGCGCGACCTGTTAAACTAGTTACTATACAGTTTGAAATAACGACTATTTCTGTCTACCAGTCACTTGCCTTTCACACTCAAGTATATAATCGAGCTTGTTCTCGTCCTACGCATATCCTTAAAACTAGAAAGGGCTACTGTTCTGTCAGTGAAGAAATTAAAGGTAACCTTTTCAATAGTAATAAGGTCTACTATAACGTGGCTAGTTATTTCGCCCAATGTCAAAAAACTAGGAAAATAGTGCTCCAAGGAACCATCAAACTATCTTGAATTCATGCAAGCCTAATAGTACTTTTTTCTAAGTTGTCCAGCCAAAAAAGACAAAAAGATTTTTTTTTTCTCACTTCATACGGCTTTAGCTCTGTTATAAAATCCTCAATTTAATTCATAACCAAAATGATATCGACTGCATGCATAAAAAATAAACAAATACGTCAGTGAATTCACAAAACATGGAGAATATAAAATGCTATCGTTAGATAAGATATAGCAGAGATATTTATATATTAAGGCGGAACTGATTCAACGTAATACTGACGATACGATATTTATAACGCGACTACTAAGTTTATTTAATGATGTCAAGTTTGTTAACGTTCAAGGACAAGTCAGTATTTGATGTTTTCTTAAGTATTTGTAATCAATGCATAGTAATGAAACCAGTTCTAGATTTTTTCCGTCTATCTGCTCTGTGTGGCGTTATCTTGAAAAATACTGGTTTGATTTTGGTGCGTATTTTATTAAATCATCTTGATTTATTTATGGAACACAAAAAAACGGGCAGAAGACAGAAAAAATCGGTGATATACCAAGGAGTATCTTATTATTACCCAGTACTTCAGTTGTAAAGGTCAGATAGGCAATCGCTCCATAAAATACTGATATTAAACTTCATTCGGTCCAATGAACAAGAAGCCGATCCCAAAAGTTATGAACAGGCTGATGCTGATGAAGCCGATGATCTAAAGACCAACAAAATAAATAAAAGGAGAATCAAATAAGAGAGCACAGACCATGACAGAGCTTGCATCGGTTAAAATATTGTAATACAATTAGCCGCAGTTAATTTCAAACGCGACGGCCGTAGAGGTGTCACAATGGTATATGTTGACGCTTGTCAATCACTAGGGCTGGCGAATACTGTAGAAGAATATTATAAAACCGGTTAACTGCAATGTATCATCTGATAATAATAAAGCCAAAACTAATACTGAGATAACAACTGATAAAGATGTAGGTGGCAGAAATGAACAATGAAAAACACGCGATCCCGAGAAATTGAAATAAAGACAGAACGTTGATACAAATATTGCTAGCACTATAGGTAGGTAGTCAGCAGTTAACTGAAGCTACTACATTGGAAAGGATAACTATTCAACAAGGACGAGAATGAATCTATTGCTGTCTTCATGAGCTTTAGATTTGCTTGGAATTCAAATTGTAAACATTCAAATTGTTGTTTTGTATTTAATAAACTAGACTACAGGATTGTAAACGACATTCACAAATGACATTCATAATTTAAAATGCATTTAAATTATACTTCATCTAACCAATTACATAGATGGCATTTATCATCATACTAAGTATCTAAATAAAGTGTTTTAACTCATCTTTTATTTGAATTAGAGTTATTTGTTTATTATCTTCAGTGGCAACCATGTCGGCTACATCCTCTCACTCTGAATAAATTACCAGAGGGCTATGACCAACTGTTTGAATGTCAGTTCTACAATACGTTTTAGATTTCACCGGCGGCATTATGGTATTTACTGAAGTTTTAGTTTCTATAAGCTTATGTAGCTTTAATATTTCAACGGATTTACTACAGGATGCAGCAAATTTATAATTTGGAAGAAAGTTTGGTACTCATTTCCTTTTGAGAATTAAAACAGCATCCTGAATTACTAATAAAGATACATAGCATGAGCTATAAGAATATCTAGTAATTAGATCTAAGAAAGAATTAACAAGAGAATCTTACAATCTTCCAATTAAATAAACAATCAGGTTAAAGATATAATATAAAATCAGAAAAACCAACCAAGCATGACCCTTTTACACACCATAATGATACTGTAATCATTTTTCGCATGTCAGTCTCACATCTCGACGTAAGAAAGTATGGCAGAACTATGGAAAACACTTCCCACGTGCCTTACTCGAATAAAAAAGAAAGTTAGGTAATAAAGAGTACTGTATTCTAGCTCAGACTTAGATGGCTTCTTGATACTTAGACACGTAAGGTAGATTAGTGATGGAGGTATTTTATTGGCAGTACCTAAGCTAATAATAGAGGAAAGTTCAGTTGATAGATTTTTTTGCTAATACGCTAATCCAATTTAGAAAGCATGGTGGCTATAGGTAATTTTTGTTCATGGATATTTCTGTTTCTACAGCATTTCTGGCTTTATGATACTCAACATCTTCTTTCTGCCCTCGTTTCATGTACGCGTTGCTATGTTTTTCTTTTTGTAACTCTATTTTCAATTTTTTCTTTTATATCTTTCCTCGTACACCCATCTATCTTTTCCTCTATCATGCTAATATATAAAGTATTTTATCGTCATTAAGGTTGCAAATATCATTGTAATAAGCTTATCGCACTTTTATCTTTACAAATCTTTCCAGTGCATTTTTTACATGTTTCTACAAGTCGATGCATTGATTGGTATTTTACTTTAATTAATGACTGAAAATACGTCATCTACCAATATAGATTATCTCAATTACTTCATTATCATTAGCATTGCTCATTAAATTAATTACTTTGGCATTTATAGAAACAAAGTCATCATCTATTTAGTGTTCCAGATCGATATCTTTAACAGACCAATCAGAATTTCTATATTTATTCTTTGTGCAATATTTCAGTTGGATGCAATGTTAAATAATGCCTATGTTTTCTCTTATTGCGGAAATAATAGAGCTTGAAATTATACTAATTTGAGGTTTGTTGATGTTTCTGTTGTTGCTAAAAAATGCAGTTGTGCATAAATTGCTTGTCTAGGTCTAGTCTAGTATTGTAAGTAGTAGTCAGTTATAGTAAGTATATTTTCGAAAAAGCCTCTTACAATATAAAGTTGGCTGTCATTTTAAAGTAGTGTGTCTTTAAATGGGATTCATAAAGACAGATATATTACACTGCCTTTGAGTGCATCCGAACGACCGCCAGCGGACCCCGGCTTGGCAAGACCGGCTTCCCTCGAGATGTCTCCTTCAATGTCAAACGAATACTATATTGTGTAATATTTTACTTTTATTACTTAAGTGATCTTAATCTATAACAACTTTTATGCAAATGTAATTTAAATTATTGTTTTCGTTTATCTTTTTTCATGAACGCTCTATTTTTATTCTGCTTTGTCTTTTTAAAGTTTGACCTCTAAAACTCATTAGTTTGAATAAAAATAATATAAAATTTTCAGTTGAACAGTCCATCAAAGTAATTATAGTTGCAATATTTACTAAAACTTTTTCTAACAATCCAATCCATTTGAGCAAACTAGTACCAGTCAGCTAAGATAACAAAGTGACGAAGTATTCAGAAACGAGGCCAGTAAACGATTATATCGGCGTATAAGATGTCCAGGCCGCATTTTGTTTTGATACTTTCATGCCCCCAAGCCATATGCTCCGCAATGGAGATCGTAATGAGCGATACTTACTAAGAAAGGTGAAAGGTGCATGTAAAAGTCTCTAATTGCACTGCACTGGGAATTATAAAGTAAGAATCGCTTAGCCTAATGATGGATGACTGAACCAATTTGGTGCGTCGAATGAATTTAATGTACGTAATAATAGTCTTCATCATGCTCTAGTTAATAACGATGATGAATCGCGTTTTTTTGATGGAGGGAAGGTTAAAAGCATTGGTTTTAATTACTTTGATTCTGTAATAGAAAATCTAGATGTTGTTAAGATCAATGATATACAAATCGAGGTAGAAGAACTTGAATCTCGATCAGATCTTAATGACCATGGTCTTGAAGATACTGTAACCTACAACAGTAATAGTACCTACCCTCTGGCAATACGTGATCACAACTACCGTATCAAACGTTCGTTTCGTGCATCCCGGCTCTCGGCAATCCCGTTACTGAACCGGTCTCGGAATGCCGTGCGTTCCCCACATTGTTTTGACGAATACGAGACTGATTTTAGTTCTCCAATACGTCTTTGTTCTCCTGGTACTTTCATGTGCAATTTGCTCTATGATCCGTAAAAAGCAGAGTTAATGTTAATTTAAAAGCAATCAACAAATCAGTAATAACTATACAATCAGATGTTTACAACGAACTTGTTGAGAAAGGTGACCACTTGCATAGACATTCATAGAAAAATCATTATCTGAATCGGTTCTCGGCTCTATTTCGTTTACTTTTATAGTAATATTAATTTCAGCTTCCAAATCAACTACAATGGTGGTTATATTAACGGAAAGTACGATATCGTTAGCCGTAATGTTCTATGGTGTACCACATGCAGTTCTGTACACAATCGTGATAGGTTGAGATGTAGTAACACTTTTCTGCTAGTTTGCTCTGAATGTAAGTGCTGTTTGAACTGAAATACTCATATTGTAATATTTAGACAGACTTACTGAGGCTTCCTAATTTTTACAAATATTTCTGCTTCGTTACTAAAATTGATCTTTAATCTATAAATGTTGGCCCTTAAATCCTTCCTTGCATAATAACAATACATGACCTCTGATCTCTGATTCATCTTCAAACCAAAAATCTTTCCTTTCTTGAAATATGATTCACAGTTAGTAACGATTGTATTACTCACATCTTATGCAATTTCTCCCAAGAAAGAGCCAGTTTTAAACCGGTAACCGAAGTTCTCAAGCTATGTGCTTAGAATCTTGATTATCTGAAGATGTAATCCTAGTTGCATGCTTAAGTAGTTTTAGAAACTGCATTTGCAAAGGAGATAAGGACTTGGCGCGTTGAAATATAATGGGCACTCATTACGATTGCGGTTAGGTTGTTGACTGAATGAGAAGGTCCGAATTTGAATGCAGACAATTGATTCGAACTGAGAACGGTTAATTTTAATGTGCTGACTGCAATTTAGGGGGCTACGCCTGTCTTTGTTTAAGCTTCAGATTGATTGAGTCCAGAAAGACCAACGACCTTTACGACGAAGATAATTCGTACCTTTACAATCTATATGAATTTGTAAATGTAACGATGCGTCTGCTTGAAATCCAGAAGTCGTCTCCCGCTACACTTTAGATACAAAGGATAAGATGCAACAATTCATATCAACAAAACCAACTCGAGAATACAACATTCCAAAATTGAAATATCTAAGAAAAGATAAGCTTTTAATTTATTCATTTCCCAGAAAGAAGACGACTTACTTTGACGTGAATTTTAGTTCTGCATATAAGTGATTTCACGGCTATGTCATGTAACGGTGTGCCGCGGTCAATGGTCATGGAATAGATCTCGTTGGTGCAAACGCTGCGCTGTCACGCACAATAGGTGATTTGACTTGAGATATTTTAATTAGTTCGCACGAGACGGGGTTTTTGGTATGATTAAGGGGATTTGCATTTCAATTTGTGTCTAATTTAGAATGATTTGAGTTCGTTTCTTTCATTGTTTATGTGTTTTTTCTGTTTTAAGGTTTACTGTGATAAATGTAAAGTTAGCTTTTGGTATTGTATCATGTGATCTTTGCGTCAGTTTGTTAACCTGCTTGGGGGTTTACCATACTGTCACTATTTATTTATTTTCTCCTGACAGACCCCAAACTTTAAGTTCTGTCCCAATATTGTGTTTCATAAACTTTTTAAAACAAACATTACCTTGTTTAACAATGTTATGGGAGATGCCTTTATCCTCATCTGGGTGACAAACATCTTAATGTTACTCATAACCAAAAGATCCCGCATGTTCTCTTATACATTTTCAATCCCCAAACGCAATATTAAACGTTACATTTATTTAAACAAAGTTGGTAATAGCTTATCGTTTACCAAGTAATCCGATACTTTTGACGGTTTCTTTGGGATTATGATCCTCGGAAACTGGTTCCATTATTAAGAGGACTTTGGTCTTGGTGTCATTTATTAGGTATGAATATCGATCACTGTTTTTATTCTTTTGTCGCTTAGGAGCACCTTCTGAAAAGTTTTTGTGACTTAAGTGTAATATGAGTAAGACGATCCCAACTTTCGACCTACCGCGCTTTTGGACCGATGACCTTATAGACGACTCCAACATGCAGAAATATTAGTTTGATAATGATGATAAGTTCATTGTTCTTTTGAACATCAATCACAAACTTTGCGGTGAAGCCACATAGTAAGATGACAACGTTATAAAATATTTTGGGATCACTATTAGAGTGTATTATCAACTTGCTAAAAAAATAACAGTTCATTAGGAAGTGTTCGCTAAAAGCAGGTAGACATACCACAGAGGACAAGGCGTTGAAACGTATAAATTACTGTTACGTTGTTTTTTCCTTCATCATAAATCAATTCATTGGTTTTTGCAACCTTATAAATATTTTTTTCTAAGCCTATAGTTTTCTGGAGTAGTTTTCGCTGATACTTGTTCCATTTTCATTCATCGATGTTTTGTCAATTTTTTTAATGATCTGAGGGCTTCTACAATAGTGACTATCGTTTTAAAGGCTTTCACACAACGCCTTTCAACTAGATTGACAATTGACATCAGCTTTTTGACGCTTATGTCATCTTTGGCCTTTCCGTCACCGTTATCGCTAATAGCATATACATATAATTATAAATGTCAGTTTGTGTAAGCTCTCTGGTTCTAGATTTGTTCTTATCTTAGTTCTAATCTATTTCAAATCATTCATTCAATACTGTAACAATAAATTGTGTTAGTGAGCCAAGGAAAACAACTAAACGTTTGTGGGCGACAATTAATTTGTCATTCATAAGTTTAGCATTGTCATATGTGGCTGCTATATGTATATCTAATTGTAAAGGATATGCATTGTTGTCTTAGAGTCTGATATTTTGATTTGGAGTGGTGCCTTTATGTATTTTTTATATCATTTGCTTCTATATGATCTTTTTCTCTTTTATCAGGACCCACTTTAAGACTTTGAATTACGTTTACGCGTAGTATTTTTTCCCCATATTGGTTGTAGTTGTCTTCTGGTCTACCCGGAGTCAGCCAGTATTGCAAATGGAGCGACTGTCTGTCAGACCTCCACTACCCACTTACTAGGTAACACTATGTTCTCATATTATCATGATTTTCCTTGGGCAGCATTCTTATCTGTTCTGTCTATTACTATATTGGTTTTGCATAACCTGTTTCACTTTTCAAAGGACTTTTTACTATTGCATTCTTTTCTGCAAGTCATTATTTTCAGTTATAACCAAGAACTCGTCAGCTTTTGCACTTATTCCAACTATTTTACCTTGAGTTTTGATTATGCGATTACTCAAATTACACGTGCTTCAAAACGCATAATCAGCAATAATGTATGTGCCATCACGTACGTTATTTTTATGACCTACCTCAAAAACATGCGTTTACTATGTTTGCGTAGCATCTTTGTTGATAAATATTGAGTTAATGTCTTGGACAAATATACTTACGCAAAAATCGCTTACTGAAATTATGTTGGAAGATACGGTGTATGACTTTATGGTAATTTATTGAATATTTTGAAATGTTTTGATAGATTTTGTGTTATTGCGTCAAGAAATCACGGAGACTTTTCTAAATTTTCGCTGTTGGTATCGATTCCCAAATTGAGCAGTGATATTAAGTATTACAATTGGGATTTTCTAAGCAGCAGCCACGGAGTCTGTTGGAATTAGGCTAACCCCTATAACATGTTATAAAACATTACAGAAATAAAATTAGGTATCACTCAGGGTTTTGAGGATTTTAAATATGATGTTGCATTTTTTTTTATGGTCACATTCAAAGTCTAATCATAGATTCCAGTTAGGCCATAAAACAGGCACGTTTGAACGTCGATTATTAAATTAATAAAGAAGAAGGGGTGGAGTCGAATTCTACACCCCATCGCAAGGGTAGACTCGTATAGAGAAAAATGGACAAAAAAACTCCAAGCTTGTCACTGGTTACATTTACCTGTTCTTTCATTAAATATCGGGAAACAATACTTGTTACCATATATGTAGAGTAAACCTTTTAGTAATTAATATCAATAACGCCGAAAACTCGAATGCATAATATGGAACTATTTTTCGAAACAAGTCTCTCTCATTTTGACCAAAAACAATTATAATTACTGCAATTATCGAAACGTTTTAAAACTTATCAATGAGAATGACATAAGATACTTTTAATACTAGTATTTATTTATTAAACGAGGATATCAAGATAAGTCGACCTTACTAGTAAACAGTTATGTATGATTATGTCATTTCTGATAGCTTATATGGTAATAGAAACTGTATGAGATAATAACTGCATATAAAATATTTTGATTCGAGTACATGAGAGCCCACTCCCTCTCACAAAGAGGATGCCTGTGTCCCAGCAGTGGGAAACTTATAGGCTGGTTATGCATTAGAGCCATCAAAAGATAGTATGGAGGTCTATAAGTCAGGCTTATTGGGAGTACCTACTCTTAAAAAGTAGTCAAATGTATATAAATTAATGTTTGTTACTAAATCACATCAGCCCCCCTAGCCAAGTCACAACAAATCGCAAACGGTAATCGTAAACGTTCTGTACTCCCCAATAGATTTTCAACTTTACAACCTAGAGCTTAAAGTTGAAAATCTATTTAAGATATCTGAGCGTTAGCGACAGGGAAGATCGAAAACGATAAGCAACCTTCACTAGATCTTCAACGTTATACCTAAGAACATAAAGATGAAAATCTATTAAAGCCTACTCAGCGTTTGCGTTTATCGTTTGTGACTCGGCTACAGGGCCAGAATGGCTAAGCGAGTCTAGATTTAAGTTGACACAGAGAGAAATAATTTATCAAGAGCACAGTAAAATTTCCGGGATAAAATGCCTATGATTTATTCTAAATTGTATTGTTCTTTTTCGATATTTTCACCTATTACATAAGTTGTTTCTTCTAGTCACCGTAGTAAACGTTGACAGTGAACTCTGCTCGTTCTGTTAGAGAAACAGAGCGTGGTCGGAGACACCACTGAAGTCTCAAGTTCTTTTGAGACAAAGTAGTACCACGAATTTTAGGAGGAGTCGGGACGCGTGAGGAGAGTACCGCTTCCACCTCACAACACAGCCGACCTCGCAAGACGATCACCGGCCGCCGTAGGTGCGGGCATGCGGGCGGCGAGTAATGGGCGATTCGCTGTCCGACCATGGACCATGCCCGGGTCGACGGCGCGTTGTGTTCCACGCGCGCCTCAAAGAGCGTCAGCATAATGACGGGGCCCCCTCACTAGAGGGCCAAAGCCTGCCGGGGTCCCGGGACTAACGAATACCGTGACCCCGGAACGTAAAGAGCTATTGAAGGATACCGTGGAATTTAGTCAGTACAAGTCTGACAGTCCCTCCCGCTCTGCCCTGGGTGGGAGGACTC
Organism: Agrotis exclamationis; assembly: GCA_950005045.1. Taxonomy (NCBI): domain Eukaryota; kingdom Metazoa; phylum Arthropoda; class Insecta; order Lepidoptera; family Noctuidae; genus Agrotis; species Agrotis exclamationis. The sequence continues at coordinate 14,788,324 of OX465438.1, forward strand.
ATTTGATGATTTTACCACGATAAAAAAGTACTACGTATTTTGCGCAGGACTTCACTCGTGACGCGGACTCTAGTCTCGATTTAATAACTATAAAGTGCTGACAGCTGCTGTCATAATGACAAGCAATGTTACTAGACGTTTAACTATAATTGTTACAATTATTTGCGGGTTAGCATGCTTTGAACTATGGAATGAGAACTATGTTTATGTTTCTTGGGCCTGTTAGTTCTTGGATTATTAAAAACGTAATTGTAAAAAGGTTGAATATTTGTTATTGCATGTTTTAAAGTAACGGATTTCCTAATTGAGCATAATTAACGTGAATAAAAATCTAAGATTCCTTATGAGCACTTAAAATAAAAACAGTATATCATAGAATACTTTCTTATTTACTATGACAGGTTCCTCTTTGTGAGGGAAAGCATGCATGGTGATCCTTCAATAGCCCTTTACTTTCCAGGGTCACGGTTACCTGATGAGACAGTCCCGTGACCACGGCAGGCTTTGGCCCTCTAAGGCGCAGGCGATACCTGTGGTTTTGCAGGCATCCATCTATCCAGGCTGTCTGCTTTTTTGTTACCATAATCACAGAATACTTAGTCTTAATAGTACTATCCATAGTATCCATAATGTTAAAAAGAGCATTCTTAAAATGAACCTTAAAATCATCGAATCTCATACAATAAATAACGAAATATCTATACAAGCGATCATTTAAGCAAAGCGGATAGCACCGAGGTTAGTGAATGTAACTGAGGAAAAGGCACTAGACCTCAATGTAAAATGTAACGCTCTTTAGACGAAGGTTGTGTCTGTTTCTTTTAGACTGAGAGGGAAGTAATGTCCTAGGATATCTGGGGCTACGGTAGTGGCCCCGCCAAGACGAGCCAAGCGAAGCGTAAGGGCACTACCTACCTACCTTTTCTCGAAATGTTTCGTCGTTTTTTTGACCCCTCATAGAAGTGGTTTCCGATGTACCAGATAGTTCATATTCTCAGTATATGATGTCATTAATTAGATTGAATAGCTCCAATACTTTAGATTTTATTGATGTCTAAAATACGCCGATTTCGTCACTGACACACTGATGATCATCAAAATGTTTGGCTACTTCCTGAAGTGCTAGAAAGGTGAAATACATTTTTACTGATATGTAGAATTTGTGAAGTTCGGGTCGGTAGAGTTAGGCCGTGTAGATTCAAAAGTTTGGCTTAACATGAGATCTGATATCTTTTTCACAGGCCAAACATTATGTGGTCGTCTTGGCAACATTTTACATGATATGGTTTTGGAGGGATGTTTTTTAATGTGTACTCTTCCTTTTGGAGATTTTGTAGATAAGAAATTTTGAATGGAAGTGTTAGATGTAACAGTGAAAAATTGGCAATAAACTCTAGGTTTGTTGACGGTCAAGTCTAGTAAGTTTAATTTAGAAATTTTAAAGAATTGAAATGTAAGAGATGTGACTAAGAGAGTGATGAGTATGAATGTTGATGGATGGAGAGGAAGAGGAAGGCCAAGGAGTATAAATGATATTGCGAGGTCTGATAGGGGAGAATGGAAGAAAAAAACGTGTTGCGTCAAACCCAATTAAAATGGGATAAGGGCAGAAAGACGATAATGATGACTCATTTCAGGTGGGTGACCACTGTTCCTAAATGGTTGAAGTAAATTCAACACAGATGCCTCTGAAATTTGGACTATCGAAATGTTAACTATTTCCATTATTACCTAACACATCAAATATTAATAATCCTAATATTTTCTTCACTTTTCCTTGCTTAATAATTAACATGGCATAGAAAAGATTTGCAGTTATTTCCCAAGAACCACAAATAATGACTCCAATACCAACCTTCGAAATTTAAACTACTCGTATCTGCAGTTTTTCAATGAAACGAACCGTTCTATTCTCCTCAGTGTACTAGGACACCAGTGGGCGGCAGAATGTCGGCGACCAATTTCGCCGACCAGTTTAAACATCGAACACAATTTTTCAATTAGCACCAAGTTTGGCCGACATCTTTGGCCGAATGTCGGCGTAACCCAATTAATTGACCACTTGGTATTGAGGCAATGATTTTTAAATGATTCGCGTAGTTTTTAAACGAATTGCTTGTGTAGTTTCTTTTATGGAATTGTCTCTTCAATGGTAGGCGGGGTGACTGATTTATAACTTCGGAATTAATTACGCAATTTTTGGGTAGAGGCCTTTTAAGCCTTACGTTAAATTCTTCTATAGTTTTTTTACAAAGTAATTCGCAACAGGCGTGCGTGTTTAAATGTGGATGGAAAAGGTGTATTATGTAAGAATCCTAGCAGGTGGCGTTCAGAAGTTTTTGCCTAAATTATTGTTACAAAGGCTTCAGTTTCTAAAAAGTTCCAAATACCTATCTGACTAATACCTTTTTAGTTAACCGTCATTGACTTTCGGTCAAGTTCTATTTATTATTCTACTTAAGTAGACACAAAAAAAATATGTCCTATAGAATAACATCATTGAGAAGCAAGAAGCACGTCCCAAAGTCGCCAAATACAGAGTCATAAACAAAACTTAACGGCTTTGACCAGAAGTCGTAAAATTACATTTAAGATTATGTATTTGTTTTAAGACGTCGTCAAAACTATTAGGCGTTATTTTTTTTCAACTGGCATGCTCCATCATAGTTTACGTAAGCGTGATATTTTTTATTGTATGTTTGCTAAAACTGCCGTGTTAGTTTGAATAGTGCTACTTTTCATAGGTTTTAAGCAAAGATACTGGCATGAATGGCGTGGGTGGCACGTGATTGGAATTTATGTCACTGTACCGTACAGTTGTACACTATGGTTTTTTAGGGTTCCGTACTTAAAGGGTAGACCCTATTACTAAGCCCCTTCATACACAAGGCGACTTAAGTCTCCGACACCTTACGACCTTGGTATCCATTAACGCGTGCCTGTATCCGAACGTATAGCGATAGTAGCTTGGATACTAAAGTCGTAAAATATCGGAGACTTGCGTCGCCTAGTGCACGAAAGGGCATCACCACGGAGACTTCGTTGTCCATCTGTCTGTCTGTCCGTCGCAGTTACTCTTTTAACAGTCCCACAACCCTGTAATCAATGAAACTCGTCATAAATCAGGGGGCACGGCTGACCCCCCAGCCAAGTACCATTATTTTCTCGAAGCGACTACACGGTACTTTTGTTAGATATTAATTTAAGCAGTCACTTATTCCAACTCTTATTGATACAAATGGCTAATGATATCGGAGGCTGGATGTCGATTGTATCAAGTGACGTGTTTTGAAGTAATTGAAATTCAATTACATATTTACCCACGTGTGATGATTTTGTTCTAGATGAAACAGTGTTTTTGTAGTTTCCCATGAATATATCCAACTTTAATTAAAGGTCGATTTTAGTATTTAGGTTTTATATTTTTTAAACAATGTGACCACTCTTTAAGGCCTTTGTCAAAAAGACAGGCGATAGCGAACCGAACCGAATCCTGTCATATAAAAAAGCGAAAACGATCCGATAGATAGTCTATGTGACAAGCTTCAAACAATTCCATTACAAACAAAAACGCTACACGGATTCGGTTCGTCTGTCAGTTTGACAATAGAGTTGAATTTGTAAAAAATTATATTCGAATTTTAAGTATAAATTGAATTAAGTAAGTAACGAAATAAACAACGCTTTATGTACCTAACTGAAATGAAAACTACACTTAAAATTAAATAAATTAGTTAACGTAACCATTATTCATTATAGCCGTGGAATCGGTTTGGTTTGTGCAACGATTACAAGTAAACAAAAATTGAAATCGAAATTAATTAATTGCATAAACCTACGTTTTTATCGACTGCAAAACGGACAAAATATAATCGATTAAGTTCGTTTTATTTTTCAGATTTTTTATGGAGTGGATTTTTTGTCTATTAATTAAAAAAAAAGTAATCAATCCTAATACTAAATTCTATTAAGACATAAGTTACAAGCGGATGAAATGTTTTTCTGGAAATTTTCTTTTTTCTCGAATATTTCTGGAATAAATAGTAACTTAGTCCATTAATTAAAAAAAATAAGCAATCATAGCTAATCAATAAATTCCATCAAGTCATTAATGGTGGTTTTAGTAAAGTATCTTCCTCATTAGGAAACCTATTGAAACCAAAAGTGTCATTACAATACAATTTGGACAACCTAGTTTTATCGTTTCACAAATATCTACAAAATTGTGTAACAGTTTTACCACTGGGTATCGTTGTACCCAGTAACTGGGTTGAGGAGGTCAGAGCAGAAGATTTCAGTATTTTACCGTATAGCATACTTGAAGTAATTATTATGACGTTAATTGTATAGAAAATGAAAAAGCGCTTTTAGTGTACTAACGAGGAACAAAATTCAACGTCCCCGTTTACGTAAAAAAACTTGAGAGGTGTGAGGGACACCCGGTGGAACGAAGTTACTGAATGCACTCAACAAAAATAATCGTCGCGACACAACACTGTTCAATGCGACCGAATTAAAATGTTTGTCTTGTTTTTTTACCGATTTATTTATGGGAATCAGTTGGACAAATCGGTAAAACAAGTGTAGGCGTGAAAACATTTTCTTAACGATAGCAAGTAAAAAAAGGTTCAAGCCGATTTTCGACCCTCCACCCCGCTCCACCCCACTCCACCCCACTCCACTCCACTCCGCTCCGATCCGCTCCGATCCGATCCGCCCCGATCCGCTCCGATCCGCTCCGAACCGCTCCGCCCCACTCCGCCCCACTCCATTCCATGGTAATACACAGTTACACACATTACCCTCCTTTGCGTCGCGCAGTCGGTAAAAAGTGTCGTGACTATTTTGATCCGCCTAGCCTTAAATACAAGAGTACGGCTGCATCAGGTTGGACTGGTAGCTGACCCCAGGTGGCTTACCATGACGTCTTAAAGCGTAATTCCAGTGTGGGAACGAGATGGCGCTAGACGACATGTATAGCTCCGTCTCGTTCCCACACTGGAATTAGTCTCGCTTTAAAACGTCATGGTAGACCACTCTTGGTCCCAACATAGGAAAGGGGTATGCAGCTGACAAAATGATGGTGTAATATTTTTAAGCTATTGCATAGCCATTTATCGCGGGCTCTGAGCGCGGCGCGGCGCAGCGCGGCGACCGAATTCCCAAAAACCTAACGAAAAAGCCTAAGGAAAATACCTGATACCATGCATCGTCTAACGTCGTTTCAGTTCGGGAGACTTCGGCAATCGTAAAGGTACGGACAGACGTGCTCATAAAGGTACAGACAGACGTGCTCATTACTAGCACGAAAGCATGCTTTTATTGAGCAAGGGGCAATTTTATTGAGGGAGAGGGAGGAAGAGGAGAACGTTTCTTGATGTTTCACTTGATTGACGTGGCTGACCATAGCCTAATTAGTACAGTAATAAATATAATAAATAAATAATTATAATTGCAAAAGTTGATAAAAAATGCTATGCAATAGCTTTACCGCGGCAGTCCCCGAGTGCCACTTACTGTTTTTTTTTTTTTCAATTTCTGTGTCGAACAACATCATAACGCGACAATAATTATTCGTGTTACAAAATGCTCAATCTTTTTTGAATTATGAGCATTTTAACGTTTACGACATATTGTGGTAAATAAGGCTAGTTAGTGGGAATTTGGAAGAACAATACGAGAGAGAATAACTTCGTCATTATAACTGGTTATAACTGGTGACCTTTGGAACCTGACTTTTCCATTTGAACAAAATTAGAATTATTTTTAAAATAACTTTTCTTGAAAATATATGAGAATCGTGTTGATGTTTGATTTTTTTTTTCATTTTGCAAAATCAGGTACAGACTTCCTCTTAGTACGTAATGTTTTATACTACTTATACTAATGTTTTATAACCCAAAAAATTACTTTCGATACTAGAACTATTAACAATCAAAAAAGTAAAAATAAAATCACATTGGCCCCCCATAAAAGAATGAACTAGATTGTACCATGTATGTTGGTTATCAAATCTTAAACTTTTTACAAAATTACTCATGGCACATAATAAAAGTTAGAATCACTCAATTTTGGGATTTGAAAAACGAACAATGCATCGAAAATCCGGGCCCTATCATTGTCTGCGACCTTAGTTTAGAGTGGAGTTTCACTGACAGCGGAATAATAATTATGGTGCGATAGAATACATATTCGATTAAGGGCTGATTTTTCAATAGTCAGATAACTTTTATCTGAGGATTAAAAATGGCGGTTTGACAGCTTATCTATAGAAAATATGTCAAACCGCTATTTTTATTCCTAAATATAAATTACTGTTTTATTTATTTACTGTCCACCTAAATTCATTAGTGCATTATTGCATGTGAATGCATATTAAAACGTGCCATGTAATCTTATTCTTCATTACTTATTCTGTTTTATAGATAAACGTTAGTTATTTGATAAGATAAACTCCCAAAGGACAGTATTTTTATTTATGTCCATTCACAAGAATTTTACAAATAATTCTACAAAACCATGCTTCAATTAATAAAACAATAGCAACTTGATAGTAAAACCAGTAAACGTTGGCAATTAGCCAGTCAGAGTAAATTACTTTGTCATTACATAGTATTTTGTAATCAGATTATTTCTAGTTTTAACCGGTTTCTACAACATTCTAGATGAATGAATCGCTCATATGCTTACTTACCAACGATAATCGTAGAAAACTGACAAAAGGCCCAGAAAAAATACGCGACGGGTTACGTTTTCGCATCAAAATAATTTCTTTATGACGTTTAGATTACAAGTAGAGCACTCACATGTAAATACGTCATAATTATCAATAGTGTTTACAAGTAGATCATTCACATGTAAATACGTCATAATTATAATAATGCAATTTCTCAAAATGGCCGCCCTTCTTCGTAATCATTTTCAAAAGACCATGGTTTTATTACAACACAATAATATGATGAAGATTATCAAACTATCATCATTTTCGGATGTCACTCATAAACTCGCTGGCTTATCCACTCGAATACCATCCCCAGTACTAAACCTCGCCATTATACCCGCTGAAACAGGCACCCCAACCCAATGAATTGTTCTCTCTTTCCCACGGCTGTTGGTCAGCAACTCTGCACGGACGAAGGTCGTCTGACCTTGGATTTTTGTCTGCACTCGGGATGTAGCTCAGCGTACGATTTGGGGTACTTACTCGTATTGTTGCTAAACCTGTTTGTCGTTTAGCGTGTGAAACGCGATTGCAAGGAAGTTTGTGATTGTGTTATTATGTTTCGGACAAATGTTACAAGGGTCCTTGACAAGCTAGATAAGTGAAAAAAATCTGTGACATATTGTATTTGTGTTCGTGATGTTGGCGGAGAGGTTAGTGCATACATGTGTGGGAAATTTTTGTAGGACTTACAATAGGCCTCGCTAAGTAAAGGCGAGACTTTGGGATGAATAAAGGCAAAAGTTTGGGATGATTATATTCTCAGCTCTTGCTAGGAATATAATCTTCCCAAAGTTTCGCAACAAAAATAAGTTTCATTTGCATCGTTGCTTGTTGGTGCTTGCAAATTACTTAAGGCGTTTTTGTGGTTTAAGTGGTCCAAAAGTCCTTATTATTTGTGTAAACAGTTATTAAAAAAAACTTTTTCAATGCTCTGCGCAAATATGTTATTGTTATTGAAAACTAAGGCGTAAGCGCCCAACACATAACAAGTCCTTTAACGAAGTAAATTACCTGTACCTGTGCCAGATTCTCTTTAAAACAGATTATCCCACTATTTTTCAAAAGCCATCTAACAGTTGTCTAGCAATAGTTCTTTATTCTCAACGCGTACGGCTCCAACAGCTATACTTACGAGGAAAACATACTTAGAACGAAATGTTTCATTATAATCGGCCATTTTTATTCCGCACAACTAGTTCTCCTAGCTAATGGAGCGCAGTTTGCAAAAAATCTAGATTAAAGTCACCATTGTGTTACGCTAGAGATTGCGCGCGAGTTTGTCCGTGAAATTGCTCTGACGTCGCAGATTTTAATGCGGATTGCGAAATATTATGATTATGAGTTAGGTAAGTAGCTTAGGTAATATAATAAGCCTTTTGTTTGTGGTTTTACTTTAAGATTGTTATGATTTATTCAGATTTATAAGTTACGTAAAAATTTCGGAAGTCATTAAGAAAATGGCGGATTGTCTTTCGTTATTCCGTCTCAATCGAAATACATATTTAAAAAAATAGTCATTTTAGACCAAAAACAGTTTTCCAATAGGCACATGCTGTTTTTTTTTTCAATTTATACTGATGTAGACTGTGAAATTATGGTAGATTAAACAGTAGTTCTGAGTATTCAATTGTATTACAAGGTCGGATTGGCAGTCGGTCGATAACCTCACACTGTGTAGCTTAGAAAAGTGTCGTTTACGACCAAGTGCATTAGAATTAGATAATAAAACCTGGTTTATCTTTTTGAATTATTGATTTAAGGACAGCGAAATACATCTTAAGTGAAGCGTAGCGTATTCGTAGCTCATTCTGATTTTCATGACGCAAAAATCATAATGATACACAAATGATACATATTATATTTATCGAAACCGGAACACTTGATGATCTTTTGAATGCATCAGTACCTAAGAGGAGTTCTCATCGCATTTTTGCTAGACTCTGTAAAACAGTTGTCTTAAAACATTAGTGTGCAATACAACAAAGTGTATTAATCTAAAGAATTCGCTTGCTTACCCTATCGAATTTTAACAATTAAAAATCGTTTCAATATCGACCTCAAAGGTATGGAATATTTCGATGATTCGAATGAACTTAATCGAATAAAATTGGATACGATTACAATAATTGTTCTTAATTGCAATCGACATGATACTTCGGTGTCGTTACAAACTTGAATGAAATTAACAAGTCCCATTAAGGGCTGATTTTTCAATAGTCAGATAACTTTTATCTGAGGAATAAAAATGGCGGTTTAACAGATTATCTATAGAAAATATGTCAAACCGCTATTTTTATTCCTCAGATAAAAGTTATCTGACTAAAAATCAGCCCTAAGTCTTAACAATTTTCGACCAATATAAAACGAGTTTTCACTTATGTCATAAATATCTTTTTGCGTGTTAAGTTGAAAACGGCGCTGTTTAAATACATAATTAAAAACTTTTGCCACCATTATGATTCTGTGTTTATAACAATTAATTTAGAATCGGCGTAGCTTATCTTCTCCATAACTTCATACTATGCGTTTCATATAAGATTAGGATGGACTTTGGCGCCATATTGTGGCTCCAAGCACGCTTTTGTAATAAATACACAGAAATACACACATTACACACGCGATTAGGTATTACGAGAATCGAGTATAGTTTTTTTTTAAAACGCGTGTTAGGACGTAAATATTTGTTGAAACGTGACCTTAGACCTTAGTATTTTTTTTTCATTGATATTGAATAATATTATTCAAAAAATATTCTCAGGCGTGTTAAACGATTTTATATAATATTATTTTTCGACCGTGACACTGATCGGCGCCTGTTCGTATAAATCTTCGGCGAATAAAATATGCATGGCTTTATTATTCAAGTTTTTTTCGTGTAATCAATACCTGCCAGCTACATATTTATGTAATACAAGTTGCCATTACTTAATGGTTCTCGTTTTCTTTAATCTTTTAAATTAATTCTTAGTAATAAAAGCATTTAAAACGTTCCAGTATATTTTCTTAATAGGTCATTAGTTTAAGTTATGAGGTTCTTAATGTGAGAACACAGACAGACAAACAATTAAATGCAAACCAAAAAGTATGTTTAGTATTTTTGCGGTCGGAGCATAGACAAACTTGAATTCATCAAAGTTGCATTACCTTTTTATTCAAGGTCGTCCAAATTACCCAAATCCTCGGTCTCATGGTAAAAACTATCATTAAACCACCTCCAAAAGAACGTGTGAGTCATTATTTGTGTGTGGCAACACAGGCCTCGTGAAACACATGTAAATCATCCGTTCCTTTTGTCCCACAGGCCGTTTCCAGTTTTATTTACACAAATGTGTAAGAAGCTTTATGTGAAAAACCGAACACAAGTGATTCATACTTTACCGACAACGAATTCGAACGGATTTTAATATTCAAAAAAGTAACCAAGCATTCCAATTTCAAATTAAAACAAAAAAGAAACTAACGTTAATTTAGTGTTGCCATATTAACATTAACAAGCTTTTTTTTTAATACTCGTTAAGGCAGACATTTAAGTGAGTAATAACAGAAAATAATAGTGTCAAGATCAATAAGTGTGTGTCAAGGGGTTTCTGCAACTTTCCTTTTGTAGAACAAGCGGACCGGGTGACATCGATCGTGATAAAATAGTGGTGAATCGTTTAAATACGACCTCTGTTACCTTTTACGGGCTTATTGTGATTGGATTTTGGCGAATCCTTCCATAATACCCTGCGAAGCGACAGTGCTCACCGAAAAAAGTGCTCACTACATTAATAATCTCAAATCTAAAATAGTGACCTAAACCTAACCTTAAAAAAATTGGTGTAACGTAACCTCAAAAAAAAAACAAGTGAAGTTCAAAATTCGAACTATGATAAGTGTGTGTGCGTGAACATGTCTACACAAGCGTACTACAAGGAGCGGTTGGGTTTCGACCCACAAGAAGCAATCCAGGATGGGGTCAACGGCGGCGGGGCGTACTACGACGGACCCCACCCATCGAAACGGCACAGGGGTGAACATTCCGAGGCCCATGATCAAGTTTACGAGGAAAACTTGACCAAGTTCAAAGGTACAACTTGCTGGGGATTCTTTATTCAACAGTCAGGTTCGTGGTGGTGGGTTATAGAGAATGCGCGTGTCACGTGTGCGTAGAAATGAGAAATAACCGAATGAAAAATTAGTAGTGGCTAATATCTGAACTGAGTCTTGAAATTATAAGATTTTTATATTTTTATTAATGACAGATTTAGTAGTCGTCCCTAAAAAGGGCGAGTTGCACCATGAAACTTGACAGAGCTAATCGTCGTTTAAGAACTGTCAGTGTCAATATTAAATAACAATGATTTCAATGACAGCGTTTGAACGCTGTTTAGTTTTGCTGATTAGGCATCCTGTTTACTTTGGCAATACTCGTAAAAAATACTTTACCAAGAAGATTTTTAAATGAAAAATAGGAAAAAACTTCTGAGACTGGTAAAGTAAGTGCTGGCTTCTGAGATGGCAGTGTATGTAAATTGAATCTGCCCATTTTTTTTACTAGCGTCCTTCATCTTTTATTTGTAAACAACAGGAGACAATACGATATTAATTGAAGACTTGTTCAGATATTATAACACTTCTAAAAACTCGAGACTTTCCGTGTTGTTTTGGAATGTTTGTTTTTTTAAACAATAGTTTGTTTAGATGCAACGGCCGTGTTTTAACATTCTTTCGCGCATTCAGTTAAACTGTATAAGCTGACCATTTCTTTATTAATTAATACTACGATTCGTTTGATAAAAAACTAATAGGTAAAATCTCTTTTTTTTGAAGTGACCACACTAATCAACGAGCAATCGAACTAGTTGATTGGAATGAGTAGATTCCATGCAATAAATGCCAAAAAAAAAAACTATATTCACTTCATCTCGGTTTATTCGATTATCGGATTCGAGGTAGTTTTGACACTTCACCGAATTTAATGACATAAATATGGTGAATGATCAGCTCAAGTCAATTCAACTTCAATTAGTGTGGTCAGTTGGTCACTTTATTATAATTCATCAGCCTAGGGACCTTGTATGAGTGGAACTTTTGCAAACTATTTTAAAAATAGTTGTATTTGACACGATATCATCAGGTTTATTTAATAGTTTTTTTGATTCAAATTCAAAAAGGTGTTCTAGAATTTTGCTCTAATTTGAAAACTATTCGATTTAATTTCTTTTTTGATGGTTTATTCAAATTCCTTCTTTATTTAAACTTTGAATATCAGCTGTTACTTTACAAAGTTCGCCAAAAAAATTAGATGAGATAAAAGAAACAAGTTCCAAGACCAAGCTTGTTTTTATCATTCTTATTTGTTATGAAGTTGTCTCGTTCACTATAATTCTAATAAGTTAACGACTTTTTAGATTTATGACTTAAATTGTAACGATTTCTTGATTTTTTCCTTTTTTCTTGAATATTTGTGTTATTTTGGCATGTCTGTACGTAAATCCGGATATCTGTCAAAAACTAATGATCCGATTTTGATGTGTTTTTTTACTAATGGATAGATTTGTGTTTCTTTATTAAGAAAATTCATAAATCACATTTTTATGATGTAAGATGATAAGAACCATTAAGCCTCGATTTCACCATTGACGCTGATCTTAATCGGCTCATCCTGAACTATCAGTGTCATATTAATAACGGGATATTGGAATTATGCACGTGGTTTTTTAAGAGGAAGAAAAAAACAGATCACTTTTGGATTGGTATCTTACAACACTCAAAAATGTCTTTTAAAAGAAAAGGAGTTCTTTTATGTTAGAATTTTATCATCATCATCATCGTATTAGCTGTAGGTTGTCCACTGCTGAACATAGGCCTCTCCTATAGATTTCCAATAGTAGCTCTTAGCATTGGCTTGCATCCAGCGAAACATCTGGTTTTCATAAGAACGTCTGTCTAACTTGTGGTGTCAGAATTTTTGTTTAATTAATACAACTTGACTAATGGTGAATTATTTGATTAGTAGTTAACTATTGTTAAAACCTCGTACATTTTTTTATAAAATGTATAATAGGGTTTAACTAATAGTTAAACTATAGTTAAAAAAACTTGACCTTATGAAGATTTTTAGTATGACGGACGTGTGGATAAAGCCCTTCACATACAGGATTATAATTACTGCGATTAGGTATGAGTAAAGTTTGTAGATTACAGCACCATCTTACGCATCGCTGCGTTTGAAGAATCTTTTAAATAGGTTCATTTTCAGCAGACGTTTACTTCATGAACATTGTTATTATTCAGTTGTTCTTATGTATTATATCAAAACTACTCGGACATTCACTTTCAAGTATCACTCTCTTCAATAGGTGCGTCCACATAGAGTGCGCAGCCTCGCGAGGCATTTGCTGCGCGAGGAAACTGACAAGCGAGGCTGCTCACTCTGTGTGGACGCGTCTATTGTTTTTCGACCGAGGCACGGAACAATATAGGCGAGTAAAACAAAAGCCGACACTGGATGGCTCGGGCGCTCGGTCGCTCGACCGCGGCAGCGCTGTCACTTGCCTCGCCCGAGACACGTCCACACCAACCGAGCTGCTTCGCGCAGAAAATGCCTCGCGAGGCTGTGCGCTCTGTGGGGACGCACCTAATGATTTTTGTAGATGTTGTTGACTATGACTAATGGTCAGTTTTTCAATCATTAGTTTATACTAACAATCAGTTACAATCCGATACATTTTTTTGAATAATGGTTAAAAGGATTTCAACAAATACTTTGCTGAAGTCCTAATCTAATAATTGGGCCAAAGGCTTTGTGGACAAAGGAACTTAATACGATCATTACAACAATTTAACGACGTTTAAGTCAGTGTCAATTATTCAATGGTAAAATTAAAGTGACAGTTCCTAAACAAAGTTTAAAATTCGGCCGATTGCGATTGTAATCTTTAACGTCCTATTAAATTCTGTTTGGGTTTTGAATTCTTTTTATTTCATATTTGGAACATAATTATACCAAACGCGTTTATTTATTTTTTCAGTATTCTAGTCTGTGCATTTAATAACAGCCAGTTACAAAACTATTATTTTCTTAAAATTATTTACTCTGTATCCACATTCACTTTCGCACAAAACTCTCGCTTATAATTCAAGAAAACGTATACATAATAATACTTAACAAGTAAACGTCTGTGAGTGTTGAATTCTTAACTCCTACAATCATTTCGTAACCTAACTGAGCCATTGGGACCTGAGATTTGAAAATGTTGCAGTCAAAATGTATTTATGAGAGACTTTGAATACTTAGGACGTGAGTAAAGAGGTGACTAATCCCCATAATCATCGGTATTTCAACAAGAAATCACCCAGTTTAACAATAGGCATAGCAGGTGATTTCCTGCCATTTTAGGCGCGGACATTACGGTCGGCGAGTAATGTTCAACTCGCCGTCTGATCGATCATGGACCATGCCCGAGTCGGCGCGTCTTGTCTGCCATTTCGAAACAAACTGGGTTAATCTTGTTTGCGACTGCGTTTACCACTGAAAACGTGATCGTGTTGCTTAACAGTGAAAAAATACTTGTAAAACCCAGAAATACTCATTTAATCGATTGAATTTGAGGATTAAACTATTAAATATGTAGGTTTTCTAATTCTTGAGCCTCTTAAAGAAATAATTTAACTTTAAGGCGCTTAACCTTCAACTAGTCAATTTATTTAAATGTAAGTTTGTAAAAATTGAAAATCAATTAATTTACCGCTAATCTTTCCACTTATTTTTTATGTGTCTTGGAGCAATTTTCGCGGTCATGTGTCGTTGTTAATATTTCATATATAAGAATGTATAAATCTGATAGTTTTTAAACCCAGATTAAAGGTATCGATTAGTGTCATCGTGGAATCGTCCTTTGACATTTATATTGACATTCTAAGCAAATGATGTCTTACTGAACGCATGTAGATGATGGCGCACAGATAGTTTAATAATCTGATACTTTTTATCCTTTTTATGAATTTCCTGCGGGATAATTATCGAATTTTATCCGGGCCCGTGAGCACGAGAGCTTATTAAAATACTGGTTTCCATCCTCTTATATTGTTTCTAAGTTTTTCGCAAAAGTCTAGGCAGGTGATGATGGGTCTCCAAAAATAAGAACACAACAATAAACAAAGAATTTATCGACAAAAACTATCAGCGACCGACATCGGGTACGAGATAAGTGTTATCAACTGATTACCTTATCTTATCACCATGTGTACTAAACAAAGATATAACGTAACGCATTGTGTACTAGTTATTTACCGGTTCATTAAAGTTCAGATTGTGGTCACGGAAAATTGTATTTTTCTTCAATGGGTCGAGGTTTCTGTATTGAAAATATTTGTTTGTTGGTATTAAATAAATGTAAGCTGGGACGGCCTCAGTTAAGGTGGAGCGACCACCTCAAGGTGGCCGGTAGGTAACAGTTAGATGAAAGTAGCCGGTGATCGAGTAAAACGGCGTGCGATTGGAAAGGCCTAGGTCCAGCAGTGGACTATAGGTTGATGATAAAGATAAATATTTACATAACGAGGACAGTGGGTCGCGATATCGGAAATAACACTCATTAAACCTTCGGTAACACTTTTAATTACTTGCTAAAACACACTGAATACAAAATAATCAAGGATGCCCGAGATATGGCTCGATTAAAAACTTAGGAACGCGGGATCGGGAAGTTTAGTGTGGAGCAACGAATGTCTACCCAGACTGCCGGACCGATTCAAAGTGATCACCTCACTCAACCGTCACCGCCCACGTGGCCTACCCCACACAGGTTTGCCAACCTATCTGTCAACGTCAGTACCTGTCAACGTCGAATAGCTGATTAAACTCCCGAATCGACATTTGACTCGACTATTCGTTCGGTGTCGCCATTACTCCACGCCAACCATCCCCAAGTTAATACTTGACGTTCCTAAATGTTATCTGTCAAATCTAACTACATAGTTCCTCCAATGAGAGATAGATGGTGCTAATCCAAGTTGACTGATATGCGTCGACGCTTCGACATACATAATTGTGACAGGAGCTTAATTTTATCACACATCTCTTGAGGAAGAATAGATGTTAATCCTCGTAACTGTTTGAAGTAAAAGAGTCAGCGATTTTTTTCTTGTTTCATCATTATCTGCCTAGCCTTTTCCCAACTTTAGTAAGGTAGGCAGACTAAGCCACAACCCAGTAACTGTGTAATTAGGGCCAGTACTATTAGTTTGTTTTTAACCAATGCTATACATTTTCATTGGTCATGCCACAAGTGCAGAGCGAACATTTTATGCCCCACACTGGTGGAATTGCATCTTAATGCATACAATAGGTATGGAATCTGATAACCTTACCTAATATAAACTCGTCTATGTGCTTATGTACTTGATAATCTGGCTTAGGTAATGTTTGTTTGACCCTTGCCTACAAACGGTGGCTTCCCTTCAATGGATTAGCCAATGATTGTATTTACATTGGAAAATAGCAGTCATTTATGAGCGACAGTATACGACAATGTTTTTTTTAGGATTTTAATTATTATAAGCTAGCTGTTGTCGATCACCCCTTCCCCTCTCCCGTCTCTAAGATCCCATATTATGTATATCTGTACCAAACTTCATCAAACCCAGTTCAGCCGTTTTTTTTTTTTTTTAGCGTGTTAAAATCATCAAATGAGTCCTCCCACCCCGGGCAGGGCGGGAGGGACTGTCAGACTTGTACTGACTAAAATCCACGGTGTCCTTCAATAGCCTTTTATGTTCCGGGGTCACGGTAATGAGATAATTCAGCCGTTTGGAAAAAAAGTTTCATGTATTAATTCAGGTTATCTGTGTGCCAAACATTCAAATTAGCTTTGTAGCTTTAAGCCTCCTGCAGACACACGCGATTAATCGCGCGGGGCGACATGTCGCGGTCCATTCGCAGTACATTTAGAGTGGAAATTGGCTTGGCTCGTTGTCGCAGCGCGATTAATCGCGTGTATCTGCAGCCGTCTGCAGGAGGCTTAAAGGTTGACTAGCAGATATTGCCTTGCGGTGTAAAGTCCGCCTCACGTACCGCAATTATAGGTGAAAGTGTAAATAAATAAATAACAAACATCCATCCTTACTCACTATTCTTTCTTGTCCGTCAGTCATTAATTGATCATCAACGTATTTCACGGTCACAACTCCAGTGTCACTCACAATCATAACAAAAAACAAACGAAACATGCACTCATTCCATTCAACAATGTTCAATTGTTTACTCTGTTACCTTTCAATCAATCGTATAGGCATTCCTACTGCAGTTCAAACTTGCTCAATGTTAGTACTTCCATATCTTTCTTTACTCATTTTCACTGTATCACTAAGCTTATTATTAGATTTCCTGATGTTTTTTCAAATCTATTTCACTTTGATGATCGAATCCGAAATGAGGAGATCCGTAGACGAACTAAAGTCACCGATATAGCCCACCGGATTAGCAAGCTGAAGTGGCAATGGGCAGGCCATATTGCTCGCAGAGCAGATGGCCGATGGGGTCGAAAAGTGCTACAGTGGAGACCGCGGACTAGCAAGCGCAGCGTAGGACGTCCACCAACGAGGTGGACAGACGACCTTATAAAGGTCGCCGGAAGACGCTGGATGCAGGTCGCTTCCAACCGGTATATGTGGAGATCTAAAGGGGAGGCCTATGTTCAGCAGTGGACGTCCTATGGCTGAGATGATGATGATGATTTCACTTTGAGTATCCCCCATATTTGCTTCCTCATCATTAGCTTCTGCAGTCTACCGTTTCACATAGATGTCTCCAAATGCACGCCATTTATTTTGATCCTCACCACATCTCATCCAGCTGTTGCCAGCCAGTTACCATAAAGATTGGGTACAACTGGTACGTAAAGCAAAAACATGTCCACCGAACATTTTATTTTTAAGCTATTGCATAGCTTTTATCGCAGGCTCTGAGCTCGGCGCGCGCGAGAAACGTAACGAAGAAACCTGACCACATTTGACAGCACGTCGTTTCAGTTCGGGAGACTTCGGCAATCATAAAGGTACGGACAGACGTGCTCATAAAGGTACGAAGAGGGATTTACTTTTTCTTACTGATTCTAAACGGCCAGCTACAAAAGGAGTTTTCACAATGAAACCTACTTATAAAATTCTCCTACAACAAGAAGTTCTTTATTACAGTAGTGCACCACAAACATTTTAAATAAATTATATTCTCGTTAAATATACGCGGTAAGCGATTTTTTCTTTTAAAATAAAAAAAAATGTTATGCAATAGCTTCACCGCGGCAGTCTCCGACTGCCACACGTATTTTTTTTGTTTCTTATGTGAAATATTCACCAGATGAGTATCCCGCCATGGCTAGAGTGGAAGGGACTGTCATACTCTTACCGACTAAAAATCCACCCTGTTCTTTCAGTAGCCCTTTGCGCTCAAGGGTCCCGGTAACCTTTACAGACGGTTTCGCGACAACTGATGCTCCGAAGACAACTACAATCCCGCGACAGCATAGCAGTCTTGATAATATAATATCTATAACCGTATTTGCAATTTTCCAAATCCACTTTGTCGGAATCTTAACCTCTTGAATAACTCCCAGTAACAAATCTTTAAAAATAAAAGTTAATTTCATCATAAACACATGAATGCATCAATTATGATTGCCATTTACTTCACCTTCAGGAAAAGCATCATCATGAACATTTAGATGCAACAATTATAATGGATGCAACTCTAGCATCTGAATTCATGGCCTCAAAACTGATTGTATTGACCCCAAGACATTGAGACAAATCGGTTAATTAGTAGCAATCAAGTGCAAATTGATACAAACGCTTAGAAAAGGTGAATATATACAAAATGGCGTATGCTCCCCTGAATCTGTAGGTCTTTGGGAGATGGCGGTGGAAGAAATTGAAGTAATAGTGTTAGCAATTTTATTCAACGATAATTTTGTTTGATTCGTTTGTTGTTTTTGATGACTTGCTTCCTTCTATATATATCTTCTTCCATAAATGATGTTTTATGGACATTATCTTCTTCCATAAATGATGTTTGATGTTGTTGGGCCACCATAGGGGCGGCACGGCGTAAATTGCTTCAAAGCCAGCGCTTGGCTTTGTTATTCTTAAGTAAAGCGTATAGGACCGTCAGTACTGAAGCTTTACCGGTACTTGCTGGTGTTCTTCCAGTAGATCTTGAAGTGCAGCGACGTGCTGCAATGTATTTTTCCGCACGGGAGACCACTGACGCTGATTTCCTACCGCAACGTGACCGTGATAAGATATCTAGATTATTTAAACCCCAGAGCGACGTCTGGGAGGATCTTTTATCCAAATGGCAAAATAGGTGGGATAATTCTACCAAGGGGAGGCACCTCCACCAGTTCTTTTCATCCGTTCGTGAGCGGCTGGCTAGGACGTGGTTGGAGGTGGATCACTGTGTTGCCCAATTTCTCACGGGACATGGTAACTTTAAAAGTAAATTGTTTTCCTTTAAGCTTGTTCCCTCGCCTTTTTGTCAATGTTCGTCACCTGACTGTGAATATGAACAATCAGCACATCATATTCTTTGGGAGTGTATTCTTTGGCAGAACGAACGCAATATTATGTTGGATACTGTTCAGACTACATCTGGAGTCATTTATTATACGGACCTTGTGGAAACTCGAACAAACTTCCGTGCGTTCAAGCGTTTTTGCCATACCTATTATTGGAATCAAATATAGCAGCTCACAATTTAGGACCCATTAATATTAGTAGTCATTTTTACCCGTGGTGCAAGGCAACTGGGCTTCTCCCAGTTGTAATGTCCCTTTGTGCCTATTGGCCTTGCTTTGTTCTGTCTCCTGCTTGCATGGAGGGAAGTGGAAACATATTTTTCCTACTCCTCCACTATTCTTTTCTGATTAATTTCGTGCAGGATCCAAGACAGGTAAATTCATTCTCCGGGACACGTCGAGCTTCATTGTCTTGGCGCTTTTCTGGTGGTTGCCACTGTTGATTCTGGCTCTCAGGAGTTGCAGTGGTTTGGGAATAGTGTGGTGGGTATGTCCCAAAAAAAAAATGATGTTTTACCAAGAAAATTGTTCGGCAATGACTGGTAATGCCTACCTTGTCACATTAGTTCAGTCTTGTGACACGATTGTGCTTAAAGTTTAAATTAACAAATTGATGTAAGCGGGTTTGTATCGCTTTAAATGTACCCGGTGTTAAAATTGATGTAACCTATTAAAATAATCATCCAAATTAAGATTGTTCTAAATACTTTTCTTACGAAAAATACCACGGAAATCCTTTCAGTGACATTAGTCACAGAAAAGAATTCCCATTTTTTCATCTTTAACGTCCGCCCACTTTCTTTGATCAGATTTATTTTTGCTAGTATTTCTTTAACAATCTCATCCTGGTGAAGCATTCTCCCTTAATTCTATTATCTGAATTTGGTAACTTATATTATGAGCAGCTTTTCTTCAAGTAGTTTTACCTCATTTAGCTAGTTCTTCATGTTTGCCGTATAAATACCAAATACCATTTGCTCGTTCGTAGATTTTTATGGCTCGTGTGGGACGCTGCCATTAAAGGAGGTTCTGGCACATCTATTTCTATTTCGAATTCCACTGGAAACAACAAATGGTAATGGGGAGTAATTACAGAAACTATGGCCGCATAGACACATTTCGCACCTACGTAAATAACTTGAATATTGATTATTTCCATATGTAGAGGTTTTAGCATTTATCTAGCAAAACGATGTATCCAAATTCTGTTGAAACATTCTTTGTTACACTGATTTATTTACACCCGATAATATTTCCCCTTCATGGCTTTTATCTTTTTGAAACAACCTTTCCGTTTGAAACAAAATGTTTCTTCAATGCTTACATCTGTGTCACCTAGCATCTTAGTGTTTTCTTTCTTTTTATCCATTAATCTATTCCTAGCCCTTCGTATTTCGAAACTTACTTCTCCTCTAGCCACATACTTCTGAAAAACATTTGTCTGTTGATCTTGTATTATCGCAATACTGTTTTCTGCTTATGTACATTTCCATTACCTGTTTTTGTAGTATTTCTTAGTTTATATTTGTCCATTGTTATTAAAATCCTTTTACGAACTTCCGTAGGATTGATTTCTATTCCAAACGAATTCAGCTTGAGCCTGTATTTTGATCCCCACAACTAACTTACTGTATCAAAGTATTCATCATTGACAAGTACAATACAAAGACCCATTTACATAACAAAATGTAACATTCTAACAAATACATTTATAGACCAGGAGCTCATACAAAGTAAAATAAAACTATATATAAACTTCAGGTAGACTATTAGTCAAGTCGCGGAGCTAGGCATCGTAGACGCAGTTTATGAAGCTTTTATTTATAGTTACAATGTTGGGACTTGTATGAAAGTTGTTTACTTAGATGTTTTACAAATTGTAAGGTATGAATGTGCCTCTACACGTACATAGTTTTATCTATTGCAATGGAGAGCTAAATAAAACGTTTTATTATGTATTTGTTTTATACCAAAAGGTTATGAAAAAGTCTACATTTTTGTCTTGCTAGCACAGACCATGTTTTTCTTTATATCCTTTTCTTTCATATAATTCTTGACTAATCTTTGTATTCTTGGCCTAATCAGCCATATTGTCACTCATTCATTAGCGTGACCGCATTAAATTATTGTTTATTTTTCTTTAGAACTCAATACAATAAAACAACATTATTATAAATTGAGTTGCGATTGTCGAGATTAGCAACTAGGTCAATGCAGCATACAATTTGCATTTCTCAAGGCGATAGAGAGTTTTCGATGTAAGTAATTGTCCGCCCACTAGACTAGGGTATCAAGTCTTTTGTATAAGGACTACCCACTGCCACCTGTCAGTTTGCGCAACTTGACGTCCTAGTTTTCATGTTGCCCTGGTACTTGTTCCGGTAATCTTGTCGCTGATAAGCGCTTGAATATGAATTTATGATCTTTTTTTCTGGTGACTGTCCACTACCGTAACTTGCGTAAGTCGGTGGATTTGTCTCTTTTTGTGCCGTTGAAAGAATTTGGAATTTGTAAGTTTATATTGTCACATTTTATGAGTATCGTCATCTGATTCTCCTGGCCTTATTCCAAATTATTGTTGCAGTCTTCTTTCACACTTCGGTTTCCCTATTTGGTGACTTTTCAAATCTATACATTATTATTATCATCTTCTATCACTTCCATTTTTAACTCTCAATTTTTGAGCATTGGTATGTTTCAATACTTTCAATACTTCTATGGTAGCTGTCAATGAGATGACATCCGTGTTTTTCTCTTCCTGCATATCGCCGTTCCCTCTAAATCTATCCATCTTCTCATTACAATCCATGTCATTTTTATAACCATCCTTATTCTTACTGAAAACATGAGTATGAGAAATGTTCTTAGAAAAAGAAAAGAAAATATCTTTAGTATGAAGAAACTGTTTCATACTTTTATCATAAAGCATGACGCGGTTATGTTTATCAACATATCAGGTGGAATGATAACCGTTGATGCAATTACTGATTGTTTTACTGAGCTCACGTGCGCCGGCGCAGGTGCACTCGTGTGGTGCCTAATTGTCTAGATTTATAGGAAGAATCGTATCGACCTAGATTGTTATTGTATTTGTTGTATTGAATTCATAGTGCTCTGCGGAATTCCAACCTAGATCACACAATGCTTATGATGTAATCGAAATGTACACTTCATGTAGCAGTATGTTTACAGTCAATCCCACTTCTATTTAAGGCAACATTCTTTTTGCTTTTTTCTTTGTTTCGTTATGAATTTTGAAACCCGTATCCCATAACTACCTAATGATCTTGCAAATCGAATTTGTGCTGTTTTTCCCTATCTTTATGTATTTTTGGGGGATCCCAAGATCAATTAGACTGAATTCAACCCAAATGATATTAGGTTATGCTTTGTATTTCTAAATCGATCTTCCATAACTTGTCTCTTACTTGTACTAGTTGTACTTGTGATGACAAATAAAGACACGATGACAGGAGAACCTACAAATACTTCACCTAAATTTTCACTCAGCTAATTTTAAAGAATTACACCAAATTTTTCAATGATTTTCAGAGTTTCCGAGTTCACTTTACCGTAATATTGATGGTGATGACGTAACTCGTCCAACAAACCGTGTGAATGCCCGCAACTAATGCGAAGTCGTGAAGCATGCTCAATTCAATCAACACGATTGGTGCTAGCCTGATGCACTTGCGTTTATTTGTGCAATGCTGGACAATGGTGTATTTGCTTTTCAATGGACGCTGGCCTTTATTGATCGTAAATCAGGGCAAATGTTGGACGTAATTGAATGTTTTCAAGTTTCGTTAAGTGTAAATTATTTTGTGGTTCCAATTTTATTGGGGTTTGGAATGGATGATTCATTGGCGTCCGTCTCATAACATATTTTTTCAACTGTTATGACTGTTTTCTCTTCTTTAGTAACACGGCTGTCTCTTATTCAACGATCTGTATAGCTGTGACGGAAATTAATTATCCCTACACATATTCGTATAAGCGCAGCGTAGGACGTCTACCTGCAAGGTGAATATACGATCTGGTGGAAACCACAGGATCGCGTTATTCAGCAGTGGATATTCTGGAGCTGTTATGATGATGGTCGATGTGCACAATACTGTTTTTTTTAAATTTTATTTTCACAACCAGCATTTTCTGTGTTGCTGATCTACAATGGCTTCCATACACTTTTTTTTTTTTTTTTGCGTGGTAAAATCATCAAATGAGTCCTCCCACCCCGGGCAGGGCGGGAGGGACTGTCAGACTTGTACTGACTAAAATCCACGGTGTCCTTCAATAGCCCTTTATGTTCCGGGGTCACGGTAATGAGATAAGTCCCGCGACCCCGGCAGGCTTTGGCCCTCTACAGAGGGGGCCCCGTCATTATGCTGACGCTCTTTGAGGCGCGCGTGGAACACAACGCGCCGTCGACCCGGGCATGGTCCATGGTCGGGCAGCGAGTTGCCCTTTACTCGCCGCCCGCATGCCCGCGCCTACGGTGGCCGGAGATCGTCTTGCGACGTCCGTCGCCGTGGGCGTCCACCACTGCGGGTGGGGCGGAGGGAGGACACTGTCCTCTCTCTCACGCGGCCCGCCTCCTCCTTCGCGAGCATGACTGCTTCGCAGAAGGAGGCGACCGCTTCCCACTCCGTCTCGCCCCGCAGCATGGCCGCGACCAATGCCGGGCGCGAGAGGTCTCCGCCTATCGCCGCCGTGAGGACACGTCGGTGCTCTGCCCAAGCGGGGCAGTCTTGCACCGTATGCTCTACTGTGTCCTCCGGGCGATCTTCGCAGTGGTGACACCCAGGCGTTTCCTCCTTTCTCCTCAGACACAGGTACCTCCCGAAACTTCCGTGTCCGGTGAGGACCTGCGTCATGCGGTAGGTTAGGACGCCGTGACTCCTATCCAGCCACTCCTCAAAGAGGGGTCTTACCGCCGCGATTGCGGCGTGCCCGGCTTCCATACACTCAGATAAGTTTTTGTAGTCACTGTTGATCATATAAAGTTACCCAAGAAAGTACTTTAGAGTGTTACAGTTTAGGTTTTGAAATTATCTTATACTCTGTATTGTCAAAAGTCAGTTCCCGATAAATTCCTAGCATATGCAAGAGCAGATGTACCAATAATAAGCGTGAGTGCATCAGTAGCTTATCTAATGCCGAGTGTAGGAGTGAACGGGGGAAATGGGTCGTTAGCCAGTGCAGGCAATGAGCCAGCTACATTGTGTGCTCTATTGTAATTTGAACCCCAATACATTGGTAGACAAGGTCATTGGTGTCATCTTTAGAGTCTTAAGAGGCAGTATTGTCGTTTAAGTTTTCATTAGAACCTTTTACCTTTGTTAGAAACCTTGTTTTTAAAGCTTTGATATTTACCTTCGGAAGACGTAAATCTTGCAGAATTAGGACGTCTCGTGTGTGAATAGTACTTAGTTTCTTGGCATAAGTTAGTCTTTTGTTCTCGTCTTGCAAATCATGTTTGACCATTCCCTTATGCGTCATTTTCAAAGGAAGAAGACAGATCTTCGTTGCCTAGAAATCCATGTCTGTGTGGCAGGATATTGATCGCTTTACGTCATATTAGGATTATCTGGCATTATCCACTTGACTGGACTGTTATGAGACTGATTGTTAAGAGGCAGATGTAGTAACGAATTTGAGGAATTGTGTTTCATACTATGAATATTTTCTTTGTTTTGCTAGTGTGGTTTCTAGCGGGAAATGTTAGAATATAGTAGTCTTCAAATATCCATGTTTGCGTGAAATACTTGTCGATTCCTGCTAAAGAACTTACTTGCATAAAAATGGACAAAATTGTATGGAAAAGGGAGACAGTCGCCTTTACTCCGACGACGACTAGAAACATGATAACTTAAAAATCTGGTATAAAGATTGAATGTATTTCGATTGGACATAGTAATCGATAAAGCGTGTTTCATTAAAGTAACAATGAAAATATCACTTAAATGATTCTCAAAGGGCTAGCTGGCACAGGCGCCCGCGCCGGCGCCATGTAGTTTGGCATCACTCATCATAACATAATCGCGCTCTCATTGATAACTCTGTCAATTACGTTCGCGAAACTGCTAACAGAGGCAGCACTTGATGCCGACATATGAGCTCTTGAGTATAAGTGTGAGAACTCTTTGCGAACCTGTTCCCCTGGTGCATCTTCGTGAAGATAAGGAGCAATCTTATTTTTATTCGTGGTTATATTATGAGGCGAGATTTTGGCATAAATATTTACTAGTAGGTAATTAACGAATGACCTATTTATTTATTTCTGTGTGAAGTAGATGTTTTCATCCAGGCTGTCATTTATAGATATTTGAAAATCGTTAAGAATTTTTGTGGAGAAACAGATGAGATAATCAACTGTCTAAATTAATGTACCAAGATTTGCTTAAGTCGTGGCA
This sequence comes from Agrotis exclamationis, assembly GCA_950005045.1. Taxonomy (NCBI): domain Eukaryota; kingdom Metazoa; phylum Arthropoda; class Insecta; order Lepidoptera; family Noctuidae; genus Agrotis; species Agrotis exclamationis. The sequence continues at coordinate 14,814,021 of OX465438.1, forward strand.
TAATCTGAATTGTTCGATGAGCCATTTATGTTTTGACAAAACCTTCGAAAACACCAAGAAAAATGTTTATCAGATAATCAAAATAACACCATCACTTAACACCTCAATAAAAACACGTCATATTGTCAAGGGTTTGACAGACACATCATTAGATGAGGAATTGGAAGTAACATAGGTACTGTAATTGATTCGAGTCCATGTCAACCAATAAGCATTGGTTAGCGGCCGAATAACAAAATATTGATGGCTATTTACATACGCATAATTTAGCGGTGGATGAAACGACAAAATATCTTTGCATTTTACCAATCTACCCAAACCGTTTGTAACGTAGTAGCTTCCGTAATTACTCAACCGTTTTTAAAAATCTTTCCGAGTGTCAAGGGGTGTTTCCTCGACATGGACGAAGTCGCTGTCAGAAGCTAGTATTAGCTTGTTAATTTCATGTTTTCTGACTATCTTACTGAATGAATGTCTAAGTTCTCTAAGTTTAGTAACTACTTCACTCCAAAGCTCTCAAATAAAGTTCACGACGAACTTTGCTTCGATATTCGTCTTTTTGCATCGTTTCTTCTACTGTGGATCGTTTCTTTTTAATGATCATCCTCTTTCTGGTATTCACGATAAATGTATTGCTTATTAACCATATTTTCTCCATATTTATGGATACTATCGATTAGAATATCCTTATCATCATCCAAAACAAATGCAATCATTTCACTTCATAATATTTTTCTTCTATGACAACATCGCACAATAATATTAGCTCTGTCACACGCGCAAATGAAAATCTGCAATCAATCTATCTAATCTACATCCAACATATACGGCGACCATACTTGGTATCTCTGACAGCCTGGTACTCTAAACATTTTAATGAACCATCGTCGGGCTTAATTAAGATATCGCGAAGCTCTTCCGTCTCATTCGCTCCTGGTATGTCTAGATAATTTCCTGTTTTATATCTAGGTTTAATGTTGGTCTAGATTCTGTGTGTGGGCTTGTTTTTGCTAGTTAGTAAATGGAATTGAACTGGTTAGATAGTTTTGTTTGCGTAATACTTTAAATGGCTTTGTAGTTATTTTTTAACAGTTTTTTTTAAAGTTATAGTTTTTCCTTCTGGCATGTTTAACAATGGCCATTTCCAATATTGATTTATTAATATATTAAGGTAAGTACAACAACAGTAGAACATAATAAAAACTGAAATTGAAAATAGACACACGAGTATATAACTTATGTGCTGGTATTTATGTCTATAACAGGTATACTCATCATTTAACGGGTATCTATCGATTCTTTGAATATATAATAGGTCAAAGACCTCAGTTCATTTTCTTTAAAAAACATTCGATATCGAAATTTCGAAATCTAATAACATTTCTATAACTATGGCAGTAAAAAACCCACTTACAAAAAAAAGAAGTCTATCCAATATCCAATCATTGTTAAAAAAAGTGTAGACAGTTTTCATACATCTTACTTCCGATCTAGAAATAATTTGGCAAGTAGCCTCGCGCGCAAATAGTTCAAGTATTAATAGACCAAATAAGAATGTTATCTATCGAGCCCAAGTTCGTTGACCGGCCTGACAGCTGTTTAATTCGGTCGGTTTATGTTTCGTTGATAGATTTAATAAACTTTGCATTTTTAATGGTTATGGCAATGTGTGGAATTTGAAAGAATTTTACGTCTTTAAAACATACTCGTAAATAAATATGTAATTGTCAATGCTCGTTTTTGTTTTTTTGAAGTGAAAACTTCTTTAGCGGCGTTGTACACTTTTTTTTATAATGGGTAAAAATGTTAAACTGGCGTCAGGATCACGTGACCCTGATCGAAAATTCGTAAGACGAAGAGGCAAATAATAGCTTGCATTTTTTTATCGTGCAACGCCATCTATCGAGCATATATGAAAACATTTGTGATTTGACTCCTGTACGACACTAACAAGATGTAACAAAATTCGTTAATTTCATAGCTGTACCACTCCAGTTTTAAAATATAACACAGTAATAAAAAAAGTTTTCACTTCTACCGGCGCTCCCAGAGTGCAACACGTCGTTTTTTTTTTGGTTTGTAACAAATATCTCTGTCAACCTGGGTGACCCGAAAGAGACTGTCTTTGGTCTCTGAATTTATGTTTTTTCAAAACCCAAAGCTTACTGCTCTATGAAGGACAGATAGGCATACATTCCATGAAAAATACTGATTTTCAGCTGCATATGGTCAGACTGGGAGCTGACCCGACCCCCACTACCATTGATTGTTGCGCATAGTGTGGGGAAACGTTTAAAAAAAATCTTTTCTACTATTTTTTAACTAATGTTTTTTTTTTTTTTCATTTCAGATGAGCGTGACGCGATACAAAAGAAGACGTTCACAAAATGGGTCAACAAACATCTCAAAAAGGTAAAGATAAAGGTTTTTTTTGTTATCTTTTATCTTTTTGTATTACAACCAGCTGCCACAATTTGCTTATTGATTACGAAAACTTAATTACGTGATTGGAAAACTAGTAATTGATTATAATAAAAAGGCTTGACGAACTAATTTAGATTTAAATACTTACGCTTTTTAGAAATCAATTCAGGTTATTTTATTTTGATTGCGACAATAGATAAATCTAAAAACATATACGGCATAATTAATTAACAATAGATTTGAGTTAATCAAGATTAGCATCAATATTTGAACTATTTCATCTAGTTTATCTGCTTACATTAAACGCGATTTATAATACAAACGTTTATAATTCACCTTTGGAAGTAAGTGCCAATATTTTTTAAGAAAACATATAGGTCGTCATCATCATCTCAGCCATAGGACGTCCACTGCTGAACATAGGCCTCCCCTTTAGATCTCCACATATACCGGTAGGACGTCCACCAACGAGATGGACAGACGACCTTATAAAGGTCGCCGGAAGACGCTGGATGCAGGTTGATTCCAACCGGTATATAGGTACTTTTCTTTTTTTATATTGTGCGACTACTGGCCACTAGGTCTCCCCATTTTCTTCCTCTTTTCATAAGAAGAGAGAGGGGGGATCAAACCTTACAATGTTTAACCTTACGCAGGAATACTTCTATCTAGGTCATATGAGAATCCCACATTCCGTTCTAAGAATTTAAGTGCTTTTTCGGTCTAGACACACTATAATCAAATCCGCGCACGCGCTTTGACGGACAAGTCTTTTTATGCACAAGCGTCACGTTCGACAGTATTTTAAAACACGCTCTTAAGCATTTACACGTACGATTTGGCGCCTCCACCATAAAGGCAGTAAACAGTAGTGTATGTGAATTGCCTTTTTAGCAATTCTTCTTAAAGTGATTAATTTCGTGAATTCCTAGTAAAATTATTAGACGATTTAATATTTTCAAAATCATCACACGAACAAGCAGAATCATAGTGAACATTAACTTACAGCATGGACTGAGTATTAGCTGCTTAATCTTTAGAAAGAGAGAACATTAATTGTAGGACAATCTATCTCTATCCTTAACATTACCAAAGACATTACTTATCTATGTCGTACATATTTTTACTTTAAATCCGCCCCACACCTCAACTGTATTATCCCTTACGGTCCCTTCACGACTTTAGTCTAAGTGGTGAACGGAGCGGGGGGCGGTGTGAATTAGACATTAATTACTTTGTAATTAGTCAAATTCGCCATTAGTGTCGCCTCGTTTCGTGTTTCAAACATTACTATACATGTGATTTACCTCTCGCCGCTCCGCTCTAAATCATCGCTCACAGCGGCAAGGCGAAAAATATTACTAATATAATCCTTATGTAAATTGCAATAGCGCCATATTCACTTAGCAAATCTATCGTGTGCAATAAATTGTCACTTTGTCTGAGGACAGTCGTCAATATTCATCGAGAGGTCGTGAGTTGTATATAAACGGTCACGACTGTACATACGACGACACAACAAGCAATGTAAAACCAGTGTAATAAGGGAACTTGCTGATGAAGCGATGCGACGCAATTCGACCGATTCCAACTACAAGCGAAAATCATCCTTACCACTACGACATATGACATAAAACGTGCGGTTACGTACGGGTAGGTGAAAAACAAAACATGCTCGCCACGACGACGTAAATCAGTCGAATTGCATCATTATAGCGTAGTAGCAAGGACGATTTTAATTTTTTTTAGTTAGTAGAAATTGCAAATCACTGTACAGAAAGATCATATAAAACGAGACCACGATAAACTGGTTTTGTTTAGCTTGACGTGTAGCTGATTGTACAAAGACTGTATCTTTAATGATCTGTGCCGTACTTGTTCACGCACTTGACTTAGTTCTGTTGACGTGCAGTGATGCGAAGGTGTTTGTTTTAGATTGATTGTGTGGGAGGAAAACTGTAAATACGATAGAGAAGCTGTTATTCGTAGATATTTCAAAGTAACCACGGAGATTTTGTTTAAATACGAGTACATTACAATACTATTGAAGACGATTTGTGGTACTCGTATCTAAAAATCAAGGGGGCGAGTCATACACTTCGATAATCAGGGGCAAGATCCAAGGGGCGAATTGAGCGTACACCAAAAATACGTGTCGAATTCAAACTCTTTATAGTCGGTTGATAAAATAACTTTCAATGTTGCTAAAGAATCTAGGTCTGAATTAAAAATATTGTGAAAGCTCTGAGGGCCATAGGGCCAGGTTTCATTGTCAGCGATATCGACAATCTAGAAGTTGCAGAGGTTGTATTGATATGGAAAGCTAATCCAGTTGAAAATAAGTTGTAGATATATGAAGCGGTTTATAACAGCTACTGCTTGCCTAGATCCTAAAGGTGATTCAGAAGTTATCATGGATGAAGTCAACAAACTAAATTGTTCCTAATTAATAATATTATACAGAGTGGAATTTTGTAATGCCACCTGGAGGGAAAGTAATCTTAATACTGCAGATAGAAAATTTTACTCAAAGAAAACATTCTTTTATTTTTGAATAGAAAGCAAACTGCATTCAAAGATTTTCGAAAATTCTCTTCTCCCACACCCGGGAATCGAACCGGCTAAAATCTGAAAAAAATATACCCTGTACTTTTATTGCATCGATCGTTAGGGTCAATTATAAGGATGAAATCTCTCCAACAAACATGATAAATTAAATTAAAGGAAATCTTAAATTAATTAATTTATTTACAAAAAATGGTAAACTAATTACTTTCTCGAAATGGGCTCCATTCTCTTGGAATCTTTGAATGCAGTTTGCTTTCTATTCAAAAATAAAGGAATGTTTCCTTTGAGTAAAATTTTCTATCTGCAGTATTAAGAGTACTTTCCCTCCAGGTGGCATTACAAAATTCCACCCTGTATAGATAGGTTATAGTTTTGAATAACACATACAAGATACCTTTTATCCCGATATAAATATCCCATGGGATAATTTCAGATATTCACATACACAAACACCCAGGATTTGGATAGGCCTTGATCTTAAACAAATCACCCCGATGGCCTTAATACACAGACACACGCAGAGAAAATGGTCCAAATAGATTATGGTCCAGTATCTTCTGCACCTTTCACCACATCCTCGTGTTCTTAAGACATGTTTTGCAAATGACAAGCACTTAATTTGCGTTTCATAAATTTTCATTAAACTCATATCCGTGATCGGATCACTGTTTAGTATAAACGCATGCGTTAATAGTTCCGTGATCACCATACCGATTTGATCATCTATCAATCAATACAGGATATAAAGAGTTCTTAGTGCTTGGCCACGAGTGACACGTCAGGTTGTCTACTCTCAGATCGTCAACGAAGATAAAGGGCCCTCGGAATAATAAATCGAAACTTTTGAGAGTACTAATTTTTTTATTCATGAGTTTTGACAACACAACGTGAATAGGGCAAACTGTCCAATATCGTGCTACGAGTTTTGTGATTAAATAATATGTACTACATATCCCAGTTGCGGCAAATGAAAGTACCTAATTGTTTAGTTAGAACTTGCTACGAATCAAGAGAAAATTGTCGTGGCTAACGTGGCTTGCGGCTAGATGGTCATGCAAAAGGGTTACCTATCATAAGATCGAAAAATGTTTGACCGAATTTCATTTGACCTAAAACTTTTCAACTATTATCGTTTGGTTTTTTTTTACTTCATCGAAGTCACGTTTGCCACTGTTTCAGTTAACCTATTATCTATTCGTTTTTTTTCGTTACTCCAACACTTCATTTGGCCGAAAAACTTTTTACCGATGTTACACTTACTCGAAATGACGGTTGTTCGAAGTATTATGTTTCCAAACATTCATTATACCACTGTTTTAATTGCCATATTTTCATTTCACCAAACACCTAGAAATTTGTGCACACTAATTATTGCTGTTACATTTTTAGCAGGCGCCATTGAAATGTAGGTAGACAATACAAAACAATTGTACAAAAGTCATATACGATAATTTCATATAAAGAATATTTTAACACGTCTTGTCGCGCAGTTCCGCTGCAGTGCAGTTCCGCCTACTGCGGTTTCACCTTTAGGGGTGTTCTGGCTAGCACGTGTGTCCGAATCTTTTTGCGGATTTAGTGTGATTCTTGATACTTTTCTGTTATTGTGTTGTTCTTGTGTTTGTAAAAAGGTTTGTATTGTGATACACTTGCATACAGCATGCATGCAAGCATGCAAGCATGCAGCATTCAAGCAAGCATTCAGCATGCAAGTAAGCACGCAGCATGCAAGCAAGCATGCAGCATGCATGCAAGCAAGCATGCAGCATGCATAATGCAGCAAGCACGCAGCATGCAACATGCAACAAGCATTGTTTCTGTCATGGCTCCGGCGCTGCGGGGTTTTGGGTGGCCCCACGCGAGCTTATCGTCGCAGATGATTTGAACGCACACCACCGCAGCTTCGGTTTACTGGCCGGCTCCGCCGGCCAGCCTCAGCCGCGGCGGCGGCCGTTCCAAACCACCTGCTCCTCAGCTCGCGGGCCACCCCACCCCTCCGCGCCTACGCGATTTTAAATTACACTCTAGGGGTAGGGCAGACAAGACTACGTAAAGTCGGCTTTGCAGCATTTCGTTTCCGCCACAAAGTTTTGTAGCACAATATATTGAGCTTTTATGACAGTAATTTAATTTTTCGGTAAGATATTATTTCGGTATGGTGAAAATATGGCAAATAAATCATTTGGCAATTGAAAAAAGTTTAAAAGAGGCTTCGGTCAATAGTAAAAAGTTATTTTGTTAATCGGCGGAACATACTTCGGTAAAATAATATTTATGGCTAATGATACTTCGATGAACTGAAAATATGTCAAACAATGCATATAGCAAAAGAGATGTCGGTCAATAGTTTTCGGTGTAATGAAATTCGAACAAACAAAATTCGGTAAATTGATCGGTTCCCCATGCAAAAGACATATAATGCAGGCAATTGTGTTCGGGAATCAAGTTTTAAGTCGTTTGGCAGTCACATCAGTTGTCACAAGTTGCATTGACAGTCGAATCCATAGCAAAAAAGGCATAACGGTCGCAAATCGTATCTCCCGAAGTCGTGAACAGGGCTTTAGCAAAACAAGACTCTTATACATTGCATCATAGTTAAATTTCTCCGCTGTCTGCATCCTGCCCACGCGTTAGATGTCAATCATTTGCAGCTTGCACTTTCAATAATGCAGTGGTGTTTAGCGATTCTTTGGTCCTGTAGTCGTGTCTGGCGAAAGTGAGGTCCTGGAGAAGTCGCTTTCAAATTGTTACGTATTTCTAAAACTTACTTTTAGTAAGTTTATTTCAAATAATTATTCGTCATTACTGTCGTTGATAAAATATTTTCTTCAGGGATACTGTGAGAATAGTTACTGTATTGGTAGTTTAATCGATGCCTTCTTCACAAAATAATCCAACAATATGTACCTTACCCTGGGTGGGAGGTATCATTTGATGATTTTACTGCTGATTACTGATTTTAAGTCTCTTATTAAATCAAGAATTTTTCCACTCCTACGCAAAACAACAATATACGTTTGCATAAAAAAAAGAAACAAAAAAAAACTGTTGATCACAAACGTTTTAAATTCGTTTTAAATCCACTTCAAATCATTACAATTATTCAAGAGCTGCAAATCCTTTTGAATCTCTCACAAATTCACAAAAAAAATACAATTGCAAAATCTTTTATTGTAAACTAAACACAAAATGCACCTCAAACATAATCCCAGTCGTTAACCTGCAGTACCGCAGAACAAAGACCCAACAGATCAAATAATGCCTTCCTTTGTACGTCTGTCCGTTTGTCTGTCTGTAAGCACGGCACAGGATGTTATTAGTGTTCCTTTATTTATTGATTCAGTGTGTTTGTGATGCTTTTGGCGATTTACTTCAAAGAGCCAAACCAGCTCTTTAGAAATGAGGGGGGATGACTCAGACAACAGCCTGAAGTTCTCAGGTGTCAGTAAAGGGAGTATCTTGTGTCCTACAATCATTTGGTAAAGATGAGGCGATCTTAGCCAAGCGTATACCCATGCTAGTCAAGTCATAGCATCAGTCAGTTCTAAGAAGTAGTATTGAATACGAGTATGTGGCTAAAATGAGGCTCAGGCATGTTTCCAAGCAATTCCAAAATAAATGAAAGCAGCCAGTAAAGTTGGAGGTATCATAGCTAATCATATAGCCATGCTATCCGTAGCATCAATTCTAAAGAAATTGTATTGAATACAAGGCTATAAAGAAGCACAGAGGAACATTTCCAAAAACGAGATATATTCTGACATTATTGGTGAAGTGCTTCAGAGAGGTTGGGTGAGTAGTACTCGCAATCGGCGTGGTTGTATGACCTGGTGGCCTACCATGAACTCTTAACGCGATCCAGTTTAGGCTGTAGGAAAGAGATGGCGGTAGACAACTTGTATAGCTCTGTCTCTTTCCCACAAAGCCTAAACTGGATTGCGGGAGTATGTAAGGATTGCAGCAGGTGGTGCTCTTCCCCATAAGAAGAAGGTTATGTATGAATAGTATCCGAAAAGGAGAATAGATGAGGCTATGGGTAGAATAGAATATGATTTCATCAATCTTTGATATTATCTCACTAAATTGAAGACACGAAGTAAATTTTAAACTTATAAAGCTACTAGAATTATGTACTAGAAGAGCTTCAAAAGAAACCTCCAATCTCCATGCGTAGGTTTAAAATATTCAAATGCATATCCATCTTCAATTCCATACCACATTCCATTCAAATTCATTCATACACGATAATTTCACAATCGCAAGTGTGTTGAGCACCTAATCCGGTGACTTTGCTGAAGTGAAGGGGCACAGTGGACATTTGCACGTACCAATTATGGCAATGTGCAAATGCCAGAATTGACCTGTAGAACAAGAACATTACACAAAGGAAAGGTCCTTTCGGTTTTGGGGTCTTAGGAGGTTACCGCGATACTGGAATAAAGGTCAATTGAAGGAATATAGGCTTTTCCGCTCCGTCACTGTTTCAATGATCCATATTTAAAAAAAAATGGTATCCTTTTTCCAAATGAGTTCGACCTCTATGAATTCGATTATTATTTTGGTATGCCCTTTCAATTTATTTCAATCTTTTAGTAACCAGCACTACCTCTTGCTCGATAAAAAAACATCTGCAGTTGTAATCAAATCATATTATCCTTACACTTTCCAATACTGCACCTCTTTCGTATCCTTACAACTTCTACACTCCTGGTACCATTTTAATCTTGTTGCAACCTTTTTCAACACTCATGAAGATTATTTTTTGCTTTTATTTACTCTTTCGTCGTCTTACATACAAGTAATGCCACTTTTGATTACATTGTAACCATCAAAGAACGTTATCCTTCCCCTTTCCCACCCCACCCCAGTTCCATCATCCTCATTTCAACACATCAGTTAAAATTCACGTTTATTATCCATACATAATTAATACAACCCAACTTGGTCTTGTTTATTTATCTGCCTTCAAGATAACATCAGCAATTTTAGCCGATGATAACATTTCTGAACAAAGAGGTTGTACTGTACCAAGTGAAGAGTGACTCACAGTTGGACCTTGTGTGAAAGTGGTACAAAAAACTTTATACATTGATGCAATGATTATTTTTGATGTGAACGGATCCTTGTTTGAAGATTGTAGGACATTTGGGTCGAATTTCTTGAAGCATATTTTATGGTTATTTTAAAGACGGTGATATACTTAAAGAATTGAGCACAGTTATGATGAAAGTGAACGAAAGAATATGGAAGGATCTTTTAAATTTATGCTGTTATTCCAATTATAAAATTTAAATTCTACATAAATCTCAAGCTATAACAATTACTCGAGTTCCTTGTAACAACACATCAGTATAATAGAAACCTTTGTCACCTCCGAGGATGTTTACATACCATAGACCGCTGACTCCATTGCAGTACCCATAACAAAGCCGGTTATCTATGACTCATCCCACAGCTATGTTGCAACTGACCGCCTGACCTGGACTTAAGCCACTGATAGGGCAAGATAAGGAGATCTGGACGCATAATGAATTTAAAGATGAAGTACATTTTAATTATGAAGGTGTGAACGTGTTCGTTGTTTCTTATTATCAAGGTGATAAAGTTGTTACTATAAATGTGGGTGGTTATAAGAATTGGACAAGAAAAGTTATTGTGTAGGATGATATAGCTGCATAAAGGTGTCAATACATTGACTAGGAGAAGACCAGAGATATTAATATCTACGGATTGTGTGAAACATAATATGACTGGAAAAGAGGTAATACATTGTGCTCAAACACACTGCGAGCCTAGCGCGGTGGCGGCGGCGGGCGCGGAAATATTGAATGTATGAAATCGCCGCTCGTGGCCACATTGAAGTGACTAAGGCCCGCCTAGCGCGACGGCTACAAGCGATTTTGCGAGCCTAGGCGTTGCTAGGCAACAACCAATACAACGGGCGTGTGGCAGGTGTATCAAACCTTTTCAGTCTTTTAGTAGCGCCATCTAGTTACCAGAACATGCACTAAAGTACTACCGTTGGATGTTTTTGTACATATTTAAATTATTTTTACCATACTTGAGTACAAAAATGTAGAATGATTAATAATTTACTTGTATGCAATCCTAAACAACCTATAAAACATTTTAAAATTAATTTCTTTAAACAAGATTTATAGAAACTACTTTGTACCACCGGTTTGCAACACCTGAATTCGCCGCTACAAAAACAAACGCTTGATCGGCAGTGTGGACACAGATCGCGCCCGCCGTCGCGCCCGCCACCGCGCCCGCCGCCGCCGTCGCGCTAGGCTTCCAGTGTGGACACACACTTAGAAGACAGATCGAGGTGTACGGAAGGAGATATACTCGTACTTTGCACAGACCCAAAGTTAAGAGCGATGAAGGCAGGAGAGTGATGAAAATGGTCTATGGGTCATTTTGTCTAGGGGAAGAAATTGCTGTCGGAATTTTTGAGATTTAATGACGGAGGTCATAACTGTAGTGAAGATAGAATTAATGGACTGTATGCAAGATGCTATGGCTGGAAAGTACTGACATTACCATTGACAGACAAGAAGATATGCTCCGAACATAAATAGATTGGTATAAGGGTAGGTCAGTGTTGGTGTTTGTAAAATTTAATCCTTGAATTGGTACTGGCAATTTATGTAAAAGTACCTACTCGAATTGAAACATTAATTTCGCAGCCTGCACTAATAAAGGTATTAACATTATCTTTACTACCAACATTCACGGAATTGAACAATAAATTGAATTCTACATTTAAAATTCAGCCTTCTACGGCAAGTCGGCAGCCCACGTGATAAAAAAGCCGTGAAATCACAGAAATGGCGGACGGTGACTTAATCTTTCGTTTTGTGGGTGTCGAAATTTAAATTTATGATCGCTGGCCAGTCATATTTGACCTAAAACCATATCGGGTAAGATCCCTGTGAAAACACCTACGAAAAGTGCCAATAGCTACCCACTTAAATATTGATAATCTGACGAGATGGAAGCCTTCAAATTAATTTGACAGTCTCCGGATATGATACTCGTATGTCAGATTTTTCGGCCATGATTCCTTTCGATTCCGCGGTTTCAAACTGCATAGAAGAGGTCCTTCGTCCTTCCCTTTACTAATCTTATTTTTGCTTTTGCCAGCCTACTCTGTCCCACTTCTAAGCAAAGCCTTCCCCTCATTCCTTCCACACGTCATCTCATTAATGAAAAAAAAAAAAACAATGCCTTTGTATTAATTTCATCAGGGCTGTACTGTACTGAAACATTTAGCAACTATCTTCTTATTTATTTTGGTACCTACCTAAAATTTTATCACATTTACCTTAAAAAGGACACAATGATGCATACGAAGCATAAAAAATCCTAACGAGATGAAACAAATAAAAACTGAAGTTCAGTAACCTCACCAGAGTGTAATTTTGAAAGTCATAATGCAAAAGAACCTTATCAGTCTCCTATAGATAGACTATCTAGAACTGATTGTTATCTAAGAATGTGTAATGCAGATTATATCTTTAGCGTTTTGCGATATAGTACAGCGCCATCTATGACGCACAAAAACGAACTAAATCATTAAATCAGATTTTTTCATCGTCCAATCCGTCCCGGGATTATTGCGTTGTTGTAGACCACAGCGGCCCGAGTGTCCTCCCTTTTCAAACGGGTGTCAGGAACTTTATAGCATGTTCTCCATACTTTCTAAAAGCTGCTGGGTTTTTATAAATGTATGAAAAATACATTAAAAAAAACGTCACTCTTGTCAACAATGTCAATGTCTCATGAACGCCATAAGAGCCATGTTGAATAGTAATTAATATCAGTTACATCAGTTCTAACAAAATTTCTGCAGAAAAACGGCTTACCTTTTTTCTTTGAAATAATTAGACATATCTGAAGGAAACAAGCAATTATGTGTGTAGGAAATGCGTTTGCTTGACGTGATTACATCTCAATTGCGATAGTTAAGATGCTTGTGATGTTATCTTCGTTTTTGCTTTTATCTCAAATTGGGGTTGACTTTCTGGTTTACCAAGATGTAGTTGACACCTAACATTTCTTTGAGTGATTTAAAACTACTTTCTTGATGTGATCACAAGCACGACTGCTAAACAGGGGAGTCCCTAGGATCAATTCCTTGTTGAAGCAAACTAATATTAGTTCCCATTAAGCATTTTCCATTACCAGTCTCGGGGATTAAAGGTCAAATATTTTGTTTAATTTTTGGGAAAACACGACCCGAGTACTTGTGACGAATTTCCTGCTAACGCAGATGAATAATTAGACATGTTCTCATAGTGAAATGCAGAAAATGGTATCCATCTGCCCAAAATAGTGATAAATCACAGAAACGCAGCATTTGCAAACAATTTGCAACCAGAAGCAACTCATCCAGATAATTACAGACCACCTACCTCAACACAATACGGCACCCATCTTTCCCCAGCCATACATCCACATACACTTAATCTCAACGATTAATTGAAAGCCATTAATCATCAGGCAGATCTTCCTTCAAACATCATACGTAACATAAATGGTAACAAGCTAATGGAAGAATCAATCATGAATAATGACTCATAGCACTGCATTCCTTTAAGAAACATTTGTTTTATGTCCAGTCAATAAACAGTATGGGTCCACTCTAGCCTAATGCGGAGTGAAGATTTAATTTAAGACTAACTGATCGTTTATGCGAAGGATGATTAAGAATGTAAATTGAGAGAATAGCTAGCTATAAGAGGAAAATGAAAGGGAGAGGAGTATTGTGTAAATCATAAATAACATGAGAACAATATAAAGTAGGAAGTAGAAGATAAATAGCACAGACAAAGTGACATTCTGGTGAAGATTTTGTTATTATATTATGAAACTGAAGTAAGGCTACCGAAAAGTTGCTCATAGTCATTACAGACGAAATGCTTTAAATTTGAAATCCATTGTCATTTGTCTAAGCACCCACAAATGAGGGGGTCGAAAATAATGTCAATAAAAAACGATTTAAAATGGTACCTATTAAAGTAGTACACCTAATTGTCAGTCAATAGTTTGCTTATTAAGATCTAATCAATCTCAATCAAACGTGAATCGATCATATCTTTAGCATAACTATAAAAAAATATCTAGCGGAAAACTTTTTAGATCTTTCTATCAGTGTTGTTAGATTTTTTTATAGCGTTATTGGAGCTTGTTATCAAGGTCTAATTTCAGAAGTATTTTTCGGTTTAATAGTTCTTATCGTTATTATGTTCAAAGAAGCCGTTGCCGAAAAAATCTTGTCAATACATGTTTTTTTTGAGGATTGTTGTCTTTTTATCCGGAGCATAACTAGGGGATTAAGAGTCGTCACGAACCAAATTGCTAGTACTGTTTTGTCAGCGCAAATAACATCTAGTAAAACAACAAGCAAACGCAGTCATAAACTCGCAGTCATGAGTGTTGGCAATTCAATCTTGCACAGATTGTTCATCTAGTAATACGATGCTAAGATAGATAGAGATCTAGGCACTCAATTTATACCAGTTAAGTGCTATTACAAAGAAGCTGCGAGTACTAATACATCTGTCTAAGATTGTATCATGGTCGTTAACTAAAAGGAAGTGGTAATTAATTTGATCGATGGTAATTTATTAATGAGACTAGCTGTTTATAATGAAGGACTGCTAAGTAGGCGTTTAGTCATAATTAGAACGGGAGAATTAGCTGAGAACGTTTTATCCAGTAACTGGGTGGATGAGGTCAGATTCACTGTAGCTCCATGTCATTTGCAGACAGTCGTTGCAGGAAGGCAGTAGCCCGCATGTCTCTCAACCAGTCTGATCTAGGGATATCTTGTTACTGAGAAGGTCAGAACAAAATTGGTGAATGAGGTCAAATTGGCAGTAGCTCCATGGAAACTATTGGTATTTAGCTGAATCCAGTAAGACTTGAAATTGAACCCAAGATTATTTGAAAAGGCAGGGCAAATGATGTTGAAGTAGCTGAGACTATTATTTTCACGAATGGAAAGACAGAAACTGAATTTTCAGAACGTCACGTCATGTAATCTAAGAAAAGGAAAATGAAAAAGTTTTAGATTTAAGATCTTCAATAATGATCACTACGAAGACTATTATCAAGATTTGCGTTTACTAATATTATAAATAACTCGTCTCTACAACCAACACTACCAATACTTTTTCAACGATATCAATTTAGATAGGAATATAAATAGAAACAATGAAACGCCCATTCAATGTGTCTTACATTTTCTTATTGTGTAACCTTATATGTACAATTGATGTAATCTATCGGGTGTATTGACCATGTTATTTTTTACAACCATTCTTTACTCGTATTCAATATCTGAGCAAATTGTGACGGCGATCTCCACATTTGGCAAAATAACTTTGCTGAAAAAGTTATTTGGTCAAATGGAATACGAATTTTCACTAAAAGTCTGTATGTTTGATTTTTTTCATCGCTTATCATTTCGGAATGGAGCAGCACTGGAAATATCTCAAGGTCTGTAGTATACACGGCATTCGTTAGTTCGTCTGTTTTTGCTTAGGCTCCTACGGACAAATTGCCATGTTTCATCTTACATTGCGGTTATAAAATAACCTTTATCTACTGGGTGTAAGGGACAGCCCTCCGCAAACTTTCAGGGTTTGCTCAGTAGACGAAACTGAACAATCTTCCACATTTTTTTTTCCAGGAAATGAAAAAAAATCAGCCTCACCATAGAAAATTATAAACTTTATTGGACAGTTTGTATGGAGAGGCTGGTTTCTTTTTCCTTTCCAGAAAATAAAAATTGTGGAAGATTGTTCAGTTTCGTCTACTGAGCAAGCCCTGAAAGTTTGCGGAGGGCTGTCCCTTACACCCAGTATATTTTTATAAGTAAACATGTAATGGAATTTGGCAATATGTCTGCTATAGTATTTTACACAGCTTTACACTGTGTCGTCTATTCTATCAACTCTTAAAAGATATGTTTACACTGTTGTGTCAAAGAACTCATTTATTCTGCATGGCCATAAAATCTTAAGATAAATTAGTTTTGATTTGTTTGCTAGCGATATATTCATCCAAATATGCAATGGCAAGTTTTTTATTTACTTATCAGCAAAATTGATATCCAACATATTATTCTTATTATAATGGACAGATGTGATAAAGACAATATTTACAGAGACATCTTCACCAAAAATAAGTTCAAATTAAATAGTTTTTTTGATATTTGCACGCCATTATATGTTTGCTCGAAGACTTGAATGCAAACATCATTTTTTATATTTACGTTATCCAAGAGTTGATTGACTAGTACCGACGAAATCATCATGTCGATTGATAGATCATCTTTTATATTTTTAGATTGCATGCTCTTCGCCAGTTTTCTCAGTTATTAGTTCTTTTATTTCGATTTTAGTTTCCACACATTCACAAGGAGCTACGTTTTTTAGCAGTTTTTCTTTTATAACTTTTTTTTTGTTTCTTAGTATTTGTTTGTGTTCGTAATCAGGTAAGTCTGAAATTGGTTTTAAGATTGCAACTGCTACTGTTTCTAAACTCGTTGAAGTTACTTAATTGTTCGTTACAATGTGACAAAATGTATTTCAGTCTACATCCTGTCCTAGTTTCATTCTTACTAATACAATCGTGTCTTTAATGGAAATATAAAGCTGATATTAAGTTTCTTGACTGAAGAGAACATTGTAAATTATGAATGTTGAAAGAGAAACTTGTATTAACACGACGTTGCCGTTGTGCTAATTCGTTTACAACTCTATCATTATTATCAAGCCCTTTTGACAGATAATTTCTATTTAATCACCTCATTGCAGTTCAAGATATAATTTGAGAAGAAACGCGAGTTTTAAATTATGCGTATCGCTATTATTACAGAATCCAAAAAAAAAAAATAAGAATGCCCATAATGTTCTTTAAGTCGGCATTTGTTTAACCACCAAGTACCTATAACGAATTTAACTTAAGCCGTTGGTGCCATCTCTCATTTGTAGTACTTCGACAGTCGTCTTCGAGTTAAAATTTTGACAAACTGTCTTACCGTTTATGTTTAAACGCAATAACGCATGCGACGCGCATCGTAAAGATGATTTTCGTGATGATGAAGGCTTCTGGAGTAAGTATCCTGAAGACGCGCGTTCAAATCCCACTTGCAACTGAATTTTTCTTTCCTCAAAAATTGTCTTACCGTTGTTGTGGCTTAATAATTTACCCAGTAGCACTGGGTTGTGGCTCCATGTGAAACACTGGTATTCAGCTGCTGAGATTGTTCTCAATCTAACCATACAACTATAAACTGTTCCACTATTGGAAAGCTCTGCAGACGATGATAATCTTTTGATTAATTTAACTTATGCTTCCAATTCTATCGTTGTCGCTGGATTCCGTTGGACAGTTTTCATTTCAACTATACAATTTAGAAGCATACCTAAATCTTCGAATTTTGTCACATTGTCTTTATCTTAGTTAGTTGTGTGTTCATCCGTGTTCTCATTCAGGTGTTAACATTACTTTGTCCAACGCTGCTCGGACAGACCTACACACGTCTCCACGTCTGCGAGGTGATCAACAACCAACCATGTTGTCCGCCACAGCAAGTAAGTTCGTTGTGGCTTCGTGTTGTTGCTCTGTTGTTCTTAGTTGTTGTTTTTTATCTTTTGAGTTTGGGGAAGGCAAAGACGAAAAACGAAATAATTCTAGAGAAATTAGATAATTCAATAATCTTACTTGATTTTTTGAACTTGGAACTGCAAATGAATTTGATACTTAATTCATGAAATTCATTTTTTTTCATTCTTTCATTCATTTTCATCCATTCATGAGCCCACTTATGGTATACAACTGCCACTTCTATTAGAGGTAGCAGGCCGAAATCAGACACACTGGCCCAGGGCATGTTCTTTTAGAAATTATCTACCACGAGAATTAACTTCATGTTAACTAAACTAGCTATTTGAGGTGATTCAGCAAAATGGAAGTTTCCAGCAATACTGAAATAGAAGCTAGATTTTACATTATTCACATATTTGATGAGACTTTATCTAGGTCGTTCCACTCAGGCCAGCTAGGCTAGGGCACTATTGATTTCTTAAATAATGAAGTAGTCATACAAGACTGTGTTTGTGTAATGTTCTGGTATTCTTATGTACATTTACAAAATGGGGTTATTATAGCTTAGAGATCCATTTTGGACATGGCATTTGTCATAATTATTAATTTTGCTCTTATAAAATTTAACCCTTGTGGATTCCATTGACGATTCATTTACCTTAATCCTGTCAGTGGTTTAAAGGCCCGGATTGAACATTAAAATGTGATCCTTTCTTTTGAATTCTTCTTAAGTGGATAAAAAATTAAGTAGTTTCAATACTTTGCCTTCCCCTCTTTGATTTAGTTTTCTTGTAGCACTAGGTATATCGTCTATATAATGTAGGCATGCTGCTTATTTGGACTCACTGTTTTTTCTGCGTTTTGTAGTATTTTTTTTTCGTTTTGCTTACCTAATTATTTTGTGCTGTAGGTTATTCAAATGACTTTTGATTGATGTATTTCTTTCTTACGTTTGTTTTTATTTGATATTTATAGGCTTTTTAATACATGATTGGCTGCTATTGTTGTTTTTTTTTATTAACATCATCAGTGGATTAATCTGTATGATTCATGTCACTGTAGTGCCTATCTAAAATTGTTAGTATATTTGCAGTCAACGTAGGGACTCCGAAACAGTTTCGCTGAAGAAAATTACAAAGATTTTACGTTTAAATATCTTCTTTATTTTCTCTCCTTCGACACGAAACATAGTCACAAACAAACAGACAACCTAAATAAAACACGAGACTCTTAATGACTCCATGCTTTTACTTACCTGAAATGAATTTCATACATAATTCAAAAACTCCCAGAGGAAAATTAACGATGATGTTCGTCGGTAGTGCAAAATCCTAATATAATTTGTTTGTCCAGGTGAACCGTCACGTGAACGATCTATTCGAAGACCTGCGCGATGGACTCAACCTCATCTCGCTGCTGGAGGTGCTTTCTGGCGAACACCTCGTAAGTATCATAATTTTAACGTTATCAATTTTAGTATTATTAGATATAAGGCTATGTCGTTCTATAACAGGCTGAAAAAGGCTTCCGTGTTCTCATTTTACTTTTCATGATTTTATTCAATAGTAGGTTAATTGACTAGCATTGAAATAAACTTCAAAAAGCGTAATTATCATGAAGTCCTCATAGAAGAAGACATTTCTCACTTGCTCTCTGTCCCTCGATTTGCAAAAGGCCTTTGACACTTTAGAGCAAAAAACATTTAGTAGAAGGAATTCCAGCAATGAGTGCTTGATTTTCTTCTATCAAAACTATTAGCCAAACACATACATGGGTGAAATTTCCATGAATACATTACAATCTGTAATGTAAGGTTTTGCAATGTTTCGTCACCGTCAGTAATACCTAACGCGGAATGGCTAATAAAAGCACAACGCAGGTGGTCTTACCGTTGTCGCTTCATTAATTAACCTGCCTAAGAATTAGTTAAGGTGTTCATGTTAATTAAAAACATGTTGAAATCTATCAATTTGAGTGAAGTCCTAGGTTTGCCAATCTCGTTACGAGGCACTATTATTGTATTCCTTATCATCATCATATCAGCTGTAGGATGTCCACTGCTGAATAAAGGATCATCAATCCACCCTGTAGATGTCCTACGCTACGCTTGTCGTTGCGTGGTCTCCATATGAGAATATATTATTATCACCCTATTGTAGTCACCATACTCCTGTTCTTCTCTTAATGCATTTTGGGCTCCGTATGCTTTGTTTTTCAAATCTCATTATTACCCTGTCCTTACTCCATGCTACTTAATGTCTTTAACGTTATCTTCTTTCATACTTCTCTTCTGTTAATCGTTCTCTAACTAGCCATCTCCTCTTTCTATTCATACTATGTTTCTTACTTACACATTCCATCCACTACTTCTTTATACCCATCAACATTCATGCTAAAAACGTGCCTTTTATCATTTGCCTCGTCATCCTGACCTGATCATGTGTGGCCTCTTTTAATTGCAACCTTCACAAAAACCAGGGTGTGAATATGATACCCTCATGATAGTGTGTGACGGAATTAATTTGGAGTAACGATGTTCTCGCGTGTTTAAGCGATGATTCGTGTGCTGTAGTACAATATAGAGTTATTAACAGTCATTATTAAAGTTGGGTTTCCGTAAACATAGGCTGATATGAGCTTTTTTGTGCATTTTGTGTTTTTAGGGTAAATGTTAATTGAATTAAATTTTCCAAAAAAACGGCTTCCTTAATAAAATTTATCCGTTTCATTAGTCTAAACTGAGGGCCTTTTATACTAAGTTTTTTAATACATTGTTATTGCTACTACCCAGAAATAGTAGCTTTTACTTTGGATACTTGCCTTTCATTCATTAACTTCATTTCTTTCTAAATACATTCCGCCCAATCAGTCTGGGTTTTGTGACTAGCATCAGTAAGATCGATACTTAAAAATTAGGCTGTCTTGGGTAGACGAAAATAACATTTCACATGATTGTTGGGCAAGATGACGAATTAACACCATAATCTGAATAATTAAAAAAATCATCCACATAGCTCATAACCGATATTATGTAAAATACTTTCACAAATTAAAATCGATCACCCCGTTTAAACTATCTCGTTAATCACTCGCTCTATTTCAAATACCCCGATAGAACCCAGGGCGGGGTGATATCGTTTGCGTAGCCACACCTGCGATCGGCCTGATTAATTTCTATAGATCTAGATAACCCCTTTAGGTAACTTCCCCTTTCTGGGTTAATGGTGGATCGATGAGAAGTTGTTATAGGTTGCCAGGTGATGAGAGGGAGAATGATAATGCAAAAAAAATATACCTGATGGATTATAAATTAACTTTAAATTGATAATTTGACCAGAAGGAAAGAAACTGTGTGAGGCACAAGTCGTGTAATCTTGGCATGTAAAGGGAACAAGGTGGGTTTGAGTCAGTAAGAGTCTGTCAGTTCCTTCTGTTCCACCCAGAGACGACTCATTTGATGATTTTGACAACCTAAAAAAAGAAACCTTAAATAGGGAGAAACCTTAACCTTAAATACCATTTTTTTAAAAATGGAGGATCTTTCGACAAACGGATGCTGAGTCAAATTGGCTACTGCCTAGAAGTTGTTAACGGGTGTCGATTTATTTATACTAAAACTTGCGGATAAATCTGCTTGTGCTATCGGGGATTTTGTCTGACAACGCAAATACAAAGACATTTTTCTCTACAATTTTCTCATCTCAATCTTCCCACCTTCCAGCCGCGCGAGCGAGGCCGCATGCGCTTCCATATGCTGCAGAACGTCCAAATGGCCCTCGACTTCCTCCGCTACAAGAAGATCAAGCTCGTCAACATCCGTGCTGAGGACATCGTCGACGGAAACCCCAAGCTGACCCTCGGACTGATATGGACCATCATTCTGCACTTCCAGGTTAGTGCTTTTTTTGGAGCAGTCAATGTGATGCGTTTTTGTTTTTAGAGCTTATAAAGGTGGTTCTTTTTTGTACAAAGGCTCGGTTAAATCTGGTTCGGTCAAACTGCAGACGCGGATCTAAATACCGGCCTCTGAATTATTTATTTTTTCCTTGTTCAACCTGACGTGTCCTATTGCAGGGCACAAGCTTGTGACTCCTCTAAATCTTCAACAAGAGTTTAACTCGTCACGCCATCTCCTCTTTTTCGCCTTCAGGGCCTACCGTCAGCGTCACCTACCGTGTCAAGTTCTGTTGTACAGAATGCAACCTGTCGTTAATTTTGCTAATTTTTTTAAACAGTATACTAGAATATCCTAAAGAACTAGTCGATTTTGTCTGTACCAGTTTGACTGATCCTTATAAGTTATTTTGTGCAAGTACTTATTTAATAGTAGTTATTGCTTTTTAGGACTTGGCGAGTTTTTTTTTTATGTAGACGACATTCTCTTATATGCACTCGTATCTGTCTCAAGAGAACTTCGAAAGATTTTGAAGATCACTTTTAAAGCTCTTCTCTTTAAAATGTCAGAGTCTGACTTTCAGTTTTAATTTTATAAGTTATTGGAAATCCTATGTCCGGTATAATGATTACGCATGCTTCCTATGATGAGTAACAATAACTAGAAATATTCTGACGTGTATCGCGTCGTAATAGCTCCACGTTGCTTCTTCTGTAAATTAATATTGAAGCTACTAGCAAAGCCTGAGGGCATACTTATATGGATAGATTTTTGACGCTATCTCGCGTTGTAATAGTTAGATGATTCGATGACGCATATCATAAGCGTCATCCGGCGATGATGGCTCATCGGTAGATTTATTGGAATTAATTTATTAATCGTTTTAATAGACACATGTTAAAGATTCTTTCAAGTTATGTTGTAGAAAATACCGAGGAGCCATAGGCGGGAACATTTTATTTGTCTGATTTCTGTTTTTACGCACGTTTGTTTTTTTAGTGAAAATATCGATTATCGGAAAGAGCGCTAATTCTAAATGGTTAGAGCAATTTAAAACACCACATCCCGCGTCTACGGTGGTCGAAAATCGCCTTGCGACTTCTGACGCCCTGGGCGTCTCCCGTGTCCCTGACATACCTATACCGCCACCTGCTTCGCTAGCTTTACTGCTTCACAGAAGGAGGTGGCTCCTTCCCATTTCTCCTGTCCCCGCAATATGGCCTCCATCAATTCTGGCTGAAAGAAACTAATAAGCAACTATCAGTCCTATTTGTATTCCTTATGTATTTCATAAATGTCTTTTCCTTAATCACTTATCTTTGAAAAAAATCCAATAAAATCTTCTTCATTAAAACCTAGATAGCAAACCCTACTCTTAAAACTGGCTTCCGACCAGAAGTCAGCATTTTTGACACACTTGTCGAACCGGAGTTGGCAATCAACAGATTAGTACCCTCAACCACACATCCAGCAAAACAAGACTTTATTTTAGTAGCCACACGGATGATTTTCGTTATTTAAAGTAAGATGCAGGTAGTCGTACCCTCAAACAACAATCAATAGAGGCAAATGAGACTTTAATTTTATAGTTGTAAGGGTGGTTTTTGTAAATCAAGTATGTATGATAGTAACTTCGCTTTTGCCAAGAATTGCCACAGTATCGTAAGTCGTAACGTATTTGCGTATCTTTACAAATAGATCCGAGTTGCTAATCGTTAATTAATTGATCGACATTTCTATCGGGCGATTGAATGAATAAGTTTAGATAATTAGTATCTAAACGTTAAGACTTATCGGATTCATTGGGTTTCTGTTGAGAGAGCTTTGAAGTTCAATGCTAGTGGTTGAGCAGCTTTTTGCTTGATAATTCTCTTTCGTTTAATTATGCCAAGTTAACTTTCTTTATTGATGACAGTCAAGTCTGAAGTTTTGTAACCGTATCCCTAATAGACAATTCTTTCTGCCCTATGTTTCACATACCTAGATCATAATTTTGATAATTCTTCAACACGCCATTTCTGCAACACAGAATACAGGTGTAATTTGAAGCTGGTGCCTATCTTATCTCCAAAACACAATTGGGAACTAGGTATAACTTATGTCAAGACTAACCAGGTTTATTCAGGTCTATTCAGCTTTTGTTGTATTGAAAATTGGGGATCTTCGTCTCTCACAAAATCGATGTTTTCTGTGGACAAAAGACATGATCAAAAAGTTATTCATCATTACTCATTAGGGATAGCTTTATTTCTGAGATGTATTTCTCCTTCTACCTTTAAAGCCTCGAGCAGACACACACGATTTGACGACGCGCGGGGCGACTTGTCGCGGTCCATTCGCAGTACATTTAGAGTGGAAATTAGCTTGGCTCGTTGTCGCAGCGCGATTAATCGCGTGTGTCTGTTCGAGCCTTAAGCCTCCTGCAGACACACGCGATTAATCGCGCGCGGCGACATGTCGCGGTCCATTCGCAGTATTTTTAGAGTGGAAATTAGCTTGGCTCGTTGTCGCAGCGCGATCAATTGCGTGTGTCTGCAGGAGGCTTTAAGGGTCCTTCGCAAATAAAGACGTGATAATCAAACAAAATAATAACATTTAATAACAACAATGACAGGATTACACAAATCCTTACAGAACATTGTTAGACATTTGAATCTAAATCGGATTACAGTATGAATGAAATTAGATTCGATTGTCATGACTATTCTGTTAGATTGTGTTGCAAATAACGTGTACATGTTGTGATTATCTGTACAGCAATATTTGTACCTTGTTATTGTAAAGAACCCAACAGTTACTTTTGTCAGAGTCCTCTGAATAATTCAATCAATCAACTAAGATTGTCGCAGTCCATTGCTGGTAGGGCTGTTCCAGGCTACGTCACATCATCCTGTCTTCTGGCTTCTGCATAAAGTCTGTCCCAGCCACTTTCTTTCTGGATTATTTATGATCCTAGCGGATCATCCCGGGCAACGACAACACTACAGGCATGTAACCTACGTCGACGACTGACTGATTCCACTGACGATGTTAGGTCTCACCAGAATCGGGCATGCGGGCGGCGAGCAATGGGCGACTCGCTGTCTGACCATGGACCACGCCCGGGTCGACGGCGCGTTGTGTTTCACGCGTGCCTCTAAGAGTGTCAGCAGAATGACGGGGACCAAAGCCTGCCGGGGTCGCAGGACTAACGAATACCGGAACGTAAAGGGCTATTGAAGGACACCGTGGATTTTAGTCAGTACAAGTCTGACCGTCCCTCCTGCCCTGCCCTGGGCGGGAGGACTCATTTGATCACGCTAAAAATAAAGAGGTCTCACCAGACCCACGGGGTGGATTTTTAGTCAGTACTTATCTGACAGTCCCTTCTACTGCACACAAAACAAGGATGTCTTTTAAACAATATTTTAAAAACGTAATTTTTCAGTATTATGAAACCGAAGCAGAATAATCGTAAACTACATTCTAATTTGTCTTGTTATTAAATAACTTCATTAAAGAGACTTTGCGGAAGTCTCATATTTCAGACAATTAATGTCTTAGCTCTTATTTTTATGCACATTGTAATTATCTAAACTTCTAAAGAGAGCGCGCTCACGGATTATTTAAAAACGTGTTATTTTTAGAAATGTCCATGTACAAAAGAAATCGAGCTGTCCATCCGTCTATATTAATTTTTATATACATAATCTTTACCTACCTTTATTATCTAATGTTCTTCTTTCCCAGTTCCACGTTTACCATTTAGTATCCGCTAGGATTATAATGATATTTGGCGTCTTAGTGAGAGGATAATTTACTGATACTGCTTGTCTACTTTATGTCTTGATCCCCCCATGGCTTCGAGTTTTCGATCGAGAAGAGAAATGAAAATTAATTTATATCTAAAAAAAAAGAAAAAACACTTTTGTACATTAATTATAAACCATCAGTATTTGCATCTGTAGAGTAGACATTATTGAAAAATACACTTGATAAAGGTAACCAGGATAAAAGGCGACACCAAACGATGGTTGATAACAGGTTAAATCCCGAAACAAAAATCCCAGTAGTTGACTAGTATCCGCTACGGCAACAAAACAAGGATAAAGTAGATGAAATCCCACGAAATAGATGATATCACACTTACATACGTGTTAGTTTGACTGATCTGAATGCTAAATTTGAACTCGTAGCTAGTAGATATGACGGGAAAAGAGGTTTTAATAATTTTGACTGTATTGAAAACAAAGGACAGAAACCTTTAGTTTGCGGATGAGGATGTGTCCAAATTCGGGACCGGAATAGGGTTCCATAAAAGAACAAGAAGTCTAGCAAGGTCTGTTAAAAGATGATGTAAAATTATTTATTTCTACTGGCACTGATTACGTTTTAGAAATCTTTCTGCAAGCTCTAAAATGAGTAATTTTTGTGAGAATGCATTTGTACCAACTTATCAGAAAGTGCTCTTCCTTCTATCAGGGTGGCGGGATTATCCAAGCGAATACTATAACCCTGGAAGGCAAAAAGGCAAACGAAAGGACAGGGTGAACTTTGAGTCGATAAAAGGACTAATAGACTCTTTAAGGACGACTCATTTGATGTCGTTACGACCCTAAAAGAATATCCTCTTAGAACTCGTCTTCACACAAATAATCTAAAGAGGACAGGACACCCCTCTTATCACTCACTCAAACCAGATCCGATGAAGTCACTCCTATAAATATCAATATCGGCGCCTTTCA
The DNA here is from genome assembly GCA_950005045.1 of Agrotis exclamationis. Lineage (NCBI taxonomy): Eukaryota > Metazoa > Arthropoda > Insecta > Lepidoptera > Noctuidae > Agrotis > Agrotis exclamationis. The sequence continues at coordinate 14,840,256 of OX465438.1, forward strand.
AATTCAAATGAATCGGTTTTAGCACGTTTGTGCCCAAATAATGGTACATGTAAGTGATCTCATCGTGCAGGCATTTGGGACACTTAAGTTATAGGCAGTTACATAATATCTTTGTTTCAGCTGCTTTAAAATATACTCACAGTCAATTCTAGTTTAAAGCCTTTGGGTTTATTTGTAAGTGACGGCAGGAAAAACCTGGCTGTTAAAATGTATCTATCAGTAGTTCCTTTTGACGTGGCCTTTCCCATCTCACAGCCGATATTCGATAAAATATGTCTGCTCTATGAATTGTGGAAAGGTTTCGAAAGATGAGATTGTGTGCAGTTGCAAAATATATAACATACATTTTGACATCATTCTGTATTACTTTGGTTATTATATCCGGGGCATAACCTGATATAATACTCATAATATTTGAAACAACAAGTAACGATTTACTCAAACACGATACATCACCAAACAAATCTCGTAGTTAACAAAGTATAAACTCTACTGTCCTTCCAATAAAGTACAGATTTGAATAGAAATAGCTCGTTCAAAGGTTTCAGGCGTTGTGCCAAGAGCTCTGGCTTGCCATGGCAAGGCTTCCTTACTTAGGGATTAATCCTTAGCTCATTAGGCCTCCGATATCAATGAACTTTGTCTACGTATATGTAGTAAAGAATACTTGCTTGATTTTTTTTAAGCTATTGCATAGCTTTTAACGCGGGCTATGAGCGCGGCGCGACGCGGCGACCGAATCAAAAAATTTACAAAAACCTAAGGAAAAACCTGACATCACGCATCGTCTAACATCGTTTCAGTTCGGGAGACTTTGGCAATCATAAAGGTACGGATGCGTGGTGTCAGGTAATTTCCTTAGATTTTTGGGAATTTCTTGATTCGGTCGCCGCGCCGAGCCGCGCTCAGAGCCCGCGATAAAAGCTATGCAATAGCTTAAAAATTGAAAGGTGTTCAACTAATCAACAAACGATAAGTCTTCTTTCCTTTCATTGATTTACAAAAGGCACACAAAAAATCTTTTTGTCCAAACAAAATAATCCCAATTACCTAATAAAAATACTTATTATTTTAGACTTATAAGCTCCAATCACTCCTTACATCAGAAAGCTTTTGAACTCCAAAATGTCACGTTACATAAGGAGTCTTCATGTCAAAAGCTGATGGATCGCTTTCTCTTTCACTCTCATTACGTAATCGCATATCCTGTGTTGCTGTTTCAGTCTCACGTCCAGGATGTCACGATTTGGTAAAGGGAATCGGAAATGCATTGATGGATGCAGTTTTATTGTTAGAGGTGTTTATATTTTGACCACACACTGAGATTTCATTTGTTAGAAGTGCTCGAAGTACCGTTATTGTTTCCTGGTTTTCTTGCGAGGTAATCGCAATTTTTCGTGTAGGTGCGATGACTTCTTGATTGAAGAACAAACTGACGACTGATATAGCTAATGTATGTAAATGAAATCTTTCTGACCAATTTAATAACGAAACATTTAAAACAGTCATAACATTTACATGCACTCTTAAATTGTTAAGAAGTCATTCAGTCATAACGTTGAGGCTGTTGCTTTCATTATTTTGTCCAAGTCCTGGGTCTTCGTCGATTCTTTCAACTTATCATTTGTTGTAGCTGTAGCGTCTTCCAAATTTAAAAATACTGTAAGAATAGTTCCTTATTATTTCCCTTTCCATATTCAAGGTCTCCTTGTTTTTTACTTCGGCTAGTATTTGTTTTTCGTCTTATGTCATCCATTGCTTTCATTCCACGTACTATGTGTCACACTTCATCTAGACTCTACCCTCCTTTGTTACATCAATCCTTACAATTTCTTCTTTCATTGTCACAAGTAAACCCGGTACCGATCACTATAGTGTAAGTCTGACTCAACGATGATGCAAGCGCATTGTTCGAGATTGCCCGAATAATCACTGCTTTACTTTCGCTACATATTTTATTGTTGTTTGTAAGCCGCTTTGCGATGTCGGATATGTATCTGTGAATGGATTGTGGTCCTTTATCATCTAAGGAATTAAGTGTAACAATGGGAAGAGTTTAAATACTTGATCTTCTTTATGGAGTCACCGAACCTACATACCAGGGTCGCTGACGGATTTCAAATAAACGAAAGTTGAATTTTTGCCCGAGTTTTACTCTGTAGACTCTTTTGATCCGTCTTCCTTTTGTCACCAAGTATTCAGGAGTTATTTAATGATCTCTAAACTTGTCGTCATCTTTCTCCTGAGCCGATCCCAAATCATTTTGGATCGGCTATTTTTCGTCTACATATCTAAATATTTCAGCAGTCGCCTCATTTCTAGCCATATCATCCTTTACAAAGTCTATTCATCTTTCTCGTTCGTTCTTTGGTTTTTCTCTACACTCCTAAGCACAACTTTCCTCATCATATTGTCTTCATTTCTGGACAATGTATCTATGTCTAGCCTGGTAGCTTGGTTATTTACTCCATCTATGACCTTGATGACAGTCTATTATTTTTTCCATGACAGGAGCTATTTATTCATTTTGTGTTATACTTAATTTTTCAACCACTACTGAATGAAGGTTGTCGGAAATGACATAATTCATGCAAATCACTTTACATATGATTCACAAGTAAATGCAGTTAAAATAGGCTTTCAGAAAACAGTCGTTAGTATTTAAAATCAAGGTGACATTAGCTTTAATAATACCTAATTTCACATACAAAATGACAACTTCGGACATGCAAATCGTGTACAAATTGGACCTCGCATTCAGTCTTCTGATCTCACCTCTAAATTTTTTTGCTTTACCTATTATTACTTGGTCAACATAGACATTAGTAGTTGTGTTTGCAGTAAAATTATAAGTTATGAGATCATTCGTACTTCGACGATCGGCGTTTTTGCCTTACAAGGCGTGAGGTACGCAGGAGCATTCAGTCGTTCGATGATGGTGATTATCGACTAGGATATGTTATTTAAAATCGTAGTGACCGATCAGTAAATTATCTCTAACGATTTAATTGTGCAATTTTCTTTCTTCATCGCTGATTGATCAAGTTGAAGTTCGTCGTTCTGGTCATATAACAATCAATGACTCCGAAAGTTTTACAAAAAGTCCTTCCAACGGGTGTTGTGTTACCTAGTCCTAATTAGGTTGTGGAGATCAGAAAGACAGTCGCTCCATGAAAAGACTAGTGGACAGATCTGCATCCGGTAGGAATGGAAGCCGATCACAATATTATATTCGCCGAAACATTAGGTAGATATGACTGCTAGTAAAAGGACTCATCCAGACAGGTAACACCACAATTCACAAAAATTCACTACATTATTATTCCAACGGCAATGAGCAAAATCCTGACCCAATTCTTCCTCCGTACATTCAAAAGCGAAAGTGATTTGCTGTCCAATACATAATACGGTAATGAGTATCATCTCATGTACATTCATGTGGGTAGTAGCTGGCACACTTACAAGACCACCCTTATATGGAGCGGCGCTTACGCATATATCGGGTGTTCCAAGTAGGTTGTTTTTTTTTTCTTTCTTTTTTTGTTGTTCGGCCTCTTTTTGAAAGGATGTATGATTAATGGTGATGGGTATGGTCGGATGCGGATCTGCGTGGTATTTTAATTTAGTTAGTTATTTCTTGTAGAGGTTTAAGTGTGGAATAAAATTTATGATTACTTTCGTAATCTTCTTCATCGTTTTCGCAACGCTGATGATCTAGAGCACGTGCTTCTTCAAGTTTTGCGGTCTTCAACAGGCTTGATTGCCTTACTATCTTTTTGGTTCTTCCAACTTGAGCTCTTTTACTTTCCACCTAGAATTTAATAAGCAAGTCGATTCTAAGTATTTCTTGTCTCCCTTTAGATAGTCAACTATAAGTGAAGTAATGATGGTTTATATGTATTTTAAATACCTAAAATCAATTTTATCTAACCAGCATTATTATGAATCACATTTTACACATCCTTTATAGCACCACCAACGCAATCTGCATCATTGCACAATCACAAATTCATATTTTTCCAAAATACACGAATCTGAATCACCCCGTACACTGCAGCCTCTCGCTCCTTATAGGGTGATGTCATTTTAAATACATAATAACAGATCTGTTTATTCATACAAGCTGTTTACTTTACATTCTGTGTTTATATTGAATATATTAGTATTATTACCATACTAATGTGGCAATGAATGGAATCTGTTGGTAGTGTTGCTACTTTGAGTAGAAAATGCGTTGTTTGTGGGATATTTACGACGGTAAACTCTTAGCCCCTTAGTACACAAGGCAACTCAAGTCTACCATACCTTACAACTTTGTATTCCAGGCGACTATCGCAATTCAAGTCCATAGAGCATAGTTCGTACACAGGCACGCGTCAATGGATGTCAAAGTCGTAAGGTATCGGAAACTTGTGTCGGCTTGTGTAAGAAGGGAACTTAGGAAACAATGCAGCCACGGAGTCTAGATTTATGGGCTATAGGCTCGTCCTCTATAACATTATATAATAGTAATAAGGACTAATTTGTCTTGAATTTCGGGCATGACAATCGTGATGCTATAATTTCAGCTTGAGTCAAGAAGTTATAGATTTGAATGTTGGTAACTGGAACCAAAAGAGACCAAAGATAATATTCAAGGATTGTATGAAACAGAAGACTGATAGGAAAGTAGTGAGCCCTAAGATGAAGGCTTATACAGATGTAGTGCAGGAAAAGACTTAGCAGAACGACTATAAATTAATTAGGAAGAAAACAGGGGTTTGTAAAACGATGTTGCGTATTTTCCAATGCCGTGTCTGCATACCAAAGTCCTTGGCAACATGTAGCATGCAGCCAAAAAGAACACACATAGGTACAGGTTAAAGCATGCATTATAGTAAACAGAAAAATGTTTAACACAGCTAATTAACTCTTGCTGAATAGATCACAGAAGTCTTCTCCAAAGAAAGAATAAAAGCTGACGCATTTAAAGAGCACAATCAGTAATCCTTACTCTTAGATTCCGTGGCATTATTATTAATTTTCTATTTCTTCGGTTACATCATGCATGACCGTAGTATTTACGACATTGTATACTTACTTGAAATAACACGTGTATGCGCTGTTACTTGTCCAATCAATTAGCTATGTTTACTGTTTACATCACCATTGGTTTTAAAGGTTAATACTCCTTTAGCTTCTGATACAAACGTCGTAGCCAGTGGCGTAGCGTGCCTTGGCGGGGCCCCGTATAAAAATTTGTTTGGGGGTCATCAAAAAAATTCAAGATGCGACCGATCAGTCAGTTCGGAATTAGGTAGAGTTATTTTAATACTTGCATCGATATGTTGATATTAATATGGATCTTCCCGGGATTTCAAATAGACAATGTCGTGCTTAAAACAGTATTACATATAAATAATAATAATAAAAACACCAGAGATAGATTAGACGAATAAATTGCGTAAAAGTAAATAACTTTTCTATTTAATAAATCATTAAGTTTTTATTAATTTTTGTTTACGCACGTTGGGGGCCCCTGTGGCCCGGGGGCCCCGTATAATTGATACGGCAGATACGGCGGTAGCTACGCCCCTGGTCGTAGCTAGTGTTTCATAAGTTAAGTTTTTGTTGACTAATGCAACTTGATATTTGACAACGATCGAACCTTCCTAATAAGATTGAGGTGCTCAAAGGATCACCTTTGCGTGTTGCAAAAGAGGAGACCGACATTTTGTTTTTTTTGAATCCTCATGTGTATTCAATTAAACTTGAAAATTGAGACATGCTTAATATTTATCTCTAATAGACTGTCTTGACATGGAAAAGCAACCCTCTCAATTACAATTGTCATGAGTATTTCTTGAGCTTTGTGTTTGTCTTAGTCAAAATCTTTTTTCTGTTTTTGTCTAAGACTACTGTAGGAAAAAGTGTTCCTTCTCTCTTTTTCTTCTCTTTATGTACTGCTATGCTACTATTGCTTTCTTTTTCTTCTCCATTTTATTTGTGACTAGAGTCTATGCGACCATTATCTCCTCTAAACTTGCGATTTTAAAAATGTTATGTAATCCATATTCGAATTTAACCGCATCTACTGGCCAGTGATAAATCAATTTATTAATATTGAACTTTTTAATAAATCGCTTCGGTTGAAAGGTCATAACTTATTTAATTGTAAGCTTCGTTTTTATTTCATTGTGCTGCCAAATATCGTATTGATGTATTTTTATTGAGGTCAAAGACTTGAATCTTCTTTTACAAATAAATTAATGGTATATAAATCTTTATTTTAATTGATTGTATATAAAGTTAATTCTTGTTTTTGTTCCGTGATATCATCGGTAACGTCATTTTTAAAGATTATTTATTTAAGAAAATTCGTTACGGAGATTAGAAGACAAACATATTTGTTAGTTTGTACAAGTTATAAAAAAAAAACTATTTTTTATATAATTTCGTGGCTATTTCATCTTCATGTGTATATGAATAAATAACTCAGTAGCAGGCACAATTTGTGCTTGGTTGATGAAAATGTTAATAGTCTCGACTAAAATGAAATACTCGTCAATCAATGACGAACCGTTCTCATTTCAAAATTAAAATTCTAATCATTATAATCTAAATTCAAAACAAAGCGACGCCATCTTAACTCCCAATCCGCAACTAATTCCAGCCAGCACTATTCCTGCCCAAGTTCCCATTAAACGCTCACCAGTTATAAGCATTTCGCTATAACTCTTCGCCAATAGCCAGAAAGCCGGAACTGCTAAAGCCGAAGTATTCCGATGTTGCCTTCGTGAGCACAAGAGTAAGAGCACGTACAGTTACGCGGGTCGGGGGTCGACGACCGGATAGTAGCTACGCGTGTAGTTACACCTTTTTGCAGTTCTAGCGCAAAGGTGACTCAAATTTTGTGTCTTTATTACTTTAAAAACTAGTTCTTTATGTCTTCGGAGAAGTCTGTCTGGCTGTTTGGTGTCTAGAATGCCTGGTGTTCGTTTTTAAGTAAAGACTAGATGGTTAAGTTAACAAAAGCCTCAAAAATAAAAGCGCTTTTTTGTATTTACAAAACTTGTCCCAATGTTGAGAATTGTAATTTCAAGAGTGCGATACTATTTAGGTTTAACTTAGAGTCATTCAAATTGTTACGAAACAATCATTCTTTAGCACAGATCTATGGACTTAAATGAGTATTTATACCTATTAGTTGCATTATTAAGCTAATGACCTCCATAATCTTTTCATAAAACAGGAAATAACACCACAAAGTAACTGCTCTATTTATACTGAAGTTCATTCTAGGTATAAATATCCTGAACATTAAGTAACAAGAGCCTGATAACATAAAAACATGGCCGTATTATGATGGCGTCATCTTGATTTGACATTGTCCTTGTTTCATCAAGGTCTTTGCCATTTCTTGCTGCTAGCGCCATCTAGTTTCAGTCCCCGTAAATATAGAACCTTTCCTTTTGTGGAGAGTTTGTCTATGAAACGGTTTTAATTTATTTTAACGTCACAAAGGTGACTAACTTGTTCATTTATAATTATTAAGATATAAAAAGTAACATTTATGAATATATTTTTTTGGTACACGAAAGTTCAATATTTGACCTTGCTTTGACGCAGACAAACATTCATCTTTTTGTAAGTTCAAAATCGTGACACTCCGTTCGATTCGTTTTGACAGTTTGACAGAACAGATTGACAACTTTACTCATTCAATTTGTTTGCCAACGCCATCTATGATAAAAAGTTAGAACTTCTTTTCTTTTTGCAGTTTGCCTCAGTTTTAACAATTTTGATGATTGATATCCGGTCTATTTCATTTGCTGCGGTTTTTACGTTGCCTGAAGCCATTAATTTAACAACACGTCATGGTGTTTCTTTTTTTAGATTTTTATTTTCATTGTAATGTATTGTATCGTTACATTCGTCATGCATTGTTTCATTTCGGAAATCAGTGATTTGACCATAACCTGGGTTATTTTGTCCATTTCTCTATGAAGGTTGGCCCCGTTATTTGTCATAGTTATTTCACTTATTAGGTCATGGAATAGTGTTAAACTCATCCTTATCGGATCACCTAAGTAGGTTTCCAAGTTTGCGTATGGAAAAATTTCCGATTCCCAAATCACCTGCGTCCGAACCACCAATCTCACCCTACTATCGCCCTCGAATAAAAAATGCAGTAACTATTTCAAGTGCGGAAGCGAACCTAACTTCCAGAACCTCTACATACGCCAAGTTTACTTCATGGACATTATCAAACATTCTTCCTCCACCCGTAGGCAGATCATTTGCATACTTATCAGCCCCACATTCCGGTTCATTATCTACTGACGTGACGTCACTATCTTCAGGGTGACCTGTAGTCCATAGGGCCTATGTAGGTCGATACCAAGGTCTTACACCAGATGGTGACACCTACGGTACGCCTTCGCACCCTCTTGTGCAACATTTCTTAATAGTTTTTCTTCTTGTGTCCTGTTTTTAATATGATTTAATGACGTTTCGTCATTTATTTGATTGTAATGGTTTTCTATTAATTTCAAGGCTTAAGAGCTTGGTGATCTGTCTGTTCATTCATAATGTGGAAGTAAAGAGAATTCAGGAGCTCCTTCATTACCTGTTGAGTTCAAGAATCATCCCTATTTTCAGGGGATATTTCCTTTTTAACCTTTATTAATTTGGTCAAGTATGTAGTTAAAAATTGAGATACCCTTTTATCTACAGCATTAATATTGTTCTTGATGTGACTTTAAAATTCATATTTTTATTAAACTGCCTGCTTCAAATCAGTTACTGTAACAAAATTATTAAAATGTCTGCAGTTCTCATTGTAATGTTAGACAAGCCAATTGAGATCCTATTCAATTTTAAACCACTTTATTATTTCTATGAACCTTACAACTGGCTACATAATATTATTTAATAGAACTCTGACATTTACGTCTGACGCCTGATTTACGAGTTACGTCAAGTTATTTACGATGTTAAGGTATGTTTACGTTTTTTGTTACAATGATTATATCGTGCTCAGTGAGTGTGGTGTCATGTTTTTGTTGGGTTACGGCGGCGTAAACATATGGTGTTATTAGTTCAAAGATGATTTATTATGTTGTATGCAATTAAGTTGCTACTTTATTTGTCTAGAATGGTTCAATTGGTGCTTGCAAGGCGCATTATGTCTCCAGTCTTCAAGAATGAGTGACACTCTTTGTCAATGGACTCATTTAAAATCTGGATCAGTATGTAGCCACCTGAACAAATTTATCGTTGCCTTCATTTAAATCCTAAATAGTCCAAGTATTCGTGCATAATAATCAGTTAATGCCGACTAAATAATCAGTTAGTATTTAGATTTTTTCAAGGCTAGACTAGCTCTCATTCAGTAGTTCAATTTTGCAAACAACTTTCTTAAACCGGTCTTTGAACATGTGAGTTGTTATGTTCTTTGTTATTTCGCGGTCGTACATTATCATTAATTAGGATAGGATTACAAGCAGCTGATGTCATTAAAATTACTTCCTTGGCAAATAATAATGAAGGTGTGGTATCATTTACATTCGTAATTCTTTAGTTATTCATTCCGGTATTTGTTCTCCTAATTTTTCATTGAAAGAGAATATTTATCGTTATTCTCCTACTCCTACTTGAAGAGGGCCACAAAGAAAACATGGATGTATTGTGTGGATGGAGTGATGTGAATATAAAAGGAATATGTATGCTTTGACGTCTACCAAGGGAGTATGGAAGAAAAAAACGTGTTGCTCCGGCACTGAGTAAAATGGGATAAGAGTAGGAAGATTCATCATCTTCACTTTTTTTTTTATTTATTCACCTGCTCTTGTTCTAATTAATTTGAAGTCCGCTCAGCATACTCTTCCATACCATACTTAATTAGTTGTCATCTTAAAAATCATCTCCTTTTTAACCATCTGTCAACAATCATTTATGGTTTCTATTGTAAATTGTAAATTCACTTCTAGTGTAAAGTTAATATCTCTAGCAATTACTGGCTGAGTATCAACTGATGGATCAATTCATGGATCGTGATCGATCAACAGTTAATAGACTGTTATTATCGATGTCAAATCTATCAAAAGGTTAAGGGATAAAATGTTTGCCGATGAGCGTTGTTAGATCTTAAGTGGTTTTTAAATGGAGACTATTATTTTTAATCTTGAAGATCACGAATCTTCCTGGAATTTGACATTAGAAAGTTTTTTTTTCTCTTAAACAATTTGTATCTTCTTCAGTAAGCAGAAAGTCGTATGTGTGTGTGTAGACAGGCTAAGCTAAAATAAAACTAGCCTCTATTTAATTATAAGCTATTTTACTATGCACGTATTATTTTACACTCACACACTTTATTTGTACATGCGAACCTCTGGCCAGACCATTATGGTAAGTTGTCAGAGCGAAAAAAAAAGCGCGCCGAAAAAATAAAGCTTACCCGCTTGTTGATGTTCTGTATCAATAGATGGCGCTGAACGGCGCGAGGCGCTGTGGAGGTTCGTACCAAAGTCGCTTCATGTCGCTTTACTACTCTCCTCAACAGATGGCGTTAGTAGTCGCGATGTTTAAATGTTATCAATTTAATCGAGCTTTTTAGGGCAATGTATGTAGTTACTGTTAATATGTTTATACGGTATATATTTACGTAGAATTAATTATGTAATTATAATAATCACTATACTATAATTTATTGATGTCTTAGATACTATGTAATTCTATGTAATAGATTGTTATGTATTTAATGCTAAAAGCTTTTTATGTTAATGTTATTTATTTACTTGTTTTGCTTCTCCATATATGAGTAAGATTTACAAGTCTAATGTAACACTGATATCTTATAATTGTATGAGGTGCCTACATTAGCATTGAAGAACAAAAACTGGTAGTTCTAACTGACAGATGGCTAGATTCACGCTCCCACGCGGAGGGTAGACAGACAGACTACTTTATAATTATGTTTTTGTTCGAATATTTATTTTATAGATTTTTTTCCAACTATGAGGCATGTTTAATATTCCACAACTATCACACAACGCCATCTAGTCCCAAGCTAAGCAGAGCTTGTGTTATGTGTTCTAGACAACTGATAAACATACTTATATATTTCTTAATACATAAATATTATAGATAAATTACACCCAGACACAGAACAAATCATCGTGCTCATTACACAAACATTTGTCCTGGGGTGGGAATCGAACCCACGACCTCCGGCATAGCAGTCAGGGTCACTAACCACTAGACCAACAGGCCTGTCAGATGTACAATGTACATCATGTTATGTTCGTGAAAATAATAACCAAATTTTAAAATTATTGATTTTTCTTTCCCTGGTATACTAAAAAAGAATACCTCGATGTCGTCGATCTTTTTCTTAGAACATGGCGTGTAAAAGTGGAACTGTCTTACTACAAAAAGGTTAAACATCTGTCTTACAGAACTGTCAACTGCAAAATGGAATTTGATTGACGTTGATATAAGGGTCGTTTTGTAGTTACACTTTTTTGGACAAGTGTTCAACACAAATCCACGCCCATTTGGAAAATTCATTCAGTATATCGAATAATAATTCTCAATCGTACCAACAATGCTACTATCTCGTATCAATAACAATGTTAACTATCAGACTAACAAGGCAACATGCAGTAACAGTCAATCGAACATTATTCCTTATCTGCCGACTAGTTTGAATCGTAGAGGCCTCTACGAGATGTCTACGAGCTACGCAGTGCTACGCGCTGGCGTAGCAAACATTAGGGAGATACCAGGAATACATGAATTCGCAATAAGTTTATTTTGTTTAAAGACATCGAACGCTGATAAAGAAAAAAATGGTCAATGTTTAGAGATAAGTTTATTTAGGCCCGTTTGCATCACGAATCTCAAATTTCGTATCTCTCATTCATCTTCAAGCGGTTTACATTAGACAGAAAGAGACAGATGTTTTGATTGCGTTTAGGACTAAACATTAATCGCCTTACTTATAAACATTGATTAGACGTTACTTATCTTAAATAGCTCTTAAGTCACTTGCCATCTCTATTCATTAAAATAGAAATGACAAGGACAGGTGATATTTAATCGGTAGCTAAGCAACACAAGTTTTTATAAGTAAGGGAGTAAGTGATTTGCTGTGCAAGGGGCTGGAGTATTTTAGTCCTTATGACTAAGTAAGCAAAATTCACATTTGCATTTATACCTGACTTCCTACAACAAAAACAAATAAAACTAGGGTCAATCTAAGGACATATAAATCCTTCTAATGTTGTAAACAGAGGCCTATTTTTTTTTTGGGTGGCAAAATCATTAAATGATTCCACCCGCCCTGGGTGCGGAAGGGACTGTCAGACTCTTACTGACTAAAATCCACCCGTGTTCCTTCGGATGCCCTTTACGTTCTGGGGCCACGGTATCTTGGATTAAGAAAAATCCGCGACCCCGGCAGGCATTTGGCCCCATAAGGAGCTCCGTCGGTGACGCGTGAAACACGACGCGCCACCGACCCGGGCTTGGTCCTTGGTCGGACGGCGAGCATACCCATTACTCACCGTCCACAAGCCCGCTCCGCCGCTGTGCCCTCTGCTATTCAGAGGGACACGCGTTGGAGCTGGACGCTCCCGACAGGCTATTCGCATACGGGCAAAGAGACCCCTTAGGCACACAGTGCCTAAGGAAGAGTTTTTGCCCGCATCCCAGGGTGCACCGGCCCGAAAAACTGGTCTTCCCCACGGATGTATCCGAGAGGGAACTCCAGTCCACGGGCGCACGTGGAGGTTTCCTGTCTTAGCACCCCATAATCAGAGGCTTTAACACAAGTTTTCCATAATTTTACCGTACAGCGTACAATCTTGAAGTATGTACATGCGTGCGTTTATTGTATGGAAAATGAAAAAATGCCTCTAGTGTACGAACGAGTGTAAATAATGTCAAAGTTACTAGATACTAAAAAAACGGGAAATCTCGTGTTAGGGATTCTGTTAGATACAATATACCTACATTATTTACTAATGTATGTATGATGCATCACATTTAAATTACAGCAGCACAAAGTACAGATGCACAATTTTTGCCATTTACTATTACAACGATTACTGTAATCATTATTGTTACTGCAGAATAAAGAATAAAGTTTTCCATAGCAGTCAAGTACATAGTAAGTACTTGTAATAAAATCCGTCACAGACTCATAGTAATATGATCTAGTCTATACTCAATGGTTTTCAATGACACATGAAAGTGTATTTACGTACAAAGGAGCAAACGTTTCAGCTTTCCCTTTTTCACACATTTGCTTTCAGTTATTTTCAGTGTAAAGTTATTATTATTCTTTTAGGCCAGTTTCATTGACATTTCTATCAGCGTTATCGATGTTGAAAAATTAAAAAATATTCCAAGTGACAGTTAATGTCAATGTCAGTGTCAAAATGACAAATGTAATTTTGTTTTTATGTAATAGTCGAAAGTGTAAATCAAATCTGGAGTTGATACCGAAAACTTTGTTTCTGTCCTGTTGTAGAAATACTAAATGATTTCAAAAGGATTGCTACTGGTGTAGGCTCTTTAGAAGAGATAAGATAGTTCCAAGAAAAATCTATATCAGATAAAGTATCAATTATTTATCTCAAATTACATCATGAAAAAAATCATCGATGATAACAACATGAGCATTATAATTCAATACAACCTTATTAAAACTCATAATCCCACATACAAAATACTTTATTTTTTACCGACACAAGCCGTCATGGGTAACTTACCGTGTATTTGCGCCGGCGCAGCCAGTCACCTGCAAGCTACCGGCACAGACGCGCGCGCACCGCGTTCGAAAAACAAAACATTCAAAAATCGACTCCGAACACGAATTCGAAAATTAACTCGACTAACCGACTAACAGTGTTTTGAAAATCGAACTAGTGGTGTGTAGTGTTTCTTTTTTAGTGTAATGATGTGAATTACGGATTCGTTACTGTTTTTATTTTTACCGATACCGGTGACAACTAACGGTTTATTGCGGCATTGTAGTTTATCAATGAAGTTCAATAAAGATGCTTGGATTTGAAATATCTGTTAATTGGTGGTCTATTAATCTCAAGGACTTTTGGCCTACTATGTTAATTCTACACCTCTAATTCTGTTCTACTTAGCATTGTTTTGACTGGTTCTGTACAATTGATTTGTTTGTTGAGAAATGACGTCATTGCAACGAATATAGAGCCTAAGGGCGCATCCCACACAGTTGTGCAATCGATTCTAAAAGGAACTGTGCCGAAAACAACATTCTAATTTTGATATTTGCACTTTTAATAAATTATACCATCGACCATCGTCCATCTACCAAACTTTGATCTCTATAATTAAGATTATAGGGTTCGATTTCCAAATTGCTTAGTTTTATTGGGCTTCACCACCAGGTATTTGTTTCCAGTTGACGGCAAAAGGCTTGTCCCTAATATCATGCTATCATAGTGAGTGAAATGTTAGCGATAGCCTAACTATTCGGAAGTTACAGTTGAGGATATGTAGATTATTCATATTCATATTGACCTAGAATACGATCCTCTATTAACCTTCTTCGGTTATCACAAATTCTTTAAAACTAAACAAGAATCTAAATATAAAGGTGATATCTATGCAAATTCCGTACATTAAAATCCTGACTCAGATTAGAATATTTTTATGTAAACAAATACAAATGAATCCTATTGATTTGTCGCCCATTGTTTAGTAAACTATTTGTTAGGAGAATGCATCTTTAGTTTGTTTTAAATGCTTGTCATATTTAGCAGCAGCTATGAAAAAACGGACTAAAATAAAACCAGATTCAGGGACTAGGTAACATAATTCTGCATCTTTTATTCGACATGTATCCTCGTTGACCTATGGTCTATCTATGTGATATTTGACTTTGATTTCTTTAACCAGGCTGTAATGTCTAACTGGCCAAAGACCTCTTTTATACCATTTTCAAAAAATCTATTTTGTCTGTATTAGTCTTAATAGAATATTTAAAGTCCATTAAATTTTATTACCGAAGTACACCTTCTTAAGTGTTTTTCTCAAGAGTTACGGAATATATTTCATCATTTGCAATTTACATAATGTCATCATTAATTTTAAAGCTTCTACTTCATCGTCAATTATTTTTAATAATGTTTGTCGCTCAGTTTCATATTCTTCTGGTGCTGATAGTTGGTTATCAATTCTAAATATTTCTCCATGATCTAGAATAGAAATCTTCTCTCTATGACACATTCTGCCCTTCATCGAATCGCCTACAAAAGATCCAAATAAACTAACGCCTATTTTCCACATTCAGTTTTCAATCGTCATTTTTCACAAAGAAACTCAAAGCCTCCAATAAAAAATGCATTATGCAAGAATTCCAACGCCCAATTAAATTGTAACCGACAATTATGCTATAAAATGTCGACCCCATATAAAGTTATCCAAGGTCCTCCTGTGTAGGAGTCACCATTGAATAACACCTCCGTAAAAAAACTATTTTACTTGTCACCCACACAGGATATCATTGACTGTACATGATTTATATTGAAACAAACAAGTGATATAAAAAAATAAAATAATAATTTTGTTGCTAGGTTATTGAAAAATAAAGACAAGGATGCTGTAATAGATGTTAATAAAGAAAATATACAAAAAGATGAAGCACTAAACAGTTCTGTCAAGTTTAATGCAGTTAAAGAGATTTCGATGAACACAGTGTAGAAAAAGATAAAGTGCTTGTGCTTAGTTCAGTTAAAAAAGAAACAGCTATAGAAGGATACTGGTTCTAAAATCCAAAAAAATTGACTAGGCACACATTGCCCTTGAAAGAAAGTATGATAATAAAAACAAGTGTGTTTACTTGCTACCTGAATAACTAACAGATAGGATTATCACTTGACAGCAGTTCTTATGTCATCGGAAGTATTAGAGATAGTCACCCAGAGATGATAAAAGCATTATGATAAATGTTGATCGAATCATTGATATCAATTTGCAATGTCAACATGCAATTGATAAAGGCTTATTAAATCGGTCATGCAATCATTTATTATTAGATTACTTGTTTGGAACTTTTGTTTGTCATTTGATAACTGTTTAACGTCTATCTCAGCTGCTTGTAGTATTACTTTATCTTTTTCGTTCTTTAATCAGTAGCTTTCTTTATACTTTTGTCGTTCATCAGCTTTCACAAAAGCTGCCTCGTTCTGTTCATCTCTTTTTTCTTAAATAAACCCAAGTCAATCCTTTTCACTTGTCTTATTAGAAGCTTTTACAGTAGATTTTTCAGTAACTTTTATATTATTAGCAATAAGTGCCACTTTATCAGCTTTAAAACCAACAGTAGCAGTTCACTCCCATAAATGTTCTTACGAAGCTTTGCCAGTTACAGCAGATATTCCAACCACGTATTGCACAATAGCAAGTGGCATATTTGAGGGGGCCTCGACATAAACAATAGTAATTAGCACATTTACCTGGCTAGCCTCGTTAGTAGTGAACAGTGTGTGGTCATCGCGCAAATATTTTATTTAACCATCGTCATTTTAATCATTATAAATCTATGATTACTAGTATTTACAACCTTCTTATTCATGATTGTTCTCCATGTAACCTCCAAAGTCTATTTTTGTTTTAGTTTTATAGTACTTTTCTTGCCTTTATTGTTATTATCGTCAGATGGAAAGCGACGAGTGTGGTATTAATGATGAGGCGATCCTACATATTTTCACAATCTTTAGAATAAAGTCTGACGTAATTTTTATATTGGGAATTTTACGAGTATGGAAATATATTATTATAGTGCCTTTAAGTGAGATTGGAAAACATGAAGACATGACTAAGCATACGTTTAATAATTTCCTACATGTGATTTAAACGTAATGGCCTCAATCAAAATATCAGCTCTCTCATATTTATAAACCTGGAAGTATTTTTCAATGACGATTTGCTTTTAATCTTAAGTCACGATTATTTTTCCATTCGATTAGACAAATGGTTTAATAATAAAATAGGTTTGGGCAATTTATTGAATGCTGTTACTCGTATTATAGACCTCTTAGCAGATGATGATACGATCATGTCAATAGAACAAACCTAGCCAAAAAATTATCACTCAGATGCATTTAATATACATTTTGAAAATGCAGCAAAAGTTCATCCTTTGGTCATCTAATTCTTTTTTTTTCCCCCGATATTTGAAATACCTTGGTCACGAACAAGCGTTATTTCGTCAAAGTGTAACCGTAAAAGTGTTTAAAGTGTAACATTTTTTACGTAAGAGCATCTCTTACGTAAAAAATGTTTGCTCTATCATTCAGGTCAAGTTTACCTACGACTTTGACACTGACATTCTTTGTTTCTTTAAAGTAATTAAACAACTGGTTATGCCATTTTGTTTATTTAATTTTTCTGGCATTTCATCTAAATCATCTTTGTTTTGACCTTTATTGTCTAAGAATTTTTCTTTTATTATAATTGTACTTTCACTTGTGTCTTCGTATTGGTATGCTTTGTGACTTTCAAAGCGTTGTAATTATTTGTTGATCAGTAGTGTAATCAAATTTTCTCTTTTGCTCATTCCGAACCTTTTAATTAATACTACACTTTTTTTTTCAAGTACTACTTCACCCGCATCTTTAAAACCATACATTAGATTTTACAGTCTATTTTCATCCTTAAAGTTTGTTGAACTGCTATCATCAATATTCATTTCATTAATTAGTAGAGAAACAGTTTCACCACGGTCACTGATACTCTCGTTAAAATTTAAAATCCTGTCCTTAAGTTTCCTGCTTGCGTCCGCCGGAAGGGCCCCGCCATACTTATTGCTCGTGGTGGCCATATATGGGCCAACACCGCGCCTAATCCGTCACACGCTTACCATACGACCACTCTTAGTTTCAACACCTATCGGTTTACTTTCATGGTTTTTTGCCTTGCATTGGTTTAATAGTATTTGTCTTCGTTTTTTAGTATGTTAGATTGTTATGTTTTGATTATCGACTCATCTGTTGCAAAAAAAGACAGTGATTTTCCTTTATTGAATGGTCATTTGAAATGTAGCAGAAATCCATTAAATTATTCGAAGTTAAACGAAATAGGACGTGGAAAGCAGTAAAGTAGCAGTCACTGTTTTAACGACATTTCAGCTACTTGCAAAACGAAATAACATTATACATGATTACAAAAGAATAGCTTTACATACCTTTCCTTAATGTCTTATGAATTCACACCATAAGTTGTCACCGGTACATGAATAAGCAAACGCGACGCGTATCGAATCCGTAATAAGAGGGAACTCCATTGCAGAGAACAATATTATGTGTTACGACGGCCTTAAGGCCTAAGTGTAGCGAAGATGTCGATGTACCGATTTGTGAAAGAAGGCGGAAGCAGCAAGCGTCTATTCGTTCAGGGGACACTAGAAAGCGATGACTCGAAACCCCTGAAATCAAGTTTGAAGAAATCATCTCCATCTCCCGTCGGGTCGCCTATTACCACAAGTTTGAACTTGGCTTCTGTACCCAGAAGTTTGAGAGAAGGGTTGACGAGACATGAGACAGTGTACGATGGAAACTACCCAGGAATGGAGCGATCATCCAGTTATCGATCTGGGTCATACCGAGAGGAGAGCTACAACGGAAGAATTGTACACGATGGGAATCAGACTCACTTTGAGTACGATGGAGAGAGCGCGCTAGCCGTGCCAACGTCAGCCGGTGGCTTAGGAATGTCAGAGTTGCAGGCGATTCACACGAACAAGAGAATGTCGACCGAGGTTCTGGGCTCTTCTTTAGAGTCAACAAAAATCTCGAAGAAAGATGATGTCAGTGGTCAACGGAGGATCACCACAAGGATTGTTAGGAAGGTGACCACCTTGACTCGTGGTGAAGAGAAGGCTTCAGCAGAAGATGTGAGAGGAGGATCAGTGCATAGATCAGCTGAGCATTACAGACATGTGGAAATGGAATCATCGCTTCCGAGAAGAGTCAAGGTAATGATGATTCTACTCACAAACATTCTTTTATAGTTAATGATTCCTCGTACTTCAACAATACTAACTAAACAAGTGTATAATTTGTGATGTCATTAAGTCTTAATGTGAGTAAAACAAGGTTCACTAATGTGAATATTCACGAGGCGCGTACAACAAGGCTTAAAATGCTAATTAAAGATATGTTACTTTCCGCTATTTGTATAGTAAACAAGTTTACATGCAAAATGAGACCACTTGAAGTAAAAATGACCAAAAAAAAATGTTTACAATTCAGATAGTAATACTCTAAACTTTAATGATACACATTTCTTTCTAAAAACAGCGGTGAGAACCAAAGCCATAGAATTATTTCTGGGCGATAATAATATCCTATCACAGCCGTAACTGATGGCGCCTGTCAAATTGATAGTCTCAATGCAGTATAAAATTGCTAAGTAACAAAGATGTCGGTTAGTGTAATTAGTGAAGACAGTTTACAAATGGCGGTGTTTTTGAAGACTGATATTAGGTACATAGATACATATTTGGGTAGCTTAGATTGTTAAAGATTTATTTGACTTTTGGAAGTTATGGCAGAGATTGTATATGTATGTAGCTAGAAAGGTGGCGACTTCTTAAAACCTGATGCAATTGATAGATATATGTGGAGCAAGAAGAGATACTGAACCAAAACCAAAATGGGATAAAGGCAAGAGAATGATAACGGTAGAGACGGATACTCGATCAAGAATCAATTATCCGTACTTACCGATGCAAAATTAAATGCTCTTTACGATAAGAGCGTTCAAAGAGCTTCTTTAAACTCTTAAACAAGAGGCTTAACAAATGGATACTTAAGAGCCTACTCTGAATTAAAACACACCACTTTTCGTATTCAAAAATAAAACATCAAAATGTTTAATAATCCTCTTTCGAATCACTTGAATGCAATCCAAAGAGTTCGTTTGTTACATTAATCTTCTCAATTGAATGGAGAGAGCTTTGCTCGAGTCGTGGTTTTGTAAGGACCGTTTCGCCATATGGCAAGTCTTTGTTACGAAATAGGTTTCACATCATATCTGTTAGAATGTCTATCATGTCTTGGCTTGTGGACTTCTACCACCAATGTTCGGTCAAGCAGACTTGATCAGACCCCGGACACGGACTTCAACAGATGTCTACCTAATAGCAAGGGCAAAAGAATCGCTACCTCTAGTAACATATGTACTTAAACATAAGTGGCGAAAAGTAGTTGTACTGAGATGACCCCTAACTCTTAGGGGATCACAGAGCAGACGTTATCTTTATGCATCTGTCAGATTCCAGAGTCCGCAGCAAATTTGGAGTCTGGTGCGGTAGGTTTGGCTGAACATTCAAAGATAGGCTTTCTTCGAATAACAATTTAGGCTGCAGATGAAAACAAAAGAGCATCTGGCAATTTATAATGCTTTGCCAAGTGACTTGTTGCAATTGATGTTGCATTGTAAGCATTGCGTTTTACGATAGTATTTATGGGTGTTTTATTAATTTGCCTTCTAAGATAACCCAGTTGTGTGCGCTTGTGTTATTTATCTTCATTTTCACGGTTCCCAAATAATTACTTTTGTTGTTTTTACCGTTCCCATGGATATCAAGTTTTGCCTTATGATATAGTTTATCAAAGACTTACCTCAAATCCAACGACGTTACAATTAATTATGAATAATCGATCACACCTTTCTTGTGTTTTGTAGTTTAAAACAATTCAAAATCAGAACATAAGCGACGCGCGCCCAGGCTAATCGTCGTCCATATTGCTATGCAAATGACAATAACGAAGTGCGCACGAGTATGACCTGTACAGCCTTGGTGACGTCACCTATGATATTATCGATAACCTTACTACATAGAATTTGGCCCGCTTTGGATTTATTTGTACGTTAAATAATTTGAGAGGAATTGTGTATGTTATTGAACTTAAAATTCCTCATGCACGAATTTGTGCCTCTAATGCTGACAGCTTTTTCCGATCTAACTTGTTAAGCTGTTGCCTTGATCAAAGCTATTGCTATTTTGTCTCAAAATCTACAATTCGTCTCGCTAGAGTTTCAACACTTTATTAAGAGTCAAAAGTGGACACAACACTTGACAGAATCACATGAAAGATTGATTTTTAGCTTCCAAGCTGCGTCATAAAAAAAAAATAGTTTATTGGTCACAATCAGGATATTCTTACAAATTTGTATTATGTCATCAGCTGGTACAACCATAGCTAGTAGTGCTGTCACCAATTCAAACTCTTCTAATAATGAGAGTTAGTACCATGGAAACCATACTTTACTATTAACCTTTATATTAAACGTGTAGTAAATAACAATGGTTGGCGCTCTAACTACCTATAAGGCGTTTATAGCATCCTGGCGCTTGGCAACGATTCATTTCGCATAGTAATTGTTGCGGTAAAGGTAAAGCATTGTCTATTATCTTTAGGTAGATTACTAGAAGCACTTAAAATTTACTACATACTGCGATCTGTGTGATAAAATTGTTGTTTATCAAGATAGTTCGTACTTTTTGAAATCTATAGCTTGATATCGGCCTCACTCAGGTTAAAATTTGCTTCAACCCTCCGCCCGAGGGGTGTCCTTCGTTACTTTTGCCAAATCGCGTTCTCGATCCGAAATTCGATACATTAGGATTCTCATAATCATCATCTTTAAGCACTATTGCTTGTTGTATATTAAAAAAAAATAATTAAAGAATGATTTAATTTGTCATTAAAATAAGTAAGTAACCTCTACAATCCTTGTTTTCCTTACTAAAGCTGATATCCTTATCCGTCTTGAACTGATTGATCATCCATCAAATTCGAATTAATATTTATATTTATTTTTGTTAAAAGCTCCTTACTAAGGTCAGTCTTTAATGGAATTAATTGCAAAGTTGTTTATGCAATACTTTACTCTTGATTCGGATTGAATTGCAAAAAAACTTTGTGTAGCGATGATTGGTTTATTAGCATTATCAATTGAGTTAAATGTTCTAGCTGGAGTGGGGTCATGGACAGAGTTAAAATTTAATCGAACACCTCTGTATTTTTTTTTATAAAAAAAAGTCATTTTACAAAACATTTTTAGCATTTGTAAAAAGAGGTCTCTTAGTGGCTATAAGATTTATTTCTTCTATCTCAACAATCATTGTATTCTCCGCTTCTACTACCTTTATCACCAATACTGATTAATGTGATTTAGAAATTTTTTCGTAGATTCTTTCTGCATTTTGAAGGGTCCTATTATTGATGCTAAAAATGTTAGTACCTATCTCTAATTTAGCACTATTGTCCGAGAACAAATGCGCAAAACAAACAATAGCACTGTGCTTAGATGCCACAGACCTGTGCCAGAGCCCTTTTTGCAGCTGATAGAAAGTATCAGATAAAGTCAATTGTACTGCAAAGTTCAACTCTTGAAATAAACTCAGTAATGTCACGATGGGGCGAACACTTCATGGAAATACCAGCCTTAGAACTGTTAGAATAAAGATGGCTTTCGGATGTATGTTTCTGGTATTTCAGTAACCTACTTTTGACAGTATATGATCGCATGCATGCAGAATGCAATGTTGGTGAAGATCGAGAGCCTCTTGTGTTCATTGTTCGGGTTGGGTAGTATTTATGTGAAGGGAACGTTTACCCAGAAGACCTCATATATTGAGAAATGTCTATGGTAAAGAATATTGAGATTCAGACAGATGATGAATATATGGAGAACTGTAAAAGTGAAAGAGAAAGGTATCGTGGCATGAACAAATTAGGAAGGCAGAAGGAGGGACGTGAAGTGACGAATCAGAATATTTTTTTATTTTACTAGTCAATACCTAAACTCAAAATGTTTCAAAATTTCCATAAACCACACCTACAGACTACTACTACTATATATTTTTTGTATTATTAGCATGGTCTTTGTGAACCATAGACGTAATGCAACAGTGCAAGGTCAAAGTGGAATCATTTATTTCAATTGTGGCCTATTAACATTGAATTCAATTAACGTATGGCCAAAATAGTTGTTACATTATTCAAATAATATAGCTACAAAATTATTCTGGTACAGGTAAAGTTTATAAGTCTGAATGTAAAAGATAATCTTCGGAACCCATAATTCTCCTGCCTTTATCAATATTCTTTTGAGATCGGCGAAGCATATCTTCTTCCTTACTTCTTTTTCTCTCTTACTCGATAAATCAGTAGTTACGTCTTTTCTTCTAGCAATATCATCCTTGGCAAAATTTATAATATTGATCTTCGGAACTATTAATCCGAATTAGAAAATTCTTTCACTATTGTGAAACTTATATCTCTGAGTATCATTAGCTACATTTAAAATGTTCCCGTAGGTTATGTATGTAATTCTAAGCTAGTGAAATCTAAATGCAGAATCGCAATGCATGTTCAGTTTATGGACACCCCAACCAATTTGTACATTAAATTGACCATGAGATATGAGCACTGCATGCAAATAGTTTTTACAGTCGCACGACCGTATCCCAGAATTGTGACAGTCAGTAACAATAGATGTACTAACACTTTGTTTGCACGGGATTCTCTCAGTATTTCAGAAATTTTTGTAACCTAGTCTACATACAATCGTTTGGTTTTAATCTAGTTTAATTTTTGTCAAATCAGATCCTACTTGATTGTGTTTTTGGAAGGATCCGTAATTTTATTTATTCAGCATGACAAAATCTAAATTGTCGCTTTTGTCTATAGGTATTATTTGTGCTTCTTCAATATTATTATCAATTATAATTTGATTGGTTTCTGTCATAATTACATCAACTTTTCTACTTAAACTTTTCTAAGGATTTCAAGGATTATAATCAAGTCTTCGTATTCAGCAGTTTTTAATGAAGCTGCTTATATTGACTTTGATTTTACAACTATGTCATGAAAGATCTTACTTAATAACGCTAATACTAAGCAATTATGCTGTAAACACAGTACCTATTTATACTCAGCAGACGGGCAAAGGTCTACACAGTTCAAGACTGCTAAATAAGAAGTCATTAACAAAATAATTGCTAAAGAAAACTTTAACATTATTTCAAAAGGTAATAATGATAATTCAAAGGCTTTTCCGGTTATAAAAGAGTTTTGTTTAAACAGTTATTTGTTCAGCTGTACTTTTTATTAATGATTAGACTGGACACAAGGAATACATCTTGTGGAGCTCAAATTCAGTTCAGTGGAATAAAAATATCATATTAATTATTATTAATATATTTTTTTGAAAGTTTTTTATTGAAATCAGAATCCCAAGTTGCTATTTTCTTCTACTTCGTGTCGATGATTCATTATCATTTTATTACTTTCGAACAGAACTTTACCACGGTTTTGGATAGGTCTCTTAAAGTGCAGATGGAGGTGCACAGTACAGGACAGTAGGTGGGCTATCATTTATGATGTTTCTTCTTAATACGAGCCTTTCTTTGTTCACATTGCTTAATAGAAAATTTGCTGTAACTTCGCTTTGAAAATAAACAAATTGCTACTCAGGCTTATTAATAAGGAACTGTTTTCCGCAATGAATCTATCTATCATCGCCGTCGTTATTACCAATAAATACTTCTTTCATGTCCACCTGTTGATTAGTGTGGCATGCAAATTGTACACTTTCAGTGGCGTGTCTGATCTCATGGACCGATGCCTCTGCAATTATGGCTGATGAAAAAATGTTAAGTATAATTAAATAATTATTGTGTCTTAGTTACTGAGAATTTTCTTTTGTTGTCTGCGCTTATGTACTTGGTGGATTATGTCATATTATGTCTACAGTATTAGAACCTAGACGTTCTATCAGCTGTTACTATAGTAGTAAAGTTATTTTATTGTTGGGTTGGCATAAGCTTCCAAATAGTTTAATGTTATCTTGTTGGAATTCGTTGCGATATGAAAGGATTTCATAGCGATATTGTTGCCTGATACTAGCGTGCAGCTAGCTTGCAGATAGCAGCTTGCAGTCTTTGGAACTGCTCTCTATAATATGATAACGACTGCAATCGGGCTGAACAATTGGGTTGCAGTCATACTTACTGCATTCAAACTTTTGCAGTCGGAATGCAGTTCAAATGCAGTCCATCTGTCTAGAGCCTAAGACTGGTTGCCTGACTTAGTAATTGTAAAACAATGTTTTATGGTAAATCTTCGCGGTCCTTACCCCCGTAAAAGCATTCAAACAAAAACAACAAATTACACTGAAGGGAAATTACGAACTTCCGCTCTACACATCCTTGCACAAAAACTTGGCCAGCGAACCATTAGTTTTAGGTCCGAGGGAGCATCGAACTATCGAATCGGAACTGCTGTGTTTAAATTAACTTTTGCGTTGTCGTAACGTCGACAAAACAAAAAAAAAAAGAAAAGAATACCAACTTCTTTTTAACGGGGTCCACCAAGTTAGCGAGTAATGCTCGCTATTTTTTAACGCAAATTGTGGTTTTGTTCTTATCTTCATTCGTTTTCGAAAGCTTTTTGATGTTTTAATTAATTGACAAATTTATAAAACGCAAAGGAACGCAGAATTTGCTCAAACAGTTAAACTTATATCTATAACTTTTGCGGTATTGCGGAGGCCGATCCTTGACACTAAGTGCACTTATTTAGCTGCATTTCTTGCCACCATTCACATACCATATTGTTTTGTTGTCGGTACATATGTACGTACTTGTACATTTGAATACAAAACTGATAGCAGAGAACAATGATGCGTGTGAAAAATGTCTCTAGAATGTCTCGGATGCTTCGGAAGTGTTCTCACGCGATTTGTTAATGCGTTGTTGCTAGGCGCACTATTGTATCAAAAACCACGAGAATAATAGAAATAAGACTATTTCTATTATTTTCGTGGGTTTTTGATGGTGACTTTTCATGGGGCCAAATAGGTAATACGATAGAATTACATAATTATTTCCAAAACAAACAAAAGACGTTTATTTATATTTCGCTTTTGCCGTTTTAAAAACAATATGTCAAAAATAAAACTTTTTGCACGCCACTGTACATTTGCACACATGATTACCATGATAATCAGGCAGTAGTTTTTGTCATTTCTTCATCGAAGAAAGTTAAGCGGAGCGTTGTGATGGCCACTTTTTTGCTCCGCAAGTGTAATTTGCATGTAGGCTGAGTTGCTAAGTTGATAAATTATTGTAATTTAGATCTTAATAGCAGAGCAATAAGCTTTAAAAGATGATTAACATAACCTTGTAATTAAAGGTAAACTAATCATTGGGAATTGCGAATCATTGAGTAAATCGTTCATTGAGTGGGTGGACCGGTGGGCCTAATTGAAGAAGAGGTAAAAAAATATTTCGAAGCGGATCTTGGGTGAGGGCGACGTAATACACTTTTATATGCTTTTGGTACTATGTGAATTATACAACGTTTCTAATTTCGATCTGTACAAACTTATGGATAGCTTCCTTAATTCTGTCAATCTTCATTTGGGGTTAGAAACCCCCCCCCCGCCAAAAATGGTAGACATTTTTGTTTTAAGATCGTTTTTATGAAGCGTACAAACTAGTGGACTAGTTCTTCTCATCTTCAGAAATATGGGGTACATTAGAATCTAACAATATCAGAGTGAGTGACAGCTTCTGGGTTGTCATCTCTGACCTCCGCTGGAGTCCAGAGTAAGCCTAACTTAACAAAAAATATCTTAGCAATCTTGTTGGTTACGATTCTTTGATGAATGTACTACTCCTCGAATATAAAGCCTTTACTTTAAAACTATTTTTGTCTCATCTTTCTTGTAACATACTCAAAGACAATAGAAGCTATTGTACTCGTGACTCAAGATTACTTCAGGCGCGTAAAACACGTGCTGGTGTTATTATTTTTAATAGTTCACATGTATTATTTCTTACCTATAGTATGTATATGTTCAGATTTTTTTTTTGGGGTGGCAAAATCATCAAATGAGTCCTCCCGCCCTGAGTGGGGCGGAAGGGACTGTCAGACTCTTACTGACTAAAATCCACCCGTGTTCCTTCGGATGCCCTTTACGTTCCGGGGCCACGGTATCCTGCATTAATAAAAATCCGCCACCCCAGCAGGCATTTGGCCCCATAAGGGGCCCCGTCGGTGACGCGTGAAACACGACGCGCCACCGACCCGGGCTTGGTCCTTGGTCGGACGGCGAGCATACCCATTACTCACCGTCCGCAAGCCCGCTCCGCCACTGTGCCCTCTGCTATTCAGAGGGACACGCGTTGGAGCGTCCACCCGACAGGCTATTCACATACGGGCAAAGAGACCCCTTAGGCACAGTGCCTAAGGAAGAGTTTTTGCCCGCATCCCAGGGTGCACCGGCCCGAAAAACTGGTCTTCCCCCCGGACGTATCCGAGAGGGAACTCCAGTCCACGGGCGCACGGGAGGTTTCCTGTCTTAGCACCCCATATGTTCAGATTTTGAATAACTTACCTTGTTATAGTGGATCGATCTTGTTTGTCTTGAAATTTAGTAGAACACAAGTTATGTTTTGATATAAATATATTCGTATCGCGGAATCGTTTTAAAAAGACATCATGGCTTGGCAACTAATGGACCAGGGTTGATTTTTAGCCAAGAAGAGCCTGACAGTCATTTTCAGCCCATCCTGTGTAGAAGGAATCATTTGATTCTAGCCTAGTAATAGCCGTGATCGTAAACAATGATGGAGCATCATGACATGCAGCCTCATTGTGGAAAAGCCAATCCCAATACATGATTAAGACCCCATCCATGCAATAAAATGACAAATGAACACACAATCACAGCAGCGTGAGACGTGTCTGATAGAGCAACATCAGAGATTTCTAAGATTCGTCATAGTTTCGCGATGAGCGAGCGAGCACCGACGCGGGCGCATGCGGGTGACGCTCCGTTGCGTGCACTGGCGAAACAAACAGAACATAGGGTTTTAATGAGACTGGCAGGATTTTTAAAGCTCTCTTCTTGTTTTTAAGTCCATTCACTTTGCAAAGAACTCATAAGCCAATAGTTAAAGTTCCATGCCTTACGTATATATGTGTAGGTATAGGTTAAATTATCCCTAAATAAACTTCTCGCCAGATTTGATTCGAATTTTTAAGCTTTTGTGTATCTTATACGGTGAACCTATGTAGTAGCTGTCATCTTGCCCCTTGTTTTGGAGTGTAACGTGTCCTGCCCTCAGTGGAGCGATCCTGTTTCTTTGGTTACCCTTGTGTTAGAGGGCGCGGTGACATTTGACAGTTCAGCGACCCTTGCAACCTTGCCCTGCAGAGGATTATATTGAACAATTTATCTGGGATTCGTCACTTGTTTGTTTTGGCGCTTTTCCGGGTGGCCACCACTGAAAAAAACAGATGTATTTGATGCCTAGTATAATGCATCAAATACATCTGTTTCATTCACATAGTAAATCAAACTCATAAGTAGTGACTCAAATTCTTCCCCAAAAATTAGCATTTCAAAAAATATTCACAAGATATCTACCACTCCAAAGCTACCGTCACAATACAGTGCCATTTCTAAACTGTATATTAACCCGTCTGCTCGGTAGCTGGGGGGTTAACGGTGAGCTGACGTGCTTGCTCGCCGTATCGCGGCCCCATAATGTACGTGTTATTTATTGTTGCGGACTTATACTATTCTGTTGGGGTCTCAGACGTGTGTGGCAGGCTTAAAAAGATGTAAGTAAGACTTCGGGAATTTTGTGGTCGAGTTGGTTAAAATTCTTGTCTTTTCAAAGCAAAGAACTTATGAAAATGTTCGAATGTAATTATGTACCCTTTTCTTGGGATTGATACAATATGATTTGCATCTCATCCATGTCAATTTAAATTCTATTTGCAATCTGAGCGCTTCATAATATGATTCTGCCTAATTTGTTTTTGACCTCCTTATCTAACATACGATATTGAGTAGTTATATAGTGCTGCTCACAAATGCAATTCCAACTCCAGAATTTTAAGTACCTAACGACTTTGGTCCATCCATTGAAGCATGCCTGTGGACGAACCCCTATGGATTTGTTTTGCGATAGTCGCTTCGATGCCAAAGTCGTAATAGTTTGGAGATTTGCATCTCGTTTTATACGAAGGGGATTATAGTGCCCTTCCAACTACTGTAGTGTTTTTCTACTTTTTGCTACTTCATATCTAATAAATCGCCCGCCTGCACATTACGGAGGGTTCGCATCGCCTAACCGGCGCAAGATGGCGGACAGGAAGCACGTACAGGTGAGCTGCGCCGGCGCACATGACATGCGCATACGCACTCTTGCGTTAACGTGAACTTGACGCGGTGCCGTATGCCTGATGGATTTTAAGGATGGGTGGGATGTCGGGTTTAGAGGGGTCTGGGTTGAATGTATGTTTAAGTAGGTCGTATTTCGTTTTAAGTTTAAAGGCTTACTGTTTGAGCTCAGATTTGCTTGCAGTTTGTCAGTCTGTCAGTCTGTTTAAGTTGCAACTACTGATAACCCAAGTTATACATTCTAATTTGTCAAATTGTGGATTGAAATAGATACAGAATTAATCTTGCAGATCAAGAATATATATTAGAGGGAATGGCAGATCATACCATGAATTACATTCCGAAATTAATACGATTATATTGCGGAATTGCAGTTTTGTGTTTTACTCTAAAATTGAGAAGCATCGAGTGTATGGAGTACTAAAAAGTTCTGCTTTCAAAGCAACCTTTTCTTTGCTAATATTTAACAAAGCAGAGTTATCTTAAATTATGATTTACTTTCGCCATCCATCTCTAAACCCTCGCATCATATATCGGATATAAATAGGTAATGCTAAACCTAATCCTAGACCAGAGTGACACGTAACATCGAAAGTGGTGGTTCCGCGCTAATACCTGCGCCGGCGCCGCTTAGAAAGCAAAGGGCTGGCTCACACTGACTGGGAAAGTGAGAACGCGATAAATATGTGACATTATACCCGTGTGAATGCGGATTTATAATTGGATGTTTGGATGGATTTGTGTAATATTTTATGCCGAGCTGGTTTGAAATGGGCTTCTTCTTGTCGATGATTCCGTGGACATCGATAAAATTTTGTACGAGCTTCGTTCAAAATTTTGACAGTATTAGTACAAGATTAAGCAAAACAAAAGTCCAGACTTGATTATACTATATCTGATAAAGGCCTTTGCCTTATTTATAAGAAATAATTTTTAAAAAATTGAGCAATTAATCATGCTTCTAATAGCTTTTTTTCTAGCTTTGTACGTTCAGACGCCAGAAAACAGTCCTGACTTACTCGTCTATTATCTTCATCATCGTCATCAGCCTGTATTCGTCTACTGCTAGACATGGAAAGAAAGAAAATGACATTTATTGGTACAGACATGGGCCTCCCAATGTATGCGACCGAGCCCTGTCTTGATCTTTTCTCATCTAGTCTCTGCCGGCTGCCTTGAACAGGTCGTCGCTCTCTTGTCTCTTTACCTAATTCATTTTATCATGTTCAACATTGCTACAAAAATGCCACCAACATACACGCGGTAGCCTAAAAAACAGTACTCCAAAAACTTAATCTTTGATCACACATTCGGCACGTTTTAAAAGCCGTGGTTTTTTGCGGCGACATAAGACAAGACACATTATATTTTGTTGAAGAGATTAAACTAGCTACCAGGCTGCAAATTCCAAGAAACTGCAGTTATAATGTCAGTCACTAGAGTTGCGAATATAACAGTAACAGAAGTGCCACTTAAATTGATAAGGATAATGGTGATTAAGGATACTAAAACAGATGCTGAACTAAATGAAAGTGTTGGTAATGACATTGAAATTAAAATTAATTGGACTTGTATTTCGAGATGTCGATAATGAGATGATACATTTTCAAAGAAGTTTGTAGGAGGTGCGACAGGTGACAATGTAAGACGAAAATACTTTGCGATAATCCCAAGTAAAATAGGATAAGGGCAAGAAGATAATGTGTAGTATAGTATTGTCAGAGGAGTACAGAATACTAAAAAAGGCGTTACTATCCGTAGTACAAAGCGTGAAGGCCTACTCTCTTCTAACTTCTTTCTTCAAAAGTTTTAGCGGATTTGAGTAACACTAAGTGACAAATTTAACATTTTGGCACTTTGATTAACACTGCTTTAGTAAGTATTTGTATTTTTTTTTATCAGCCATTGTTCGAAGTGGTTTTTCTACAAATCCTTACATTTTATCCAACTCTAAACTGGTTGAAATATCCGCAAAACATTCAAATTTTAGCCCACCTATAACAGTTTCCGTCGCCATGACATCACTGGCGCTATATTTATTGGTGCACCGTTAATTTAGTTTTCCGTTTTAATCTACTTTAATGATCTCAGAACATTTATGTTGTCGTATAAATTGTTATCTATTAATGTTTTTGTCACTTTATTAGAGTTAAAAAGTATTTCGACAGCTTTGCCTACGGTACATTTTATATTTGCGTTATGCTTAGAGTCTACTGAGGATAAGAAATCTGACATCTTCTTTAGCTTCAAGCATAACGTCTTTATTCGTATCTGCCTAAATTTCATCATTCTCTTTGCAAATTGATCCATCAGTTTTCAAAACATCGTACAAAAACTATCATAAATATATCTGTTGACTTTGTCCTCTTTACGTCTTTAATTTGACTTTGATTGACTTCTGTACACTTAATTAACATCCGTTGCGACTTCCGCTGATTTATTATTAGTCATCCCTCCATCTTTATTATCACGTACTAATAAAGTGTCAGATTATCTCGGTGCACTAAATCTCTTACACGTGTATGTACCGTTAATCCTGAGGAACTAGAATGCTGTATATGGTGAGGTCTGGTGAGATCCTGCTGGTTTCGCACATGATGTCATTCTAACTGTAATGGAGAATGTCTTTTGTGCCGGGTTAAACATGCGTTAAGCTTTCCAATTTATTGATGGTCAATGGACATGTTGAATGTGTACTAAATTGCATGTGGACCAAATAACGTTAAAAAGTTAATTTTTAAATTTATTTCTGAAAAGAAGTATGCAAAGCAGGATGAAAGTTCCAAATAAGCACAAGCTTCCAGTTAAACGTAAACCTAATAATAATGGTAGTAATGCAAAAGCTGCGAAATTCAAGTTATTGAAACCAAGACGGTTCTTAGTATATAATTGATGAATGCAAACAGCTGCAACAAGACGTGTTTTTGTATAAAGTTACTTTGGATGCAAAGGTAATATTTTCTGCCTATTTTTAGTTACCAACTGTCCTTACCCGTAGTAATGTAAGGGACTATTCATTGTTTTGTGCGTCTTTTAGCAGTCTGGGAGCTCTTTCAGAAGAAAGTTTTCAAACGTGCGTGTGAGTTAACGCGCTAGTGTAAATTATTATCATGCTTCAACCTTTAAATTGGCTACTAAATCTTGCCCCACACCTTCGTCCACATTTATTTCACAGATTGAATCTTCGAACCTTACAATTAAAACCTCCATTGTTTTTACCACTAAATCTTCAAATACGTTTATCATAGCTATAAATATGTTAACTCCTACATGTATTTCTTTGAACTTTTTGTTCGGACCGTACTGCTGTCCATATATGGGCATGATGTCAACGGAGATATGATCTCATTGGTCAGTACTCTCGATTATGTTTGATCGTTCGTGGTTTATGATTTATTTTATGGGTTATCTTGATGTTAAGTGTATTTATGTGCATTATTTCATTATGCGCTAGTCATCATTACATAAATCGATTCGTCACATTTAACTTGCATATTTTTTTGCTAGGTTCTAAGATAGTTATCTTATCACTGTTAGCTTCGCTAGTCTGTCTAGAGGCGTTAACAGGCTTTCTGAAGAAGAACTAGCAAAGGATTCATTAGAAAGCAAAGCTGCAGTTGATAAGTTTTAACTTAAATAACTATTAAGTACAAAAAACAAATACTTTCTGTATCAAAGATGAGAATAAATGTTAGCACTTAAGACATTCAAGAGCCTATCTTCATCAAAACTGCATCCACGCACTTCAAATTCCTGATAACATACACACCATCAAGATGTAACCGAACCATCACTTAAAACTAAAACCACGGCTCAAGAATACCATTTAATACTCGCAGTAAGATACGGCTAACAATCGGGCAATTCTTCAGCTGCCAACAATGGAGGGAACCGAGGGTTCCCAGTCTATCAGCCGACGATCAGCTGACGGTCTGATGAGGACGGTCTTTCACTTCCATACGTGTCATGTAATTGGTCAATTGTTTTAGTAACAGCTTTGAGTGTATTGTCTTTTATGATGTGTTGATCTTTTTTGAGGTTTTCGTTTTTTACTTTCGGATTTAGTTTATAAATACCAGCATTAGCGATAGGATCAGTTTTGTTATTATAATGATCTATGACTTCCAATTCTTTCGATCCAAAGTTAATGAGAACACTGATTATTGGTTTTGTCCAGAACGTTCTGCCATTACAATATTTTGTATATATTCGAATAAAAAAATATTTGCTCTCTCTCTGTTCTTAGTTCACTATCTTTATTGTTTCTTCAGTTATATTCATTCATCTTCGCGAACTTTGATTGCTGAGTTACCTTCAACTTTTTCTAATTACTAACAAGACAATCTGTATTAACTGATCCGTATTCGACTACATTCGCATCGTTAAACAGAATCCACGGCAGTTTATGGTCTGAAGAAAATTTACCATGAGTGTTGTGTGAAGAATGAGGTAACATTAAATCTCCGATACAATACTGACAGGTAGTGGAGAGGATTCTTTAATTATATCTTGATGAGAAAGAATGCGACCTTGATGTTATAAGATAGATTAAACTGTGTGAAAGATGTCATAGAGATGTAGACTTTGATAGTTTTAAAGACGAAAATGATCTGTAGGCTTAGAAAACAGTAATCAAAGAGTATCAGCTGCAAACGGTGAGACTGAAAGCCTATCCCAACATTGTAGCAATAGAATAAGCAGATAATTCATAATAATAATAGCAGAAAAAACTTCTTTATACAAAACAGTTTGTGTAGATAATATTTTTGTAGAAATTGTCATGAGTGTTATTTGCTACGAAGAAAATAAAATTGTCTCACTAGCAATTACAGTCAATTATTGAAGTACCTTATGTTTCATGATTGATCAGTGATCACATATATTTTGTATGCAGTGTGTTCTATTGAATTAAGATTACTTACTTTAAAATTAACTTTAACGATTCCTAAAATAGGCACTGGATTAGCAAAAGTGGTCTATGGTTTCATTTGCATTGCATCATCGTCTATCTAAAAAACGATTCACAAAGCCCATTTTATTACCTTTTAACCCGTTTGTCGGCACAAACAAGAGGTCAGTCTGAACTTATCTAAAACCGTCACGTTCGGCACTCCTTGCATTTTTGAGCCTGTCTAGGCAAACCTTGGCCCCAAAGGATCTTGCTTCATTGTGCGTGTATGTCAATTTTAGTAGCTACGTTGCTTTGGTAAAAGTGTACTGTAGTGTTTATGCCTTACATGTCGCGAATTTTATGCGTAAGGTCATTTATGATGTGATTGTTTGCCAATTTCGACCTTGCTTTAGTTGAAAAATTGTGTGAAAAGAATAATTTTCGCTTGATATTATCAACACTTGCAATCACTAAGTACTAGGACTCCATAGTATAGCTACAGGTGCATGTCGTGTGATATAGTCGTCTCTTGCTAGTTGGCACTCTTCTAAGTACACGTTCGTGAAGGCAATTTTCTATATTGATTACTGTCGTGTCTTTAAATTCTATAATTTTCTATTAACTTTTAGTTCGCATGTCACTCCCGCTACTAAGTATTTCCTCTGTAGTAGTGACGTACCATTCGTGGGCAGATACTTATCGGTCGATCACGAGCGCGCCTCACGAACCAAATCCACGCCACTGATATTTATTTGGAGCAGCCTAGTTGATTATGGTGCCCTGGTCCTAACGGAATTACAGTCATGTAAAGAAAGTTCTATTTGTTTGTTTATTTACCCTTTTTCGGATTTATTATTACTTGGTGTGCCCTTCGGTTTCTCCTGCCGCTCGGCGCTCTACTAAGGGCTGCGCTGTAGCGTGGTGTGCATTCCTTGAAATTTTCATGAATGTATAACTCTCAAATAATATATCGGATTTCAATTATTATTTTTTTGCAAATCCTACTGCTGGTTCTGAGATTTAATTATTCATGTAAATAAATTCGAATTTAACTTCATTGTTTTTGTAATCACATCCACAATAAATAGCTCCAAGTCTGGTGAAACTGTACACACTGTAATAAAACTCCGTGTCTGCAATAACTTCACCATCACCTCCTGTCCTTTAGTACTTTCAGAGAAACAAGTTAAGAACACGTTACTTATGTCTTATCCATTTAATTTTCTAGTCTATTCCCAAGCACTAACAGTATTTCACACTACAGTAATTTCAAATCTAAATGTTCACGCCCCTTATCAAGCTAAGCAACAGGCACTCCCGATAAGTTGATTAACTCGACCACTCCGTCTAGACAACCTCTTAGCTTGTCACGAAGGCTCTAGTCTCCATACTGGTTGCAGCCTTGCAGCTGTCGCCTAGTTGATTATGCTCTCCTGGTAGTAATGAAGTCTGTTCAGTGCAGCGTAGGAGGAAACTTACAACATGTTATTGCAATGGTGCATACGATTTACTTGACAGCTTGTCTGTCAATTCCTCGCCTAAGAGGTGTGATTGAGTAACTGCAAATTACTCTTGTAGAATACTGATTTTGCTTAGCTTAAATGTTTGAAGAGTTATTGGAAAAGTACCTGTTTGCTTATGCTCGTGACCTTGTTCACTTATTTTAATCTTTCTTTTAAAAATCCCTTCTTTACGCTCTTTATGGCCTTTGAATCTAGTTAGTTCAATATCTGCTGTTCTGTTATTCTGATTTCTTCTAAACCTACACAAACTATCTAAATAAAATAAATTCTTACTCAGATTAGTTTCGTTTCGTGTCTATTCAAGCATTTGCACAATAGTATCCATAGTGTAATTGATGGGTAAAAACAATTCAATTGGTTCGTTGCCCTCGATACTTGAGTCTTGAAGTTCAATGTTGGACAGAAATACATCGATTGGATCAATCATACCCGAAGATAAATTTAATGAGTCTGAATATCTCTGTGTGGAGTGCTCACTTTCCTTTGTCTCAATTATTTCGGTAGTCTCTTTGTGGATGGTTTTTTTTTGGATTTTATGGGTCGTGGGAAAATGGCTGACATTGACGAAAAATAAGAATTATGATTATGGTTATTTTTTACCATAAATACACTTGACGGTGACTCATACGAAGTTGAAATTAAAATGATACATTCAACCGCAGATTCAAGTCATAGAAGAGTGAAGAATTTAGAGAAACCCATTTGTTAAGAATAAGCTGCAGCTACTATATCAGAAGACTTTCACAACAATAAATCTATAACTGTTCCAAAGTAGGAACCCCAGTATTCACACCGAACCAATCATTATCTTCGTAGAAAATCAGGCGAACAAATTGAAAGACCTGATGATATTTTACGCAGACAAGATTGGGTGAAATGGAGCTCCGAATACCGTTCTAAATAGCGTGATAGGATCTTGGAACTCCCAACCTTAAATCACAGAATAGATTGATGCAGAAAACTAATTCTAAATCAGGAGCAAAAAACCCATGCACCCATAGACATGCTTCTCGTGCAATGAGTGCAAGTGCACTCGCCGTTGGCATTTGTCTTAGATCACCTATCATAGCGTCATATGTGTGCGTTTCGTTCTTTGAATCGAGTAAACCTTCTGTAGATACTATTCTCTGTCAAAATATTACAGTAGCTAGCATTACGATCATATTGTTCGGAGGAATTCGGGCAGTTTTCTGTGTAACGGATTTGGTGTGAGGAAATAGTGTTTTGAGATTCGAATCTGTCTTTTTTAGACAGTTTCTGTTGCAGACCGACAAAAATGGTTTGTTGCTAAATATTGTTTCCTAAATAATATTTTAGCGGATGTTAGAGAGGATGTAGATATTTATTTTCGATATTTTTGTCTTTTTAGATTTTGTGATAACTCTGGCGCCACATATAAAAAAATAAACACAAATACAAAAAATAATTAGCTAACTTTTTCGCGACTTCTTTTTGAAAAATCAAAAGTTATCAAGCAATGAAAATGGCGAAGTTGTCTTGTATTACACTGTTCTTAATTCCAATAATACGTAAGATTCACAAAACAAAAACTATTTCCCATATTTCACAGAAACACTGTTTGTGCTATTCATTTTTGTGGGCAAACCGCAAACTGTTGGCAACGTTAAAATTACCGTAGCATCTACGAACTTCCACCTTCTGTCTTCGGGTTTTACTGAAGATGGTATTTTTTGGAACGCAGATGTAATTTGGTTGTTACTCAGACCGTGACCGTACGGTTTCATTAAGATTCGACGGCCAATAGCGGCTACTTTTGATATATTTTAAGACATTGATATGGATTAAGATACGGTTCTAATTACGGCTGATATTAATATTGTAACTGGTACTCACAGAGGTTGTTTTACACGAATTAATCGTGTAGTATCATGTCTGGTAATGATTTTATCGAGAATGTCTACCTATTTTGTAACGACAGCATTGATATTATAATTATTATCATTTCTTTTCAAGATGTTTCTGATTTATTGTGGATCTAATTTAGTTTTATCATCTCTATCTTCTTTTGATTTACGAGTTACGGTTTGGTAGGTTTAACTGTGTTTAAAAAAAAAATCAATATAGAACATCAATCTAAATTATTAGTTGTATCCTGTAGAGCAATTTACTTATTATAAACTCGTGCCATTTTAAGAGTATACAGGAAATCGACTTGTCGTAACATTGACATATAAATTGATTTATTCTTAGATTTCTAACAAGGTTTGAGTCCTACTGCCTTACTGGCAATAAATATGGTTATTGGCCAGTACCAAGAAGTAGTTCATGATGACACGATAAGGCTTTAAATATATGAATATAATAAACTACCAATAAGATTACTATTAACTGTGAAACAACCAGAATCTTAGTAATAGCTGTGAAGTGCACTATTTAATATTGTTTAAGTGTAACAACAAAAATACAATACCTAAGCGAGCAACAGTATTTCCCCTTAATCTTTTACAACGTTAAACTTTACATCAGACGTAATAATTACAGTTTTTTCATTTTCGTTTCGTCTGAATCCCGCTTCGCTTAGATCATCTTTGCAACTTTTTTCGACCATGAAATCATCGTTTCTCCAACACTGAGCATTTTGAATACTGATACCATCAGGATTTATAATATAGCTGTTGTATGCAGAACAAAGGATCTAGTTCCTTCTAAGTTGGAAAGGTTACTCACCATGGTGATTTATTGTAAAGCTGTATCTTCGTTTTTGCCGAGACTGAATTGTTCTGGGTTAATAACCTACTTGGTAGCTGAAGACCTTGAAGTATTAGAGTCTAATTAAGAAACGGCATTTCACCATCATCATCTGCCTATTATTTCTATAATGGCATCTTGTCTACCCGGATCTTCTCTGCATAATGCTGGCTACTAAAGAAAACTCCATTAAAGAGTTTTAAGGCTTTGCATCAAAGTCATAAAACACAAATTGCCAATTCTTGATAAATTTGCAACAGGATTTTCAACACTTAACATAAAATTGAAAATAAACTTTCGCTCACAAGTACATAGTAGCGTAAAAACAACTACGCAATAACTTACAATATATTTACATCACTTAAACATATTATAACACAGTCTTATTGAATTTACATAGTGCAAGCCATAGAATCAATTTACTATGATGCTGGAAAGTAGGACGTAAGAATTGATTTTCATTTCGATTTGGGAGAGTAAGAACATTTACTAGCTATTTCGTACATATCATTGAAGAAATGTTCTGTTAGTCATAGATTCTTAATTACAGTCAATTAGCACATGAGTTCAACAAGTTCATTTGGGAGAGATCTTGTTCTAATACTGTTCCATTCTGGTGGTATTGTACTCTCATAAGATTGTTTCCTTCATTTACTTCGTCATCGTCATACATCCTCATCCATAGTTCATCACCGGAAATTGTTGACTCACAACTGTTGGTTTTGTTTGACAGTATCCTTGAAAGCTTCTTGGGTTTCTTCAAGGTTACCTTTTGAGGCCGTTCGACCACCAGTTTTCTTAAACTGAATTCGATGCAATTATGGCTTTTTTAACAAACAATATACTTCTTTATTACAAAAAAAATGCTAACACCAATTTTGATATTCCTAAACATTGAAATCAATTACAGTCAAAGGCTTCCGATAAACCCATTAGCAATACCAATAGGTAATAAAATAAGTGTAGACTAAGTAAAGACCCTGACATCGTCTGTATGACATCATGGATTCCACAGCCTCGGCCAACCGCCCACGCCTTGCCAACCTAACTTTACACACCAACAAATAAATATTTTTCCTTAATTTGACCGTGATATGGTCGAAAATTGAATGGCAGTTAAGTTAAACAGAGGTCAAAAATCTGGTTGTTTGTAACTTAAGTATTACATTGATCTTGCTTGTAAATGAGTTACGAATTTTGTTTATTTTACTGATTTATTGTTTTCTATGGCTGTATCTATGAAATAGATATATCAATTTCTTGTTGTATCTTATTTACTTTGATGGAGTAGACTTACTACGTATACTGGAATTTACATATAAATTATTCCAATCAATCCAGCAACTACTATATTTACACGTACGATTAGAATGAGCGAAAGTTGTACAAACATGCATAGCTATGCTTTCATGGACTGATTCCCGTGGGCCAAGCCAATGAACACGATGATTGTACTTTCTTAATTTTACTAATTTTTGCATCGCTACTGGTTTAACATTGTTGCATTCTGTATGCATGCGTTTATTTTGCATTCTTTATTATCTTCACAGTCTATCTTTTCGTTTGATCCTCAGGTCAAGTGTCATTAACACCTTATGAATTATATGGTTGATCATCATATTAATAATGATTGGAACATTGATATCAGCTTTCAATAAATTAATAGTTTCTCTAAAGGTGTCAAAGTTCACAGCAGTAGTTACTGGCACGCTTCGCACGAGTATAACTCGAAACTAAGTAGACCCTGCGAATCTTAGTATACATATTAATACAGCCTAATAATGTATTATACAAGAAGCTCAAATAACCAATCTTCCGCAACATCTCACAAAAAAACTATACCAAACATTTCTTGTAACAAATTCTTCGCAGCAAAATCACTATAATTATGTTCTTCAAAATGTCAGTACAAAATATGTATCGTGTCACGCAAGGTCACAGGTTTTAAACTGGTTCGCACGTCTCAAATGATGGACAAGGTTATGAGGCGTGTCCAGCATCTAATTTCGCCCATGGGAATTCGACTTAGCATGGACACTTAAGTATAGTATTAGCATTTTTTTCTTCAACGAAATGAATAGCCATTGGCAGATGTTCAACATGATTGATTCTGAAATTATCAGTTCAACATGATCTCGATTTGACTAACGCTTTCGATTCTGCAGTGTTTCAATTCGAAGCGTGATGAAGCATTTCTACAATTTAACAATGAACTTGATTTGATTCAATTTGATTGTGAACTCTGAGCTGTCTAGAGCAACCTCTTTGATGCTGTTATGTTTGTGCTAGATACAATGTAATTGTTGATTATGATTGTTCTAATCTGCAATATTAGTGTTTTGTTTCTTTATATTGTTCACAACACGTGAAGAGATCGCAATGTCTTCATCATCTATTTGGTATTCTCACGCAAAAGGCGTCGCTAGATTTTTTGTTTGGATGCAGTATTAAACATTTTGTCTTCACTTATTGGCTTAGTGAATGCACAGTGCGCACGCTAAGTAAGCTTGTCAGTAACTTTAATTATGTCTTTTAACTCTATCGTACAGATTCTTTACTTCTAGGAAATTACCAATCACAGTTATTTAGCCAGACAGACTCCAATCTCTAATTAAGCCTTTTATGGAGAAATGTCAATTCCCTTTTTCGACATGCCGTCTCAAATGCCTTTGCTAAATCGCAGTTTTAGACAAATTGCTATGGGAGCCGTGTTTCAAGACAGGTGTTTGGTAATCTAATGCTTCAACTGGCATTAGTCCGCTAATAGGACGTAGTTTTCATGTTGAGCCATCACATCCAATTTGTCACCTTCCATGTCAAGTTTGTGACATATGCTTGTGATTCTCTTATGAAATCTTGGTAAATAGAGCTACCAGCTGTGTGACGAAAGTGTTAAACCCTGCAGTAACATAACAGGGTTTCCCAAAGTTGGGTACTTAAATTGAGTCAACAAAACTTTGAAGGCTTTTTGTATACCTTGTAGTTCGTCATTCAGTGTTCACAATATGAGTAGAAAAACCGTTGTAGTTATGACAGTTCGTGTATTAACTGCGCAAAGAAGATTCTCATTCACAACTCATACAATAGTTTACCGTCGTGAGTTTGTCACGTACCTCGTTCACAAAAACTTTTCTTTTGTACACAGTTCTGTTTTTATACTCATGTTTACTGTGTACCGGTGTTTGTTGGATATTATGTTTATTTATAGGAAGCAGTATTATTAGAATGTGATGTTATTTGACCATGATCTTGTGATCTGATAGTAATGGCTTTTTAATCCTTGCTTTACAACATTGTCTGTCAACTGTAAGTTTAGCAGTGGTCTTTGTTATCGGGCTGCCTTCGCCTTTTTTGTAATCATGACTATTCCCTATTATTATTCCCTTAATAAAATCTTCATCCTCATTTTCCTCTTATACCAGTGGTGTTTCGAAATTTTCTTTTTCCTTTTGCCTCGTATTTCTCACACAATTCATCCATCCCTTCTCATCACATCCATACCAAGAGAGACGATCCCATTATAACAAAATTTTTACTAGAAGTAACACAATGATCAAAATCTTCACTTCCTTCTAATAAAGTCTATAGCTGTTCTTTTGTACAGCAGATCCGCATTACCGATTAGTTTCCTTTAAAACGTAATTGTTCGGAATAAGGTCGTTTGGACCCATTCCGTCACAGCTGCATTCAGTTGCTCATCGAATCGTTTCAACGCCAAACGGGTCGTTGAACTCGATGTAGTTTTGATATTGACTAGTAATACTGTTGGTTTGATTGTCAGAAGGTTTACTATCTTCTATACCAGAACTGGCCTTGTTCCTCTTTTTTTTCCCTTCCAGGAATCAAATATCCCGAAATAGGACTCTATATTTTTTCATCCCATCAGATTATTGGCTATTATTTTGATCGCTTTGATTTAATCACATATTGAACGGTTCACAGACGTGTTTTGATCCACCTTTCTGAAATTGTAGGATAAGAACTTTGCTGTATGTTAACCATTATGTTCTCTGTCATTTATTTGCCCTATCGCGTCTTTTGCTGTGGAACTTCTGTTACTCATCATGTTTACGGTTTTAGAGAATTTTGTCGATAACTGATTTTTAGACTAAATGGAGGTATCAGAGTTTCTTACGATGATTTATGAATTTTGTTTTATTTAGCCAGATATAAATATTACTTTTGAAGAGATTTTAGTTGACGTAAGCTGATGAGTAGAAATAAAAATGCCACACGCATTTTTATTTCTACGCTGAATAATCGTCTTGAGTGTCCTTCCTCCATCGATTCTTTTATAAACTTACTACATAGTAAAAGTCCTCCTCCAAACACAAATTCTAACGGCTCCAGCCATCAATAAACAAAGTCGCCCACTAGTACATCGCTAGACGCATTTCCTCATACTTCCAGTCTATTATTAAGCCTGGATGTCAGCCAGACCGTGCGTTCAGGACTCACTTTCACTGTAACTTTATATTTGTAATGATGATGTGCCGGCTTATTAATTTAGTGGCAGACATTTATTGTTTGACCTTTGACAATTACCCGCCTCTGTTTTTGCGTCAAAGTTACAGTCATCTTTATTCAAATTACTATAAGGATCTGTCTCAAAACGGCGAAGGAAAACATCGTGAGGAAACCGGCATGTCCTAGAACCATCAAATTCGAAGACACGTGACATCTACCAACCCGCAATGGGCCCGCGTGGTGGATTATGGCCCACTCCCTCTCACAGAGAGGAGGCCTGTGTCCCAGCAGTGGGAACATTATAGAGTATAGGCTGATGATGAAGGATCTGTCGTTGTGACGATGTTTAGGAGTTGTCCACTATTACTGACTAAATCATCGCTCTCAGTCTTCCAATTGAGACTTTGATTATGTTGCTTTTGTACTTCGAGGATTTCGATCTACTGTCTATACTATGACCATGACGTCTTAAAGTCAGAATAGTTCCAGTGTCGAAAAGAGACAGAGCTATAAGTCATTTATCGCCACCTCGTTCCATCATAAGGTTTCATGGTTCATGGTAGGCCACCTGTTCTTTATTGGTGATCGATATACCAACTGTCTAAATTCTACTTCTGAATGTCATTAAACTTTGTTTGTAAACTTTTGTGTAGCAATTTCATAGTCCTTCAGTGTCATATGGTGTGTAACCTGTTCTAAACATCATTTTAGATTCTCAGGAAACGGTGCATTTATAAAATTAACTATCAAAATGTTAGTTCGAAAGCTTAGTATTTGGTAATTGCCGATTATTATCTTGTGAAATGGTGACTGATCATTGCATAATTTTAAATTAAGCATGAACTGCTACAGATAAAATCGTTATAAAATATCACTTCTCTATTCAACCTTCGTAAGAAAGTTGGCATATCTTTCAATCTACAAGATTCACTACAACACAATATTTTAAACATAATCTAAGATAATGATCTAGCTTCGCAAACTGTTCAATCATAGTTTTCTAACGCACCATTCAATTTTAAACTCTATTACTTTGATTTAAGGTTGAAATTGTATTGAGAGTTCAAATATTTTAACTAGCTTTTGTTAGTAATGGCTTAATTGGATGTATTCTCACGTGTTGTAAAATTTTAGCGATACCATCGACTTGGATTCTGTTCTATTTTATGGGTCTTTGATATTTTACTTACTACGCAAGAAATATATTAATGAAGTCATCAAAGAACTTTATACCCTTTTTATTTGATGTAAGGTATAATTTTCCGTTTTATTGTCCTTTATATTTTATGCGGTACATAGAGAAGAAACACTACAGCTCTTCATGTCCTTAAGTTAAGGTAAAATTCGCAGTATAGGTGTCTAAACTAAGTTTTTAAAATGAAAATGATATTCCAATTTTGCAAAACTGACCCACTTTTGTCTAAAATA
Source organism: Agrotis exclamationis (assembly GCA_950005045.1). Taxonomy (NCBI): domain Eukaryota; kingdom Metazoa; phylum Arthropoda; class Insecta; order Lepidoptera; family Noctuidae; genus Agrotis; species Agrotis exclamationis. The sequence continues at coordinate 14,884,512 of OX465438.1, forward strand.
ATACTACGGTTATTTCAACAGTAGAACGTAAATTAATTTAAAAGAAATTACGACAAAGATTAATTAATTACGTGTTCTATTCTCAAAAAAAAAACAAAACAAAAAGCAATCTTCAGAAAATCATGCACAAAATTTCTAGCCAAGTTCGTCAGCTTTTTTGACAATCGTCAACCTATTTTATTTTTAGAACACCATTTCGGAATTCTTTCGTTTTTCAAAATCTAACCGTTATTTCTTCTTCTTCCCCAGATATCCGACATCGTGATTGGTCAAGAGGCTAACGTGACAGCCCGTGAAGCGTTGCTGAGCTGGGCTCGACGCTCCACTGCCAAGTACCCCGGCGTGAGGGTCGCAGACTTTACGTCTTCCTGGCGTGACGGTCTGGCCTTCAATGCGCTCATACACAGGAACCGTCCTGATCTGATAGACTGGCGTAATATCAGGTAAAAAAATATTATATCATGATTTAGTAACTAGGTGTTACATTAATATATGCAATTTTCAAAATGGTGATGGAAAACATCGTGAGAAAAGCGACTTTTGGACGAATTCATGTGACATCTGCATATGTAAGTAGGTACACTGGGTCCACATTTGGATAACAACAAAGTCAGTTCTGTTCTATGTTTTCAGTTATCTGAAAAAGAGGCAACTATGTTATTCTGAAATAACTTCTTACCAACTATTTTTTTTTAATTTTTCTCTCACCTAACTGTTGGCTTGCCAACAGATTTACCCTTTCTCGGCATCCATTCAGTGATGGTTATTACAATGCTACGAGTATATCGTTTTTCTTTCGCAGGTCAAGACAAGTTCGCGAGCGTTTGGAGACAGCCTTCCACGTAGTTGAAAAGGAGTATGGAGTTACCAGACTACTGGACCCCGAAGGTGAGTCACTACATTCTAACAAACTGGCGAGATATAATATTTCTACTAATATATACAAACCTTATACTTATAAGCTACAAGGTTCAAATATCTACCTATATTCTACCACAGTACCTACTATAAGGCTCTTACTCTAAGTGATGAGGTACTATGTAAAAGTTCACTATTTACTACTGGTGGCCTACCATGAACTCTTAACGCGATCCAGTTTAGGCTGTGGGAAAGATATGGCGCTAGACAACTTGTATAGCTCTATCTCTTTCCCACAGCTTAAACTGGATCGCATTAAGAGCTCGTGGTGAGGCCTCTGATACCTAATTACTATCAAGAACAGGCAGTACATATATTTGCAACTTTAGACGTTCACTATCTTACTGCAAGAAAGTTAAACATCTGTTGAACACTTGTCTAAAAAAACTGTCAACTCCGAAACGGCATTTGATTTACATAAGGGTCGTTTTTACCGACTTCAAAAAAAAGGAGGTTATCAATTCGACCCGTATGTATGTAATATTATCAGAACTGCCCAGTTTTCATATATGTTAGTCTATATCAGCGTCTGAACAAATGTGCCAAATTTCATAAGTGTATGTATGTATGTATGTAATATTATCAGAACTGCCCAGTTTTCATATATGTTAGTCTATATCAGCGTCTGAACAAATGTGCCAAATTTCATAAGTGTATGTATGTATGTATGTATGTATGTTTTTATGTTTGTGCACGCATATCTCCGGAACTATAAGTTCGATTTAAGTAATTCTTTTTTTGTTGTACTAGGTATTGTTCAACTTAGGGTACACTGCAAGTTTCATCAAAATCGGTTCAGTAGTTTTAGAGATATGGATTTTTTATGTTGTGACGGATTACAAGATTAGTGCATATGTCAGAAAATTTTGTATTTTACAAGAATTTGGGTTGAATATGTAATAAATAAACTAAAAAGGGTAAAATAAAAACTTTTTTTAAAAAAAGTACCGACTTCAAAACAAATACAAAAAAGTTTAAAATAACTTTTCTTTCGGAAGTCGGTGGCTTTGTTTTGTTGTGTCATTGACTATTGCCACCGACTTCCGAAAGAAAAGTTATTTTAAACTTTTTTGTATTTGTTTTGAAGTCGGTACTTTTTTTAAAAAAAGTTTTTGCAGTACTCTTTTTTAGACAAGTGTACAACAGATATTTAACTTTTGGCGGTACGACGGAATGTATTCATTATCCACATAGTGTAATGAGTTAATTAATGTTTTTTTGTCATTGTCCATGTCCACAATAGGTCAATTAGGTAATACAATATCTCAGGAACGTCATTATGTGTTTGTCAGTTTTGGTCGAGGTCTTTTTCTTAAGAAAATACGTCATATTCTGTCATAAAGATTTTTTGTTAATTTTATTTCCAAAACGAGTTTTCAAACAACAGTAAAACGATTGACCGAAATAATGTTGAATACCAGCATTCATCTAGCTACACCTTAGTTTTCGTGATCAATGATTAATTTAAATCTTAAAAAATTTAATTGATTAAATAATTTATATCGATCTTTATTCATTTTTCACACGTATTTGATTGCATTATTATTAAATATCTCGACATAATAAATTATTACAAAACATAAATAATAGCAGTTCACCAATATCAGGAACAGGGTCCGGGAACCCTATGGTCAAGGCTCCTGAGAGAGGAACGTCCTAACAATACGCCATTTGTCCTCAAGAACTGCCTAATGATTATTTATTTATTATTATATTGCCGACTACAATTTACAAACCTCACTTTTCGTCCTTAAAATTCTTAAAAAATAAAAACTTTATTAGAAAACTCACATGCGCGAACTTGGCGTTTTTGCAGACATGAAGCATCCCATGCAAAGTCCGGTCACGGTCAATAAAGCGCGATAATGTTTGTGTATCGAATGGTTCTCATTCACGCTAAGCAAGCTGGCTTGATAGTGGGAACTAAACGTGCCATGACTGACTTCTTACTTCGTAGTATTGTAGCACTGGATCACTAAGTTTTAGGAACTAAGTGTAGGATAAATATTTTGTTATCTTAGTGTGTTTATTTAGGGTGCTATTATAAAGAAGAAGGCTGTCGGACAGTTGTTAGCCAGCTGCCGACAACCTATTTATTTATAATAGCACCCTTAAGAGCGGTAACGCACTGCTTCCGATTCGAACCCGTAAAAATAAGAACATAAGTAAACTCTGACTAATATTGCTTTTTGCACTGCATCTGATCCGGATTCGTAAAAAATACAGGAACTTGGTTTGGATATTGCTGTCGCAGTAATTAAATCTCTGATCCAAATCCAAGAAATTCAAGAGCAATCTCTGGCACTACATAGATTGTGGTTCGGATCGGATTCAGTGCGGAATCGCTCTTACACATGAAGTACTATGTCGATTCTGACGGTAAAATGATGATCGTTTCAGCAACAGCATGCGCTAAAATTTTCACTTATTTTACGAAACTTTTACCCGAATTTTATCTGTTTAGGTGACAGAAGAGAGCAAAATTATTAAATTATTTTTGTATTTTTCAAACGCTAGTGCACCATGGCAAAAAGTTTCGTAAAACTGACACCAATAAATCAAATAAATTCCCCTTCGTACTAAGATGTGCGGTAATTCTCAAATGATTAAAAAAGTCTAGTACAATGTTAAAGCTCACAACAGTACTTAACTGAAGGTAGTGTAGTAATTAATACTCAGAACATCGTAATTAGTAGTAATTACTGGCCATAATAGGACGTTACATTCCTTTAGAAATGTTTTTGCAACATGCTTGATTATGTCAACGTGGAGTCTTGGACTTTCCTTCGAGAAACTTTGATTTGTAGGCCTTTTGAGACCTTTAGGTTTGGAAAAGCCTTCGGCCAGCAACGGGACAGTAAAGGCTAATTAATAAAAAAATATATTATGTAATTTAAAATGTCACTTACGGGATACCTTCCGTGATTATTCATTATTTTTCCCGATATTTCGACGCTGTTGCAAGATTAGTCAACCCGCGATCATGGCGCTTCACTATCCCGCAAGTGACATTTTAAATTGTGAAACAAACCGTGATAGCCTAAAACAGTATTATGTAATTGTTTTTATCCGATTAATTACATAGTGTAGTACCTACATCCCACAAGGAGGACAGACGATCGTATGAATAGCACAGGCTTGCGTTGGTCCTATTGAAAATCTATGGTGGAGGCCTATGTTTAGAGGTGGCATAGATACTACGACTGATATGATAATGAGGATTATTTTTAGAACGAAGTTCCTTATCGTGCGTTGTGAAAAGGGGCTAGACGAAAAAAATAAGACGAATAGTTGTAACGACACTTTTTGTATGTTTCTCTGTCTGTCTCTTTCTCTCTCTTATAGAAAGCAAGCCAGATATTTTCGTTTCATCTTTTTATTTCGCATTGAACAGTGTGGTGTCGCGACGATTATTTTTTTGAGCGTATACAGTAACTTCGTTCCATCCGGGTGTCCCTTGACACCTCTCAAGTTTTTTCTTAATGTACGAGTATATCATAGCTGTAGATAAATCCAGCAGACGTTCCATGCTGAGTATGGAGTCCGCGTCACGAATGAAGTCCTTTTGGCGCGGCGTTAGTGTCCACATCAAATAGCATAAAAAATGAAGTCGTACAAATTTTCCGCAGACCTTTCGCGGAGCGCACTCCAGTGCAATCATCCGTCTTTCTTTCTCTTCTCTTTGCATCTTACTGGCCGTTCACAACATAGTAACAAACCTCAACATAGCAATAGATTCTAATCACGAATTGAATCATTCGTAAGACACAATATTAAATTATTAGCCAGTACAGTCAGGTTCACATTCAATTGAAGTGCTTTACGATGTATTGTTCGCGATTCGGCTGGACAAGTGTATGTGATCTGTGACGTCAGGTGGTGTGGATTATGGGTTAATGATTCGATGGATTTTGATGTGTCAGGTGACTGGATTGTTGTTTATTTTTATGTGGAAAAGTGAGCCAAGTTCTTAAATGCATTAACGTATCAGTGAACTCAAATTCTATCCGACCACCTGCGACGCTCTATTGTTGTAGTGTCAGTTCTTCTTGAAGGATTGTTGTGCCAAGAGGTGAAGGACAGTTTAAACACATTTCATAGAAAATATTGTCCTTTTATCTGTCGGCACAATATTCCGTCCTATTTTCTTCACACTCTCAAAATAGGCGTAAAAAAGTTACGAGGTCAGCAAAGCGTAGCGATACCTCGGAAGTTTCAGACATCTATAAGGTTATTGGTGACCGCGCACCTTCAGGCGGGCTGAATGCTTGCTTGTTTCCTTAACGGTAGAAAAATAATCATTTGAGTCCTGGTAGGTGCAGGTAGTTGAACAGGATGGGAGTTGAAAGTTGGAGATTAGTTGAAATTGACTCCACATTGACACAGTGTTTGGAAGGGGTCGAGAATTTCCCATTTGGCCTGGTTATGTTAACAGCGGCCAACCCAAGCCAACAGTGTCAATTTTATTATAAAGAGACTACAGATTTTCACATGCTGCGTTCTAATAAAAATTTCTTCACTGTCATCCATATTCATGCATATGTATTATGCATACCATATCGATAAAATAACATTTAACTACGTTTATCGAATATTAATTTATTAATTAGAACATTAAGAACACCATGTTTGAAACCGGTCGTTGGCTTCAGTTTATTATTTACATAATTATTCAATAACATTTTATTATTTACTCCGGATTTTTCTGGTCTGGCCTACTCGGACGCGCCATCTGATTAGTCTGCATGGGCTCATGAGAGGTTCGCGGAACTGTCTTGTCAGAAAACCGTGACCCTGAAGTGGCTAATAAAGTATACCCTTGATTTAAGTCAGTACAAGTCTGGTAGCCCTTCCCGTTCCGGCCTGGTTGGGACTCTTTTGATGATTTTACCTCGGTAAAAAAAGGAGGAGCTCGTGGCGTAAACAATTACAGCCGCTCAGGCCGATCTTCCGAGGTTGGTCTGTGGATGGGCGACCTGGCATAGCGAGTTTCCTCCGTGCCTCGAAAAGAACGTAAAGCTGTTGGTCCCGGCTGTCATTTGTAGACCTTTGACAGTCGTTACTATTAGTCAGAAGCTCTAAAGACCGATAACCAGTCTTACCATAGTCTTATCGTATTTCCCAGTTACTGAGCTGTGGAGGTCCGATAGGCAGTCGCTCCATGTAAAATACTGATATCCAGCTGCATCTGGTTCGACTGGAAGCCGACCACAATATAGTTGGGAAAAGGCTAGGCAGGTGATGGTGCTCCTATAAAGGATACGTAGGTCGGCAGAGGAGAGGACAACAGGCCTAGGTCGTTCTGCTTGTTGTCTCAATTGATTGTTTAGCAGATCTTAATAATAATACTTGAAGCACCTTCTGCGACAAACAAAGGAATAATTACATTTCAAAGTCGGTGCAGCTTAGCGTGGATAATCGCCGCAGCCTCGAATGTGCGATTTTATTGTGCGATTGTCGCGTTGTTGTGCGACTAATTGCTATAATTTTGTAAGTTTGCGAGTTATTTATGTGTCTAGTTTGATTGAAGACGTGGATATTAGTGAAGTGGTTAATCGTATGTGCAGTTTAATCTTAGGACAATACAGGGACTTACTTTCGTCAAACCTCACTAGAAAGACGACCCACAGAAAAGACAGAGCTTCAGTGGCAAAATCCGCTTTTTTTACAACGCCTAGTGTCGTTTTGGAGGTAGTCACACAATATAGTTTAAAAAAAATATTATCAATCCCATTTGTACAAATAAGATGCTTTCTGATTCTTCTTGATTCAGAATGTTCCCCAAGCCATTTGACGCCACAAATAGGGCATATTCTCGTTTTCAAGGTATTTGTATGGGATTCAGAAACCGTTTACCGATGACTGAATCATCATTGGACTGTTCGTCGACAGGACGATTCATTTATGTCCGTTTCATCGACAGACCCTTACAACAACGGACTTTTCGCCGACAGGACGATTCATGAAACCCAATCACAAGAACATTGACATAAGGCATTAATATCGTCTTTTCTTCTCTCCTCAGATGTGGACACCCACGAGCCCGATGAGAAGTCCCTCATCACGTACATCTCGTCGCTGTACGAGACATTCCCGGAGCCCCCGACCGTGCACCCGCTGTTCGACGCCGAGTCGCAGCGCCGCGCCGCCGCCTATACAGAGCAGGCCGCACTCCATCGCGCCTGGCTGCACGAGAAGTGCGCACTCATGCAGGTAAGAACGACAAACAAGTGATGCTAATCGCCTGAGGTCGTTACCGAGCTCGTCACGAAGCATATGGCCCAGCGTACACCGCTGGAAGCGCAGCGGAGCGGTTTTTTAAGATAACAATTTAATATAAATCTTAACTACCTTGATATACGGTCGGTATAAGAATAAATTCGGAGACGGTGCTCCGAGCGCCCTCAAGCTACCACAAGAGAATGCGCGCGACCGTATATCATGGTAGATAAGGTTTATATTAAATTGTTATCTTAAAATGCGCTCCGCCGCTCCTCCAGCGTTTTGCGCTGGGTCTATAAGAGCTGGGCAGCAAGTAATGGGCGACTCGTTGTCCGACCATGGACTATGCCCCGGTCGACGACGGCGCGTTGTGACGGGGCCTTTAGAGGGCCAAAGCCTGCCGGGGTCGAGAGATTAACAAATACCGTGACTCCGGAACGTAAAAGACTATTAAAGGACACCGTGGATTACCTACCACGATAGAAAAAACCCAATAGCGGGAGGACACATTTGATGAATTCACAACAAAAAAAAAATGACCTTTCAACATAGCATCGTGTAAAAAAGCATGAACTTGTTCAAGAGTATCATAACTTGTGTTACTGTTTGTAAATTCATGCGAGAGTAATATTTCCAATTTGCAACTTCTGAGCACTAAACACTTACTGTTCCTGAATACTTACGGAAATAACATTTCATGTTTCATGTGAAAATCATCAGTCTTAACGTTGATTTAAAGTCCAAAATGCATTAAATTGACAGAAGCTTAGTTTCAATGCTATTGAAAATCGCTTAATGCTATAAAAGAGTTATCATTAATGTATACCTTCTGTCACCTAAAATAAGAAGTATTATCCCATGCAATTTATGACGTATTATTTTATCTTTCCTGCAGGACCGTGCTTTCCCGTCAACTTTGATCGAAATGAAGAAGCTGCTCAGCGAGAGCACGCGGTTCCGCCAAGAAGAGGTGCCGCTCAGGCAGAGGGAGAAACAGAAGCTCTTCCATCATTACAGGGAATTAGAGGTAAGCGAAGCATAATTTAGATTTTATTATAAGAGGAGTACTAGTTGTTATGTTATAATATGAGGTTTAAGAAGAATTGTACGGTCATAGACAGATTAAATGAGTATGACAAGGATAAAAAATTAGACAACCGTGAACTGATCTTTATTTCCAGCCCTGCCAGATAAGTGGCAAATGATAAACGTACAGATCAGAATTATTATTACTAGTCTGTACTGTCCCACTGCTGGGCAAAGGCCTCCCTCCATTCCTTCTAACGGTCTTGACTGTGCGCCATTTCCTTCCAATTCTCAAGAAGGGCATCCAGTTCGTCCCGCCATCTTCTTCGCGGTCTGCCTCGACCCCGCCTCGCCGTATCAGGGCATCAGTCCTGAGCTTTGCGGGCCCACAGCTCATTCGGCATGCGACAGACATGTCCCGCCCAGTCCCACAGATCAGAATATGAATTGCATTTCACATGAACATTTTCAGCGTATCATCATGAGCCCCCCGCATTAGAGGTGGCTAAAAATAATTGCACAATCCCCATATCTCTTCTTATATTGTATGTATACCATTTTCATTAAATATCTTCTTCCACCAGAAATACTTCGAATCAGTGGGCGAGTGCGACATTGAGCCGACCCTACGACCAGACGCGCTGGAGCAGGCGTGGTCTCGTCTGCTGATGGCGCAGCAGGAACGAGAACGAGACCTCACCGACGAGATCCGCCGCCTGGAGCGGCTGCAGCGCCTCGCCGAGAAGCTGCACAGGTATGTAACTTATAAAAACAGAGTCCTCATCAATGAGTCTTCCTGCCCTGTGTGTAGTCGAAGGGACGGGTGTGGGGAAGCCGGGGTCAGACTTATATATCATATCATCAGCATAGGTCGGAATTAGGTAGAGTTATTCATGTACTTATACAGCGAAAGAATAAAGTGGATATGCCCGAAATCCCGGAATTACTTTTAAAGAGCAGAAAAATTCCCTTATTTATCAAATAAAAAAGGTACTTTTACACAATATTGGTCTGATTTATCTCTGATGTTTTTATTATTATTATTTATTTGTTATACTGTTTTCCACACGAGATTGTCGATTAGAAATCCCGGGAAGATCCATATTAATATCAACATTTCTATGCAAGTACTAAAATAACTCTGATTTTATTATTAGCCTATTGGTGTCCACTGCTGAATTTTAGAACATTTTTACATTTCATTTTTAGGGAAGTAACCCTCTTGTTAACTATCGCCATCATATTGAATCGTATTTTTCTCATGAGTGCAAAAATGATAAAGCATCTTCCACCTACAACATATTAAAAAATCTTACCATTATTTTTTTCACTAACAGAGACATAAAACAGACCGAAGCTGGCCTCGACAGCGTTGAACGCCACATCGAGAGTGAGATCCGTCGCGTGGAGCGCGGCGTGCACCCGGCTGACGCAAAGCTTGCCGTCGAGCAGATTGAACAGGAACTCCGGGCTATGGAGCATACCATTCAGGAGATGGTCCAGGACTCCCACGTGTTGAGGGAGGGGAGATACCCTCAGGCTGCTGATTTACATCGACGGTAAGAAGAACTCTTCACTTTCCGCTGTTGTAGTGCACACTTCACTGGAACTAATTTTTTTTTTCGGGTTGAACAGCCTTTTCACAGAAACTGCACATTTCTTCGGGATAAACAAAGAATTTGGAGCTTCAAGGTTCATATACAATGTCTACCTAAAAAATGACTTCCATAAAAATAGGTTGTTCGCGTTTTTGCTAGAAGGAAGAGCGTATACACACACTAGCATTCCGCGGTCCGCGACTTTGCGCGACGATTACGTTTTTCCCCTATACGTTTGAATTTTCAAGCAAATCCATGTCAGATTATTCTATTAATTTTAAACTCGCACATATGACTGCGCGATCTAAAATACTATAGTTCCGTTGGCGCCGCAAGTCGTTAGTGTTTTGTATTGCTCGAAGTCTGAATTCTATCCGCTATACTTCTAATATCTGCTACACACATTACAAAAAATCCTTACGATTAATCGTAAGGAAGATAAATCTACAAATGTGTACGAGAAAAACTGTACTGTTTTTTCGATTTTTCTCATATACACGCATGTAAATGTATAGTTGCAGTTTGAACAGTACCGTCCAGTCGTACGATTTTTCGTAATGTGCGTACCAGCCATTAGTTTGGTTTACATAAGCCAACCATATAATACCTCTTTTTATCACATTTTTAACCCTCTTAACTCCTCTTCCAGAGTCCAACAAGTCCACGACCGCTGGCTGAACGCCCGTCAGTCGTTCACAGGCCGCCTGGTCCCTCGCCTCTCCTCCGTCCGCATGCCGGTGCAGCAGACAACAGTACGAAGGGAGACCCGCACGGTACTGGAGACCAGGGTCCATGATGCAGACCCCAAGTTCCAGCAGCTTGGTGAAGCTACGAAGTGGTGTAAGGAGAAATTGGTAAGAAGAAGAAGTTCTATTTTGGAGAAGGCCTTTTTTATAGGATTTTTTAGGCTTTAGCACACTGGTACTGGTACGCATCACTCAGCGGGGTGTGTGGCGACGCAGTAATGAATGCGAGTGAATGTATTTTAAGTTAGCGCAGAGAGTGAGCTATTGGACTGCTGCGAAGCGTGTCGCGGGTTCGAGTCCCGCACCGAACAAATATTTGTATGACCTACAAATAATTGTTCCGGGTCTGGGTGTCTGTGTATGTAAGTTTCTATGTTTGTAAACACCTTCTGGTGGCCCAGTGGTATCGGCCTCGAATTACAAGTTGTAGGTCGTTGGTTCGAACCCAGTCAGGCGCAATACTTTGTGTAATTTATTTCAACACCACTGCTCTCAAAACGGTGAAGGAAAACATCGTGAGGAAACCGGCATGTCCTAGAACCAAAAATTCGAAGACATGTGACATCTACCAACCCGCACTGGGCCCGCGTGGTAGATTACGGCCTGCTCCCTCTCACAGAGAGGAGGCCTGTGTCCCAGCAGTGGGAACATTTAAAGGCTGATGATGATGATGATGAAACGCCCTCTGACGCAGGAAAAATTCCTTGTGTGGGGCAAAAAAGTAAAGTAAGAATACGCATGCCCGCGCTTCAGTGGTGCAGTGTGCCAATCGCCATACTCGCGGCTTGGCTTGCCAATCTTCAGGGTCTCTATGTCCGTACCACAATGGATCACAATAGGTCCTGTAGTTTAGGCATGAAAGCGTGATTAAAAAACATGCTTTCGTGTGGTCAAAGGCTTTTCTCCTTTAAAACCTCTCGGTTTTGTGCAATATCTGGTCAATTTGCTCCATGAAAATGATTAAATAGTGACACTACCAACTCCACCATGACTTTTAACCTTGGTTTTGTAGACCTATCTCTATCCTATCTAGAGCAGTCCGGAAGTTCGAAGTCCTGCTCGCAGGCGAATTTTTTTTCCTCAAAATAGCTTTACGATACACGATGCAGGCTTTAATGTGTATAAAATATTTTAATGTTCTACCCTATCTCTTTTCCTCTATCAATGTTTATTTGCTTGTACTAATGACCTGTTTTCTTTCAGAAAAAGCTGCACGAATCCGACTACGGCTCTGACTTGCCGTCAGTACAACACGAACTGGACAGACACCAGAGAGAACACAAGCAGATCGATCAGTTCCACGCTAAGGTATTGCTACTTTACAAATGTATCAACTAGAGAAAAGTTCTAATTGCTTAAGAAAGATACCTGATATTCATAATGTCAAATTGAGCACTTCAAGATGTATAATATCAATATTTCTAGGGATGCATCGATACGCCTTTTCTCCGATACGATACCGATTACGATACTCTTATAAATATATCGGCGATACCGATACGCTCATAGTGAATTAAAAAAAAAAGATAAAATAAATAAAACAGAAGTCAGATTATTTATTTTTTTAATATAAAAAGTAGTGATATACGTTGATTTAAGATAATTATACATTTTAGTAATTAAAATTAACATTAATAAGATTTTTGTTTAAATCACAAAGTAATCTAAAATTTTTCGGAGAAAGGCGATTTCGCAAGTCTGTTTTGCAAAGGTTTCCCCAGGCATAGTTCGTGGCTCGTTTGCAACGAAAAAGACGAGACAACACGCTCGTTTACACTACATTTTTAAATTAAAAAGTATCGTTGAATCGGTCACAAAAATATCGTCGATACCGATATATCGGCTAACCCGAAGTATCGCCGACACATCGGTATCGGATACATCGCCAAATATTTCCAACGACTGTCGTATCCTTAATTGAATTGAATTCGACGCAGATCTTTTCCTTGCATACTCTTTAATTAGTCAAGCTTTTTTTGTAGACTTTACCAACTAGACCTTGTTACGTAATTACGTATGTCACTCAGGATCAAAAAGCTTTCAACTGGTAAAATATATTTTGAAATCGGTCCAGTAGTTTTTGAGTTTATGAATTGCAAACATACACATAAAAAACAAATAATTTCTCTTTATAATATTAGTGTAGATGAAGTAAAATCTCTGGGAGAATCGGTTATAAATGAGTGAAATACGGCTCGAGTAAAATGAGGAACTCAACTATTCGATAACAAAATGGACTTGGCACTAATAAAAACATGTTTTTTTCCAGGTGGAACAATGTGTGCACAACCGCTCAAACTTCAGCGGAGAGGAACTGAACCTGTACAACCAACATCTCAGTCAGCTGCAGAAGTTGTATGCTGAACTGCTCTCTACCAGCACCAAACGGTAATTTAACAGTTATTTTATGGCAGTCAAATATGAACTTTATTTTGTTAGGAATAAAGTTTAAATTATTTTGTGACAAGAATTAGTTTGGGAATGCCAATAAATGTTATTACTGTGCAATGAATACCTTATGTTAATATCCATGAAATCCAAATCTTGTGTTTTTGTAAATAACTTACACAAAGCTGCTTTATTTAAATGGAATAAAGTTGAAATCTGAAAACAAGTTTAAGAACTACATTTTCGAGCTCTGTTGCGTTAGTCAAATGTGAACAATTGACCGTCACTGGAAGCTTTATTATTGAGAGAGCATATCCGTTTCCGTCGATTTCTTATCTGTTTTAGTACTTGTATTGACCTACTCAGTGGCGCCACCTGGGGGTTTGCTTGTCATTTTAGTTTCGTAAAATGTCCGAGCTACTTTTTGTTCATTGGCGTTTCGTTCTCCGTCGAAGCAACTTGTGCGCATCGGTTCACGACCGATACCAAAAATTACACTATATTTTTTGTTCTAAAAATAAAGTGATCATACTTGTAACGGTTTTTTCGGTAAGGATTAAATAAAAAATTCAATAATCAATTTAAAAATATAGTGCTGATTTAATAGTGAGTTAATTTTGAAGAAGAAAAACTGTAAGTACCCTACTTTTTTTTTAAAGTAAGTGATCATTACTTTTAACGGTTTTTTCCGTTCGGATCACTACTAAGATTTATTATTTGCTAATTGTTTTTAATATTTGTGTGTGTGCTAACAGTTTTAGTGTGTCAAGAAGACTTTATTTAAAAGTTATAGTGACAATGGATGGCCACGTTAATGTTTCGGCTGCCGAGCCAGAAGTTGTGGCCGGCCCGAGTGGCATGTCCCGAAAAAGAAAAGTTAGCTGCTCTAGTAGTAGCACGACAAGTAGTAGCTCTTCAAGCTCGTCTTCTGCTAAACGTAGCAAGCGGTCGCGCCGCTCACGTCGCAAAAAGAATAAGCGCACCCAACAGTCTAACCGGACATTGGACAAGCTTATAAAAGAAGTTCATGAGCTACGCGAACTAGTTTTTGCAAATAATATGCATAATGATAGCCATGAGGGGGTATCAGTTTGTTCTGGGGTTAGTGGGGAGTTATATGACCAAAATAATATTGAAGAACACTGCCCTGAATGTCCTGATCTTGAAGGTCAAAACTCAAATTTAGACTTCACTTTTGATATCGAGACAAAGCTTAAGGAACCATCTGTTCCGAAAACTCCTGATAATTTTTTAAAAATGCTACTTGACGTCCAGCGCTTAGGTAGCACAGCCTGGTCTGAGGTAAGGTATTCTGATACTCAAAAGCTCTATAACCATAGCCCAGGTTTCATAGACTTGGACACAAATGAAGAGATTAAAATGTATGATACCTTACGTCACCTGGCACATGCTGATAAATCGTATGCAGCAATTACTTTTTGCATCCTAAAACAAAAGGAATCTTTACAAGAAGCTATTCGTAATCTCCTTTTGTGGGCTAAAAGTACCGCAGTCAATTATGATAATTTAAGCGGGAAGGTTGAAGAATTATTTCAAAAAGGTGATTTACATAAAATCTCCTCAGACTTGTTACAATTAATTTGTGGCCATCGAGCCGAAAGCATAGAAATGCGTCGAGAGACAATTACTAGCCAAGTTCGAGATCCATTAGTTAAAGCTTCTTTGAATAGAATTCCCCCATCATCTGTTTATTTGTTTAGTCCTGATGCTTTTACAACGGCATTGGAGAAAGCTGGCGGTGTACGCAAAGCTTTTTGGCCACCAAAAACTGAATCTCATACCAGATCTAATCAATCTAATCGCCGCCCCTCGCGGGGGCTAGGCGTACACAAACCAATGGCTCCATCGCGTGGAGCTCAACATTGTAGTCATGAACCAGGCATACCGATGCACATGCATGCCTATGACAACTCGCCCTCGCGGGGTGGATATTTTCGCACCAATCATACCAACAACGGGCAGGGTCTACCATCCGTTCAAGCCAACCAGTATACTAATAAAAGAGGTTCATTTCACAACCGTGGTTCGCGACCCGATCGTGGAAGTAACCGAAGTCGAGGACGTTCAAACCATTCTAAAAGTTCTCGAGCAAACCAAAAACGATACAAACAATGACTCGAATCATTTTCGAGCGGGTCAGTTAGCGCACTACCACTCGAAATGGAAGAAAATGGGGGCGCCAGAAATTGTACTAAAGTTAATTCAAGGATATCGCATACCATTTATCCACAAACCTCCTCTGGTATACCCAAATGTAACCAAAGGGCCCTTTCAAACTCCTGTCTCAAAAGAAATGTCTGTAATAATAAACAAAATGAAATCTCAGGGCATTCTAAAAGTTGTTCAACTCTCACCGAGTTTCATTTCCCCTTTATTTTTGATACCAAAACCCGACGGATCAGCCCGTCCCATATTCAACCTGAAAGCGTTAAACGAATTTGTAAAGGCCCAGCCATTTCATTTAATAAACATGTATCGCATCCCGGACTTCCTGCAACCACAAGACTGGATGTGCAAAGTAGACCTATCACAGGCATACTTCCACTTAAAAATCTCAAAGTCACACAGGCGCTTCCTTCGCCTTGTATACAACCAAGAACTGTTAGAAATGACCTGCCTTCCGTTCGGTTTAAGCACTGCTCCCAAAACCTTCTCAATACTAACGAACTGGGTTGCCCAAACATTACGAGAACGCTGGGACGTTCGAATCATAGTCTATCTCGACGACTATTTAATAGTACACCAAAATGTACACCTTCTCCGAGATCATGTGAAGCTCACATTAGAAACATTACAAAATCTTGGTTGGCAAGTAAATTTCGAGAAATCTGTTCTTTGTCCTCAAAAAACTATAACATATTTAGGGATATTGTGGAGTCCTTGGGACAACTTAAAATCCCTACCAAAAGAAAAGACTTTCTCGCTTATCAAAAAAGTCAGTTCAGTTCTCGATCAAGGAAGGGTAACTGTAAAAGAGTTACAGAAAATAATAGGACTCCTGAACTTTGCCAGTTACGTTGTTCCTCGGGGCCGACTAAATCACCGGCAACTCTTAATATTCATGAACTCGCTACCAGACCATTTATCGAAATCCTACCCACTACCACAAAATGTTCGAAAGGAGCTGGAATGGTGGACTATGAATTGTCAGTCATCAACGCCTCTACATCATCCCCCGCCAGTAAACTTCCTGACAACAGATGCCTCAAACCAGGGTTGGGGAGCGCAACTGAACAATCTGGCTGTATCGGGCAATTGGTCGCAAGAGGAACAGACATTGCACTGCAATCAAAAAGAAATGTTGGCCATATTTCGCGCCCTTCGAGACAACGCTCACCTACTGTGCAACAGCTCGATCCTGATACAATGCGACAACAGGACTGCTGTCAGCTATTTAAGGAACGAAGGAGGTACGAAATCATTACCCCTAATAGAATTAACATATCAAATTCTGAATTTACTGGACCAATTTCAAATACACTTCAGCATACACCATCTCCCAGGCAAGTACAACAATCACGCCGATCACTTGTCGCGTTTTCGCCGACCCCCGGAATGGCACCTAATGCCAGCTTGCACGGAAATAGTGTTTGCAAAGTGGGGAACCCCAATAATAGATTTGTTTGCCTCGGAGACAGCTCACGTAGTTTACAACTATGTGTCCCGAGACCTGAAGGACCGACGAGCTCTATTTCACGATGCATTCAGTGTCCCATGGAACTATCCACTCGCGTGGATATTCCCACCTCCGTTCTTAATTCCAAAAGTCCTAACACACCTCAATCAATCGACTGGAATATTCTTAATAATAGTACCTCGTTGGGAGAAGGTGTTTTGGCGGGCAGACCTCAAAGTCCGAGCACTAGCTCCGCCACTAACTCTGAAAAACTTACAGAAGCACCTGATCGACACATCGACAGGGCTTCCACCACCACAAGTGGACAAAATCGTCCTCGAAGTTTGGAAATGTGGGGGTGGTCCGAGGCGATAGAAACATGGACCCCTGAACAACAGTTATTGCTCAAAAATTCCTGGCGTAAATCCACCTTGAAAACATACGAGGTGGCTTGGAAACGTTGGACTTCCTGGTCTACGTCTAAAAACATTGACACGAATAATCCTACAGGTACTCAATTAGCTCAATTTTTATCTGATTTGCATCTTATTCATAAATTATCATATAATACAATTATTTTACATAAATCTGTCGTTTCCACCTTATGCAATGTTGAAAGATCAAGTCAATTAAGTTCACATGTTCTTGTGAAACATATTTTAAAATCAATTGCTCTGGAAAATCCAAAGTGTTCTAAACCACCCATTTGGGATGTTAGTAAATTAATCACTTATCTAAGCAATTACACTGTAGACATAGACAATCCCTTTCAAATATCACGTCATACTGCGACTATATTACTACTTTGCTCAGGTAGACGCATCCATGACTTGACGCTGCTTAGAGTTGATTCTGACCATTATATTAGATCAGATGATGGTGTTACATTATGGCCTCAATTTGGTTCGAAAACAGATTCTAGTACTCACAGACAGTCCGGCTGGAAACTTCTAAAAAATCCCAACGATGTTAATTTAAATCCTATATTCTGGATAGAAAAAACTATACAATTATTAAATGAAAGACGTAATGCTGCAAAATCATTTAATTTGTTTATTACAGTCAGAGGTATGCCTAAGCCTGCTTCACGCACTGTAATCGCAGGCTGGGTAAAAACCCTTTTCAAACAAGCTGGCATCACAGCAACTCCAGGAAGTACTCGATCTGCAGTAGCCTCTAAAAGTTGGCTGGAAAATCATCCTCTAGACGAAATCCTATCTCGAGGGAATTGGCAATCGGCCAAAACATTCCAGAAATTCTACAGAAGAGAAGTGATAAGAAGTGGTGATTCGAATCTAAATGTGACAGAATTGTTTAATCCGGTCAATTAACTGTAGCAACTGTATTAACTTTTGTGTTATTTCATTTTCGTTTTTGTGATTAGATACCAACAGATCAATTTAATAAATATGTACCCTTTATATATGTTTAATAATAAATAGATTTTCTAATAATTTATGTTTTTAAACACTAAAATTTCTTATCACATTGGCGTTAGCACATTATTAGTGGCGACACCAGGCGATAACAAACAGGTCTCAATAATAAAGCTTCCAGTGACGGTCAAGTCATTTAATAGCAGCGTTTTACCTGAAATAAAACGCATATTAAATACTTACCTCACTGGAAGCTTTATTTTTACTTCTGCCTGGTTATATTGAGCCAATGAACAAAAAGTAGCTCGGACATTTTACGAAACTAAAATGACAAGCAAACCCCCAGGTGGCGCCACTGAGTAGGTCAATACAAGTACTAAAACAGATAAGAAATCGACGGAAACGGATATGCTCTCTCAATAATAAAGCTTCCAGTGAGGTAAGTATTTAATATGCGTTTTATTTCAGGTAAAACGCTGCTATTATCGTTAAAGAAATAAAGTTGAATTTTCGAATATCCGACCTTTTCGAATACTCCTACAGTCCAGCGTTTATATAACGCTATACGAAAAGAAACAGCTGAATTTCTTATGTCCGACTACAGTCGAGCGTTTATCAGCCTAATATGGACGCTATCTGAAAAGAAACAAAGTTGAAATTGCTATGTACGACTTTTTTAAATACTCCTACTGAACTCTCATACGTTTATCAGTCAGAAACCAACGCTTTCTATATAGAAACAAAGTCCAATTCCCTCTAACACCAAAAACCTTCTTTCACAGTATGTCAGACCTGGATGCTCTTCAAGACTTCCTCCAATCAGCGACTGCTGAGCTGAACTGGCTCAATGAGAAGGAGCAGGTGGAACTGTCCAGGGACTGGGCTGACCCTCACATCAACCTGCCGGCTGTACAGCATTATTATGAGGTATGGAAGTAGCTTGGAGTAATAGATGAATGAAGCTTTAATTATTATTGAAATTGTGACTCCCAAATACCTGTAGGCGATGCGAAGGAAACCGTGGCTCTCGAACATTTGAGATTGAAATAACCTTCATTTTTTTTAAGCGGGTCAAAAATTTTAAAACATATTGTAATCTAATTAAAGCTCATTTTTGTAAAAAAATCGTTCCCCCCTAATATAAGTTTAAAAGCGTGCACGCCGTACAATGCAAACTTTTAATTCTTTTTTCTAAAACTTCATAAGCATAAGCCAGATAAAAACTTGTCAGAGAAAATTATCAAAATATCTTTTTAAAAAGAGATAATTAGAAATCTTAGTTTCTGTTGACAATTTAAAATTGGTCTAATTTTGCTGAATTACAATTTTTCATTCGATTTTCTTACATCTTTTCAATCCTATGTATCATGAGTATACGTACGTACGAGCAATTTCATTTAAATCGCTTCAGTCATTTCTAAAAGGTGGACTGGTAGAAAATGTCTTGTGGGATTATGTCCGCCTTTGTATTAATTTTGTACATGAAGTTAAAATAATGAAATAAATATCGATCGCCAAACACGTTTCTAAGTATTTACAGTCACTCACATTTTTCACAATTTCAAACCCTCATCCTTTTTCCCCTTAGGGACTTTACTCATGGCGCGACGCGATATCGAATTGCATCGATTGACGATATCGGTCAGATATCACACAAGTGTCCGGCCGAAGAACATGTATGGACAATCGCTAGTGTTTGCTAATGGAGTCGCATGGATTGACGATATCGCTCACAGATCTGCCCGATATCGAATTGCATGTACGTCCTAATGACAATGCATATGATTCTGTGTTCGAAATTCGATTGCGCAACTGCTCGTCACTGGCGACATCTTTTGTCTTTTGTTTGCAACGCCTTTATGAAGTTGTAGTAAGGTGGATTACCGTAGTTTACGGTCGAATTGCATCGCATCGCTCCATTAGTAAATACGTGCGACTTAAATCGGCAATCGACTCAATATCGCACGAGTCGCGTCGCGTCCTATCGCGCCATGAGTAAAGTCCATTAGACGCCATTTGTGTCGTACGTTAAGATGTTGTGTTACTCTAAGTTAAACAATTTGTTTGTTTACAAGCATTCGTATGGAGATGATAGAGAGGTTGGTTTTACACTTTAAGTTATACATCGGCCATTTTGTTTCTGTTCGCCATTTTGTTTTTAGGTGTGCTTTTTTGCCATTGTTACTTATCTTGCATGTTGATGTTAGACAACTTTTCTGAAATGTTTAAGAAAAATATCGATGACCTATTTGGCTAGGGTTGCCATAACGATAAAATAAAGTATAGTAACACATGAGTTTTGTTGAAAGCTCGGTCTTATGTAAATTAAAAACATGGAATATATCACCATTTTCGTATTATTATGCATTGAAATGTTGAAAAACTATGTTACTCTCGCATCACGTTTAAAATCACAAAATGGAATATTCTTTTATATCGCTCAAGCAATATAGTTGATAATTTATTGATAAAGAACAATTCTATCGCAATTCTATTAGCAACATTGCTAAAGTTGTGTTTTTATTCCCGGAAACTGGAAGTTAAAAAAGGAAAACCCAAAACTCATTTAATTAACTTTTACAGCATTAAGTATTAGAACAAAATACGATACTCATCTGTTACACAATGTAAAATCATCCTTACACCCTACTAATAAGACACATTTCTCCACAGCAACTGATGTCATCTCTTGAGAAGCGAGAGCTACAATTCAGCAACGTCATCGATCGTGGAGAGGCGCTCATCGCTCAACACCATCCAGCTACTAAGACTATTGAGTCACATCTGCAGGTCAGTTAAAATGCTACTTTATTTCAATAAGTGTAAGGTTTAGAAATGGTTGCGACTGTTGCGTTATGTGTTGAAAACACTTCTGTTGAGTTTGAATGTCATGAGCGGTTTAGTTGAAAAGCTACCTTAAAAGAGTGGAGACGGCAAGTAATGGGTGACTCGCCGTCCGATCATGTTGCCCAGGTCGACGGCGCATTGCACGAAATGAGTTACGACAGGAATTCACCCAAAACCCTACTACGATCCTGCTATAAAACTATTTTTCGTCTGTGGATAGTTCTACAGCCACTCAATAAATGAACTTACAATGCATAGCCTCCAGACTACCGACCAACCGTTTATTTCGTTTACTTTGTGGACCCATCTGTATATTTTATGGACCCAACTGTACCTTTTACGGACCCATCCGTATCTTTATGGACCCATCTGTATCTTTAATGGATCCAACTGTATCTTTTATGGACACAACTGAATTTTTATGGACCCAACTGTATCTCTTATAGACCCAACTGTATTATTTATGGACTCATCTGTATTTTTATGGACCCAACTGTATCTTTTATTGACGCAACTGTATATTTTATGGACCTATCTGTATTTTCCCAAAAAAAAAACATTATTTACCTTTCTTTTTATTAACAGGTGATGCAGTCGCAATGGGCGTGGGTGCTGCAACTGACGCTATGTCTAGAGACTCATCTCAAACACACCACACAATACCATAACTTCTTCGAAGAGGTCAAGGAAGCCGAGAAATGGATACAGAAGTAAGTTTAGTTGTTGTAGTAGAGTTGTTAAGGAAAATATACTTTCTTGTCAAAGTAATACAGTTGGAAATGCAATATATTGACTTTTTTTTATCTAAGTTAAGATAAACCTTATTGTGGGCTATCTCTCTCAAAATGTACTTTAAATTGCATGATACAGGGTTCTTAATCCAATGTAAGTAACAATTTACATTTTGTTGTGTTAGATTTTAGAATTGAAATTTTATCGTGACCGAAAGAACCATAAATAAAAGTCAAAATAAATCTAATTTCGCAGGAACAATTAAGATTATTCTGGACGCGAAATTGCGTTCTTTTTATTGACAATTACAATTAATCATTAACACTTCATCACTCAAGTCGATATTGTCTTGCCTCATACTTGGATAAATTTTTTGGAATGCTGTATTTTCCTCTCACTTCCTCTCTCTCTTTCTCTCCCACTCACTCTCTCTCTCACTTCTCTTTCTCTCACAACAAACAACAGAACTAACCACCATCCTTTTTCACAGACGCGAAGAAGCCCTAAACACAACATTCTCTCAATCTGAGTTCACTCTGGACCAAGGAGAGCGTCTACTCAAGGGTATGCAAGAGTTGCGCGAGGAACTGAACTCTCATGGAGGCCTGGTCTCCCGCCTGGTGGAGGATGCACAGGAAATACGACCCGTGAAACAACGAAGAGCCCCTATTACGAGGCCGTTAAGGGCGGAAACTGTTTGCGCTTATAAGCACGCTAATGTGAGTATGAGTTTTCTAATTTAGACTTTATGTCATTGTAACAAGAGTCATAATGGTATTTATTAGTTTCCATTTCAAGGTATCATCTCTCATTTTTACATGTTATAACTACGGGATTAAAATAATACATTGTTACATAATTCACCAATTTTAAATGACAAAAAGGTTCATATTCGTATAAAAAAAAACTCCAAGAACGTTTTGTTCTACATCTCTTTTTAGGAATCACAGAGGTGTATAAATAATCTTAGTCGTGTTAAGCACGGCAGTGCTCCCGCCAAGTTAAGCACGGCAGTGCTCCCGCCAATTTAAGCACGGCAGTGCTCCCGCCAAGTTAAACACGGCAGTGCTATTAGAGACTGGGATAAGGTTGGAGGAAGAAAATACTTATTAGTAGTGCAACTGAAAAATATATAATTTCTATTTTAGACTTTTAAGTTACAACGGTTGCTAGGACACGATAAGCAGTAGACAAGATGTAGTTTATAGTAAGCTTATAGGTTTACAACCTCTAACACCGCCCCTTAAACTTATCTTGTAAACATACATCGGTAGCCAAACCTAACTCGTTTACAAAATACTTATGTTTCTCTACCGACAAAGGTTTAGTTAAGACATCCGCCGTCATTTTGGACGTTGGCATGTAATTTATTTTTACTGCACCATTGCTGACCGCCTCCCGGACGAAATGATGACGTATGTCTATATGTTTTGACCTACCATGAAACATACTAATTTCAGTCAATTTCAAGGCCGACTGATTATCATTGAAAATAGTTATTTCAATGTTACTACCTATACATTCATGCAAGAAAGTTTTTATAAACAGTGCTTCTTTACAAGCATCGGAGAGCGACATGTACTCCGCCTCAGTACTTGATAACGCAACGGTACGCTGTTTCCTACTTTCCCAACAAGTAATAGAATTCCCAATTTTGAAAACATATCCCGTATAAGAACGTCTATCAATTTCATTAGAAGCCCAGTCTGCATCAGCAAAACCCGTCACAGATAAGCCAGTTTTTTTATAGGTAATGCAGTAATCTACTGTACCTTTAAGATAACGCAACACACGTTTAGCTGCTTTCCAGTGGACATCGGAGAAACAATTATTGAATTGACTTAATACGCTTACAGCATAACATATATCAGGACGCGAACAGACCGCTACATACATAAGACAACCGATCAATTCTCGATACTCCAAACTGTCATCTTTTTCTTCAGCTTTGTTTAATTTTTGGCACTGCATTGGAGTTTCAACAGATTTGCAGTCTTGCATTTTGTATTTCTCTAATATCTTTTTAATATAGGCACTTTGATCTAGAGTGATCTTGCCATTCTCTTTCCTGATTCTTAATCCTAGAACTCTTTCTACAGGACCAAGATCTTTCATCACGAATTCTTTCATCAGCAATGATTTAGTTTTAGTTTTTTCCACATTGCAATTGCTAAAAATGACTAAATCATCAACATACAATGCGATAATCACAAACTTGTCGCCATTTCGGTTTATATATACACATGGTTCAGAGACCAATCTCTTAAACTTGAGTTTGTTGACAAGAATATGATTGATCTTTTCATTCCATGATTTAGGCGCTTGTTTTAGACCATACACAGCTTTACGTAGTCGATACACCTTATTATTGCCTCTACCTTCTTCAAAACCTTCTGGTATTTCCATGAAAATGGTTTCTTTTAAATCACCGTTTAGAAAAGCTGTTTTTACGTCCATGTGGTCAATCTCCATGTCGTACTCCATAGACAAAGCTAATAACATTCTTATGGTTTCGTATCTCACTACAGGTGAAAAAGTTTCAAAATAGTCCACTCCATACTTTTGTGTAAATCCTTTTGCTACTAGACGTGCTTTGTATTGTATTAATTCACCGTTAAGCCCTCTTTTCTTCTTAAATATCCATTTGGTCTTTATTTACTTTGCACCTTTCGGCAAATCGGTTAAGGTAAAGCACTTATTGTCCAAAAAGGACTGATACTCGTCTTTCATAGCAGCTCGCCACTGCCTGGCTTCAGGACTATTCAACGCTTCTTCAACTGTTCTTGGATCATCACTGCCACACGCTTCCCCCGTCAAAAAACCACACAGGAAGGAATTCTCATCAGCTTCCACGTATTCTGCTCTCGAGTCATCTGTCTCAAATGAAACATCCGGAACATAAGTAGCATCTGAGTGATGATCTGTGACCAAACTACTGGTCGAAGCCTCGCTATCATTAGCATCATCAGTCGTAACAGAAATTTGTTCTGACTCTGTTCTATTTTCGGATACACAAGGAGTCGTAAGTTCTATAACCACATCTGATTCTACTTTAGTGAAATTCAGATGCTTGAGGAATTGATTCTCAATGAACTTAACATTTCTCGCTATTGTTAGCTTATAGCTCTCAACATCCAAGAGTCTGTATCCTTTTGTGTTCTCACAATATCCCGCGAATATGTAAGGTTTAGATTTGCGATCCAGTTTATTACGATTATTTTGTACAGCATATGCTAAACAACCAAACACACGTAAGTTATCTAAGTTTACCTTATGTCCCGTGTAAATTTCTTCTGGAGTTGCACCTCTAACTGCCTTTGTAGGTGAGCGATTTTTAATGTACACCGCAGTGTTCGCAGCCTCTGCCCAGAACCGTTGATCCAAACCTGCTTCCAGAAGCATACAGCGCACCGCCTCCATAATTGTTCGGTTTGCGCGTTCGGCAACTGCATTTTGCTGTGGACAGTGAGGAACAGTAGTATGATGCCGGGTGCCACACTTACTCAAATACTGCTTAAATCTCGTATTGATGTACTCGCCACCATTGTCGCTTCTCAGGATTTTAATCTTTTTATTAGTCTCGTTCTCTATAAGAGCTTTAAAAATCAAAAAATACTCATAAACTTTGTCTTTCGATTCTATTGAATAACAAAATGTCTTCCTAGAAAAATCGTCAATAAATGTTAGCAAATATCTTGCACCGCCTATAGATTTCACTGGCATAGGGCCGCACACATCCGTGTGAACCAGTCCTAACACCACACTTGCACGAGAAAAAGATTTCTTAGGGAAAGGTAAATTAGTAACCTTACCTTCAATACAAGCGATACATTGCTCATATGTGGATACATCATAGTCGATACCAACCGCCATACCACTCTTGAGTAGGTTCATGCTGCGACTATTCAGATGTCCAAGCCGACGATGCCCTAAACCCTGAGATTGAACCTCTACCTGGGTATTCAAGGAGACGCTTACTGGCATAATGTGTTCGCGCGAAACGGAATTTATAGACGCCTCCCCGGTTTCTAATTTATAAAGACCGCATGCATCCCGTTTTGCTACAGCTACTACCTTTCCGTTTTCGTAAATTTTACAAAAAATCGATATAAATTTTACTTCAAAACATTTTTGTGTCAAAATACTGACAGATAACAGATTACATGACAAGTTCGGTATAAAAACTACATTACTGACAGTTATCCATTGGTTTTGTAAAAAGAGTTTCACATTACCACGACCCGATGTAAAAAGTTTTTCACCGTTCGCAACGCTTATTTCTTTTGGCGTATCACACACAAAATCATGCAAAATGTCTCTATTATTGGTCATGTGGCAAGTTGCACCACTGTCGACGTACCACACATCTCGATCCAGTTTTACCGTCAGAGCCGACAACATAGTCGTCCTACCAGGAGTTTTCTGAACCTTCTCCTCCTCTTGACAACTGGAACTAGATGACTTATCCTTATGCGGAGCTTTCTGTCTGCAATCTCTAGCGTAATGACCGTTTTTTTTGCATCGAAAGCATTTGGAACGCTTCGAGATCGAAGTCGAAGTCGTTAGGGCATTCTGTTCCATACCTTCTGCGTCACCTCGTCTCTGTGCCTCCTGGAGTAGTTTAGTTTTCACCAGTTCACTTGAGAGAGAAAGGCTACTATGCTCTAACGTCATAATGAGTGGGTCAAACTGCTTGGGGAGCCCACTAAGCATTAATATAGCAACAAACTCGTCTTCCAAAGAAGCATTTATGTCTTGCAGTTGTTGGGCTGTATCTATAATTTTTGTAACATACGCCTCCATACTCTCAAACTGCTCTAACTTTAAGCTAAATAGCATTCTGAGAAGACCTAATCTTCTACACAGACCTTTGTCCTCGAACGAATTCTGTATATTCTTCCAGGCATCAAACGCAGTATTGCAATTCCTGACAACGGAGTAAACAGATGGCTGAACACTGAGGCAGATTCGTGCTAGAGCTTTTTCCTGTTTCTTCTTGTCTTCGCATTCTGGTTTATTTTTCTTATCAACCTCGTTGACACATTCAAATAAGTCTTCATGAATAAGCAACATCCTCATTTGAAATTTCCAGGTAGCGTAATTATTTACCCCGGAGAGTTTTTCAATTGCGATGGATTGGTTACTCATTTTCGCGATTTCGTAATTATTACTTGATAATGTAATTAATTATATCATACTCGTTCTGCTTCCTCACGATATTCCTCACGATATTCCTCACGCTCTGCTACCATATTAGAGACTGGGATAAGGTTGGAGGAAGAAAATACTTATTAGTAGTGCAACTGAAAAATATATAATTTCTATTTTAGACTTTTAAGTTACAACGGTTGCTAGGACACGATAAGCAGTAGACAAGATGTAGTTTATAGTAAGCTTATAGGTTTACAACCTCTAACAAGTGCTCCCGCCAAGTTAAGCACGGCAGTGCTCCCGCCAATTTAAGCACGGCAGTGCTCCCGCCAAGTTAAACACGGCAGTGCTCCCGCTAAGTTAAGCACGGCAGTGCTCCCGCCAATTTAAGCACGGCAGTGCTCCCGCTAAGCCAAGCACGGCAGTGCTCCCGCCAAGTTAAGCACGGCAGTGCTCCCGCCAATTTAAGCACGGCAGTGCTCCCGCCAAGTTAAACACGGCAGTGCTCCCGCTAAGTTAAGCACGGCAGTGCTCCCGCCAATTTAAGCACGGCAGTGCTCCCGCTAAGCCAAGCACGGCAGTGCTCCCGCCAAGTTAAGCACGGCAGTGCTCCCGCCAATTTAAGCACGGCAGTGCTCCCGCCAAGTTAAACACGGCAGTGCTCCCGCTAAGTTAAGCACGGCAGTGCTCCCGCCAATTTAAGCACGGCAGTGCTCCCGCTAAGCCAAGCACGGCAGTGCTCCCGCCAAGTTAAGCACGGTAGTGCTCCCGCCAAGTTCAGCATGGTAGTGCTCCCGCCAAGTTTTATTTATTTATTTATTTATTTACACCAATAACTACAACATCTTACAGCAAAATTCCAAAACGATGTTATAGACAAAAACAAAAATATACCTAACCAAAAATAAACCAAACTAAAAAACATAAAAGATCAAATTGGTATTCCTACTTCAATGCACCTTTGTGCGCCTGATACAAATTTCGGCAGGCTCTCATACATAATATCTACCGACGATATATTATTTAATAAATGTGCGGCCCTTGACAATGGAGCAAACTTCAATAAATTAGTCCTAGCCCTTGGTACCTCTAACAAAGGGGGGCGGCGGCGCGCTGTTACGTACCCGTCCGGGACACAAAACCGTAGCGCTTCCAGCACATCTGGGTGGTGCACCAGCCCACGAATGACCTTCGCCACGTACTTTATTAACGCGACATCTCTCCTGACCGCCAGCCTAGTGTACCCGACCATGCCCAACACAAACAGACTCGGATACATTAACGGGTAGAATGGGTATACCCCATATTGCTTCAAATATAAATATCTAGTGAATTTATTTTGAATTTTCTCAATCATGAGACTATATTTTTCCTCATGTGGATTCCATATCAAAGCACTAGTCTCTAGATGACTACGAACTAAAGCATTATACAGTATTTTAATTACTGCTATATTTTTAAAATCCGAACATTGCCTTAATATGAAACCCAAGTTTCTAAAGGATTTGCCACACAGGTCTATAATATGCTCGCGAAACGTCAACTCAGACACCATATGAACCCCAAGATCCCGCATATGCGTGACACGCGGCATCACCGCACCATCTATCTCATACGGATTATGCAGCGGGGCACGCGCGCGACTGTACGTCATCACGCAGCATTTGGTCCCATTGAAGACCAATTTGTTTTTCTGGCTCCACTGCACCACCTTATCCAGATCTCTTTGAAGTCGCTCACAGTCCGAGGAGCCCGCTATCGAGATGAATACTTTAAGATCATCTGCAAATAGCAAACACCTCGCACTGCTAACAACCTCTGGGAGATCATTAACCATAATAATGAATTCCAGTGGACCCAAATTACTGCCCTGGCTAACCCCTGAGAACGTATAAAATGGTTTAGATTTGTGCCCTGCGTACTCAACGTACTGCCGGCGCTCACTAAGGTAACTCGAAAAAAATTTCAGCAAACGAGGTGTAAAACCTAACGCTGCAAATTTAGCCAAAAGAATGTCATTATCCACCATCCACCAAGTTAAGCACGGCAGTGCTCCCGCCAAGTTAAGCACGGCAGTGCTCCCGCCAAGTTAAGTACGGACACACATCCTTTTCCCGAAGCGACTCCCAGTACTTTTGGCCCCTTGTCCGTTGTGTATAATTCATTTATTTCAATCATTGTTTACTCCAACCAGGTGGCCATCGAGAAAGGTTCAGCAGTTACTGTAGTGGACAACTCAGGTCGCTCCCGCTGGCGCGTGCGACTGGGCGGTGCGGGCACGGAGGTGCAGCTGCCCGGCGCTGTAGTGGCACTGCCGCCGCCCTGTCAGGAAGCCATCGACGTCGCCGGCAGACTCAGGAGCGCTTATGATAGGGTGAGTCATTGAGCTTGTCAAGTCAGCATATCGAAGTTCACAGCTGAACCTTTCCTAAGTGTTCAGTGGCATAACAAGACCGAATCTAAGAGAAGGGACACATCTGTGAGGCCCTTTTCTTTCAGGGAGAAAAATATAACTTGCCTCCGCTGCTCCCGCGAAGCCCCCCTTGTTGTAAGATGGCTTGGTTTTTTTTTATTTATAGATAGGTTCCCGTCAATGCTCAATATCAGATTGTGAATATGAACAATCAGCACATTATATCCTATGGGAGTGTACTCTTTGGCAAAACGAACGCAATATTTTGTTGGATACTGTACAGATTACATCTGGAGTCATTTACTATACGAACCTTGTGGAAACTCGAACAAACTTCCGTGCGTTCAAGCGTTTTTGCCACACCTATTATTGGAATCAAATATAGCAGCTCACAATTTAGGACCTATTAATATTAGTAGTCATTTTTACCGGTGGTGCAAGGCAACTGGGCATCTCCCAGTTGTAATGTCCCTTTGTGCCTTGGTTTGTTCTGTCTCCTGCTTGCATGGAGGGAAGTGGAAAAATATTTTTCCTAGTCCTCCACTATTCTTTTCAGTTGCAGGATCCAAGACAGGTAAATTCATTCTCCGGGATACGTCGAACTTCGTTGTCTCGGCACTTTTCTGGTGGTTGCCACTGTTGATTCTGGCTTTCAGGAGTTCCAGTGGTTTGGGAATAGTGTGGTGGGTTTGTCCCATTTTAAAAAAAGGTTCCCGTTGGATCACTATCTCGCCTGATGGTAAGTGATGATGTGGTCGACGATGAAGCACGTTTGCCTAGAAGTAACCTGTTCACTCTTGAATTGAAGACCCCAAGGTTATAGCTGTCGCGAAATACAGATGCCGGCAGGGAATTCCACTCCTTAGCTGTGCGTACAATAAAGGTTTGGGCAAAACGCTTTGTACGCACCGGAGGGATGTCCACCATATGCCGATGGCGCATTGCCGTACGTCTTGTAGTCCGATGATGGATTGGTTCCCCCAAGTCATCTATACTAAATGTGATTGTCAGCAATAACTTGACTCTTTAAGGGCGCAAAACCAGAAAGTTGGCAACGTCGCAAATAGCTGTCAAATATTTACAAGTTTTAAGTAATTTGGTAAATTTACTGTATGAAAATAATAAATATGACTCTGTAGTGCACTAAAAAATTGATTAGGGAATGCAATAATTAATATCGTAACACCGAATATATAGTTTTAGATGTAAAAAAAAGTATTTGGAAACTTTCCAAATGCTTTTTTTACACCTGAAACGGTTACAACATCAAATTCAGTGTTTTAATTGCATTTATATATCAATATTCTAGTGCACTACAGAGCGATATTTCTTATTTCAATACAGTAACATTGCTGAATTAATTAAAACTTGTTAATATTTGACAACTATTTGCGACGTTGCCAACTTTCAGAATAAGCGCTCTTAAGTTTCCAGTTACAAATAAAACGTACTCAAATTATCTTGCAACATGGGGTCATAGTGGAGATGCTAGACTTAAACAAGATTGTCGTAACATCAGCATTGCGAGGCCTCTATTTCTCAGTAGAAGTTAAGTTGTACTGCTTTACTGACTGGTTTCAAACTTGTGAACGTCGTTGCCAAGATCTTTCTTTTTTTTTCTCTGAACACGAGGAGGGGCCTCGCGTTCAGGTGCGAGGTCGGGGCCTAGGGTCTGCTACTCCCCGCTTTGTTACGCCACTGACTGCGTTACAACATCCTTAACTTCAATCCTGACTTTCAGACCTCTGAGTGTTTTACTATAAAGAATCAGGGGAACTGAAAATAACAAATAGTTTCTTTCGGTGCATCCACACCGCCGGTAACATTTGTGGAGCAACAAAAGGCAACACGGTAACATTCGTTAACATTCGCTAACTTTTGTGGCTCCTTGTTACTATTTGTTTATTGTTACTTACCCGTGCATCCACACCGCAGTAACATCCGACAACAAAAAGCATGCAGGGGTAACATTGTTACCGATTGTCGAGCAACGTTACTCGACTTACAGTAACACGTCAACACTTAGTAACATTAAATAACATTTTGTTGGCGGATGTTACCGAGTAACATTTGGAAACGTTGAGCTACAAAAAGTAACTGCGGTGTGGATGCACCGTTTTGTACATTTTGCCGAGAAATACAATCTAATATATAAAATTCTCGTGTCACAGTTTTCGTTGCCATACTCCTCCGAAACGGCTTGACCGATTTTGATGAAATTTTTTGTGCTTATCCGGTATCTATGAGAATCGGCCAACATCTATTTTTCATCCCCCTAAATGTTAGGGGTAGTCCACCCCAAATTTTTTTTTTAAATTATTTATATGGCAAAACAACGTTTGCCGGGTCAGCTAGTAATGAATATAAACCTACTGATTTATTTTTCGCTACTTTACTCCAGTCCGAAAAGAAGTTCAAATAATGACGGCACAATTAGCGCAGTGGTTGAGCGATTGGACTGCTGCGCTGTGTCGCGGGTTCGATTCCCGCACGGAACAAAAATTTGTATGACCTACAAGTAGTTGTTCCGGGTCTGGGTGTTTGTGTATGTGAGTTTCTATGTTTGTAAACGCACCCACGACACAGGTGAAATTCCTAGGGTGGGATAATGTTAAAAAAAAAAATCGTGGCTCCATCAATTTTGTTGAACGAAAACCTAAATAACTACCTACAACATTATTTTTTGTTTATGCGAAACCTGATACACCTGTCTAGTATTTTTGTATAAAGAATATATGTACAAAATTTTAAAACCGAGTCTTAAAAAATCACAAAGTTATAAGCTTGTATATTACCTGGTTGTCCGTTCAAAGACATGCTCATTTCGCGGTACACCCGCGTAAACCGCGTCTTCTGTGTTATACACTCGTGATAATAGTTTGGCAATAGGTACCTAACCGTACGGTGATTGTATTGTAATTAACTGGTAATAAGATTTAATAACATGGTGTAAAAAATATTAGAATCAGATCAGTTACTGATTCAGAACAAGCTATATTCAGGTTTCGCATATACTAAAAATAATGTTGTATATTTGACAAAAGATATGAACCTGTAACCCAACTAAATATAGCCCATAAATTGAAATCAACTAAAATAATAAATGATGTCATTAACTAGTGCACAAATACAATCACCAATGTGACACTTACTTTATCTTCCTTACGAACCAATATCAACTTAAAATGTAATCACCGTTGACTTAATGAATGATCAACAAACTAATAATTAACATAAACGGTCAGTGATGTTATTGCGATGCGTCTGCTAGACTGTGTGTATGTACCTGTGTATGGATTTTGTATGTTAATATTGTATGTTTTTGTAAAGGTCATACAACTATGGCAGAGGAAACAGCTGAGGATGCGACAGAATATGATCTTTGCGACCATCAAGGTGGTGAAAGGATGGGATTTCCCTCAAGTGAGTATTTACCGATTTTTTAACGATATATTTTTTTTTTTAATTTTGTCTATTCAAATCTACATTATAAATAGCCTGATAATAATAGTTAAAATATGTGCTAGTACCAAAACGGAAATATAGTCACAGGGCGTTAAATATAATTTGATAATTTGTGTTGTCTATGGATAAGCCAATATTAAGTTCTTCCTATTAGTTTTCTTCATAAGTCAGTTGTTTTATTTTATAATTTTGATGTTTTCGTTTGACCATTATTTTTATCCCTGACAAGCTTCTTCCCGCGGCTTTTCCCACGTTTATTTTTGTAATGTATGAAAATACTATGTCTATAATTAATTACCCTTGTCGCAAGCAATAAGATGATACCGTTTTATCACAATCGAATGAACTAGTAAACAGCCCATAAAACACGAACAAAAAAAAATACATACTTTTTGCTTAAATATTACATGAAGCTTTAGGTAAAATGATTGGTTGTAAAGACTTTTCACCCCCCAATTAAGGAAAATGTATACATTTTGTTGCAAACTTTAAAATAAACCGCTCGTTAGAGGTTTCACAACCAGACGAACCACAAAAACCGTAACGGAATAAAGTCACGGTGCTACCAACGTGCGGTCTGCGAGGGTTGTGAAAACACCCTTATAAATGAGGCCGAAGGGCACGTGTTTTTCCTGTTATTGCGAATTTTTTTCTTTGTACTTTGGAATTCTTATTACGGACGTATTGAAGGACAACGTGAAAACTTTTTACATTTGAGTTTTTGAACATTGAGTACACGTTGTGTAAAACGTGATTTTTCTATTTTATCTGATTTCAAAACTGGAGCACGTTTTCAGTTAGAAAGTGTGTATTTTTATTTAAAAAAAAACGTTGACTACTTAGTTATTACAATCATAACTTAATTATGAACATACCTATATTATAAAATTCGAAAATGTCTTAATTATGATATCGCATCTAAATCATTGAAACGATTTTTAACGAATTTTGGTACTGAGAAAAATATGCCTGGAGACGATTTTAAGCTCGTATTTGTTGCATAAAACTTGATATAGGGTAATAGAAGGGAAAAGCAGCGCAGCTGCGTGCAAAAGATGTTTTGTACAAAATATTTAAGTTACTATGAGCCATTTACAAAGCTGTTATTGATCAAACTTTAAAAAAAAAACACGTTGGTACCGCGATCTCATTCTAAAGCCTCATTTATAATTTTAGGTGAAGCAAGAACTCGCATGCGAGTTTCACTTCATTGCCGTATTTGTTTTATCAACTGAATTCGTTGTACCTACCTATAAAATCCGCAATGTAACGCAACTCGCGTGCGAGTTCTTGGATCGTCTAAACATGCCAACTTACTTTTAATATCTACAATATTCTAATACAACTTTCTACCCCTAGTTCGTCGCCATGGGTGCAGAACAGCGCCAGGCCATTCGTCGCGCGTTGAATGAAGACGCAGAGAAGCTGCTAGCTGAGGGAGACCCCGCCGACCCTCAGTTGAGGAGGTTACGACGAGAGATCGATGACGTCAACCGACTGTTCGACGAGTTCGAGAGGAGGGCCAGGGCTGAAGGTATGTCGATTGTGTTTTGTTACAATACAATAAAGATATCTGTTTAAAATTTAAAATTTGGTATGGTCTTTGCCAAAGTCTAGATTTTTTTTTGGGTTTTCTTTTATCTAAGCCATCATCATCATCATCAGCCTATAAATATTCCCACTGCTGGGAACATTTATAGGCTGATGATGCCTCCTCTCTGTGAGAGGGAGTGGGCCGTAATCTACCACGCGGGCCCAGTGCGGATTGGTAGATGTCACATGTCTTAAAATTTTTGGTTCTAGGACATGCCGGTTTCCTCACGATATTTTCCTTCACCGTTTTGAGAGCAGTGGTGTTGCCATAAGCCATAATCAAAATTAAATCATTTATTTCAAGTAGGCCAGTTACTGGCACTTTTGAATTGTTAAAGATAAAAAATATAATTTAACACTACAAAATTATGGTGCTACAGTCCCAATCACAAGACATGATAACTGTGAAAGACCGTAGATGCCCAATCTCTATGGAGAAGAACGAAATTATTAATGAACCTTTGTTACATCATTCATTTTGAGATGGTACATTATGTGAGAACGAACGAAAGTTAAAAGTGTCCGTAATCAGATATTTTCTGGGATTAATTTGGATTGAGTGCGATTCCATTAAACAGCACCGTATAAGTTGGTAGAAGCTAAATGGTTAGTTTCTCCGGGCATGCCGCAATCGCGGCGGTAAGACCCCTCTTTGAGGAGTGGCTGGATAGGAGTCACGGCGTCCTGACCTACCGCATGACGCAGGTCCTCACCGGACATGGAAGTTTCGGGAGGTACCTGTGTCTAAGGAGAAAGGAGGAAACGCCTGGGTGTCACCACTGCGAAGATCGCCCGGAGGACACAGTTGAGCATACGGTGCAAGACTGCCCCGCTTGGGCAGAGCACCGACGTGTCCTCACGGCGGCGATAGGCGGAGACCTCTCGCGCCCGGCATTGGTCGCGGCCATGCTGCGGGGCGAGACGGAGTGGGAAGCGGTCGCCTCCTGCGAAGCAGTCATGCTCGCGAAGGAGGAGGCGGGCCGCGTGAGAGAGAGGACAATGTCCTCCCTCCGCCCCACTCGCGGTGGTGGACGACCACGTTAGTTTCTCTGGTCCATGTCTTGTGTTTGTATTTGCCATCGTTTATCGTCACATCTTCCTGTCGGTTTAATAGGTTCTTAGCCAAATAATTTGTATGCTTATTGAGCCTCTTCTTGTATAAGTAATTAATATTTCTTTTCAAATATTCTTTTCTTTTCTACGAAAGCTAAGAATAACACATCAAAAATATGTTATATTTATCGCATACACAATCGTTACAATAAATGTCAACAATCATTATTTTGTGTATGGAAGGAAAAACATATTATAACAGACGTATTAGATTATTATCGTAACAATTCTTGCTACCAAAATTATACCCTTGGGAACACTTCAATTAATGTTTATCGTGTAATACATACGTGTCATACAAATATTAGAAGTGTAGACGGTTAGCTACAGTTTCCGACCATATGTGACATATTTCAGTTTTGTAAATTATTCTACAAAGATTTATGGGCATCCAATGACTTCTTAAAATTGAAGGATGCTGATGGCGTTACAATTTTGGTCAAAAAGTAAAAACTACTCAATTCTGGGTTAAAAAATATTAGTTTGTCAATTATTTTGTTCGAGCACCCAAATTAAAATTGAGAATGACAGTGTTTCTGCCATTTTGGTCATATTGAGTTGGCTGTTAGACTGTTTATGTGTGAGAATAATTCAATTTATAAATAAAAATAATTTATATAAAATTCAAGTGTTTAGTTATTTCATTTTTTTTATTATAATGTCACGGATTTTCGCAAAGTAACGCCTGAATCCATTTATTTATCCTTGCAGAAACTTTTCAGCTTTCCACATTTTAATATCAAAGTGATTTTTATTTTTTGCTGATATGTTATTGTTTCAAGTAAAAAAACCTATGACACGACCGAGTAATAAACTGAAAATTACAGACAAACTGACACATTGGTCTACAAAGCCAAATATTTTTTTTTAATTTTGCAATATTTCCATTTCAGTACGAACTGTAAACGAATGGATCGTACTACGTAATTAATCAGTTAGAAAAATCATCTTTTTTATTGGTCTAATTGAATAATAGCACTTTGGAACATGGGCGTCGAGAATCAAGATTTATAACGTAACGATATTTTTTATTTGTAATGGGTTAGGGTGACCGTAACATTAAATATAATTTAGACATTAATTAAAACTATTTAGCAAAAAAGAACTTCACTATAAACATAAACGAAATTACTAAATATACATAATTATGTAATTATAAAAAAATACCACTGTAAAAAATGGCTGAATTAATTTTCCCAGAAAAATTAACACAATAATCTTCTATTAGTAGCAATTTAATAAAGAAAAGTAACTTTGAGCAAACTATTGTATTAAGGAGGCTTGGCACTTGAATCTTACCTTTAACGTTGAACAATAAAATATTAATATGCAAAACAATAGCCCCCTTACTTATAAACATTCATTAGACGTTACTTATCTTAAATAACTCTTAAGTCACTTGCCATCTCTATTTATTAAAATAGAAATGACAAGGACAGGTGATATTTAATCGATAGCTAAGCAACACAAGTTTTTATAAGTAAGGGGGTAAATGATTAGTGCCAACTTTATGTACCTTTAAATACCATACACTCTGTAGGCTCCATACCATCGAACGACGCTATGAATATACTTGTAATTTAATTACAAAATGGACAGAAATAACCTTTTGTCTCTTGATACGGAAAAGACTGTCAAAGGAACAGATTCTTTTGGGTAAACTCACTCCATTGCTGATTTTGTCTCTGTCATCTCTGACCATAGAAACAAAAATAAATAGATGTTATGAAAATACTGAATTATCTGGTAAATAAAATTAATGGATCACAAAGCATCTCCAGTAAGATAGCACAGAATCCCTATTTGAAGCAAATCTGGTCCTATTAAAACTGATTAATTTCCAAAACGGTCCTTAGGACCATCCAAAAAATATATTAAAGTTTTAGACTCCGCAATAAGTGCGCGAATCGAACCTTTACTTTCTTCAACATGACATAATACTTATAAATAGATAGTTATTCACTTTGTTTACTACTCGCCGCGTGGCCACTAAACAGTCAACTCAATGTACCGCTAACTGCTAGATAACGTAATTTATCTAGTGTTTACACCTTGACAATAACAGTGAGAAGTTTTGATACTTGACTATTAGTTTTCAAATAAGGTTGGGTCTTTCTGTTGCACGTTATTTATTTATTTATTAGATAAAAATATATACAATATAACAGACGAAGTTATTATCTAAAAACTTTTTTAGTACCTTAATAACGGTAAACACAGGTCAGGACGAAACCCATGCATGATGAAAGTTTGTAGTATCTATGTAGACGGCGTCAGAAAAATATGAAATAGATAATAATTATGCAACATATATAGGTAACAAAAGTTATAAAGGATAGGAGAATTATGATGATGATAACAATCGATTCCACGACTTAAAGAACCACCATTTTGAAAAGATAAATTCTTCACAAGCGAAATAAATCTACTAGAACTATAAAAATGTCCTTAGAGTATATTATCACTCAACAAGTCAAGCACTTACAGATAGTAGTTACTTTTTAATTAAAGCCCATTTACTAGCTTTATAACGTCCCGCTACACAGTACACAGTATACAGTAAGATAATGTAATTTATTTGCACCTTGACATTACTCTGACCGCATAATTTTGATACTTAGGTTTCAATATTTTTAGAAATTTTAATATGATTTTTGATGATCGAGGCAGTTTTGATACTTTATTCTGTAAGCAAAAAAAAGTTGCCCCGCACTTGTAGATCATATAAATATATGTTTCGTGTGGAGTCGAACCCGTGACACGCTTCGCGGCAGTCGTTCGCTCAGCCATTGCGCCGACCGTGTCGTTGATGTTTACTTAAAAAATATAAAATCTGTTTTAGAAGAAAAATCTCAACAGTAATGAAACAATATATAATTTACGAACACCCCGCAGTTAAACTATAATAAAATATAAAACAAACAACGAATCTTAGTGACCCTACGAGCTTCCAACAACATGCCTTCAGTCGCAATTACTAAACTGTAATGAGTCTAGTATTATTTGAAGATAATACTCCTCATTCAAGCTTAAAAAGTATCAAAACCATTCATCCAACCACACCTCAATAGAATCGACGTCTTACGACAAAGGACGAATGATCTTGGTCCTACGGGCTCTCGCATGCCGTCAGTCGCAATTAACGGATCGTACCGTATCGTATTGTCTGCCGTATTGTTTAGAAAAAATAATTCGCGGATAATCGGTCTGTGTTTTTGTGAACAATGGGTGCTCTATGATATGTGTGTTTGTTTATAGA
Source organism: Agrotis exclamationis (assembly GCA_950005045.1). Lineage (NCBI taxonomy): Eukaryota > Metazoa > Arthropoda > Insecta > Lepidoptera > Noctuidae > Agrotis > Agrotis exclamationis. The sequence continues at coordinate 14,922,996 of OX465438.1, forward strand.
CAAAAGTAGTGTTGTCTTGTTTAAGTGATTCGATTTTTTGTGATTTAGAAACTCATTGTCATTAATTTTTTGAGGTTCTTGTGTTTACGTTTTCATTGTAAAATTCAGTCTTGTTCTTGTAGTTTAGTCTAAATATGTTTTGGGACTTATGGTCCTTTATCTTTAAATAATAGACTAAATTTTTTAACTAGCCTATTTCGCCCTACTATTGGGTAAAGGCCTCACTTTATTCCTTCTACCTATTACGATTGTGCCAGTTATTTCTAATACTAAAGGACACTCACTCCACTTCCCGCTATCTCTATCTCTGTTCATGAACAATATTAGACATTGTCGTTAATCAATTTCCATTAGCCATTTAAATCATTATAAGAACAGACAGAGAGAGTTTTATATTTCCGTTTCGCTCACACAACATAACGTGTATAGTAAACTGAGTAAATACTTTTTTATTCTCTTCAACGAAGTTTGTTTACAAGTTACATCATACTACCCGCATGTCACACGCAATTAGGCAATCGATTTGGGTTTTCACCATTCATTCAGCATCTAGAAATACCTTCCTACGAGTATCTGTTTTAAAAAAAGAGGTTACTTTTATTTATCCTTTTGCCCAAATTCGGATCATAAAATGATGATTATAAGTCCCTCTCTTCGACCATAGTCCCCAGCTATGTGCATCCTATTCCTAATCATTTAAAAAGTTAGTGTATCAATCCCTCTACTCAATTATATTGGTTGCGGAATAGGTTTTTTATAGGCTCGCACGCATTTGATCACTATATCGCCTCTATGGTAAGGGAAGATGTGGTCGACGATGAAGCATGCTTGTCTAGAAGTATAACCTATCCACCATAGACCCCAAAGTTGTAGCTTTCAAGAAACACAGACTTCGGCAGGGAATTCTGCTCCTTAGCTGTGAAAAGTATTGTACGTAAGGGTGGGATGTCTAAAGGGGCCTATGCCAGGCCCCTTTTCTTTTCTATTATATTACGGCCCAATTTTGTGAGATCCGCTCCTAATCTCATGAAAATTGGTGCATAGTCCCTTATCTAATAGTTGGGTAATGTTAGCACGACCTGCTACAATGTAGTTCAGTTTTGCAATGTTGGTCATATCTACTGTTGATTCTAAAACTAATTAGTTTTTAATAGAGACGCTTGGCGCGAATTTTATTTATTTTGGCGAAGATTCGATTTTCCCTATATAAAAATACCGAAAGATTATTCTGTTCTTTCCTTTTGACATTGACTTTCCTTTGACCTACAAAATTGAAGATCAATTTCAAAGTAATTGACGGAATTCCGAATTTCTGTTTTTCCGAGGATCGTGGAAAGTTTTCTATATCTCGTAAATATTTTGTATTGATCCCAAGCTTGTTATTAATACTTGAGAATTTCTAATGAAAGCTCAAAATAGAATATTGTTTTGCTTCAAAGGTTAAGCAAGATATAATATTACTGTTATCCCTTAAGGATTGGGCAAACATGTACTAATAATACGCCCACATTTTGCCAGACGTAAAAGTAATTATTACTACAATGCAAGTTGTTTCCAATTTGCTACAAGGCTTACAACTATTAAATTATAATAATTGTGACACAGATGGCCTTATGCCCTGGGCATATTGGGTGCATTGAATAAATGCCCATAAACGCCGAATGAATGCCTTTTGCCTGGGCTTTTTGCCCAGTTAAGTTTCTGATTATCTTTAAGTAAACAAAGTTATTAGTTTTTATGCCCTGTGTCCGGGCATTTTTTGGGCACAAACTTATTATTGCCCAATATGCAAATTTTATGCCCATTTTGTACGTAAATGTTTTTGCCCTCGACCTATCTTTAATTGTGACCGTTCTTAATATATTAATTACTCAATAATGGCACATTGCTCCAGTAATTGCCCAAATGTTATGGGACTGAATTAAATTCTATTATTAGTTTGGTTTTTTCATACGCTAATCACATGCGATTCATTCTTGGTACGTAACGGTCTGTTTCAAGTCGTATTTTTGATAAAAAATTTCAGTTTACAGTTATTTAATACAATAGGCCCTTTTTAGAAGAAGTGAAAGTTCACTTTTTAGAATAAGTGAAAACTTAGGAGAGATACGTGTCCTTCCGTCGAATAAATAGATCTCACTTTAGGCCCTAACTTTTTTAAGATTTTTGTTTAGTTGATTCTTAAAGTAAAACTTCATTGTTTATAAACACAATATACATAAACAAGTGAAAATGTTGTTTAGTGATATTTTGTGAAGTGTTTCTTGTGACTTTTAACTTCAAGTGTTAAAAACGTGTTAAATACGATGAAGAAAATTAAACGAATGTTTTCCTTCGGGAAAGGAGGTAATGTATAATTGTACTCATTTTATGTAACTACGATGTTTGTAACTCAGTGACGTCAGACAGAACAGCTGAACGGATCTTAATAAAATTTTGCTCTTAAATAGGTTATTTAACTTAATATTATGAATGTCTTTATAAACGTCAGAACGTCCAAACGGATTTTGGGTCAGAAGTCGGCTATTGTCTGTAATAACACATAGGATAACGTTTAACCCGATATAACGTTTCTGTGGTGAAAAAACGTAGGCAACAGCCAATATCTATGACAAACTTACGCTATTATCCGGTGGGTGTAAGCAGGCCACAAAACACCACCACCTCATCATCTTCCTGTACTTGCGTTCATATTATATCTGTATATTTTTAAACAAATCTATTACATAAAGACCCTGTTCTTTCTCATTTTTAATGCCACACTCGTTCGTCCATTAGTTCGCACGCAATCTGAATAAATTGGTTCTACAAAAAAGCTTATAATTCTGCTCTTAAATGACGGTCTAGAAACCTAATTGTATGTTGAAAATTGACAACAATTAAGCTTAGTTATACCTACTGGAGATTAATGACTGTAAATATTAAGAAATAGATGGAAACCGCAGACACAATCAGTAAAATTAGTGAAATATGGGTAAAAAGGCCAAGAGCGAGTCGGACTCGCCCATAAAGGGTTCCGTAGCAGCAAGTAATAACATACTATAAAAGTTCTTGTAGTTGGTTCCAACTTTGAAAGGTTTACGATTTATGACGTATTAAAAAAAAAAACTTGAGATGTGTCAAGGCACGTCGAAAATCGCTATGAACCTGTTAAAAAGGTTCAAGCGATTTTCGACCCTCCACCCCACACTACCCCACTCCACTCCGCTCCACTTCGCTCCACTCCGCTCCACTCCGCTCCACTCCGCTCTACTCCACTCCGCTCCGCTCCACTCCCTTGCACTCCACTCCGCTCCGCTCCACTCCACTCCGCTCCACTCCACTCCACTCCGCTCCACTCCACTCCACTCCGCTCCACTCCACTCCGCTCCACTCCACTCCACTCCGCTCCACTCCACTCCACTCCACTCCACTCCGCTCCGCTCCGCTCCACTCCACTCCACTCCACTCCACTCCACTCCACTCCACTCCACTGCACTGCACTCCACTCCACTGCACTCCACTCCACTCCACTACCTATTATAGCTGTAAAAATGAAGTTGACAAACTTACATTTGCAGTTGTTCTCCGATACATTTTGTTTAGGAAAATGTTATCCCAGTACGTTTTATAAGTTGGTCAACTATTACTCGTAAACTTGTAAAGCCCACTTAGTCATGATAATTTTCTTTTAAACTTCGTTATATATACTACTATTGTAAATTTTTTCACACCCCCAAACATAACCGTTTAGCTGGTAGAGGGGGGGGACACTCGAGTAGGGCAAAAATTAGCACTTTAAAGCTTAATATTTCACAAACGATGTTGATGGAAACTACGAATATTTTTTAAAGGCCTATTTAATGATACCCCACACTAAGGGGTACGCGAGAAAAAAAAAAAACATCCCCGCTTTACGTGTACAGGAGGTACCCTAAAAAAAATATTTTACGAGATTTTATTTTACCACTTTTTTGACGCAACAAATCCGTATATTTACACCAAATTACAGCTTTCTAGTGCTGGGCGTCTCTGAGCTAAGCTGCGGACAGACGGACGGACGGACGGACGGACGGACGGACATGGCGAAACTATAAGGGTTCCTTGTTAACTACGGAACCCTAAAAATGGGTAAAAAAATGAAACGATCGAAATTCTAGATAATTATTAAACAAGGATGTTTAATAGTTATCTAGAATTTCGTTCTTTTCGTTTTTCCGCTGACTAGAATTTCGTTTCGCAGAAAATATTTCAAATAATATAATCAAAGACTTCACAATCACTTGATTGAAATATATCTCACTGAAACACAGCTCAATGAATTTCATAATCAAATTTTATTCCTAAACCTACGGAGCCGAAACATGGAACATAAGTACAGTCAAGCTGGCCCACCTACCTACTTCATGTCACACAGCGTGCTATTGAAAGGTCTATGCTCGGGATTTCTCTAAGGGATAATATCCGGACTAAGGTCTAAAAGCGCTCCCTCACCGCGAGCATTCACCTGTAATGTAACGTTACAAATTCGAACATTTCATCAGTGAGGGAAGACAATCCAGCAGCATCACAATGCGCACCTTGTATCAAATCTATACTAAATGTACGCTAATGCTCGTCAGTCAGGGAGATAGTATTGTAATGTAATGTTCAAAGTCGAATCTATAATTTTACATTACACGCGAATGCTCCCGGTGAGGGCCTTTGCGGCAAAGATATAGAAATTATCGAAAACTGTGGCAAGCTGAAGTGGCAGTGGGCTGGTCATGTTTGCCGCAGAACTAACGAAAGATGGAGTAGGAAGGATCTCAAATGGAGATCGCGCGTAGGTAAACGTAGGGTGGGACGCCCTCCGGCAAGATGGACCGATGACATGAAGAAGGCAGCTGGACTAATTAGATTTGCAATTTATTTAAACAGTAAAATATTATATAGTATTGTGACTATTATTGACTTACCTATAGAGATCAGAAAGAAAGATCCATGCAAAATTCTGGTATTCAGTTAGACTAGAAGCCGCCCAGACACAGTTGTAAAACCAATGCAAATGATGACTTCTTTGTTTTACTTCAGTAACTATGCAAAATTTGAGGCGTGGACAGTCAAAACAATGAAATATGACCTTGAATACTTCCATAACAAGAGTTCTAGAATAGATTTTTCCGTCTTTTAAGATCAAATCGATCCGGTCAAATTCTTGGGTTAAATATTAATCTGTTGGGGTCGCAGGATTGTCTAAACAGAATACCACGATCCCGGAACTCAAAAGACAATCGAGAATTTTAGTCAGTATGAGTCTAAGTCTTTTACGAGCCACCTAAGGCGGGAATCCACCAAAGGATGAAACGGGACCCTTATACTAAGACATCGCTGTCCGTCTGTCTGTCTGTCTGTTCGTCCGTCTGTCACCAGGCTGTATCTCATGAACCGAGAGAGTGAGACAGATGAAATTTTCAGTATTTTTTTTTTTGATATTGTGATTTTTTGCTCTTTTTTGCTCGTTGTTAATATCGGCAACAGGTAGACGCTTGAAATATTCGCAGAATATTTAGTTAAATATTCACTCAAAGTAAATAAAGGAGTCTCCCATACAACCATTTGTTTTTATAGATAAATACCTAGTACGGAACCTTTCGTGCGCGATTCTGTCCTACACTTGGCTGGTATTTTATAAACTACATAGATTGAAGTAGAAATTTACATGACATGTTCAAGAATGACTTATCGCTTATCGAGCAAAATTCTTAGACAGACAATCGCGTCTCAAAGGACGAACATGAGTATTCACTTATTGTGACGTAAAGTAAACTGTGACATTTAATTTCAAGGAAAAAATTAGTTCCTTCTTCGTACACCAGAGGCACTGTTCCATTTTTCCATACAAGAAACGCTGTATATACTGGAAAGACGCTGTAAAGTAAAATAGTGAAAACTCGTGATAAGGGCTCAGTCCCTTAAATATTCATTTATCCTGTCAAAAACAAATAGCATCACCTCGGCACTCGCCTACTCCCAATTTAAGATGAGATCACTCACGCAACACTTACGTACCAATTGTAACAACAGCGCGAGGTGTCGACCTTGCCTAAAGATGTTTCACAAACGAATCAAAGAACTCCCACTTTTTTATGAATTAACATGTAATGAACATGTTTTTGACTATAGGCCCAATTGTGTGTGATGTCATTTGTATAAATTTAATGTATTAAGATGTAGGTAAGCTAATATTTGCTATACAGGGCCATGTGTAGAATAGGCCTCTATATTTGTGGGTCGAGTCCATTCATTCAATCAACACATCAAATTGCATTAAAAATGTAGTACCTACCACGAATTTTCCGCAATTTATTGATGAGTGGTGGCGCGGATTCTTGGTTAGCTTGTTATAGATTTTTGACGTCGAAGTGAGATACTGTACGTTCTAAAGATTAAGCATGCATTTTCACGTTTTTGTGAGGTAAAGTAAACTGGAAAATTGACATTAATTTGATATAAAAAATTTCTTCCTCGTTCGTGCACTAGTGGAGCTTTTTCATTTTCTTTTCAATAAACGTTGTAATACTTAAAGTACGCTGTAAATAAAATACAGAAATCTTGTTATAAGGCCTCCTAAATAAGAACATGTCAACATAATTATTTGAAGTTCTGTTAAGTCAAGCCTATCCTTAATGTCCCACTGCCAAAGTTCTCTAATCTTTTCTTTCTCGGACACTTAGGCTATTTTTGACAGTATTAATATATCACAAATCTAATTACTCCGGCTTTTAGAGTTTTGAGAAATAACGGACACGTGTTTTTTCTTTTGTAATTTCAATGAACATTTACCATGATATAACGCATCGAAACTCGAGAGTGGGGGATGGTGACGTCAGAATTCAGTAGAAATTGTACTAAATTGTGACGTATTGCCAATTTTGAAAGCGTTGTATCTCCGTCAATTTTGGCAGTCGTACAAAAAGAAAAAATACGAGGCGAATATTTTTTGATAATCTTACTGACGGACTATTTTTTTTTTTGTCAAATAGCCTAATCAAAAAAATCTTCAACTGTCATACGAAACTTAGTCACATTTCCAAAATAGTCTACAGCAAAGCTCAAAAAATAATTAGCACAAAGCGTTGAGTAATCCAACTCGTATTTCCGAGAAATCTTTTTCTTACCAAATGATTCAAAGTTTCGAAAGACGTCTCGCGGATTCACATACAAATATTTTGAAGGAAGATTTTGGCTAAGGATTTGGATGGCTATATGAGAGAAAGTCCAAAGAAATAATAAATAGACTGGGCGTAGGATGAAACTGGAAAAGAAATGACCACTGCATGTATAACATGATCAATTCTATCTCTTTTCTTCCAAGAGTAGGGAGAATTATATGCTGTACAGTTTTACATTTTTTTTGCCGTTTATGCCATGACCCATACCTTTTTAAGAATAGAAATATATTTATTTTCTATATTTTAAACATCGTCATATTTAGAACGATAGAAATATTTCTACATTCGCTCATTTTGTCTATTCTTCCGTGAACAAAACCCGTCTCTACATTGTCATGCTACTTGTCTTGTGCATGACGAGTAATATACAAATGTGGAAGAAGTCATGCTATGCCAACTTAGACACTAGAGTGATAAAAAACGTGAGATTTTATTTCTAGTCACATGTTTGACCCCGTAACCTCCTAAATAGTCACCAACTAGAATCGCTTTGAATCCTAAAAGTACCGTCAATTAGTTCTAGTCTATGATGTCATAGTATTTTTGGGAGTTCTCGTTCAATTTGATTGACCTTGCGTTCTGCAATACAGGTTGTGACAGTTATCAGTGCAATTCTCAATAGAGGTAAAGTGGGAGGCGTGGGCATAGAGTAGAGAAGAGCAGTACCTCAAGTTATGTATGAATGAGATGGGTCGTTGAGTATAGTTATGGAACGATTTCTTGACAAAGTCTGTAATTTGACTTTCTATGCTTCTCCACTATAATCAAATAAAGCTGAAGAGTCTGTTAAGTTGAACGTGCTAATCTCAGGAAGTACTAGTTGGAATTCAAAAATCATTTTGTGTTAGAAAGCCCTTTTATCGAGGAAGGCTATAGGCTATATGTACAACATAATGCTACGACCTATTGGAGCCGAGTAAAAGGGGTGAAACCGCGACTAACAGCTAGTGTTATTATAAAGAGTGTTGCTGATACGATACCGAAAAATAGGCAGCCCAGGAATGGGGCAGAGCAGACTAGGAAAGAAATTGCGGATCTTTATTATCCCCAAGTGCCATAGGGTATATTTAATTTTAAGAGCTTCCCTTGGGATAATTGCCAACCATAACGCGCTCGAAGCCGTGGACAAAAGCTAGTATGGCAATAAATACAATTTATATTGCCTAAAAGCCATTTACATATTCAAAGTATGTCGTTATTCCACCAACGTTATATGTAACAGTTTTTTACGTCACTTGTACTAGACTAGATGTCTTACATTTTTATACGTGTCGATAGAAACCTATTGATTTCATTAAGCCGTTATTCCGGACGAACTCGTGATTCATCGTCGGCGCTCGCAGTGCAAAAAAATGTCAATATAATACTTTTCCCTCTCGAGGAAAAATATAATTAGATTAAGGAGATTATTATATTATTACAGACTGATTTCTGAACGAGTAGTTCCATTTTCAAATGTATAGAATAGACAAAGCGTTGGTTCTTAGCTGCGTAATCTCGCCTAAAATTCGTTGTCGTCGCACTGTTTTCGCCAGTCTGTATTGTGTCATACACCCCGTCTAGATCTCAGTTTTACGATCGCGGTCAACTGTTCAACAATTTTTCAGTACTTTTAATATAGTATTAAATGTATTTGAGGATCTATATTGTCTATGTTGAAAGGACCGTGGAGCGTGTTGAGAGACGGCATAGGGAACCAGGTGTGCAATGAACCGTTTAATAGTTTTCTTTTTTTTTTGATGACGTGAATCAGTGTTTGTGGTTTTGAGTGTACGGTGTTTCAGCCAGTTATTTTGTCTCTGGTATAAAAGGAAACCTTATGACAAGGATAATAAAGGTCACTGTACTGCTAAAGTAGTAACTTAGTAATTAAAGAACTGACCCATGTTTTGGTTAGAGTTTGAGAGGTTATGAATTGACGTTTGATTTTGTGTTTAGAATGTTATTTTGTTTATGGATTTCTGAGTGAAGTGAAAAGACTTATCAACACGCAGAGGGCCAAATTGAGGTTAGGATTGTCAATTTGGGCCGCGTTCTTCAAGCAATGGTTGTGAAATGAAACCTCACGATATTTCTTTAAAAGATTGCAATGCTTTTTCATTGTTGACAAATGACTTTGTAATTTAAATAATTGGTGCAATCAGCAATTGATAAAATGAGCCCAAAACTGAGGTTACGGATGCTAAAATGAGCCTTACTAATTATGAAGTTACTTTGAGTACATTATAATTACTTCCATAGATTGTGGCAACTCCAAAAAAAAAACACAAGTTTTAGAACAAAAACTACTCATCCGGAAATTATTATTATGGATGAGTGAATGAAAGAGTACATAATATCTTCCGTTCTTAATGATACATTCAACGATAAACTTCCATTCATTAATTACTCATCATTTATGGGTCAAAAACAATGTCAGTTCATTACTATGATGATAGTCTAGAATATAACGATCTGTTCCTAAGGCTGAGATCTGTTTAACAAACTTTGACTTTACTCAAGTTAATTAAGCTAGCATTTCAAAGACATTTCATACGAAATTGAACCCTATGTGAAAATTGATGTTTAAATTTAATTTTCAGTTGAAAAGCCTGATTGCAATCAATGATAATCCCTCATAATATTCATTTTCCTTTGAAACACTGCTTGAATGAGAGCTAGTATGATCTCAACCTTATGTCATATAGTACATGAACTTGTTTATTTTCAATTAGTGACAGAATTACAGTAATAAAAAAGTTTGCATAGTAAATTAGCAATTTAAAGGACTGTTATTTAAAGAGCTTACGGAATATGATGTAATGCCACTGATTCTCTGGGAACTGTCGCGATTTTGAGGTATTCCACGAAGCACACCCAGACGAAGCCCACCTAAAGTATTCCACTTAGCCCACCCGTAGGTGGGCTTCTAAATAAAAATTTAAAATAAATAATTTCCTATTCCACGAAGCACACCTACGAATATCGCATCGCATAGTGCGGGGACTAAGAAATAAAAATGTCGATAGGAGAAAATATTTATTATTTAAAAGACTATCATCTTTCAGTTTCATTACAGTAATGTGACACAATATTTGTCATTTTTGTAATCTTACGATTGAAAATCACAGATTGTCTCATAATTATATTTCCAAAAAAAAAAAAAATTAACTATTTTCCTATTATGTTCCTTTTTTACCGACTTAAAAAAAAGGAGGTTATCAATTCGACCCGTATGTATGTAATATAACCAGAACTGCCCAGTTTTCATACATGTTAGTCTACATCAGCGTCTGAACAAATGTGCCAAATTTCAAAAGTGTATGTATGTTTTTATGTTTGTGTTCGCATATCTCCGGAACTACAAGTCCGATTTAAGTAATTATTTTTTTTTGTTGTACTAGCTATTGTCCAACTTAGGGTACACTGCAAGTTTCATCAAAATCAGTTCAGTAGTTTTTGAGATAGGGAATTTTTCGCCTACTTGGGTTGTAGATTTTCAAAGTTGATTGTCTGTTTGGTTGCGATTATCTCGCGTTTGGCTGAACCGATTTTGATGCGGTTTCCACAAAAGTATTTGTTACATTCTGGAGAAAGTTTTAGTATATAACAATAATCCATTATTGTTATATACTAAAACTTTCCTTTAAATCTTGTGAAGTTGCCTGCATAGATCCGTTTTTGTTGGTCACATGCATTATAGATTTCTAAAGACGGCCAAAGATTCTTGTTGAATATCTGAACTAAAAAAAAAATATACATGTCGAATTGAGAACCTCCTCCTTTTTTTTTGTCGGTTAATAAGGGTAGGTAATATATTTTTTTTAAAAAGAACCGACTTCGAATCAAACACAAATGAATATTTAAACTAAAAAGAGTAAAATAAAAAACTTAAAAAAAAAAACATTTAACCGCCTTCAAAAACAACAACAAAAAAGGGTAAAATAACCTACAAAATAACTTTTCTTTCCGAAGACGGTGGCTTTGTTTTTTTTTATTTTGTTGTCTTTTATGCCACTGACTTCCGAAACAAAAGTTATTTTGTAGGTTATTTTACCCTTTTTTGTGGTTGTTTTTGAAGGCGGTTATTTTTTTTTTAAGTTTTTTATTTTACTCTTTTTAGTTTAAATATTCAACCCAAATTCTTGACAAATACATCATTTTCTTACATTCTAGTGCACATGTCATGTGCACTAGAATTTGGTAATCCTATGCACCGGTATTAACATCGCTCGTGTACACAATAAGCTAATAAAATTCCCTATCAAAAACTGCTGAACCAATTTTGATGAAACTTACAGTGTTTCCTAATGTGAACTATTCCTCGTACAACAAAAAAATAATTTTGAAAATCGGTCCACAATTGGCGGAGTAATCGCGTAACAAACACTCAAAAAAAGTAAAGATCATCACATCATCCGTCAATAAAAATGCTCACAAAAAAAAAGTACTAAACCAAATTGGATGAAATTTTTATGGGACCAATGGGATATTATACTATATTGCATCGAACGAAAAAAGAATTACACTAATCGGACTAGAAACCTCGGAGTAATCGGTGTACATACATAAAAAAAATACCGACCGAATTGAGAACCTCCTCCTTTTTTGAAGTCGGTTAAAACATACCGACCGAATTTAGAACCTCCTCTTTTTTTGAAGTCGGTTAAAAAGTATAACATAACTTTTCTTTCGGAAGTCGGCGGCTTTGTTTATTATTATTATTATTATTTCATTGACTATTGTTAAGTGTAACTTTTTATTGTAATTATGAAACAATTTGCGATTTTTATGTTAAAGTAGAGTATTTTTATTACTCACTAAACATGTAGCTATAAGAAAACTTCAACATAGATCTCCATGGAAAACTATATTTACAATGATTTTGATATTTTTCCAAGTTTTTATTGCATAATAGTGAAACAATCTGTGATTTTATTAAGAACAAAAAAACAAAAAGAAAAATAGTAAGTTTTTTTTTTGTTTTTTTTTTTCGAAATATAGTTATGAAACAATCTGTGATTTCCAGTCGTAAGATTACAAATATTGTGTCACATTACTGTAATGAAACTGAAAGATGCTAGTCTTTTAAATAATAAATATTTTCTCCTATCGACATTTTTATTTCTTAGTCCCCGCACTATGCGATGCGATATTCGTAGGTGTGCTTCGTGGAATAGGAAATTAATTATTTTAAATTTTTATTTAGAATCCCACCTACGGGTGGGCTAAGTGGAATACTTTGGGTGGGCTTCGTCTGGGTGTGCTTCTTTTGGGTGTGCTTTGTGGAATACCTCGCGATTTTGGCTGGCGATAAAAATTGGTCCTTTTTTTCTTGGTAAAATCAAAGGAGTCCTCCCAACCAGGGCAGGATGGGAGGGACTGTGAGACTTGTACTGACTAAAATCACAGTGTCCTTCAATAGCCCTTTACGTTCCGTGGCCACGGTTACCTGATAAGACAGTCCCGCGACCCCGGCAGGAAACATGAAGCCTAAGTCGGAACGAGCTCACCCAGAAGAAACTGCAGGTACTCTACCCTGGGACGTAAAGAGTTATTGAAAGAAAACGATGGATTTTAGTCAGTACAAGTCTAATAGTCCTTTTCGCTCTAGCCAGGGCAGGAGGAAGGGATAGGTAGCCTGTAGTGCCACCGTTGCCAGGGTTGGGATACTAGGATGTCGATCCCACCCACCCCCTTCCTGAAAATCATCCTGAAAAATGACCTATTCTAACTCCCATCAGGCCATCATACATCTTAATCTTATCTTTTCTTCTTTTCACAGAGGAGTCAAAGAACGCTGCCCGCATTTTCACAGAGCAGTCATCAAACCTTCTGGAACGCCTGGAAGTCCTGGAGAGGCAGCTCCATGAGAGGATAGCGAGCCACATCCCCCGGGACCTGGACACGTTGGAACACCTGGTTCTGCAGCATAAGGACTGGGAAACCAGTGTGCATAGCTTGACTACTGATGTGGAGGAAGTTCAGACTACGTTCAGAGGTAAGATTTGGGTGGTTTTTTATTCTTATCTACACTTGCGAGCAAAACTATGGAATATCCGAAAACTCCGATTTAGCGCCATCTTGAGTACTTAATAACTAGTTAAAAATTATAAAAATGAAAAAAAAATATGTGTTCAGTACATTGATCACCAAAAAAATGAATATCAGAAAGCCAATATTTTTATGTTACTTAATTAAATCCGGTACAATTTTGTTTTAAATTGCAGAAATTGTTGCTACTTACTAAAACTTTAATCATAGAATCAGTTGTTAATACGCAGTTGTATGTTTTTGGCATTCAAGCCTGGATCTTTAACGTTTAAAACTAAATATTTTGCATAACATTCAATGTGCTGGTAACAGCTTTTGTCAAAAGATTAGTACGTCAGGACTTGATAAAAACCAGCCTCTCTTTTTTGACTAAAGAGAGCAGTGGTGGCCCAGTGGTATCGGCCCCGACTAACGAGTTGTAGGTCGTGGGTTCGAACCCAGCCAGGCGCATTACTTTGTATAATTTATTTCATCACCATTGCTCTCAAAACGGTGAAGGAAAACATCGTGAGGAAACCGACATGTCCTAGAACCAAAAAATTCGAAGACATGTGACATCCACCAACCCGCACTGGGACCGCGTGGTGGATTATGGCCCTCTCCCTCTCACAGAGAGGAGGCCTGTGTTCCAGCATTGGGAACATTTATAGGCTGATGATGATAATAATTCAATTTTTCCTTCGCCAGGCATCGCCCTCAAGACTCCCGCGATGAAGAAGAGCCTCGACAAAGTGATGGGCAAGTGGAACGACATGCAGTCCAAGAGCCAACTCTTTGTCGAAAGGTAAATAAGCTTTTTTACATACTATCTATCATCACATTTTGTTGTTGTTCTCCCGCCCTAGCTTTATTGGAAGTGTCAGACTCATACTGACTAAAATCCATCTTTAGACCCTTGAACGTAAAGAGCTGATGATCTAATCATCCATTCTAGGGTCACAGTAACCTGCTTAGAAAGTACCGCGACCCAATAAAGCCCATGATCGTCGATCTGACAAATATCTGAAGCTCAGGCTGATATTGAAAAATAACTAATGGAGACACCCAATAACAGTTTGTCCAACTCTACGTGACTAGTAATTAGTGATGAAAATGATGTCAATAAAATACTCTGAATACACGTACATTATTGATTTACGGGAAATAATAAACCGAGCCACAAAATGACTAACTCGGCAACAATTTTAGTTTTGGGCTAGGCCTAACCCTGAGGCTAGGTTCCTTTAAACCCTGCAGATACAAATAGAAGCCCCGCTTAGCGGGGCTCCATCAACTACGCCTTGGCTTGGCCTATTTTTGTATATTTTATGATCAATCAATTTATTTGATTCGTGGCTGACTTAGTAATTTTGTGGACAATGTAGTTTTTTAGTGGACATTAGAAGTCCCTTTAATTATGTTAGACTGAATCTATTTTGTAATAGAATGTTTTCTTAGCTTGGTCCTGTGAGCCTTGCGTGTATAAATCTAATGTTAATGTATTTCTTGTACAGGCTGAAGTTCGTAGAGATCGTAGTGAACAGCATGGAGGAGAACCACCAGACGATATCCGAGTTCGAGATCAAACTCGCACAGTTCAACGACCTGCCCAACGATGTTGAACTGCTCAAGGATGTGCGTACTCAGTTTTCTTATTAATAGATAGTTAAAGAATAGAAAAAAATAGACTGCTTTACTGTTCATCAATAAGGAAAGCTGATCATTATAAGCTTTACGGCTTAAAGTGATAATAATGATGGATGTCACAAATGTTAGCTACCGAAAAGTTAATTACCTTTCAAAATTCTTAAAAAAACGTGCTTTTAAAGCTATTGCCGCTTGTGCCCTTTCTGCTTATGATTACCTTTATTCTAAAAAGGGCCGAATATATGATAAATGTTTAAGTAATCTGCAAAATTAAAGAACTATTAAGATTGTCGTTCGAAATGCTTATCATTCCAATTATCTGTAGGATACTTAAAGTTATTTATTAAAGCATTATTATTATCCAAAATCTTCTCTTCTTTACACGTATCTTCTCTTCTTAACTCTTTTCATCTACTATTTTATCGTTGGCCTGTCACTATAACACTTTTTTAAACCAAATCTTTCCCCCACCAGATGCACGAAGACCTGCTCCGCATGCAAGTGGCAGTGAGCAAGCAACAGATCCAAGTAGACCAGATGAATGACGACGCGGAGAACTGCCGCCGCCTGGTGGAGACCTCCAGGGCTGGTCTCCCGCACTCCTCGCTGCCGAGAGCCGGCAAGCATATTGACCTGGAACGACTGGATAAGGAGGTTTCTCAGCTGAATAATCGGTGGAACAATGTGTGCACTCAATTGGCTGAGAGGTGAGTAACGATACTTTTATTTTATAGATGTTTGACTAAAGTAGTGGGTTTTTATTGGATCTTGCTGCCCTTTTTGTATTTTTTTAGCGTGGTAAATTCATCAAATGAGTCCTCCCACCAGGGTAGGGCGGGAGGGACTGTTAGACAGTCTGACTTGTGACTGACTAAAATCTACGGTGTTCTTCAATAGCCCTTTACGTTCCAGGGTCACGGTAGTTCGTTAGTCCCGCGACCTTTGACAACACAGCCCTGCGTTAAAATCAACAATTAGACCATTTTATCTACAGCTTTAAAGATAATTAGTAATTTATAAAACAACATAAGACAATCTCTTACTACCTACCCCTTTCCACAGACTCCGCAGCTGCGAGGCAGCCTATCAACTCCTGCGCAACTACAATGCCGGCCTAGAGAAGGAAGCCGAATGGATCGACGATGCATTCAGCAAGTTACAGGCACAGCCTCCCGTCGAAGTCAGGCCTAAGGAACACTTTGAACCGACAAGGGTGAGAATTAAAACTCCAGGACATAGTTAAAATCATATATTGACTGTGTAAAATTGATATCGTAAAGGAATTGACCGTGCTGTTGGATTTTCGACCTTCAGTGGTTAACTGAATGTTGTAAATACAACAGCGTGATGTCTCTGAGATTTCAAAATAGCGCTGTCGATATTTTAGTCCTTTATTATTTTCAGAGATTAGGGGAAATTAGGGAATTTAGTAGGATAATTTTACTAAGATTTTGGCGTCAGACAGTCATATTAGCACTCATCAAGGGAATCGGAGTCAATAAGTTAATGGTCTTCGAATTTAAGTCCTATACCAATAATTTTAAGGGTTATTTTAACATACAACCACAAGGAAGAGAGTGACTAATCTGATCCTCATTGAATATATTACATGAATGCATGTAATTAATAACCAAAAATATATGATATAAGTTGGTTTTGGATTTTGGTCCTTCGAGCCGGATGAAGATTAATTTTAAGTCAGCATGTTATGATTATTTTGGTATATGAAGGAAGGGAAAGGACGACGATTTTAATCAATACTGTATATTTTTAAGGTGCACAGCCATGACTATTTAAGTTAAAATAACTTTTGCACAGTGCGAACTGTTCGAGACTAATGAAAAATTCCTAACTCCACCAGAAATATATCCATTTTTGCACCTAACTAATTTCTAATGTTACCGGGTGTTATGTGGTCCTTCACAGAATCTACTCACGAGCGTCGTAGAGAGGACGCCTCAGATTGAGAAGGTTAACGTTGATGGTGGCAGATACATACGAGAGGCGAAGGTAAATATTAGTGTACTTAAACCACCTTAAGCCAAAAAGACGCATTTGCGGAAAAGAAATCAAAGGAAAATGGGTCTTATTAACTAAGCTGTAAGGCTCATTTCACCTCAGTCTCTTTTCATCTCATGCGTCCTTTTTACTTTTGGCAGCATTGTGGCATTTTGTGGGACTTGATATTTTTTACTGTTGAATATGACTGACTCAACCATTGGTCCCTTAGCCTTGGTCATGTCCATATCATAACTTTGGTCATGTCTATGATATTTTAGAAATTAGGAAGCAGATTCATTGGTAGTTAAACTTTAATTGAGATCCTCAAATGTCCCCAAAATGCCATGAAATATAGACTGATAAAGTGTCATAAGAGACATGTGTATGCTATTGGATTGTTAATCTTCGACTAAATGCATAAAGTTGAAAATCCAATAGCATCGCAACGGTCTTTACAGTGTTTTCGAAATGTTAAAGATTTTTATATGATGAGAGGTTCTGAGTGAATTGAGTTCGGTCCAGCGTTTCGTTCCTGCTATTGTCTGCTTCGGTCTTTGTCTTTTGGGTCTTTCCAAGTCTCTTCGTATATCAGAGGTGATTTTGGCTCAAAATCGTCACGACGCACGTCGCTTACGCCCTTTAAACATAATGCTTGCGTTTTTATACTAAAACTATGCTTTGCTGTTTAACTTTTCAGGCCAACTTCATCATTGAAACTGATGGTTCTAAACCTCTTTGATTACCTGTCAGTTAGTTGTCAAAACTTGACAGAAATGATGACATGCTGTCAAATTTTGACACTGACAGATTACGAGCGTGGTTTGATTGGTGAATTTCGGCCTTAATCGATCTGAATCGATTGCTTTCCGACTAATCGTAATCATGTGAATGCGAGATGTTTGTGTGATCGACACTTAACTGTGAAAAGCAATTTATTACTGCTAAAGTTTTGCATTGTTGTGTGACTAAATTGTGGATTCTTGAATCCGCATTGTACGTGCTTTGTCAATGTCATTCGGCACTTTTCATTGAAGGATATTATAAACACAGACATAAAAAATAAGTTGATTGATTAATATTGCACCAATTTTCAAAAATAATGTTCCTTGTTAATTTTATTTTAAATTGTATTATAATTTAACTGAGTAAAATTTTTCAAATATAATAACAACCGTTATGAGTTTGTGGCAAGCATTTGAACGAACCTTCGACTATTATTTTTTCATAATATTATATCATAATACATATTTAAATAGACTCGCCATAAAAAAGTTTCCGTTTCGGCGGAATTCAAAAAAACTGAGACCATATTAGTACGCGAATTTGAAATTCTAATTATTTTTTTGTAAATAGCTTCTAAAATATCCACAAAAGAGTTCATTGTTCTACAAATGTGGCTTTGCATGCATTGTTTTGGTGTCTCAATGTTGCCAGACTGCAAATAAAAAAATCCTATAAAAACAGCACTATCTGTGGGTTTCCTGTTTCAATATACACAGTTCTTTTGCTTAAATGTGCACGAAATGGGTGCTAGTTTATAGTGGCCTCACGTTTGGTGTTGCACGCTTCAAAAATACCTGTGTACTGTACAGGCCAATCTTCTCCATCCAGCATGATTTCATTCCCGCTGTGAGCTGGACTAGTGTTGTCAGTGAAAAAAAATTTTGAAAGGATGCACGAATGTTTGAAGACCAGTATTTTTTTTAAAGAATGAATAAATAATTTATGTACTATGTTTTTTCTTTATGTTTTTGTAAGTTAACTGTAAGGAAAAACATTGTAACGGCTACTGGTCTTTTGAGTCGATGAACTTTGAAAGCGTGTATGACTGTGACCCTCATTTATTTTATAAGTCTCATCAAATCTTGTAATAGTGTGGAAGTTATTATGAAAGGTTACAAAATTATTCTAATTAAAGCTTCATTTTAGAAGGCAGATTGTTCTTTTTTTAAAACAAAAATGTTTAATTTGAAACCTGGTCTTTTGGCTAGAGAAAAACTATATAATACTGGTCAGATTGGAAGCTGAAGAGGTTTATTTGAAAAGAACAGTCTCCCTCCTAACTAACAGCCCCAATAACCTGCTTGACCCTAACCCTACATAGATATACTCATCGAGATGTCAACGATACGCCGAATGGCTCTGCGACGAGGTCCACCCATCACTGGACATGCGTCAGCTCCGCCGCCAGGCCGACGTGGAAATGGCAGAGCGCCATCGAGCTCGGGGCCGAAGTGATCCCGAACGAATCCCGACGGGATCCGAAGCAGTTGCGAGGGAACTGGATGACTTGAATGCGAATTACCAACGATTGATGGATATGTTATATGAGAGGCTGAGGAGGATCGCCGCCGCTAATCCCGGAGATATTGTTACTTTGGTAAGTGGATTTTTTTTGTTTTTTTCGCCTGGGGTCACTCTGTGAAGACCAAGTTTCCGTGAAAAAGGATTTTTTCTCAAAATTGTGTGGTTCTTGTATTCGTTTCGAATAATTTGGTGAATCTTATAAGTGTGGCCCCAAGCTTTACGATAAATTTTCTTTGTCTTTAGCAATTTTTAAATGTGTTTTCTTATAAGGAATTAGGATTTAAGAAATAAATAACATCATTGATTTATGAGATTCAAGCGATTCAAACATCTAAATTGTGAATCATAATATTATGGATTTGCATTTCTAATTTCATTTAGCGTGCAAAATGAATTAATTTTAAGAACCAGTTTTATCTTACAAATCCAATTCCACATATTCAATGTCATGCATTGGTATTGAGGAAGTATATAATTAATTGCAGTCTAGCAATCACAGATGAAAAATAAACCAATTGAACGTACCAAAGAGGTTTATTAGCGGAATTAATACAACCTCTGTGAATGGAATTAATGAATGAGAAACGTGCGTAAATGCGTTTTAAATTATAAGCGGTGCCACGAGGCCTTTGGGTCATATAATTTTGAACAGTTATAATAACCTCGAAGCTTTGTAAATAAAATCTAGATATACCTTGTTGCTATTGCTGTTCCACCAATTCGCACAAAGCTTTTCCAAATATCTTTTATACTGCGCACAGCAAAGAATGGAACTTTGTTTACGTTTATGTTTCCGAACGCAAACAACCCTAATCTCTTCAAAGTTAGAGTGAGCAGGCTTCTTCAATAAGCTCGCTCCATCGTCGACTTTGTCTGTGTCACCTCTGACTTGGACTACAGTTAAGAAAAAACCGAACATAATCATACACCGTATTCCGGACGATATACATAAACTTCGACCAGATGTTCAAACCACGGAAGTAAGCATTTTTCATTATGGACACATTAATAAATTCTTATTTTTTATTTTTTGTTAATTTTCATACAAACTAAATACCTAGACGTAAATAACCCGATATGCATGCCTCTTTATCCGAATTGGCAACGTCATTCATAACATTTGGCGGGCTGAAACAAATGAAATGCAAATAGTATTTGATAGATTTCAAATTAAGATACTTTCTCACTGCATAGCTCAATTAAATTTCATTAACTGGCCTGTTGGTCTAGTGGTTAGTGACCCTGGCTGCTATGCCGGAGGTCGTGGGTTCGATTCCCACCCAGGACAAATGTTGTGTGATGAGCACGATCATTTGTTCTGTGTCTGGGTGTAATTTATCTATAATATGTATGTATTTAGAAATATATAAGTATTTTTATCAGTTGTCTAGTACCCATAACACAAGCTCTGCTTAGCTTGGGACTAGATGGCGTTGTGTGATAGTTGTGGAATATTATATTATATTATTATTATTAAATGAAATTACAAATATCTTTGTAACGAAGCCTTTTTAAGTACTACTTCCTTTGCTGGATTTGATTTGTAAAAGCCATAGAAGTATTTGCTAAAGTTTATGGATAACGTGAAGAACACGGTGTATATAAAAAAAGATTTATCTCGACTACTGTTGGTAAATCTGCTTATTCTAGGACCCAATGATGTTTCTCTCGCAAAAATACTTAATTGTAAAAAATTCGAAAGAAATACTAGTATCCTAATGGCCTTCCGTTCTAATTTACTCAGACTTTTTAAATTACTCATAATTTCCGAGAACGTAGAAGGCTATTTGCTTACTGACATCATCAAAATACCTTTGCAAAAACCACATGTAGGTATGTCTAGAGCAAAACTCCGTTTTATTAAAATCATACAAAACTTGTTTGATACAAATGTCCTTCCAATGTGTTCCAAGCAATGTCACACGCTCAACCGACCTCATAAACAAACCTCTACACGTAAAAAAACCAAATTGCTTCACACTTGAAATATTGCTATAATCTGTGGTTTTTATTTTTATTACTATCTCGGTGTATTAATCTCGAAATATAATGTTGTTTTTGGCTAGACTATTTAAATCTTTGCTTTTTTATACTGAATAATTTTCCGGTCTTTTATTTTTTTACGAGAAGCAACTTTTCTTTAAATTAATATTGTCATTTGATGAATAAACGATGAGAATGTTTGTAAGAAAATGTCATTACTGGTCCTTCGAGTCATAATATTCTTCTTTTTGCTTCTAAAGTTTTAAATGTATCTGTACATACTATTAATAATATATTTATACTATTTATATTATTATATTACTACTACTATATACTATTAATAAACTAGTAATAATATTACAAAAAAATACATGTGGCACTCGGAGACTGCCGCGGTGAAGCTATTGCATAACATTTTATTTTATTTTAAAAGAATAAAATCGCCTACCGCGTATATTTAACGAGAATGTAATTTATTTAAAATGTTTGTGGTGCACTACTGTAATAAAGTACTTCTTTGTTGTAGGAGAATTTTATAAGTAGGTTTCATTGTGAAAACTCCTTTTGTAGCTGGCCGTTTAGAATAAGTAAATTTTTTTTATGACGGATATTTTTATGATTGCCGAAGTCTCCCGAACTCAAAACGATGTTAGACGATGCGTGGTGTCAGGTATTTTCCTTAGCTTTTTTGGTTTTCTTTTTATTCGGTCGCCGAGCCGCGCCGCGCTCAGAGCCCGCGATAAAAGCTATGCAATAGCTTAAAAAAAGGTAAGGCAACTTGTAAGTGTTGGATGTAAGGACCAGTAAGGACTCATCTTCGGAATCACCGTTCTGATTTTAAAATTATTTTTAAAATTATATAAACTAAGTCATACCTATATTTTAATACGATTCTGTAGGATAATACCCGATCACAAAACAGCGTGGAAATCAGTGAAGTAAAACTAGTCTTAAAAAGACTAAAAAACTAACATAGTTTTGCGCGACTCTTCGTTTTGGGTGCCTTTCCACTTATGCTACGCTATGTAGCTGTGCGAGTAAGATGTGCTATGAAGATGGTAGCTGCGCTACGAAGATGCGTAGCTGCGCTACGAAGATGCGTAGCTGCGCTACGAAGATGCGTAGCTGCGATACGAAGATGCGTAGCTGCGCTACGAAGATGTGAAGCTCGAGCTATGCGATGTATCGATAGTAGGGAAGACGACCCATAGCGCGCATCCATAGCACGCATCCTTCCATATAAAAAACACATCTTAGTTGAATCCGTTTGCAACAGTGCTGTGCTATGTAAACCAATGAATGAATATGATTGGTGGATGTCAAACGCATAGCGTATCTCTGGTGGAAAAGCAGCCTTAGGACCAGTCATAGGTAAATATGTTTATCTAATCCCCGTCTTCAGAAAATCTAGCTTCCTTTTCTCTCATTCCAAGAATAACACACAAACACATTAGCGTATTTATTTATTCTATCAGGCGCCGGCGCTTTCTATCATCCATACACATTGAGGACACAGTGCAGTCGTGTCACGTAGTTGGAAAACCTCACGCTCGTCGCACGAACGTTTACCTAATTCACTTATGCGTAGTGATGTCACCATTCGGTCATCATACGGACCTCGCTCAAGGCCGTTCACTATTTAAATGTTTGACGTTTACGATTTTTGAATTCGAATTGGAATAACGATTTTGTTGACAGTGTTTGATATGGAAATAATTTGAATTTAGAAGACGTTTCGCGTTTCTTTTTTTATTTTGATAAATAATTTGAATATTGTTAAAATAATATGAAATGGATAGTTACTTAAAATAAAGCTTTGAGACCGCAAAGAACACGACGAATTTGCTTATCTAAATACCTAGTGTAGGTTTTAGCAAAAAGGATGTTTATTTAAATAATTTAACGACGATGTGACTTGGATGGAGCCAAAGGTTAAAATAGGAAGGATAGGATCTAACGGATGGTGCTTAGTAGATTCTGCGAAGTTTTAACGAACACAACATATTTGATCTCTATTTTAGATTACCTATATTTATGTTAAAACGAGCTCTATTTCAATGACGCATCGTACTAAAATTCATAGACAACCTGACCTCAAAAAATTACCTTGACAAATAGACATTGAACAACATATTTTAACTTCCGCCAACACCCACATTACCAAATATTGCCAAAACAATTGCGTGTATCCCAGAATTTATCTTCAAATTGCATTTAATAATTAGAGAACCACCATTTATTGTCTACCTACGATTTGTTCTAATACGGACATCGCGTGGGTTAGGACTAGTCTTTATAAGGAGGTGGCTAGATTGCTCTTTAAACTTTATGATGATTTCATGGTCTATGGTTATCGGATTAAAGAACTGTTTTGACAGACTGTTTTTTTTTTTGTTGGCGTCTGTTTTTGAAGTTAGAATAATCTTGAAATTGTCTCGGCTCTTTTGTGGTGGCGCCACTGTTGATTCTGGCTTTCAGGAGTTGTAGTAATATGGGAATAGTGCACTGGGGTTGCCCAATAAAAAAAAAAAGTAACAACGCAAGTCGCCAGCGCTACTATTAAAGTACTTTCTTTTTGTTTTGGTAAAATCATCAAGTAAGTCTAATTGATATTAAACAATTTAAAACCTAGGTTTATTCGTGAAGTTTCTAAACTTAAATTAAGTACGATCAAATTGATTTTGTGAAAACTACAAACTTCTCTAGATTACTTCGGCTACCTCATTAACCTAAAGCTACTAAACCTAGACGGTATCGCTACTGAGGTCTCGAGTTCGATCCTCGGAACGGGCAGAGTGTAATTGGTGTTTTCAGTTAGAAAGTTCTTAGGTTTGAAGATTGGTGAAGATAAGGTTATTTACAAAGGTCAGCCGCTATCGGATAAGACATAGCTTCCGTTGTTGGAAAACTATGTTCTGTGGGAGGAAGAAAATAAGCCGCAGAGAGCGTTCAGGCATTTGACTAAATGTAAAAGCTAAATATTTGCTATTGGTCCTTACGCGGGACTGTCCGGGATGTGTTGTACGGATGTCCAACATTTCCCGGACGGTCTCGCGATCCTGGCAATATCCACACTGTTTGTGTATAATTTATGGAACCAGGTTTTTATTTTGTGATAAGTTAGCACCTACAAAGCATGCATATTTTTTGCGATTGGGAGTGGTGCTGATTATTTATTAACAAAGTTGCTCTTCCCTTTTATAAAACCTTGTATAGTGGTTAAGTTTTTTAACAATTAAACTCACGTAGTGTAAGCTGGATCCGTTTTAAGCCTTTTTATGGTTTAATAAAATCATGAAATGAATCCTTCGTACTAAGTGGAAAGGCAGGGACTGTCAGTCTCTCACTAACTAAAAGTCTACCTTGTTCCTTCGCTTGCCCATTGCGGTCCAGTGCCACGGTGTCCTTTTAAGACGGTTCCGTAATATTTGATAATAACTTCGATATTTTTTTTATTGATTTGAACTAAATATTTTCAAAGCGTGCGTTTGGAGCAGTGATGGCCCAGTGGTATCGGCCTCGACTTACGAGTTGTAGGTCGTGGGTTCGAACCCCGTCAGGCGCATTACTCTGTGTAATTTATTTCAACACCACTGCTCTCAAAACGGTGAAGGAAAACATCGTGAGGAAACCGGCATGTCTTAGAACCAAAAATTCGAAGACATGTGACATCTACCAATCCGCACTGGGCCCGCGTAGTAGATTACGGCCCACTCCCCTCTCACAGAGAGGAGGCCTGTGTCCCAGCAGTGGGAACATTTATAGGCTGATGATGATGATGATGATTTTCAAATTAGGTTCTTGTGTCGTCCGTCAAATAAACTTCCGATATTCCCGGCAAAATTGTCAGAGTCGAACACGAAGCTTGTTAACAAAGTTTGTTACAAAATAGTAAAAAAGAGCCGCCATTTGCAATAAAACTCGGTAGTTGTTCCACGGTTCGTTGAACCTGTTCTGCTGACAAAAAATCTAATGCATACACGTCTGCCGACTGGCTGTGACTGTTTCAATGAGGTCGAGGACCAATCTTGCTCAGGGTAGGTAATTATTGTAAATGTAACATAATTTGGTGCTAAAATATTTTTCGTATTTTACATTACAACACACAACAGAATACCTATTCATATCTGTAGGATCGCCAATATAGCTATAAATAGATTACTTAGACTTAGACTTTAAACCTTTGTGCACTTTTGTCTTTACCCTGAGCACGAGTTTTCACTCTTTTACTTTACAGCGTTTTTCCAGTATTTACAGCGTTTCTTGTATGAAAAAATGGAACAGCGCCTCTGGTGTGCGAAGTAGGAACTAATTTTTTCCTTGAAAATTGTCAATTTGAAGTTGTCAAAGTTCCAGTTTACTTTACGTCTCAAATACTGAAAACTCGTGCTCAGGGTATCTTTCAGAGAGAAGACATTTTTTTTTCTGAGGCGCGGGCCACGTAGACTTAAGACGAGGACGCGTCGGACGGGCGAAAATGTATGAGAGTCACGCCCGCGCCCTGTCTCTTCTGTGTGTTTTACATCGCGACGCTTCTATACGTTTTGTATGAAAGAGACGCCGAAGAGACATAAATGTCTCAGCCCCGTCTGCGTCTTACGTCTTTTCTATATGGCCCGCGCCTTAGACCCTTTTTAAAAGCTACAGCAAATTGCGGCAAATCCGGTCAAATTCAATAAAAAAACCTCTCGTGATGTAATGAATTCAAAGAAAAACAGCGCTTTTTTTCATATATTTTTTAGCTTGTTTACAAAGTTTATTCGTCAGACTTTGTCTAAGCTATGATGCAGCATTTTTTATTCACCGCTGCCATCTACACGAATTCTTTTTAGAATGATTCATTGCAGAATTGGCCAATTTGTTATAGAAACGACATGAAGAGACGATTTTGTAAAAAGTGTAGAAGGAAAAATGGTTGGGGTTTAATAAACTCCGGTATTCAATTGAATGCAAAATATAGAAATTACAAATTATGGTTAAGCAAGCACAAGCAGCGCAAGCGCCCTGCGCCGCCTAAACGAAACAGCAGGCCGATCACGTGTTCGTCTTTTCTTTTCTTTTTTTTTTTTTTTTTTTTTTTTTTTTTTTTTAGGGTGGCAAAATCATCAAATGAGCCCTCCCGCCCTGGGTGGGGCAGAAGGGACTGTCAGACTCTTACTGACTAAAATCCACCCGTGTTCCTTCGGATGCCCTTTACGTTCCGGGGCCACGGTATCCTGGATTAAGAAAAAATCCGCGACCCCGGCAGGCATTTGGCCCCATAAGGGGCCCCGTCGGTGACGCGTGAAACACGACACGCCACCGACCCGGGCTTGGTCCTTGGTCGGACGGCGAGCTTACCCATTACTCACCGTCCGCAAGCCCGCTCCGCTGCTGTGCCCTCTGCTAATCAGAGGGACACGCATTGGAGCTTCCACCCGACAGGCTATTCGCATACGGGCAAAGAAACCCCCTTAGGTACACAGTGCCTAAGGAAGAGTTTTTGCCCGCATCCCAGGGCGCACCGGCCCGAAAAACTGGTCTTCCCCCCGGACGTATCCGTGAGGGAACTCCAGTCCACGGACGCACGTGGAGGTTACCTGTCTAAGCACCCCATCACGTGTTCGTCTTACGAATTTTCGATCAGGTCACGTGTCCTGACGCGAGTTTAACATATTTTAGCCATTACAAAAAAAGCTAGAGAAGTTTTTACTTCAAAAACAATTATAGCCCTTTCTTTTTCTGCCACCGACCAAGCTCTTAACAACCAGTAGGTACCTATCTCAACATTCATTAGCAGAGATATCTTCTTGTGGATATCAATGCAATCAGACCAAGTTGACATTACAATACACTCCTGAGCAAGCTTCGCCGCGATAAGTGCTATTTATAAGTATTACTGTATTTATTAAGCCGAGATTCATGGATGCCTGTATAGGTACTGTATTCACTGTTTATGCCAATTTTTTTCCTTAAACTCTTTGGTAGTAGGTAAAACTAAGTTATAATTTGATTTTGGCCCGTATTATACCTATAATGAATACAAATATAATATATTTTATTATTGCAATTTGTTACAACAATAGATGTTTGCAATTGGAGACTCCTTTTAAGGCTTGTGATCCCATTATTCCATAGCAAATTACAAAACCAGCTAAAATGTGGGTAATTAACATCAGTATCAGTGCCTTTAAAACCTTATTGCTACTTCGGAAATGTCTAAGGTGTCTGAAGAGGTCGCGATACTGAAACGCAAAGAGCAATTTGAAGGAAACACGGTGGTTTTTAATCAGTAACACGCAAACCCAGTAAGGGAGGGGAGGGGTCATTTGATGATTTGTCATCTCAAAAAAGTCTAAAAATAATAGAGAAAATGAAACAGGTATATGAAATTTATATGTTCTTGTGTATCGATTATTCCCTATTCATATTATAAAGGTAGCGACAGTGTGTCACAGACTAAAGGTCCTAAACCCTTTCACATATACATATAAGGAATACTTACCACAGTCATTAGGAAGTTTGTAATGAGGTAGGCAAATAAGCTAGTTCTAATTACCTACCTATACCTAAATGTTTGTCTTATAACTTCGATTAGCTATTCGATGTCTAAAGCCGCGGATCGTCTTTGAAACGTCAAACAGTGAGTCTAAACAGATCAACAGCTCGCATCTTATCGCAGAATAATAGCGAAACATGAAAAGCACGTCTAATTATCAAATGACGTCATTATTGTTAGTCATAGAAATAATAAAAAAACGTAGTTCCGCTGAAACGCTGGCGTAAGCGCTGCAGCGATGAGAAATACGAAGAACTTTTTGTTGCAAATTATAATAATTTAAGATGAGTTAATCTGTCAATCAAGCTTTTAATATGCAAAAAAGACTATAAATGCGATATTTGTAAGGGGAAATCTGTCTGTACTTATGTTAATTTTTCATGCTTTAACGGCTATTTAAATGAATCTTAACAAGGTGGTAGATTTGGTGTTCCGGTGGGATAATTTCTAACAAGCTGAGTAGTAGTAGTTTAAAAAAAGTAAAATAGAATGTGAATTAAAACATAATAGAAAGATGGGCTTGAATCACGCTGGTTAAAATAATGAATGCAAGGAAAACAACATCAATCATATTTCCTTCTACTCGTCTTTAAATATTTTATCCGTGTATCAAAATGTGACTTGTCTTCAAAATAAATAAGTTTAGATAAACTTTTAATGTTATTTACTGTTACGAAATATCTAATTAATGCTCCACAATCTTTGATAAATTAGTCTTAATGTTTTCTTCCCAAGTTAACGAGGTCCGCCCACGGTTTTCTTAAGCGTGGTTTATGTAGACGAGACTTGGCGAGGCCGTATGGCGATGGCGTATAATCCTTGAAACCTAAAATGAACCTAATACCTATATGATGAATAGCGTATTTTTTTGACAGAAGTATCGACAAAATGATAGAATGAAGAAAAATATAAATGTTTCAAAAAAAAATTGTAAAAAATTGTTTCATTTTTCAGTCATTTACGGGACGTGCCATAACTGGACAAAAAAGTCGAATTTATAAAATAACATTAAATAAAATAAGTTTGCAGTACATCATTACTTCCCAGAATTTGATTCTATTTTTTCTCCAAAATCAGCGGGTTCGATTCCTGGCCAGGTTTATTGAATTTTCTAAAATCCAATTAATCAGCTTTACGTTTCGTTAAAATCGACCTCGAGACTCCTTTCAACGTTTTTCTATATTTCTCATAGTTTCGGATATAGCCTATCCATGCCTAGTTGAAAAATTCACCCAACTATATTCTTGGTGAAATAGAGATAAAATTGGTAATTTTACGCATGCTGGAAGCGCAATTCCCTTACCGACAAAAACGCCCTCGCCACGTCTCAGTTGTGTAAACTGCTCCTTACCGGGGCTCTTAGCGGTACCTAAATGATGTGTACCAGGTCCGTTATAAGCCTCTTATTGCCTGTAAACACCCACGTGGTTTACTGGTTCAATGCAACGGGTAGGTATAAATCAGCGGTGTTTTAAACAGGATCATAAAAGTTTGTGACCTGAAAATTGGTCCTCTGAGGCCTTATCACGTCGCGGGACTGTCTTGTCAAGTATCCATGACCCTAGAACGTGAGCTATTGAAGAAACACCGTGGATTTTAGTCAGCACGAGTCTGATGTCTTCTCGTCCCGCGGGAAGATTCGTTAGATGATTTTATCAAGATAAAAAAGGCATGGTTTGTATCACCTTTGACCTCCACTAAATCGTCAAGAGCAAACCGATTTCAAATAAAAAAAATGCATTAAAATCCGATGAGAGCAGTGGTGGCCCAGTGGTATCGGCCTCGACTTACGAGTTGTAGCTCGTGGGTTCGAACCCCGTCAGGCGCATTACTTTGTGTAATTTATTTCAACACCACTGCTCTCAAAACGGTGAACGAAAACATCGTGAGAAAACCGGCATGTCCTAGAACCAAAAATTCGAAGACAGGTGACATCTACCAATCCGCACTGGGCCCGCGTGGTAAATTACGGCCCACTCCCTCTCACAGAGAGGAGGCCCGTGTCCCAGCAGTGGGAACATTTATAGGCTGATGATGATGATTAAAATCCAGAATATACGAAGACAAAGAAACTAAGGTCCATGTTCCAAGAAATGTATGTTTTTTTGTAAAATTTCCTTAACAGCAACTCCGATCTTTACATTTTATCGTGGGTAAGCCCATATGTATACCACATAATGTAAACTATGAGAATTTAATATTATTATTTAACATTATCATAGTGTGTTCGCGTGAGGAATTCATAATTATTTCATCTAGATGACGTAATTTTATGCTCAGCGTGGTCGCAGTGTCAAGGTCTAAGCGTTTAATTATCATTTTGCGTTTAATGCATGTAGTTTTGTTAGTTATAATTTATAATTCATACGACAAAGTAGTTTACGCTCAATGATACTATAAATAAATTAAAAATACGCTAAGTTTCCTTGGATAGAGCTGTACTGGTAAAGTCATCAAATGAGTCCTCCCACCCCGGACAGGACGGGAGGGACTGTCAGACTCGTACTGTCTAAAATCCACGGTGTCCTCCAATAGCCCTTTACATTTCGGGGCCACGGTTACCTGGTAAGACAGTCACGCGACCCCGGCGCTACTGGATCTGATAAAACTAAAAATACGTTTTTAATTATTATTATTTTGTAATGGAAAAATGGTCATCAGTTTTGCTCTCATTATCATAATCATCATACTTCTCTTAATTTCTCTTTCTTCTCCTCGCCTCATACCAATTTATTTGTGGTCAGCGCTGCATCTGGTGTATTACTCATCATTCCAGCTGTCAAGTCATTTCTAGCCACATCTAAATAAGTAAATATTTATTTAGCCACATCTATTCTCAAATATTAAGACCAAAATACCTCGCGTAGCGCAAAAAGAATGGCTCAAAAGGCCTATACTCAAAAGTGGATGGAACAGAATTGCCATTAAAGTTAATGATAGTGGACCGATTTACATAATTATACAGAAAAGACCAAAAACAGGTCGTCATTTCCTGCCTATAAATAATTCAATTTAGTCCACAACAAACTTTATACCTACGCAAAATCAATATTTTTCGTCTCACAAATCGTGTTCTAGCTCTCCATAAACATTTATGACTTACAGTCTTACGAAACAAAGCCTCAACTCTTTGGTAGCGTATTGATTCTCTTTGGTTTTAATATTTTAAGCCAGGGTAGGGTTAGGTTAGACCGAGGTCGTCACAATAAAAGTCAAGGTCGTATTAGTTAGGCCGATAACGTGGAAACTAACTGCTTGGCTGACATATAACGATAAGAAAGTTAGGAGAATTGGCGATGGACATGACTTTGATGGCCTTGCTGGTTTTGGCAATGTTAAATGAAAATTGGAAAACTTTTAAAATAAGGATGACTTTTTTGGCCTTCCCGAGGAAAGGATACGTTTTTTGGGGGTAATTGGTCTAAACAACGGTGACTTGGGTCGTGCAGTCCTGCTTGAAATTGTTTACAACGCAACTTCAAGGTTTTCTCAAAGTGCATGAAAATGGATATTGCATCTAAGTGGGTTTAAGTTTTAACTTGAAGAATGTGATAGGATTAAGACTACAAACTCCTTGATCGGATGAAGCCTTAGCAAAAATACAGAACGATCCTATAGATGTGTCGCCAGTCGGAACGAATGCAACGAATACCTATTCGTGATAGCAATAATTTGATACGATGACTGTGCGTCCGTTTTTTAGTAGCGCGCGAGCGACGACCGGCGACCGACGCACGTTGTGCTCAACTTACCGAACGAATTTTGGAATACGATTTTTCAGTTTCGAATTTTAATTTCAAAGTGTAAATTCTTGTGTGCCTGTATTTGGACAGTGAAAGTTTGTGTTTAAAAAGTTTTTGTGTCAAAAATCTGTGTTCTTTATTTAAAAACTGGAAAATGTTTTTCCGATTTTATCTGTCGTTTCTACAACGCCGGTTTAGGCTTATCTGTATTATGTTTACAGATTATTAAGAATTTACTACTACGATTACAAGTCGGGATATTCGTACTAAGAATAGAAGTTAAGAAGTTAACTGGCGACCTTAACCGACATTTTATGATTAATGTAAACGAGAAAAAATATAATTGAAACCAGTTCGAAAGCATTGCGATATGCTAGGTCGTTGACAAATAAGTTTTGGAAAATAAATGAATAATTCAAATTGTAGCACTTGAATTATTGTATAAGTCGTACTGTATTTTTGTTTTGTTTACATGCTCAAGGTTGTCTGAAACGAGTACCTAGTTTTTGTTGTTTGGATATCATTATGAAAATGAGCGCGAAGCAAATACTATTTTTCTATTGTTAGTTGGCAAAGGCGGTTCGTAAAGCTATGGTTCGTGCGATAGGAGATGGAATACTGGCTGAATGATTCTTTTCCATAAAATATGTAAACAGCTGTGCTATGCAAACGATAAGTCGAATGTATTCGATATTCAAATTCGGTATCAGATAAAAAATCTAA
This sequence comes from Agrotis exclamationis, assembly GCA_950005045.1. Lineage (NCBI taxonomy): Eukaryota > Metazoa > Arthropoda > Insecta > Lepidoptera > Noctuidae > Agrotis > Agrotis exclamationis. Next base: position 14,955,143 of record OX465438.1, read on the forward strand.
CCTTTTTTTGTGGGACGGAACAGTAGTGTTATGTTGTTAAGGGCGCATAACCAGAAAGTTGACAACGTCGCAAATAGCTGTCAAATATTTACAAGTTTTAATTAATTTGGTAAATTTACTGTATGAAAATAAGAAATATGGCTCTGTAGTGCACTCAAAAATTGATTAGGGAATGCAATAATTAATATCGTAACACCGAATATATAGTTTTAGATGTAAAAAAGTATTTGGAGACTTTCCAAATGCTTTTTTTACACCTGAAACGGTAACAACATCAAATTCAGTGTTTTAATTGCATTTCTATATCAATGTTCTAGTACACTACAGTGAGATATTTCTTATTTCCATACAGTAACATTGCTAAATTAATTAAAACTTGTTAACATTTGACAACTATTTGCGACGTTGCCAACTTTCAGAATAAGCGCTCTTAAAATGTGAAAACCCAAAAATTGAAAAAAAATGAATGGTTTTCATTCATTTTATAATAATAATATTTACTTAACAGTGCATAGAATCCCATATAATATAATTCGCCAAAGATATCGCTATCTATCAGAAGTACCTAGTGTTAAAATTAAGATAATGCACTTAAATATAATCAGTATTTCTTAAAATTACGTCATTTTTGATTAGATATCTAAAACCCAGTATTAAAACACGAAAATGTTTCATAGCATACGAGTATGTATGCCAAAATGGTTCTTCAGAATTAACGGTTCGAAGGACCGTTTTATATCTATTTTTTTTTTAATAAGCTGTAGAAAAAGTAGAATAATAGCATTGGCAAATAAGAAATAAATTAACTAAAACAGTATAGACATCGCTTAAATAATTTGTAACCGTTCAACTTAATAGTTATGATTTTTTTAAAATTGGTCTGGACATGCTATGCCTTTGATATTGATACTTTTACTTTTTGTCTTATAAATTCTTTCAGTATTTATAGTTTCATGGCTAACTCGAATAATAGTATCTACAAAATAAATTATTATTAGAACATCTAACAGTAAAATATGGCCTGAGGGACTAGATAAAAATATTCAATTTACGATAACAATAAATAATAGAAAAAGTCAAAAAAGTAAAAGACAGACATAAGCTAAAGAAAACATGAAAGTCTAGAGTCCGCGCCACCACGAAAAGTCTTCTTAGCAATATCCTCGTTTTATCCTTTGAATACGGAACCCTAGAAATGAACAGTGTTAACAATCAAAGTCTTGACCTAACTTGTTACAACTATTTCATTCTCAATACCAAGGGAAGTCTTACTCATAAATAAGTCTATACCTTGACATTTATTTCAACATGCGTAAGACTCTAAACAAGGGTCTCTGTTGGTCTTGGCTGTGATTAATAGCTTCTGTTGATGTCATTGCTTTTCAATTGTAAGTGGTATAAAGTACTTACTGTTTTCAAGATTAACACACTTAGTTTTATGGTACGGGGCATCCCCTATAAATGAAAATGGACTGGGCTTTTCATTATTGAAATTTTCTTTCATCAATATAATGTTAGAATACCTTCTTTTTTAACTGCCAGTCTTACTGGTTTAATGTTATTTGCAATTCATTTCGTGTTACTTTGACATTGTCCTAACGTTAAGATGCTCTTAGACTTGGGCAATCTCTACTACGAACAGAGACAAACATAGAGCTAAGCATAGCTACGAACAATTTCACGATCTTCCTGACAATGGTTGTCAGACTTGACAGTTGGCTCGGCAAAAAGGTCGCTAGAATGCTCGTTAGATTGCTTGCTAACACGCTCTCGTTTGTTTTTCTCATTAGCAGTGAATCCTCAATTTTATCAGCACCTTACTACCAGTACTTTATTACATACTCTTGGAATTCTTCGACCTGACATTGACTATTATCTACCGTAGTTCTGCCTTTTCTGTTCAGTCATTCTTTTGATTCACCTATCTCCATTTGCGCATTTAATTGCACATTATTACCTCATTCGCCTTAATCGTCATTTATATTTAAAAACAAATTGCAATCGGTAAACCTTGTGCCTTTATGTAGGTATTTCAACAGTAATTTCATCATTACGTCATGCCATGTCCTTATTTATAACTTTATGTATGCCATTGTTGTTTTTCGATTTTCCTTCTGCCGAACGTCCTATGTAAATTACCGAGTTGTTTCCTTAATTATCTGTAAACAGAATGTATCAGAATCAAATGTAACTTTTATGATCAGAGTAAGGAAGTCAAAGTACGAGTACATTACAACATTTACAACAAGATCTATAAAAAATTGGTGATATTTAAGAATGAAATATAGACTATGTACAAACTCTTAGGGTGCTCCCACATTTATCGACGCGGAATCGGCTTAAGCCGGTCAAGAAAACCTTTATGTCAACGTAATAAGGGTGTTACTAATAATAAAAAATAAATAATAAAACTAAAATTATCCATTCGGCTCGGCTCGGACGACGCGATCCGATGCGAATGGCATTAGTAACACCCTTATTACGTTGACATAAAGGTTTTCTTGACCGGCTTAAGCCGATTCCGCGTCGATAAATGTGGGAGCACCGTTATAATAACATCATCGACAAAAACTGTACTAGTTACTCTATACTCAAATGTATGGAACAGACGAATATTTCACGATAACGAAATTGGTCCTAAAAAGAAAGTTGTTTAATTTCATGACTTACACCAAATTCTACAAAATGTGTGGACATCTACATTCATGTGTGTTGAGTTGAGATCCATTTGTGATTATTTCGACCATCAATGATGTTTAGAAATCGACTTAGTGACTTTAAAACTGTTGAGCTTAATGTCCTTCAAATCGATCCAGTTTGAAATGATCACAAACACAGAGCTTCGTAAATAACTTAATCTTCGGAAAGTTTTTCCCTAAAGGTAAATGGGCAAGTTGTATGGGGAAAAAACCCACGGCGGACACAAATGAAAATGTGAGAAGTGACTTCAAAACTGTTGAGCTTAATGTTCTTCAAATCGATCCGGTTTGAAATGATCACAAACACAGAGATTCGTAAATAACTTAATCTTCGGAAAGTTTTCCCTAAAGGTAAATGGGCAAGTTGTATGGGGAAAAAACCCACGGCGGACACAAATGAAAATGTGAGGAGTGACTTCAAAACTGTTGAGCTTAATGTCCTTCAAATCGATTCGGTTTGAAATGATCACAAACCAGAGCTTCGTAAATAACTTAATCTTCGGAAAGTTTTTCCTTAGCTCCTAATATACATATAGGTAAAGTCTTCTTTGAAACTAGTTTATATTGAAACATGTTTAAGGCAAAAAATCTATAAAGATACTTAGATAGCCAATGTTTATTTGTATGCCAAACGAGGCAGCCTCAGCGATCAAGAGGTGGGTCATTGAATTAATGAAGGTGACACAATAAGTACTGTAGGGGACTCAACACTAAGCGATGAATAAATCTCTATACCTCGTGCAGTAAAGGATAATAATTCTGAATATTAAACGAATAACAATGAAATAACAGCCAAGAACAATAAGTCATCTAAAGAATAAAATACAAATGAGGTCAGCTTAGAGCAAATGATTAATTACTAAAATTAACGATGTCGCAAACACAATAAACATTCTCGAGAAATCGTAAAGCATTTTGCTTAAACACAAAATTTCAAGTTCACCCATCCGGTTTTCGCATTACATCATTCTGGTACAAATACACATATAGGACATCCCTTTCCGTAAATACCGCGGAAGTCTTGACCCCATTTTAAAATTCCCCAAATATATTCCCGGTGTAATCTTTTGTTGCAATGACAATGCCTCTAGCTACTCCTCTACCCACCGTGTGAACCATTCATGATGCCATTTGGCAACCAACTCCAAACGTATTTGGTTCAGAACACGTGCCAAAACCACTATTTTTACACATACGACATTTGTCGCTCCAAAACTCAATAAAATGATATTTGCTCTTCGATAAATTGATAATTATTTTCTTATCTGTAAATACACCGGGTTGTTGAAATAGTATTCGAGCGACTATCGTCGTTTCTGCTTGTGAAATATGGATTATTTTTGCTTCGTATTCGTGAGTTACATTATTTGTTTATTTATTATGTATATGTGTGTAGTTGACATTCAGATATAGTCCAAGTTCGTGTTTGGTTGTATTTTGATGACGTTTCTAAGTTTTCTTAATAGATTTTACGCGTGCTTCTAATCCTTATTTAAGTTTTGCTGAAATGTTATCAGCGTTTTGTGATTGTGTATGTTTTTATTTATGATTGCACTTATCGTCAGTAGGTTAGTTACGTCTTATGATATGAATGATTCCAATGTTTATGTTTTATATTCTACATTTAAATTATCTTAGGTGTTTACTGAGACTATTAGATACATGCATAATAATCAAGATACGGGTAATACACCAACTCATTCACCGAGTTACAGACAATTATCTGATTCAAAGTCCAAAAGAATGGTTCAACTTTATTTCTTTAAACCGCAAGGTCAGTAATGTAATGACCAGCTTGGAAGGTAGATTACCTTCCATCATCGTCTTTCCATTGAACTGCAAATAACATGTAGAATCGTTATCGAACCGTTTCATAACCAAGGTTACGTTGGGCATTTCTAATGCTAGCCTACTGAAATCGTTTTTCTAGCACCGCTGCAAGGTTGTCGCGTGTGTATAATGTATTGTTTCCATTTTAACGGTCACCTGTGTGGCGATTGTTAGAATTTTTTCATTAGTAATCGAGTATCGACTAATAGTTTGTTGAAATCAATGCAGTTTTAGACTTTTGGAATAAAGTGTAATAAAACCAAGACACGGTTGAAAACCGTATAGTTAGCTTATGTCATTAATCTGCTGGCAAAAGCCTCTCCCTATGACCTCTAGCTCTTCCTATCCATGGCCAATGTGGTCGTAACAATCATTCATATTAAATCGAAATCAAACAGTGGCCATAAAGGGGTATTCTATGAAAATGTCTACTTCTGTTGTCCTACGTGCAAAAATATGTAAATTTTTCACTACAATCTTCATCCAGCTTTATAAAATTACTACAAAAATTTTCCACACCCACGCGAAATTCTGCCACATCAACTGTTATTGCGTAAAGTAACGAAACGGCAGAAGATTTATATTTATTGTTTGTTAAACCATTAAATTTATAGCTACTGTTTAAACTTATATAGGTCAATGAACTTATGAAGCGGACTACTGAAATTATATTACGTTCTGTACACGCAACGGCTGAACAAGAATTGGAATGAGTTAACACTGATCCAATGAAATGAGACTGTTCAAGTATTTAGTTTGTTTTCTTTTAATTAGCGTTGTTTTGAGTTAATAACTCGCGTTTCAAAACTATCGGTCATAATGCTGAAGTTTAATGATACGATCTGTAGGCATGTACTAGTATGAGTTACTAAAGGCAGTATTGAATCATCAACGTTACCTAGGTACTAAGGCAGGTACAAACACAGTGCCAAGTTTTATGTAGATACAATGAGAATAAACTCGTGTGACACCTTAATAGTGATAAATGAAAACAGATTAAAAAAAATCGACGATGCACTATGAAACCCAAAAATGTACCTAAATATAGGTACGACTTCTAATTTTAACAGTCAACTGTTATAAAATACAAACTGAAATATTGATATTGACAGTAGTATGCTCTAAAAGCCGTAACGTTAGGAATCGGCCACAAATTAATGTGACTTAACGTATTTGTCTCGAGCAAACGTTAGAAATCTATTCTCCATTCCAAATTCACACCTATTCCAAAGTGTTAAAAATTCAAATAGATATATCGCGGGCACGCCGCAATCGCGGCGGTAAGGCCCCTCTTTGAGGAGTGGCTGGATAGGAGTCACGGCGTCCTGACCTACCGCATGACGCAGGTCCTCACCGGACACGGAAGTTTCGGGAGGTACCTGTGTCTAAGGAGAAAGGAGGAAACGCCTGGGTGTCACCACTGCGAAGATCGCCCGGAGGACACAGTAGAGCATACGGTGCAAGACTGCCCAGCTTGGGCAGAGCACCGACGTGTCCTCACGGCGGCGATAGGCGGAGACCTCTCGCGCCCGGCATTGGTTGCGGCCATGCTGCGGGGGGAGACGGAGTGGGAAGCGGTCGCCTCCTTCTGCGAAGCAGTAATGCTCGCGAAGGAGGAGGCGGGCCGCGTGAGAGAGAGGACAATGTCCTCCCTCCGCCCCACCCGCGGTGGTGGACGCCCACGGCGACGGACGTCGCAAGACGATCTCCGGCCACCGTAGGCGCGGGCATGCGGGCGGCGAGTAAAGGGCAACTCGCAGCCCGACCACGGACCATGCCCGGGTCGACGGCGCGTTGTGTTCCACGCGCGCCTCAAAGAGCGTCAGCATGATGACGGGGCCCCCTCTCTAGAGGGCCAAAGCCTGCCGGGGTCGCGGGACTTATACCATTACCGTGACCCCGGAACATAAAGGGCTATTGAAGGACACCGTGGATTTTAGTCAGTACAAGTCTGACAGTCCCTCCCGCCCTGCCCGGGGTGGGAGGACTCGTTTGATGATTTTACCACGAACAAAAAAAAAAAAATAGATATATCGAACCGTGGTAGGCGTTTGATTGTGTTGCTAATCTTCTGACAAGGTAAACATCATTTTTTTTCGCTGGAAAACACTAATTATATTAGACGTGAGGCATTATGTGATTTATTGCTCGGAAATACTTCGAAAATGTTCGCACATTCTAATAGTTTTTGCAAATGAATTGAATGGAGTTTCGCAAGGTACTGTTTCAGGCCCTATGTTAATTTAATTGTTTCATAAGTGTATTTTTATTATGTCTTAAACAATTATGATTGTTCCAATAAAGGCAAAGTGAGGCAGTACCATTTATCTTGCTGCACGTAAATTCTGAATTTTTTCAAACAGTTTCCAACAAGATATATAAATAGCACAAAAGAAAATCACTATGTCCATCCCTATCTTTACAATGTTTACGTGTAAGAATCTCATAAACACCGCTTTCTCATTTACGCTCTGTTTACGAAGAAAATGTTTATTTTTATACTCATTTTATACTTCAATTGATTTCTGGACCAATACCGATTAACTTGGGAAAGTAAATATTGTTACGGAAACTTGAACATGAAATCTCATTAATATTAATGAAGGTAGAGTAGGAAGGAAGGACTTAATAGGGAGCTATCACTATGCAAGACAAGTAATTATTGTAATTCTTGATTTAACTCGTTAGTAATTACGATATTGTTGTGGCTTGAAGGCTTGATTATCACGATAAGTGATTAGTCGGTAATCATCAAATTTAACAATAATGATGACAAGGTGATTAATGTAACAGAAAATGTTGCCAATTTATCAGAAGATTCTGAAAAGATAGCTGTTTGTGTCACAAAAAGGTCAGTGATATAGTCACAGGGAGATATACATCAAAATTAAAGAAAATAAGACACGTATTATTATTGTTAGAGACATGGAAAAGAACACTTTACGGCATTACACGTCTGAATCCAAGAAATCTAAAAATATCGATGAACCAGTCTTCACATCACTTATGCAACCTGATCTTCCATTCACAATGATAAACTCTTAAAACGGTACAACACTCTCCATTCATTCAAAAGCAGAAAATATAAATAAACTTTAGTGTATCCCGATCGATATCCAACATATTTATAGAAATGTGAAATCCCAAAGTTCCTAGTATTAGAGCTATGAAGGCTTTCCGTGACTCTGAATCAATACTCAGTGTACTAGTTTAGACATTATTGGAAGTCATTAGTATAAGTAGTTTAGTTTAGACTGAATTGGAAAACAGTCAGATTAGTAGAATTGTCATTGGCTAACTCAATGCAGAAAGCTGAAGACGCTCCCAACACCGTTGACGTGTCAGAGTTTTGATCGATTTAATTAAAATCAGCTAATTCCAAATCAGCCTATTTTGAATAAATGACTACAATAAAAGGAATCGTTGACAGACAGAATGCAGTTTTATTCATCATAATGCAAAGACGCAAATTCAAATAAATTAGATTTTAAACAGGATGGTGATGGTCATTTTAGCTCTGGTACGCCCACTGTCGAACAAATCTCTGACCTCTGTAATAAATTGTTTATTGCTGTTCCTACTATCAAAATCATCAGTATTCTGGATAATGTTGGGAGTTAACCTTTCATCCCTTCTTCACGACCTCTACGGATAGATCCGTCATCTCAATTAACTAACTTGTTCTTTAAACTGACAAGATAACTAAAACTGTCATTAGAACTTAAAAGAGGATATTTACCATGTTTATTATCTTTCATTTAAATTCTAATGACAGTTTTATTGGCCATGTCAGTTTAGAAACTATAATCTCTTAGTATTACACTCTGAATCTAGGTTAACTGCAACACGATTCACAGTTTCCCTTAATCCTGACTGCCCACGTTTTATCCTCGATGTTTTGTTATGCACTACAACAGAAGTGTAGGTCCCAAAATAGACATAGCTCTTACTATAGATGCTTCCGCTCCTAGGTCGACGTTCTCTTGTTGTGTTCTATTGAACTTTATTGCTGCAATGCAATTCTTTTATTTCTTTTTTGCTTGTTCGAACTTTGAATATGTCAGGCGTTGTTGTCTATTTAACCTTTTTTTGTTAATAAGGTGTCAGTTGCTTGTCAAAATATTGGATTACTGTCTTCAACTATTAAGTCTGCCGGTTTGGATACAGATTTGTCGATGTTATTATTCCACAGACTATGTGTTACATCACTGTTAATTACACAGTGATCTTTATTTCTATTAGTTTAAGGTTGTGTTCAGGTTACTGCGATACTGGCTAGTCTGTCAAAATTATAGTGATCCTTATTCTTATTTCAATACAGTTGTCGTTTGATTTCTGCTGTTAAAATAACTGCAGAAGGACTGCAGTTTTAGTATTTTTTTATGTTATATTTGCTGTCATATCTAAAAACACTTTCAATTTTAACAAGTATTTTGGCAATGTTTCCACCTTTGATTACCTTTTGCAATATAACAGCCAAGTGGTACAGTATGACTAGTTTACATAATAAAAAGGCGCCATTTTCCAAATACAAATTCAACACTATCAAAAAAGTTTTCGGCGAAACGTGCTGTCTAGGAATAGAGATTTCTATTAACTGTGATTTCTACCAAGTGTGTTTCTGTTTTACGTTCCACGCTCATGTCAAACTTGGTAGCTATTATTTAATGATAGTTCTATGTTTTGCTGCCATGCAGGCAGCGATATCTTTTTCGAATTATAAATATGAATACTGTAGAGTATGTGCCATTACTTAACGGAGGTTTATTTACGGCACACCTTACTCATATAACTAAATATAGAAGTTACTAAAGTGGTATAATCGTGCCAGTAAATATTTACGCCTGTACCAATCTATGAGTTAAAAGTATAATATAAATAAGTTGAAAGATTTTTATATATAATCGATAAATTAATGATTTGTTGGTAGTAATCGGTTTTTTATTTCGATTTGTGAGATTTGATTGATGATCTCTTATTATTTTTTATGGATATGGATAGTTGCCAAATCTGGCTTATTTCTATTTATAAATATTTTACATGTAGGTATGTTTTTTTGGTCGTTATTCATCTTTGAATTTGGATAATGTAGAAGAATCACGTCATACCTGCAAGTAAAATCTGAAAGATTTAATGGGAACTTGTGACCGCGGCTTCTCCTGCATAAATGTCCAAATTAATCCCTTGTGGACGTAAAACCTTATTCAGATTATAACCTTTCTCTGAACCAAATTCCATCCAAACCCATTCATTAGTTTTTGTATAAAGAGTGTCAACATATCCCAAATGCGAAAATTCGTGACTTCCTCACAAATCTTCGCATTGATAATTGTTAGTAGCAAGATTAAGATCTTATCCTATAACCTGTAACATAAATATACTATTACATGTTTTGCTATATATAGTTATTATTATAAACATCTGTCGAGAATCTATATTACTCCGTTCAGGACTAAAACAGTCGTTCGCCGTATCGATTCTGCGCATATTCATAGTGCAATCGTTTCTCACCGGAACTTCCGTAACTTGAAACGTTGCGACACGCCCTTCTGCAATGAATTTCAGGAAGGGTAATACTTCAAAGGCTTCCTCTATGAAACGAACACATTTTGTTCTTGTAATGAATTAAAGGAAACTGAAACATTACATTAGATCTAACAAAATACGTAAAGGAAGAAATTAATATACGTTTCGGAGAAGCAACCTTATTGTAACAAGAATAATGGTCACTTCAATTTTGCCAGGTTCAGTAAAACCTACCCAATCACCAACCTTAGAGTTAAGAGAGTAAAGATCATTATGATTATAACAGCAGAACTTCAACAGAGCGCGTACTAAGCTGGTATCGCGTTTAGCCTCTGTGTCCACCGGCAAGCATATGCGTAACTTTCTGTGCAGCACATTTGTGCGCGAACATTCTCTCTGAACTGACTTTAGCAATGTGCGCGCACTTATAACGAGTCCATTACTCTCGTGTGCACGCACAAAAGTCCATCCATATGTGATCACAATTTCTTCGTCTTTGCTTGAGTGAGGCGACCAGTACCCTTAGCACGAGTTTTCAGTATTTGAGACGTAAAGTAAACTGGAACTTTGACAATTTCAAATTGACAATTTTCAAAGAAAAAAATAGTTTCTTCTTCGCACACCAGAGGCGCTGTTCCATTTTTTCATACAAGAAACGCTGTAAATACTGAAAAGACGCTGTAAAGTAAAAGAGTGAAAACTCGTGCTAAGGGTACAGAACGAACATTTGTGCCGCACAGTGCTGCACCCCGGTGGAATCGCATCTTTACACTGTTGTAGCAATGAAATATGTCATGAAATACAAACAATTCTTCAAAATTGACAGCTGTCTAGTTTTAGTAGCATACAAATTGTTTACAAGTCAATAACCTTTTGCATTGTTTATATGACAGACATTGACATGACAGACAGACTAAACTTGACATTTATGACTACAAACAGCTGTTTATACACACAATGAATTACGATCTACTTCATCATCATCATTGCTCAGACTTACTAGTTCTTCCAGAATCTCCCACATCGCTTTCAAAATTACAATGATCTTTATGTGTTTTGACAATAAGATCGTTATTAGGTTGCTAACACTGACAAGTCTAGATATTAATACGCAATAACGTATGAAAGATGAAAAGTAATGTCTGAAAGTTTGATAGTTGATTAAGCACTGGGAGTACCGAAACTAAAAGACGCATTCAAGTTCCACACGCAGCCAAATTCTTCTTTCCGAAAAAGCTTTACTGACAAGTCTATCAAATTATAGTGATCTTTATTGTCATGAAAATTAGGTTGCTATTGGAATATATGGTTCAATCTTCTGACTGTCTATGCGTAGTACCGGTAATATTATTTTAAATCAGAGTGGGTGAGAGCACTGTAATACAATCTTATTTTAAGGCTTTGTTATCGCCCCAATTCTGCCTACAAGGTATAACCTCTTTGGTGTACCGTAATGTGTGTCAATGCTCTTGTCCTGATCATTTGCCTCGCCAAGAGTTGTATCGCCTACGTTAAATAGACCATAGTGTTCATGTTTCTCTATAAAATCAATAGTATCAATACCTTTTCTTACTTAACTGTCTGACAAGATCTATAAAATTTTCTTTAAGATCTCTTTAAGATACTCCATCTCAGGAAATCGGAACGGGGCCGCGGGTCTGTCTAATATTGTACCACGACACTAGAATGCAAAGGGCAACCCAAGGAACGGGGTAGTTTTTAGTCAGTATGAGTCTAAAGGTGCAGGTTCGCGCGCGAGACCGCGACAGGAGACCGCGACACTTCTTAACATTATGTAATGACAAGAGTCGCGGTCTCACGCGCGAACCGGCATCTTAACAGTCCCTTTCGCCCATCCAAGTCTCAACGCCTTTCACAATTTTATCTATTTTCTGTCTCTTTCTAAAAAGCGGTGTTGCGTTGCTATGTTCAGACAGGTGTCGTTACGGAAATACGTTAGCTAGTAACTTACCAAATACTCAATATCTTATTCTGGTGTTTATCGAAAAAGTATTCTGTAATACAATGTATAAAAGTGTACTCCAAAATTATCTATGAAACTTAAATTCAGGTATTCCTCAGTATTTAATTTCTTTATTGAGTTCCAAAATGTACATAAGTGAATTCACATTGGTTGGCAGGTTGTAATACATACACAATTACTAGTTAAACTGACGTAAGAAAATTCAAATGACTATCACATAATCTGCAGTAAATTGTCTATTCCTAGAAAATACATCGGATCTCCATCATTTATACGATGTAACGCTAATCGGAAAGTGTAGGTATGCGTCATGCACTATTGAACAAGACTGTAGTAATACAACATACATAAAGAACCAGCTGATCGAACGAGCTCTGCTCAGGTGCAATTATAGAGAATTTTAATCCTTAATTTCCCAGAAATGCTTACCATCCGGCGAGATAGGTCAAACGCGAGCCAATCAGAAATAAATAGTAAAAAAAAAGGAAAACTGAGCAAAAGCTGTATTATCCCATATAATATAGTCGCGGGACTGTCTTATCTGGGAACCGTGACCCTGGAACGTAAAGGGCTATTGAAGGGTCACCGTGGTTTTTAGTCAGTATAAGTCTTATAGTCCCTCCCACACTGAGTCCTCCGAAAAATATTCAGTTCAATGGTATTGTAATACAACAGGATATCCATAAAAATGGCCACACCTTTCTACGAAACCTGTAGTGCATCGCTTATAGGTGTATTCTGCAAATGAAGGATGACATCTCCCTCACCCTCAATATCGAAACATGACCTACAAAATCGATGTATCATAATTATATGATTGCATTTGTTTTACAGGATTCAAATATTTTGCGCAGTATTTTTTTGTAAAAATATAACTTTTCAAAGTAAATAAGTTGTTAGGTAGGTACCTAAGGTAAATATCAGGAAATAACATCACATTGTTTCCAAAATACATGTCAAAATTATACGGACAACGCGCTTGCGCGAAAAGATGCGCGCGCATCGACCTAAAATTTTCTCCGTAGTATCGAATCGGCCAGTCACTTTTCCTAACCTCAAAACCGAACCCCAAACAGCTGTTTTGTAATTCCCCTTTAAACAAACACGCAATTAATGAAAATTACCGCACGAACAATCGCACGGGACGTCTAGACGCTTCGGATATCATTACGAAATTGTTTAAATTTAGAATCCGGCGATATTTTTTTTCGATTTACGGTTTTCTTGGCTTTCATTCAGTTTCCAGCTAGCCGGGATTGCGGATAGCTGTATTCTTTTTAAATTGGCTTACGATTATTGGATTAGAAAACTCTTTTGTTTATATTCTGTTTTTTATTTTTTTTAGCTATATTGTAGATTAATTTCGTTAGTCATGGTAATATTAGTTTATATGAACGTTAAGACATAATGTGCAGTGTATATTGTGAGACATGTATGTGATAAGTGAACCTTATAAATAAGACACTATAGTGTTGTTTTAATTGTGTTAAAATGGAGGAGGAGTACGAGTATGACTTCGCTTACGAGTGCCGGGTTGGTATTTTAATATTGGTCTTTTGTGCAAATATTTTTGCATTGATCATAATATGCAGACTATACATTAAAACACGTGACTGTGCATTTTTGATTGAAGACTCAAGTGATTTTATAAACCGTCTTGATACTCGAAAAAGTTTCAAAAACGTGACTCTTTGAAACCTTGATACTTTCAAACAAATAGATGATAAAAAGAGAGGAGGTTCTGAATTAGTCATTTATTAGACTTTTTTCGTTCAAAAATGTTCAATTTATTATCATTTAACACAAAACAAATCACCAATACGTTTGCGAAACGATAAAACCACTTAACAGTCAATTAATTTGTCAAACAGGTGAAAAAGTGGGTCGACATATTTTTTTAATACTGCTCCAACATTATTGGTATTTTCGACATAACGTCGACGAGTCGGACAAATAATACCAGTCCAGTCTATCAGGTCCTTATATGAGAAACGCGAAGTTTTGCAATACTTTACTTTCGTGATGTCGTGCGGTCAATAACCCCTGTCGATCCATCGAGGTATCGAAGCCCGTTTTTTGCTATAATATACCTTATTATCGGCTTTACAAAGTACTAACTGTTTAATGGAAGCATTTTAAATGCATTCATTTCCTTTAATGTGTTGCAATGTTTAATTTTCCAAAGATAACTTGAGTTTAAGAACCTACATCAATGCCACTTTTTCATTTTTTTCGGTTTCATTGAAAATTTGAAAACTTCCAACCCTTTTCACTGAGTCCATACAAATTGGTCCTTCGACCCGGATATGATTATTGTAGATTAAAATTACATTATAGCGGCCATACACCATACTGCCTATCGTACAATCGGCATGACGATCGATTTGATCAAATTGGCAGTTCGTCCATATACACCATACACCATACTGCCTATCGTACAATCGGCATGACGATCGATTTGATCAAACTTCAAATCAGCAGCAGTGATGCCAACTTACTTAGCAACTTTATAGCTAGATCTAGCTATTATTCGGTGACCGACAGCTACAATTTTATAAAACTTGTGGCTTAACTTTTTAGCTACTTTTTTACCGACTTGTTTTTTTACCGATTTATCCCACTAGTGGGAATCAGTTGGTAATACAAGTGAAGGTCGGAAAACATTTGCTTATCGTTAAGGAAATGTTTTCCGACCTTTAAGCGATTTTCGACTTTATTGACATTTATGCAAACACCGAATTTTAATGAAGGAGCAATGTTAGCTAACGAGAATGTGAGAAAAAACAAACTAAATTTTAAATGTCAATAAGGTCGAAAATCGCTTGAACCTGTTTTTTAACTTGCTTAACGATAGCAAGTTAAAAAAAGGTCAAGCGATTTTCGACCCTTCACTCCACTCCACTCCACTCCACTCCACTCCACTCCACTCCACTCCACTCCACTCCACTCCACTCCACTCCACTCCACTCCACTCCACTCCACTCCACTCCACTCCACTGCACTCCACTCCACTCCACTCCACTCCACTCCACTCCACTCCACTCCATTACAGTTCAGTCCATTCCATCCCATTCCATGGTAATACACACATTACCCTCCTTTGCGTCGCGCAGTCTGTAAAAAGTGTCGTTACAATTTTTTCCGCCTAGCCCCCTTTCGCAACGCGCCATAAGGAACTTCGTTCCAAAAAAATATACGTTTCGAATTGAGAACCTCCTCCTTTTTTTACGTCGGTTAAAAAGTAGCTACCGAATATTAGCTAGATCTAGCTATAAAGTTGCTAAGTTGGTATCACTGCTGCCGATTTCCGATTTGATCAAATCGATTTGATCAAATTGGCATGATCAAATCGGCATGATCAAATCGGCATGATCAAGCCAATTTGATGGATTCCACGCCCACACACGGTCAAATCTAACTGATCAAATCGGCAGCGTCATGCCGATTGTACGATAGGCAGTATGGTGTATGGCCGCTATATATTCTGTACACCGTTTTCACCGAGTTCTAGATTATCTGATATATTTTTTCAGTCTAAATTCGCTCCTTTGGATCTGAAGTGATTGATAACTTCATGATTGATATCATGAAACTCAAAATAAATAAGAATTAAACATTCCATTAAAGATTTTCTTTTTTATAACTGCCAAGATATAGATCGAGAAAAAACTATAGCCATCATCGGTTGTCAGAGGCAACGTTCAATTGGTTTATCTATCATCAATGATTGATATAGGTATTCAATCGTCAATTTGACGCAATAAAAAAGTAAATTTGCTAAAAATTCAAAAAAAAAAATTTTTTTATTAACGACTAAAATAAAATTTCATTGATAAACGACGATCAAAAGTACAAGTGTTAAATTATCATAACTGTCAAAACTATTGATTCGATTTAATCAACTTGTCAAATTGGATATAAGCCAGAAAGATTTGTTGAATAATAAGTTTAAATTACTTTTCATTTTGTACAAGTGGTGGCAATATTTTATACGTCATATTTTTATGTCTTTCAACAATATTGAATTTATGACCATCGGATCGAAGTCACAAAGGTCTTCTCTTCAATCACAAATTAAAATCAAAAAAACTTTTTGACAGTTGTGATAAGATAACGCTCATGCAGTTATTTGTTAGTTGTCAGGTAATCTGACGTTTCGCTTTTTTTTTAATTTCAGCGTCTCGTTGAGGCGATGGCGCCTCGGTCGGCGCGGTCCTTCCGCCAAGAATTCAATATGCAAGATTTGACCACAGAACATACCTACACGACGCACTATACCACAGAAAAGTAAGTAATTTGTATTAAAATTCAGCCGTTCAGAGAATGCGTTCCTGACACCTATCAGTTAGTCGTAGTTACCAAGTTATTTGACACTCAGTTTGGCACAAAATTATAACATTCATTGATTATTGATATAATAATGTTGTTTTAATGCTCATCAATTGTTAAAACGGTAAACAACTAGCAAAAATATTTTTATCGTAACTGCAAAGTTACGTCGTCAGTTCAATCGCGACGTGTCAGGAACGCATTCTCTGAACGGCCGAACTTTAAATAATAAAAATATTATGTTTTACAGTTGACAACTAACAGTAGATAGGAGATTGTGTTTTATTGCCAGTAGAATTAAGAAACTAATTGGCAGATAGCTGTCATTCAAGCTACTAAAAATGTCAGCAGTGTCAAACTAGTTTAAACCGTACGGAATAATACTTTTATTAATACCTACTTGCTATTAGATCCGTTTTCATGTCACCGTAGAAGTTAATTAGCTAGTTATGAATATCATAAAAATAACGGAGTAGTAATTAGTAATAATAAAAACTAATCAAGCTTTCCTCCTAAAACCAGATACGTCAGAACATCACAATCAACAGAGCTAGACGGTCAACCAGTTGTAAAATCAATGACCAATGGCAAACTTAATTCACCCAATTATACAACGAAAACAATCATCACAGAAGATGACAGACCTGACGTAAGAAAACTTAAAAGAGTTCACAGAATGTATGAAGGACCCAACATTATTGAATCTAAAGGTATATTGCATCCCGAGACAAAAGAAATACTCACTGTTGGTCAAGCAATCAGCATGAGAATATTAGACGTCAGAACGGGAAGATTGTTATCTACCCCTGACACAAGACAGACGATGACCATCGAACAAGCAGCAAAAGAAGGTCTCATTGACCCTAAACTCGCTGCAAGATTAACAGGACCGTGCGGCATGACCGAAGACGGAAACGAAGTCACATTATTAGAAGCTATCCAGAGAGAATTATACGATGCCGAACAAGGACACTCAGATCCAGCAGAAAAGAGAATCAAGGTAACTGTCGAAGGCGAGAATTCGACACAAGGAATGAGTATCTCGGATGCACTAAATCGCGGACAAGTTGATCTACAAAGGGGTCTGTACAGACTACCTAACGGAACATACATAAGCATAGCCGAAGCCTACCAAAGAGGCTACCTCATTTATAACGAGATTATCAAAATAAAATCAAGCGCGTTGTGTCTGTCTGACGCGATTAGTCAAGAATTGGTTGATAACAGCGGTTGGATTTTGGATAGGAACTCGGGGGATAGGTACCAGATTGACGTTGCCATTCAAAACGAACTCATCAATCCCAACATTAGGGAAGTAGTTGATCCTAAAAACGACACGAAAATTACTCTTGCTGAAGCGATAGAGAAAAATATCATTAATACTAAACATTCGAAATACATTCACAATATAACTAAAGAGAAACTAAGTTTTAAAGAGGCAGCGATCAAACGTTATATTTGCAAACCCATGACACTTAAAGACGTCTGTGACAACAATCTAATGACAAATGATGGTAAGATTCTGTCTCCAGCGAACCGAGCTCCTCTGAACATGTTGGAAGCTATTTCTGCTGGTGTTCTTGATAGTGATCAGGTCAAATGCATTACCAACACAACTACTGGAGGTCTTCTCACATTATCTGAAGCTTTAGGCGCAAAGATAATTTTACATGACAATAAATTCCGCGATAACCTAACAGGTGAACTATGTACCATTCCTGAGGCGGTAGACCGTGGATTAATTACTTCTGTTTCTCAAAGATCTATTTTTGATATTGACGGATTTAAAGATCCAAAAACAGGAGAATTTGTCTCCTTCAACGTTGCTCTCAGTAAGGGCAACCTAAAATACGTAAACGGTGAGACTTTCCTTAAGTCAGAAAGCGGAGACTGGGTGTTCCTAGAAGACTGCACTAAAGTGTCTTTAGTTAGGGCTGAGGTATTAGAAATGTTTAATCGTAAGATAGGAGTGTATGATAATGGTAAGGAATTGTCAGTTTTAGACGCAGTATTCAAAAATATTCTTGATCCCAAAACAGGGCATTTGTTAGATTCTACAACCAAAAAGCCTATTCCATTTAACAAGGCTGTAGAAATTAATATGATTACACCCGAAGGTGCGGCTTTACTAAATTCGCTTTTGAATATAACGCTAACATTACAGACTGTTACCAAAACGGTTAAACGGTATGTAACAGTAACTAATGCTAGTGCAACACAAAGATCTGAAACAATAATTACATTTGCGGAGGCAATAAGACGCGGTCTTATCGATGAACATACACAAACATTCACTGACCCGACTACTGGAACAGTGTTCCCCATACAACAAGCATTAGACGAAGGCTTATTAGGCGTAGAAAAGAATGAACCACGCGTCGTTCACATATCTGATCGCGTGGCCCGAAAGGATTTAGTACCAGGACAAGTTGTTGAACTTAAAATCACGAAAAAATCATACATCAAAGATGTACCAAGTCCCGAAGGAAAAGTCCAAATGGATAGCAGTAGGCCTGAAACTCTTAAAAGCCCAGATTTTACCATTCGTGAAACTACGCAACCTCGCGAAGGGTTAGTACAAGAAATAAGAACTGTTACTTCAAAATCAGTCGTAACTGAACCCTCAGTAACTTCAATGACCATTAAAAAGAATACTATTGAATTGCCACGTGGCGGCTGGACGCTCAAAGAAGCGATACAACAAAATCTTTTTGACTCAGCTACTGGCATGTTTGTAATCCCTGGTACAGACAGAGTTTTAGATCTAGAGGAGGCTATAAAACTTAACATTATAAATGGAGACTCTGCAAACGTCGTAGATCCCAAATCCAAGAAAGAAGTTCCTCTGGACCGAGCTTTAGAGGCACGTATAATCGATAGTACGGGCCATTACAGACACACTACGGAAATAATCACAATGAAAGAGGCAATCGAACGTAGATATATTGTTTTCATCACATTAACGTCAACAACACATTCACAGAAAGTTATAACCATTACATCAGTGGCAGGTATGCCTGACAAAATGGAAATATCCGAAATGTACGATGCTCCTTCCCACGAAATTCCCTCGGAAGATCAGTCAGCGTTGGAACCAGTTCAGGTCACTCCCGGAGTGATCTTTGATCCATCGACAGCTTTAGTTATTTCTACCTCGACCGGTGTTTCTGAGAACGTTTTAGAAGCAGTAGAACGCGGGTTGTTACCTGCAAACAGTGTCAAAGTTATTGAACCTCAAACTGGTAGGGCTATATCGTTGAAGCAGGCGGTACAATACGGTATTATTGATACACGTACAGGAGAATATACGGATAAGACAGGAAAGAAAATAACCCTAGTAGATGCGGCGAAAATAGGCCTGGTTGCTGTAGTAGGAGCGCCATTAGTCGCAGCGTCCAAAATCATACAAGTTGTGAGGAGTACTATGGTTGTAGACCCACAGACGGGTGAAAATATACCAATGGAAGTAGCTTATGAAAGAGGTTTAGTAGATCCAGTAACCTACAGAAAATACGAGGAATCTCTAAGGGATAGGACTCCAGAAATGGAAGTTACTCAAGAAATTAAGACTTCAAGTACAAGTAGCGTGACTTATTCACAAGTTACCACAACAAAAACAATTCCAACGGAAACTACCGTAACGGTTGTGGTTGACCCTAAAACTGGCGAAAAACTGCCCATAGAAGTAGCATATGAAAGAGGTCTTATTGACCCGATATCTTTCAAAAAGTATGAACTGTCAATAAAGGAAAAATCTCCTGAATATACTCAGCGAATCATTAGTTCACCAAGCTCAAGTGGCGTTACTTTCACTCAAGTTTCAAGTGTAACTACCCCAGACAAAATGGTAACTATGGTAGTCGATCCTAAAACAGGCGAAAAACTGCCTATTGAAGTTGCGTATGAAAGAGGCATAGTAGATCCTATTACTTACAAAATATACCAAGATACTCTAACTATTAAACAACCAGACACAATGCAACCTGGAACTGCTAAAACAGTCCCAGGGACTAGCACCGTTACAATTTCACAGGTATCTAAGCCTGTGTCAGTAGGTGCGGCAGTGTCTGAAGGTTTCATTACTGTAGAATCAATACAAAATAGCCTTTCAGCTGACAATAGGAGAGTTTTAGAAACTACTATCACAGAGAGAACAAAAACAAAACCGACCGATGTAGTCCAAATTACTAAGACTTCACCCGGTAGTAAACCCAGGTATAAGGTCAATATAGGTAGGGAGCAAACTCCCGAAGGACAAGTTCTTGAAGCAAAACCTGTAGTTTTACAAAAACTTAGAAAACACGTCGTCACTCCTCTTGAGGCTGTCGAACAAGGCTTGATAGACAAAGAAACAGCAAGCATTTTAGAAGCCGTCAAAGTTTACAAAGATGAGAATGGTTTACCAATTAATCTTGAAATAGCAATTGAGAAGGGTTTAGTTGATGAAAATAAGGGCCATATTGTTGATCCAGTACGAGGTGATGTTCTTACCATAAAAGAAGCTATAAAAAGAGGTATACTAGATGTTGAAGGTCAGGATGAAGTATTGATCCCATTGGCTAAGAGTCTATCTATTCCAGAAGTTTTAGAACAAGGGCTCTTGGACCCATTCACTGGAAAAATAGTTCACCCTGAAACTGGAAGTCTCTTGACATTAAGAGAAGCAATCATTTGCGATATTGTTGATCCTTTATCTAGTATTACCATCGCACCTGGTAAGAAAATCAACTTGGCTGAAGCTATTGAAAGAAACATTATCGATAATGACAAAAATGTAGTTAAAACTACTGACGGACCTCTTGATTTCATTTCAGCGGTTAACGCTCAGGTGTTCCCTGAATCTGATATCAAGCCCGTCGTTGATATTCCACCAGCAGCCATGACACTTAACATTGCTATTCAAAAGAATCTGATAAACCCGCACACCGGAGAAATGAAACATCCTCTAACTGGTGAAATGACACCCGTGGGACATGCTATTCAAAAGGATTTGATTATGGCTATTCCTTACCCTCAAACATCAGAAACTGTGTCACTCGAAGAAGCTTTAGACAAAGGAACTGTAAACTTGAAATACGCAACGTTTACTGATCCCAAGACCAAGGAAGTCATTCCTTTAGACACGGCGTTAGAGCAAGGTCTGGTGGCTATCAAACCTATGACAGATATGCATGCAACCGGTGTAGTTACGAAAATTACTGAAACGTTCACATCGCAGCATACTGTTACAACTAAGATGATTGAACTTCTTGCTGACTACGTACTCGTGAGCTCAAATGAGGTGCAAAATACAAAGACGGGTGAAATAATTTCTATCGACGAAGCTCGTCGCCAAGGTATCGTCAGAGATGAACAAACCAGCAAGGAACAGTTTATGACCAACGATACGAACATCACCTTTGAAGATGCGCTGAACCTCGGTTACATTAATATTGAGACAGGCACATTTACGCATCCTAAAACGGGTGAGACTGTTACTATTTCTGAGGCTGTTACTAGCGGGTTATTAAATACAGAAGTTCCAGCAGAATCTGCTAAATCAAGTCCCAAAAAGCAGGTTTTAGAAATGTTAGACCTTAATGAGGCATTCGAACTTCTATTTGATGAAAAAACTCAAAAGTTCAGAGATCCTAAATCACCTAATAAAGTTCTTACATTTAAGGAAACTCTTGACAAGAAGATTATTAATCCTGACTCAGTTATTTACAACGTTGAAGCTGGGAAACCAGTCACTCTTAGAGAAGCATTAAATTCTGGATTAATTGATAAGAAGACTGGAAAATTAAAAGAGCCAAAGACGGGCAAGTCGGTTGATATTAAAAATGCTGCCAAGATGGGCTTAATAGCTGTGGTTGCTGCCCCAGTATTAGCCGGAATGGCAGTTGTGCAAGGTGCTAAGGCAGTAACGAGCAAAATTATGCAGCCTAAACAGGATACCGCCGTAGAATCACCTAGCCGTATTGCCACCTCTGAAAAAACAACTAAGTATGAACCGGTTCCACAAGACAAAGATAAGACACCTTTCGGTAAGGACAAAAAACCAGTACCAACCGAAATAAGTGTTCCTAAACCTAGCAAACAAGATGAGAAACCTCAAAAATCATCCCCCCAATCCCCATGGGACAAAGAACAGTCGCCTGTAAGTAAGGACACTATTGAAAAGAAACCCACAGTCCATGGTAAGGAGCCGTCGCCTAAGCTTCCTGTAAAATACGAATTACAAGAAGAAGCTTCGAAGCATGACACAACCGAAGCCACCACAACTGAAATAACTATAGAAAAGAAAACTGTAACTGTCTTTGGGAAAGACACGACACCCGAAGATGTACCTTCTAAGACACAAAAAGACGTACAAAAGGCTAAACCGAGTGAAGATGTCAGTAAAACAAAACCTGATCCAAAGGTCAGTAAAACAGTAATAAGTGAAAAGACTACTGCCGTGACAGAGTCACCCAAAAAACCGACTGACTCGGCTCTCAAAGACCTGGATAGTCAAATTAAACCTGTTATGGATAAAACAAGCCCTATCGGGGATATAGAACATGTCGTTTTTGAAGAAAAACCGGTTGTCCAGAAATTCGTTGAAACTACTGCCGATGGTGAGCAAATTATAACTGTGACTACCGTAACGAAAACCGTGATTGATTCTGCAGAGGAAAGTTCGCCGAAAGAACCTCGTGATAATTTCCCTAAGGATCAAACAAAGCCGGACTTAAAAGAAAAAGAGAAGACACCAACTGGGGAAAGCAACACCGTTGTCACAAAAAAGACGACTGTAGTTACTAGTGAAGGCCCTGAACCCCATAAAGTTAAACCCGGCGATGATCCGGAAAAGCAAAGTCCTGTCTATGATAATTTCACTAAATTCGACGATGGACCAACCATTCAAGAAATTCATGAAATTACTCCAGATGGAAAAGAGATCACTACAGTAATTAAAACAACTGTTTCTCAATCCGAACCTTCTTCTACATCTGAATACTTTACTGAGCATAGTAGCACAGTTATAACTTCATCATCGTCTACTTTAACTACAGTGCAAATATCTGAAAGTCAGTCAACTTCATACCAAGTGGTTACCGAAGAAACCAGTGGACCTGTAGACTCCACTGAGACAGTTACACAAGAATATCAAGTGACTGAAGCCCCAGATGAAACGGATGACGTTCAAGCACAAAAAGAATACCAAGACGTGTCTCCAAACAGCGAGAATGCTGTAAAACCCATCAAAGATACCGAGCTACCCAAAAGTTTATTGAAAGATGATGCAGATGAAGTTGTCAAACCAAAGTCGAGACTTGACAAAAAAGAGGTTAATGAAGTTCCAAAAGTTACCGTAGAATTTACTCAAGTTGAAGTACTTCAACCTAAGAAACCCTTAGAAGTATCCTCTGGAGTTATATACGATCCCAACACTTCAGTTGTTATTTCAACTGGTGATGGCCATGTTGAAAATATATTGGAAGCTGTCAATAGAGGTGTTATACAAGCGAGAAACGTTCGAGTTACTGATCCAGAAACGGCCAAACAAATATCTTTAAATGAAGCAATCAACAAGGGAATTGTTGATGGTACCACTGGCCAGGTCAAACATAAATCAGGTAAGATAATGAGTATAGCAGAAGCTGCAAAGATAGGCGTGGTCTCTATGATTGGTGCGCCTATTATGGCAGCAGCTAAAGTAGTAGAAGTTATAAAGACTGCTTTCATTGTGGACCCTAATACAGGTGAGAAGCTTCCAATAGAAGAAGCATTCGAGAAAGGTCTTATCGACGTTGATACTTATAAGAAGTATGAGAAATTGAATAAGACTCAGAACTTTGGACAAAATCCAAGTAAAACAGTTGAAATCACTGCAGGTGAACCATACTCAGAAAAAGTGGAAGATAAAGTAGTTGAACAAAACGTTACTACGCATCCAGATAAAGCAGTCGACTCTACACAAAAAACTGAGTCAACCAAACCTTCTGAAATTGCAAACGTTGAACAGCAATTGATTAAATCAGGCAAAATAACTCCAACGACTGTTCACGATGGAAAGTCTGTTTCTGCTATGCTTATTGATGCTGAAAAACAGCCTTTGAGAGTGATTGACGAGATCACTGAACAAAATGTGACTAAAGAAAAGACCGCACCCGCTAAACCTCTTTACGAAAACATTCAATTGATTGACGCGATTGCGCAAGGTAAAATCGAGCCCAAGGTTTGTAGGATAATTGTAAATGGCGTCGAGTCTCCGCTGACAGTGCAAGACTCCTTGGAACAGGAACAAATAAGTAGATTCGCCCCCGTTGACGTACTATCTAAAAACTGCGTTGTAGTTAGAGAAGTCAAACCTAATTATACCGTTGCTATTTCTCAAAGAATAACTCCAGAAGAGTTGTCCGAAATGGGTGTATATGACATCGAAAAACAGATATTCTTAAACCCAGAAACTGGTGCTAAAATCTCATTCGAAGAACTCGTGTACGGCTTACAGATCTTCGATCCAGAATCCATACTAGTGAAAGACTTGGGCTCAATATCAGACGATTACATTTCCTTTGATGAAGCGATTGCTAGGCCAATAATTGACAAAACAACAGGCCACATGGTTAATCCTAGGACTGGTAAACGCGTACCTTTCTTAGAATGTGTACAGTTAGGATGGATAGTTGAAAAACCCGAAGATGTCTCTATTTCCGAACAAGTCACTATCGAATCAGCGTTAGAACAAGGCTTGTACAATCCGAAGACCGGTGAAATAAAAGACGTAAACACCGGAGCTTTAGTGCCAATAGGTCAAGCCATCGAAAAGGGACTGGTTGATCAGGAATCACTACTAATCAAAGTTCCTCGCACTAATGAAGTTATCACACTCTCAGACGCGATTGAGCGTAATATTATTGAAATTCACGAGGGTGTCATAACCATAGTAGAAACACATGAAATTATTCAAACATCTGTAGCTATCCAACGTGGAATAATCACGATCATTCGCAGACCTGTTTCCATTGCGGCGGTCATTGATAATGATATGTATGAACCAAAATCGGGCAAAATTAAGGACAAAGTAACGGAACAATTAGTTACCGTAGGAGATGCAGTTGATAGGAATATCGTACATCCAACTATCTCTGAAATCAAAGACACTGCGACAGAGAAGTTCATCCCTCTTTCTGAAGCTCTTGACACTAAACTGATTGATCCAGAAACTGGTAAAATTAGGGACAAAAAGACTGGTAAAGACATTCCATTAGACGATGCATTAAAGAAGGGACTGGTCGCAACAAAAGACGTTACATTCTCTCTATTTGATATTATAGAATTAGGATACTACTCTCCTGAATCCGGACAAGTGTTGAACCCTAAAACAGGACAATTAATTACGTTGAAAGAAGCTATCAAAGATAAACTTGTAGATCCTTCTGATATCATGATCAAGGATGACAAATCCGAAGCAGTCGTACCTTTCGATAAAGCAGTCAAGACAGGATTAATAGATTTAGAAAAAGGCGTTATTACTTCTCCTCTTTGTAATCTAAAAGACGCGTGTGATAAAGGATATCTACTTAGTGATAAGAAACCTTGGACTTTACAAGAAGGTCTGGTGCAAGGATTCTACGACCCAGAAACTGGTCTTCTTACTATAAATGACGTGACTATGACCCTTCAGGATGCAATTGAAATTGGTAACATTAACCCTGAAGCTCTAACTGTTAGGAACTCTGTTACTGGAGAAATAATTTCGTTAGCGGATGCCATCAAAGTCGGTATTATTGACTCGAAGGAAGGCAAGGTTAGAGATCCAATTTTCGGCGATAAGATATCACTTACCGACGCCTCAGAGCGTGGGTTAATTGTACCAGCTAAACGTAAACTCAGCTTACCTGAAGCCGTGTTCAAAGGCTTCTACGATCCTAAAACTGGCAAGTTCTCAAACCCTCAGAGCAAAGAAAAGATACCTACTGATAGGGCTATCAAGAAACGTTTGATTGATCCACAATCTACATTAGTACACGCCGCTGGTAAAGTAATACCGTTCGAATTTGCTGTAGAAAGGGGAATCATTGATAGTAGGACAGGTACGGTAAGGCTAGGTGACGAGAACATTGACTTCCGTGAAGCTTTCGAAAGAGGAATTCTCGTTGAGGTACGCAAACCATTGTCTCTCATTGAAGCCTTCGAAAAAGGAGTTTACAATGAAATAACAGGACTTTTCATGGACCCACAGAGTGGTAAGAAATACACTCTGGTTGAGGCTATTAGAATGAGCTTAATCGATGCTCACTCCGTTCATATCTTGGACAACAGGCTAGGCAAATGGGACAAGATTACTTTACCAGAATCATTAGAAACCGGGGTCATTGATGTGCAGACTGGTAGGATTAGGAACATTAACAGTGACAACGAAGAGATCAGTCTCCGTAAGGCTTTCGAAATAGGTTTATTAGTGGATAGTAAGGCGCCTATCAGTATTCAACGTGCGTTACACCAAGGACTTTACGATGACAGCACTGGTAAAATTATTGACCCAGCTACAAACCGCAAGATCACCTTGCATGAGGCCCTCAGAAGGTCCATCATTAGCCCAAAATATCTTTGCTATTTCGACAAGAAATCCGAGAAACCTTTGTCTTTGGGCGATTGTTGTCGCAGTGAGATTATTGATAGAAGAAGCGGTAAATTCCACGAACCAGGTTCTGACGTGCCTATCTCTCTGTCTGAAGCAATGAGCTTAGGTCTCATAGTTGACATTGAGAGCGCAGGATTTACCCTCTATGAAACCTTAGCTATGGATATGTATAGCATTACCGAACTTGCGTTTATACACCCTGTATCTGATAGGCCAATCTCCCTTAAAATGGCAATCGTTGAGGAACTGATCAACCCAGAAACCTCATTAGTAAAACATATACCAAGTAGTAAGTACATCAAATTAAGCGAAGCTATTCAAAACGGTGTCATCGATGATGAAAATAGTATTTACATCTTACCAAACGGAAATCAAATCAATCTGCTTGACGCTAAACATCGCGGTCTGGTAGTCACTGCCAAGAAAAACTTAGGCCTTGAAGAAATTATTAGGAACGGCCTGTTCAGAGCTGATAACGGTAAAATTGTTGATCCTAGTACCAACGAATTTATCGATATTAACAAAGCTATCGAAATTAACCTTCTCAACCCTGATCTCACTGTTGTCAAGGACAACTTCACAAACAAATTCAAACCTTTGCCTGTCGCTATTCAACAGGGTGACGTAGATGTTACTAAGGGTAGGGTCATTGACACAAAGGCTAAGAAAACATACAGTTTGGACATTGCATTCGACAAAGGTCTTCTAGTCACTGTTATCCAACCAATCACCTCCCATACTGTAACTAGGAGGTACGTTTCAGATACTTCAGCTTCTAAAGAACCTACCCTTAGAGAGTTCTCATTAGACGAAGCCATTAAATACGAATTTATCGATCCCGAAACGGCTGTTATCAAAGATCCACATAAGAACAAATACATTCCATTAAAATTAGGTATTACCGAGGGCATCATCGATAAAAACGCGAAAGGTTCTTTCGATACTCAGAATAGGTCAAAGACTCTTTGCTTCGTTTTTGAAAACGGTTTGATTGTGTACGTCCGCGAGCCTCTAACGTTTGAGCAAGCGATAGAATCCGGTCATCTGAACGTAACTACCGCTCGGTTCACTGATCCTCACTCCAACGAAGTACTTACGATTAGAGACGCCGCCGCATTAGGCTACATAGACCCAGACACAGCGCTCATCAAAGATAATCTCAAGAAGAGGCTAGTCAAACTCCCTGAGGCATTCCGTAAAGGCCTTATGGATGCTGAAAAGGGCAATATTCTAGACACTGAGACCTCTAAACTTAACACCTTAACGGCTGCTATTGAAAGCGGTCTTCTCATGACGCCTAAGAAGAGCTTCAGCTTAATAGAAACCTTGAACTTCGGTATTTACAATCCAACTACCGGAGCACTTAACGATCCATTCATTACCACAAGTGTGATGGACAGAAAGAGGCTGAACTTAGGCGAAGCGATCGCACAAGGCATCGTAGACCCATCAAGTACTGTCGTCAAAGAACCAGAGACAGGAAAGATATTGCCATTGGTACAAGCGATGGAACAGAAACTAGTTGATCCCGTCGAAGGCAGGCTCACCATAGATCCAGTAAAATCGATCAGTTTGGACTTAGTCAAAGCTCTGAAGAAGGGTTACTTGCTGCCAGCAGAAACAAGGGTAAGTTATTTCAATTTCGCTTTTGTCTTTGTGCTTCTATCGAGCAAAGGTGTTGCTTTACATCTTCCTATTTCCATTCTTAGAAGGTGATCTCTATCTAAAGCGTTTGGCTTAAACATTGGCATGGCACGACCCACCGGACCTTAGTGTCGACTTTCGGGGTTGATTAGCAATCTGGTGATGTCACAGTTTTGTACATTGTGGCCCACACTAATCGACATTTAACCTACAACATAGACTTTTAAATTAAATAGACATTTTCTTTCAAAGTAGTGACAGCACTTATACATACTATATTATTCACTTACGTTTTTGATTTCAGTAAGGTTAGCTTTCCTATTCTTTAGACGAGAAATTGAGCTTAAAACGTAGTGTAAACTTCAGTGCCTTGTGTTGTCCTTAAATGCTTATTTTAGGTTAGAGCGCTCACCAATCGCTAGTTTTTCGCTGAAGAACTAGCGATTGTGAAGTGTGCTTTACCACATTGTACTAAGGCTCGATGTATGTTGTTTTTATTTCCAGCCGTTGCCTGCGATGCTAAAGAACCCTTTTGAGCTAAATCGTGAATGCTTGCCTGTGAGGGATCATATTAACGACGATATAAAGAACCATCACCGTTTCGCCAAATACCTAACCTCCCATTCATATTGTGCTAAGAATTTGAGGTCTTTAATGGTGGGTCCATGGGACCTACTGAACGATCAGCTTTATTTTGTTCGCTTCCATTAAAAACCAGTGTACTATGACTGCTGGTCCCGTTCCGTTTTAGATTTTCCTTGAGTTCGAACTTCGAACGACATACTCATTCCTTGGAACCCGTGCTCACATGTTTTGGAATGCATGAATAAAGCTATGCCCTTGTGACGTTGATATAAGGCGGATAATCGCAAACATTCACAATATCGAAATGGTAAAACATTTTCAACACACAAACACGGAAGGTAGTATTTATTCATTATCGTCTTAATTTAAAAGATTCGAAGCTGGTAATATTTTTAGCTTACGTTATCTGATTTATGTGACATATTAGACTAGTGTCATCAGTTGTCATAATGTTTTGTATTCTTTAACTCTAGCAATATATTCATGTTATGTGAATGTAGTGCTTTCTGTGTTTATTCATACAGAATGTATGACAACTGACAGTCATTTGTCTGGGTTGTCATTTTCTTGCGTAACGTAAGCTAAATGTGTTAACGGTAAATGTGACTTCATTTTTTAAATATATTTGAAACTGTAATTGTTTAACCCTCTAACGGCCTGCGATTTCGAAGTACACTTTTATAGAAGTGTTTTTCTGTAAATATATTTTAAAAAACCTTTATAAAGTTGTACTCGCTCTGAATTCACTGACAATTAAAGGGTTAAAAATAAATGAATTCACATTTCTTTTTTATTTTATTTTAAATGTAAAATACTCGGCGTTAATTCGTGTAAATTCTTGACTTTATACTTCGTTTACTTTTCAAGAATACTTTTATTTATTTTCTTACTTTTACTGTTCAAAAATACTCTTTCAAAGTTTCAGATTTTTCCAAGAAGGTATTCTTTAACTTATTTTTTTATTCCTATTTTAACAAATAACTCTAATACAAACATTAATTATAAGATAATATTTATCGGAAGATGTTGTTACCATAAGCGCAAATGTTACGCAAATATCAGAAATATTTTGCACTGGCAATGATTTAGTTCTTAAACTCGCCGCAACAATGGCGGTAGTGTGTTTTGAGGTTAAATTGGGCGATCTTTTTCACTATGCATGGGATTTTCTTAAGTAGGAAAATCCCATGCATAGTGAAAAAGATCGGCCAATTTAACCTCGATTCACACTACTAAAATATACAAAATTTGCTTGCCACAATATTCCTGATATTTGCATCAATATATTTCACTGCTTGCATGCTATGCTTCGCATGTTTCTTTCTGTTAATCGTTCGCAATCTTCGGTCCTGTTGTGAATTATTGTCATTCATTCGCTCTGTGTTATTTGGCTGTCTTCCGTCGCCTCTCGTTTTAAGATGTTTCTCGACTTCGCTTACTGTCTGCGTAGATATTGTTCAATAAAAGCTTTTGTTTTCAGGTACTATTGTGGTCTGCATGAGCTAAGTTATCTCATGGGGCATGTATTGACGTTTTGCAATGAAATAAACGTTCAATTTTGATCCTTAATGATTTGGGAAATGATGCATTAAAATTGCGAGATTTTCTGTTTTTTTTTTTTCATGTTTTCGTGGTTTTAATGCTGTAATTTAAATTTTTGTATTGTTTAAAAGTTGCAAAGCGTTTGTATATTTTTTATTATTGACTTCGTCTGAAAAATGTCATGTACAGTTTCGAAGACGCATTTCAATATTACATTCACTTGTTTCAAGTGAAGCACAGAGTAGATAGTAATGCATTGTACAATCGCCGTAGTATAGATGCACTATTGAGCTCTGAGAGCGTTGTAAATAATTGTGAACTTTATTGTGCATATACTTATGGGTTTGTTTTGTGTGTAGCAAGCAGTAGAAGAGAAATACAGGCTTTGCGATGAGACGTTATCTAAGTTGCTGGAATGGATCGCGGTGGTTGAAGAGAGGCTTGCCAACCAAGAGGCCGTTAAGGAAGATATGGATGAACTACGTAACCAGATTAATATCCTGAAGGTACAGTTGATTTTGAAGTTTATATCTGACTAAGCAAACACTCTTTATTTTAGACACTGTTCTTTTTTTAAAACCTGAGCTTAATGGTTGCCTGGTCTTAAATAAGTCTATAGCTGCTCGTATAAAAAAAAAGATGGAGGATGCATTCGTAACAGTTGCTTAGCAGAAAATTCTAGAACATAAAATGTATAACCAGTGTGGCATACGAAAACCGAACATAAATGGGTAAAATATCCAAGAAAGACTTCCTAATGTTTAACCATGAATTTGTAAGGAAAAAAGGCAATTTCTGCTCTGAAAACCTGCCGTTTCTGGTTTACAAAGGGGGCATTCAACATAGGATTTTTTCCACAGTGTAACTAGATACCCTTATCGCAGTAAAGCACAGTTCAAACCTCCATTAATGTATACTAAACACCATAATTTAATTCACAGCTGATCAAGGATGACCTGGAGGGTCACCAGCGTCAGGTGTCCGCGTGCGCCGACCAGGCTAAACAGCTGCTTGTGTCCGGCGGAGATGTACTAGCTCCTCATGAGGTAAACTATCAAACTGTCGCGGGTTCGATCTCCGCACGGAACAAATATTTTTATGATCTGCAAGTAGTTGTTCCGGGTTCTGTATAAAATCGGGATAAAAGCTATTTTATGTGTTAAAAGTCCCTTCAGTAATTTTTGCGTGTAAGAGTAACAAACATTAATTATTGACGGCACGGTTAACGCAGTGAGCGATTGTATTGCTGCGCTGCGTGTCGCGGGTTCGATTCCCGCACGAAACAAATATTTATATTACCTACAAGTAATTGTTCCGGGTGTGGGTGTTTGTGTAGTGAGTTTCTATGTTTGTAAACGCACCCACGACGCTGAATAAATTCCTAGATTGGGGCACGTTTTTGAAAAAAAAAATATTCATAACTTTCGAATTTCTAACATTAAGTGAGAAAGTAAATTTGAGCAATGTTCCTCACAACTTCTATAATACTAAAAATAACTGTATTCAATCAAGCGAATTTATTACCTCATTCAATATCCACCTGATCAATCCCCACTATTGTCTCAAACACGCCGTCCCGCTCCATTAAACATATTCCTCTATTGTCTACGCTCCATTACACATATGTCTACCTCACTCACACCTGTTATTCCTCTATTGTCTCTCTCACTCGCACCTGTTATTTCTCTATTGTCTATCTCAATCACACCTGTTCTTTCTCTATTGTTCTAACTCACTTGTTGGTCACCAGGTGGCAGCACTGGAGCGTGGAGTAAGACAGTTGAAACAACGCTGTGACAAGTGCACCGAGAAGTGCGACAAGATGCTGCGACGATTAGCCGCGGCTAGAGATGAACTCGGAAAGTTTGGGTTAGTATTTATACACCGTGACTTTTTAGTCGTCTTACAAAAGCAGCCCAGTTCATGTATCCAATGACTAGAACACGTTTATAATAAAAAAATATGTATTTAAGAGATTTAAAAAATTTAATAATAAAACTTTAATTGGTTATTAAGACACAAGGCGTAGTTAGAAACGCCCTTGTCTCATAGAAAATGGAAATGGAATGATCTACCCGACTATTGCGCTGGGTAGGTATACTCTACAGATTGATACGTAAACATTTTAACAGGGTGTTTCATATTTCTAATGTACCTATTTATTAAAAATAAAAATTATAATTAACGATTTAAAAAAAATTAAACTCGCCTAGAGGTATTTTAGGTCGGATACATTAAGTGGACGACTTTTGTAAGACGACTAAAAAGTCACGGTGTATATTAGTTTTTTTTTTATTTAATTTTGTACTTTTGTAAAGTTAGAATGCTCTAAATCAGAATGGGAAATCCTTGGTTTATTGACTGATTTTGATACTTCAACTTTTTTGTCAGAAAAATTTCGAATTCAAAAAAGGTCATAAAAGTTGTTGAATTGTCAAAATTAATCGAATTAGAAATGCTTTTAATTTAGTTTAAAAAACTTGTATTCTGAGTTCAATAAATACCGAAAGAAAGTAATATGCTTACATTAAGCGCTCTTGCACATGACGCGATGCAATGTAGCGATGCATCCGATACCGATACCGATATATCGGCGATACTTTGAGTTAGCCGATATATCGGTATCGACGATATTTTATGATCGATTCAACGATACTTTTTATTAATTTAAAAATGTAGTGTAAACTAGCGTGTTGTCTCGTCTATTTCGTTGTAAACGAGCACGAAGTACGCCCGGGGAAACCCACTAGGTACTGCAATTATAAGTTCTGAGATGCCTGCGACTGGCGGGCTTTGGGGTGTTTGTGGGAAGATGAGCCCCTGTCTACTCTGAGCTGTAATTCTCTCAAAGAAGAAGTCGAGAGATACCTAAGGTCTCCTAATATATCGAGTGATGCAGATCAATTAGTTTTCTGGCGAAATGACGTCTTATGCCCAAACTTGAAAAAAAAATGAGGCAGAACTACTTTAGATTCCAAGTGACTTCTGACACATCTGAGAGAATATTTTCCAGCGCTGGTCTTTTTCAAACAGACTCGCAAAAGCGCCTTTCTCCGAAAAAATTAAGATTGCTTTGTTTTTTAAACAAAAATCTTATTAATGTTAATTTTAATTACAAAAATTTATATATCTAATATGTCACTACTTTTTATATTAATTTAAAAAAAAAACGTGTTTTTTTAATTATATCTTTTAATTCATAATAAGCGTATCGGTATCGGTATCGCCGATATTTTTATAAGAATATCGGTATCGGTATCGTATCGGCGAAATGGCGTATCGATGCATCCCTAATGCAATGCAATTTGACTTATTTGCGCAGCTAACCAACTATAGGCTATATAAAACTTGCAGTTGTCTGTGGATTCATAGAAAAGAAAACTTAACACAACGACGTAATTTAGACGAATTGCATCATTATGCAGTAGCAATAAGAATGATTTTCGCTTCTAGTAAGTCGACTTCACAAGTCAGACGAATCGCGTCATAAATAAGGGTGTAAATACTAAATACTGTCTTTGTCTCCCCAGCAACGAACTGAATGCCTTCAACACCTGGATGGAGGGTGCCTACCGTACCCTGGAAGATAAGGAAGCTGCCCTCTCCAAGCTGAACTCCCTCCCCGACCAGAGTGAGGACGTTAGGGCATTCGTGTCCGACGTGATCGCTCACCAGGCCGACCTCAGATTCATCACTATGTCCGCGCAGAAGTTCGTGGATGAGAGCAAGGTTTGTAGACCTTATGATCTTGAGTTTAAGTTTTATTTTAGATTATTCAAATTTGTAATATTTACCTTCTGAAATACTGTTGCTATATGGAGTTTGTCAGTCAGTGTTCTGGTTTATAAAGTTTGCTTTTAATAAAATTGTTACATTGTTAACACATATGTACGGTATTAAAGGTCTAAATCCCGTTTTGTAGTCTAACAATCGTCTGTCTTTTGAAGACTATTATTTCATAATTTTTAAGAATTTCTGAAACTAAAAGCATTAAAAATCGACGTTAGTATTTTTTGTTTTTTGGAAATGTACGAACACCAACTGAATTCCCCATGTCTACGATGTAGAGATGAAGAGGAAAAATATTTTCTCTTATTTATAGACTCTCGTCTAAACCCGTTTTATATAACCTATATAATTTGTTCTCCTCAGGAATTCCTGACAATCCTCAACGAGTACCGTACCTCCCTCCCATCCCGCCTCTCGCACATAACTCCTCGCAGCGAGAGTGGAGTGCGGGAGGGCGCGGGACTGGCTCGCAGACGACACGCAGACTTATGTGCGCGTGCGCAGAGACTGCAGGACTTCTTGAGAGGCGCCGCTGACGTTAGCAGGCAGTACCATGACGCACTGCAAAGGGCTGGCAGGTGGATTAGTGAGGTAAGTTCTTGGAAATAAGGTTGATTATTGCTAATCACCAGCGTCGACCCAACGTCGTCGATAACCTGCTAAGCGTTCCCGACAAACCTTTCGAAATTCACACGGCACCATGGCGTGTTTATGACGGGTCTTAGCCCGTGATTTAGTGTAGGCAATACGGTTCCTTTTGGCCTGTCGTCTTGAGAATTACTTGGAAAAGCTGTTAGGTCTCAGAGGGTAAACAAAAGGCTGTAAAGCATCAACCTAGAACAAGCAAATTTAGTAATTTATGTTCTTAATCATACGTTCATGTTTTGCTTGACATGTTTGGAGAAACTATAGCATACTTAGATAAGTAGCTAGGGACATAAAGACTACAGAACCTTAGATAATGTGGCTTTATTATTTATCAATTACAATGTTGGAAAATTTTAAACTGTATTGGATTACACCAAGGTCTGAAATAGCTTAGCACCATCTTGTTTTAAATTCATGGAGACAACACTGGATATTAGTAACCTATCTCGTTTGCTATCCTATCTGAGTGTTTAAGATG
This sequence comes from Agrotis exclamationis, assembly GCA_950005045.1. Classification (NCBI taxonomy): domain Eukaryota; kingdom Metazoa; phylum Arthropoda; class Insecta; order Lepidoptera; family Noctuidae; genus Agrotis; species Agrotis exclamationis. Next base: position 14,990,812 of record OX465438.1, read on the forward strand.
TCCAATCAGAATCAAACCAAACCTACCTTTGCGAATGGGTGTAGAATCAATCCCATCCCTTCCTATTTCCTTTAATTTTAATAATCGACGTTCAAAAGTGCCTCTATGATGGCCTAATTGGAATAAATGATTTGACTTTGACTTTGAAACCGTCAAAAACAAAGAAACGGGATTTTGGATTGAGATTGAATATTAATTTTAGGCGTTAAAAAACGCGTTCAAAGCTTTTGCTTCTTGTCTATGCCCTCATTGTCATATTTTTTTTGTTATTTTTTTTAATTCATTTAATTATTTTCTTCCACAGATTGAGCCACAAGTCCGCTCCGTACTGTCCGAGCCAGTGGGCGGGGAGCCCCGCGCGGTGGAGTCACAACTCAACAAGGCTAAGACACTACACAACGAGATCATCTCACAAGGAAGGCTAATTGATAATGTTAAAGATGTGAGTATTTACTTATACCTACAGTTTCTTGTAATTATTTTTTTTAGAATTTGTTCGTTTGGAGTTAAATCAGGAATGTTTTGAATCGATGTTCACATTACAATATGTAGGTGCACTAGTTATATGAAAGAACAACTTTATCATGTGAATTGATTCTACATTAAAAAATAACGTTAAAGTTCGCGCCACGGCTGAAGTGCTTTAGACGCGGCGGCGCTAATGTCTATGTCATTACATCAAATTGTATTAAAAAATGTAGTAAGACTTCAGTAGTGGCGCAGACTCTAGTATACAAATATTTTAACATGAAATTTGTCGATTCTTGTCGACAAGTAGACTTTTTATGCAATATCAGTAATAATTAATAAAAGTAATGAACTAAACGATATCAGACTTTTTTTGAGTATAAAAATGTTATTTAACTTTAACATCAGAGGGTGGCTCCCCACATGAAACAAAAAAAAAACGATGGGTTGCACTCCGGGAGTGCCAGTAGAAGTGAAAACTTGAATATTAACGCGGTGAATCAAAAATGTTTTCACATATGCTCGATAGATGGCGTTGCACGATTAAAATGCAAGCTATCGTTTGTTTCGCTATCCGGTCACGTGTTCGTCCTACGAATTTTCGATCAGGGTCACGTGATACTGACGCGAGTTTAGGATTTTTTACCCATTACAAAAAAGTGTGCAACGCCGCTAAAGAAGTTTTCACTTCAAAAATATCATCATCATCATCATCTTAGCCATAGGACATCCACTGCTGAACATAGGCCAAAAATATATAGAGCTCAAAAATATAAAGCTCTATAAAAAAAGCAAAAACTAATGATCTTAATCTTCCAGGCCTGCGAACAGCTAGTAAAATCCCTGGAAGGCAACCTAACACCTTCGGAGATCCGTCAACTGGAAGTGCCAGTGATCGACCTGACGTCTCGCTACAAGGACATCGCGGAGGCCGTGGGCTCCAGGTGTTCAGAGCTGGAGGCTGCCCTGCTGCAGTGTCAGGGGCTGCAGGACGCGGCAGAGACGCAGGCCAACTGGGTGGGACAGGCCGAGAGCTTGTTCAAGTGAGTATTATTTACGAAAGGAAAAAATGGACACCAGAAATAATTTTCAGCTCGGGTTACTAAATTGCCTTTTTGCATTCGCCCATTGTATAAAATTCGTGTGCAATTAATAGCAACCAGTTACCAAATAAGCAGCCTTGTATCCAACTCATGTATCAAAGATTCTGTTATGAAATATGTTATTCTTGTTACTATCTTCATCTGTCCCACTGGGCAAGGCGCTTTATGATCAGTTCAGACCGAGACGCGACGCGAAGCGACATGACGCAACGATACTTCAAATGTGTATCTTTTCTTGTCGTAAATAAGGTTAGATTTTGAGTCGCTATTAAAATGCAGCGCGGCGCCGCGCTACGCCGCGCCGGGTTGTGACAGGTGTATCTTTTCATGTAGGAAATAGAGTTCGATTTTGAATAGCTCTATTGAAATGTGCGCGCAGCGTCACGTTTCGGTCTGAGCCGACCCTTACTCACTAGGACAGATCAAGTGCTTGTTCCTTACAATTTTCAAGTAAGACATCCAGTTTATGGTCTGCCACGGCCCTCTGTCGCTGTTTCAGGGCACCAATCCTGAGCTTAGCGAGCCCACAACTCGTTCGGTCGACAGATATGTCCCTCCATAATAATCCAAAAATCTAGCACATATAATAACTAACTCAATCTTTCAGGAGTCAACAAAAACCAGCGTCCCTAATCCGGGAGCGTTTGGACGAGCAAGTGCGTGAACAACGCATCGCTATCGGAGAGTTGGAGGCCAGGCGGCCAACGTTGGTCAAACTGTTGGCCAGCGCCCGACAGGCCGCACTCACGCCCTCTAATGCGAGGATTGCCAAGAAACTTGAGCAGAGAGCTGATGATATTTATGCAAGGTAAAAAATATTTTTTTTTAAATGTAATTATTTTCAATATTTTATCATTTTTAACACTCATTTAATAAGTCAATATCATTTGTCAAAGCAACCTGAAGATTTAAATTACCAGCAACAGTAACTGCCAAGATGGTCTTGCCTCTATTTAAAATGTTTTATCTTAATTTATATTACTGACTAGCGGTCCGCCCCGTGCTTCGCTACGTGTTACAAAAAATGTGATAAATGAAGAACCGCTCGACAGATTTTGTGCAAACTTCACATAAATAATCTACTAAATAGTCCAAACAATGCATAAACATTTGGTTTGGATAGATGAGCCCGTTCTTGAGTTATAAAGTTACAACGAAAAGTGGAATTGATTTTTATATATTAGAGATATAAAAATGAGTTTGTTTCGTTGTTTGCATGCTGAAAAGATTATCCTGTAATTTTGCACATTCGTAGTCACATGTACACAGACGGACATAAAAAGTAACAACGTTCCTATGATAAAAGATTGCGCTATATGTACGAACGGAATCGATTGTCGAATTCTATAGTCACCGCCAAATAAGTCTGGAATAAAGGTCATTGATCCTAATAATGCATCGTTCGAATTTCATAATACCATCGTTCTTATTTCAAAATAAAATATAAGGTTATGGTCGCCTCTTACCGCGATACGTTTGTTTTGATCGTGTTATGACATTTTCTTTACATTTTTTCGAATGTTTTTGAAATATTGGAATTATTGGTACACGGGGGTCAACGAATTTTATTCCACACTTATCTGGCAGAAACTATAATTTAACGTAGACGAAGTTGCGGGTAAAAGCTAGTTTAACATAGAAAAATTTGAAAATAAAAGTAGGGTGATAGTAGCGCCATCTACGCCGAACTCATTTATCCATTTTTTTCCATCACCTACCAGTTTTAAATAAACACACTTCTTCAACAGATATGAGAAACTGGTAGAACGCTCATCCAAGCGCAGTGAGTTCTTAGACGAAGTCTCGTCCGAGTTGTCCACGTTCAGTACCCAGGCCGCCACCCTGGAGGCTGCTCACTCACAGCTCCAGGAGCAGGCCGACACCCGCGACCTGGCCAGACTGCCCGCTGAGGAGCTGGGAGGACGACTGGCACACTTGGCTGCTTTCAGGTGAGGGATTTAAACTCAATGCTTTTTTTTAAATGTCACTTACGGGATATCTTCCGTGATTAACTATTTGTTTGAGTTCCCGATATTTCGACGCTGTTGCAAGCGCCATGATCGCGGGTTGACTGGAGAATGCTTTTCTTTTTACTTAGCCTGTACTGTCCCACGGCTGGGGTCAGAAGACCTTTGCCCCAGCCGTGAGACAGTACAGGCAATAAATTCAATGCTTATTGAAGGTTTTCGCTGTAAACTTATATAAGCCACAGGTGGTATTTTGTTAAATACAAAATTGAATTAAATTAACTAACTAAAATTTTACAGCAATGATTAATATCGATTTGTCGTCACATAAAAAAAGTATTCTAGTTTATAATTTAAACACATTGTTGACCCCATATCAACTTAGTTTTTTTATTACAATATGAGCTATTAGAAAAGTTAATACGTAGGTATAATGAATAGAAATACAGACTTATTGTAAGTAATATGACTTTTTTAATATAACCTTTTTATCATGGTAATCATCAAATGAGTCCTCCCGCCCAGGGCGAGACAGGAGGGACTGTCAGACTCGTACTAAGTCTTTTTTTATTATAACCTTAAAAACAATAATAATGACCCATTCTTCATTTCCCATGAAAATGTCATTAAAATACCCTTTTTGTTCCGTATCACAGAGACAAACAAATGCCGTTGTTGGAGGAATGTCTACGCAATGGCAAGCAGCTGATCTCAAAGAAGGATGTTACCGACACACATGTCATTCGTGACAGAATGAAGGTAATAACCAACCTGAAAGAAAATTATAATAATTAATATCCCATCATTGGGTATTTGATACTACACTTTTTTTTTTTATCGTGGTAAAATCATCAAATGCGTCCTCCCACCCCGGGCAGGGCGGGAGGGACTGTCAGACTTGTACTGACTAAAATCCACGGTGTCCTTCGATAGCCCTTTATGTTCCGGGGTCACGGTAATGAGATAAGTCCCGCGACCCCGGCAGGCTTTGGCCCTCTATAGAGGGGGCCCCGTCATTATGCTGACGCTCTTTGAGGCGCGCGTGGAACACAACGCGCCGTCGACCCGGGCATGGTCCATGGTCGGGCAGCGAGTTGCCCTTTACTCGCCGCCCGCATGCCCGCGCCTACGGTGGCCGGAGATCGTCTTGCGACGTCCGTCGCCGTGGGTGTCCACCACTGCGGGTGGGGCGGAGGGAGGACACTGTCCTCTCCCTCACGCGGCCCGCCTCCTCCTTCGCGAGCATGACTGCTTCGCAGAAGGAGGCGACCGCTTCCCACTCCGTCTCGCCCCGCAGCATGGCCGCAACCAATGCCGGGCGCGAGAGGTCTCCGCCTATCGCCGCCGTGAGGACACGTCGGTGCTCTGCCCAAGCGGGGCAGTCTTGCACCGTATGTTCTACTGTGTCCTCCGGGCGATCTTCGCAGTGGTGACACCCAGGCGTTTCCTCCTTTCTCCTTAGACACAGGTACCTCCCGAAACTTCCGTGTCCGGTGAGGACCTGCGTCATGCGGTAGGTCAGGACGCCGTGACTCCTATCCAGCCACTCCTCAAAGAGGGGTCTTACCGCCGCGATTGCGGCGTGCCCGGATTTGATACTACACTAGCAAAAGTGTGGAATCACTTACTTGAAGTTGATTTGGAATAACTCCTTAAGGGCGCATAACCAGAAAGTTGGCAACGTCGCAAATAGCTGTCAAATATTTACAAGTTTAAATTAATTAGGTAAATTTACTGTATGAAAATAACAAATATGGCTCTGTAGTGCACTAAAACATTGATTAGGGAATGCAATAATTAATATCTTAACACTGAATATATAGTTTTAGAAGTGAAAATAGTATTTGGAAACCTTCCAAATGCTTTTTATAAACCTGAAACGGTTACAACATCAAATTCAGTGTTTTAATTGCATTCCTATATCAATGTTTTAGTGCACTACAGAGCCATATTTCTTATTTCCATACAGTAACATTGCTAAATTAATTAAAACTTGTTAATATTTGACAACTATTTGCGACGTTGCCAACTTTCAGAATATGCGCTCTTAAACAATGGCGTGATTTAAATGAATTTGGTATCAATTTAAAATAAAACAGTTAAACTTTAAAAATAGTACCATTTTTATTATTCTTAATTAGTTATTAAGTACTCAAGATCAACAACAATACATCAGCAAACAGGTGCGTTTGAAAAAAATCTAAACTTCAAAGAAAAAATTGAATTTCCCAATTAAATGCTATAATAAAGGATGATACTAATATGATGTGTCTGTTCAGGCTCTAGAGAACCAATGGCGCGACTTCAACGCGACCCTGGAAGAGAAACAGAAGTTATCCAAGCAGAGAGCCGACCAACTCAACCAGTATGAGACGCTCAAGATACAAGTAAGTTCTTAAAAATATAGTTTATTTCGTACTTATGGACGAATTTATTAAGGAAACCAAAAATATTGTATCACCATGTTTTAATGTTAGTTCGATTCCGAAAGCACTGTACATGAATTGAGTATGTATTTGTGTACAAAATTGTATAAAATACAAAACAGAATTTTTCCTGGTGTACAATCTGAATGTAGCATTTAAAAATACTACGAATAATTTAAAAAATCCGCTTGCCGGCTATAGCCTATAACCGTCTCTAGGGTCTCAACTATATCTATACCAAAATTCGTCAAAATCGGATCAGCCGTTTAGAAATGAAAACGGAACACATATCCAAACTTCTCCATTTATAATAGTTAGATTTCAGTACCCGCTTTTATCTTGAACCACATCTAACCTGTCCATCACCCCAGGTGCTGGACTGGCTCCACTCCATGGAGAACCGCGTGACCCGCCTGCAGCCGGTCGCGGTAGACCTGGATGTCATCAAACAGCAGCAGGACGAGCTCAGACCACTAGCCAAGGAGTATAGGGACTTCTCTATTACCATCGATAAGGTGAGTCAAGGATTAAGTTAATAATTATGATACTCTAAAAACATTATGAAGATGTATAGAACTATTATGGGTTCCAACTAAGAAGGTCAGTGTCTACGGTTAACTGACACTTCAAAAGTACGGATAATATTATAGAACTGTTCCGATTTGACAGGTGTGTGTTGTTTGACGTCAGTAGAAGGTGACCTTTTTAGTTGGATCGCACTAGTGACATCTGTTAAGCTGTACTGGGGGGGTATTACAACGTCTTAAAACCAGTCTTGTTCAAGTGAGGGAACGAGATGGCGCTAGACGACTTGTATAGCTCTGTTACTTTCACTCGCTAGAATAAGCCTGGTTTTAAGACGTTGTAATACCCCCGCTGGGCTTGCGTGATACGTATCTTAGTTTAATCCATGAAGAAGAGGCCTTTTATTATTATAAGCCGATGTCGTCCCATTGCAGGGCAAAGGACTTCTTTCTCTCCTTCCACTTTTCGCGGTCTATTGCGATTGCTAGCTAGAACTAGCTCTTGTGGTATGCATCAAAGCCATCTCGCCACCTTTTTCTTAGCCTGCCTCGGCGACGCCATCCATCTCCTGGCCCTCATTGAATGGAGACTTTTGCCCAGCGGTCATCTTGCATGCATCATATGAACATAATTAATGTAGTTTACTTATTATCAGGTGAACGAGGCCGGTGCGGTGTACGAGGCGTTGACTCGCGGCGACCGTGCCGACAGTCCACACAGGAAGAGGCAGATCTACAGCCCTACTAAACGACAGACACCAAGTGAGTACTATAGAGAAATATCTGTGTAACTAAATAATGAACTCACTTAAAACATTTTGAGATATCTCTGATTATGCTGTTTTAATTCGTATTTTGTTTTGCTATAACTGAGAGCAAGTCAGTTTCTTCAGTTTTCATTTCTTACCACAAATAAACCCTAAGAAAAAAAATGTGCCGTGTGCAAAAATTACCGCTTTAAAAAACAACAGCATAGAACTCACACTAACCTAACCTAACCACAGTATTATACATTACACAATAAATAATCTACGAAGAAATGTTTTTGTTTTAAATAAAACGAGTGTCCCTTTTTTTGGGTTGGAAAATCATCAAATGAGTCTTCCCAAAACTACTAATTATCGTCCCAACCGCTATTTAGAAGATCCGGGTACCTCCTTAATGGATAATATTTTATCTAATTTCTCGATTGTTCCAGGCCGCACCCTAGACGGTCGTTCACCGTCCCCCAACAAGGGCCACGGTCTGGTCAGTCCTGGCTCTACACACTCCACATCCAGCGGGTTCTCATCACGACGATCCAGCCAGGATGGATTCCATCTTGAAGGTTTGTTATAAACAATATCTCCGTCCCCCAACAAGGGCCACGGTCTGGTCAGTCCTGGCTCTACACACTCCACATCCAGCGGGTTCTCATCACGACGATCCAGCCAGGATGGATTCCATCTTGAAGGTTTGTTATAAACAATATCTCCGTCCCCCAACAAGGGCCACGGTGTTTGATATTTATCCAGGTCTTTTTAGTGCTACCTACAATGGCATTAGAAAGTCTTAAACGTACAGACGCCAGCAGGTCAACCTACCCGAATCTGTCAAATTTGCCAATTGAACGTGAACCTTCTTATTTCGTGATAAAGTTGATAATCTATTGCAGAAATTTGACAGTTGTGATTTGAAAATTGTGGTAGCTTCATGTGCTGGCGTCTGTACACACTATGATTAATAATACTGTTCTAAAAAATCGCTCGTATTTTTATAAATTGTTAAAATAGGTAATAATTATTGCCTATAGTTGGTGCCAGTTAATATGTCAATAGCGGACATTGACCCCTACCTAATAAGTCCTCGTCTATTGACATAAGATCTGAACTAGCATGTTTATAAAATACCGATTATATAGGGTGTTAAAATATCAACTGCAGGAATTTCGGGTATGTACTCGGTATCAAAAACCAAGTACATTCCAAAAAAAAATTTTTTTTTTCGAGCTTATTTAAAAAAAAAATTTTTTTTTCAGAATTATTAATTTTTTTTTTCAAGCATTTTTCTTTTGGCCGATTAATATGGCCAATAAAATAAGTTATTTGTAAGTATTTCGATAAATTGCCAGTCCAAAGTCTGCAAAATGTGATGGGAAAGTTGGAATCAGCTGTGAACGCTACACACGGGTGAACGACCTCAAAAAGCAATCAAATTCATTAACATGGTCAAAAAAAGTGCTTGAAAAAGAATTTTTAACCGACTTCAAAAAAAGGAGGAGGTTCTCAATTCGTCGGAATCTTTTTTTTTTATGTATGTTCCCCGATTTCTCGAAGACGCCTGGACGGATTTGGAAATTTTTTCTTTTGTTTGAAAGGGTATACTTTCCAATTGGTCCCATGATCATCAGGTCAGGATCTGATGATGGAATTCCAGGGAAATCGAGGGCAACCTTCGAATTTTATAGGCACATAGTACCATTTTCATATATTTTCTAAAGCTGTTCAAGTATTTGCATCTGATAATCATCATCTCAGGTGGATGAGCTGATGATGGAAGGTACAACTCCTCAACGGCTTGGAGTAGGCATCGACTGATTTAGTGTGTGTTCGCATATCTCTGGAACTACAAGTCCGATTTAAGTAATTCTTTTTTTGTTGTACTAAGTATTGTTCAACTCATGGAATACTGCAAGTTTCATCAAAATCGGTTCAGTAGTTTTTGAGATAGGGAATTTTATTAGCTTATTGTGCACTTGAGAGAGAATGATTTATTTGACAAGAATTTGAGTTGAATATTTAAACTAAAAAGAGTAAAATAAAAAACTTTTTCAAAAAAAATGTAACCGCCTTCAAAAACAACCACAAAAAAGGGTAAAATAACCTACAAAATAACTTTTCTTTCAGAAGTCGGTGGCAAAAAAACAATGAAATGAAAAAAAACAAAGGCACCGACTTCTGAAAGAAAAGTTATTTTGTAGGTTATTTTACCCTTTTTTGTGGTTGTTTTTGAAGGCGGTTACATTTTTTTATTTTTTTAAAATGCTCGAAAAAATTTTTTTTTGGAATGTACTTGGTTTTTGATGCCGAGTACGCACACGAAATTCCTGCAGTTGATTTTTTAATACCTTGTATGAGTAAGTATATTGTAGGGATATAGATATCTAAGTATTTATAAGATATCAAAATGGTAAAAATATTTCACCTTCTAAGATTTTATATTATTTTTATCTTTAAGACTCACAAGTAAACACTATCATATCACAGAAAAATGCTAATTCTGATCTTATGTCATTATACGAGGACTTATTAGGCAAAGGTTAATGTCCGCTATTGAGATCTTAACTGGCACCAACTATAGTATCTTTTTGTTTCTAGCCGTTACATACAATGAAATCATATTTTTGCCTTCCTAAAATCACTTCTCTCTCCACAGAACTATCTCCAGTCCAACAGCAACTAGCGGAGATCAACAACCGCTACAGCTTGTTAGGCACCAAGCTATCAGACCGCACGGCCGAGCTGGACGCTGTCAGGGAGGAACTGAGAAAACATCTGGATAGCTTGAGGCAGCTTAACACCTTCTTGGACAAGGTAGGATCTTTAAGTTATTTTTTTATGTAAGATGCTTTGTTCTTGACTTTAGACTAGGCCAGGGGTGAAAGTGACAAGGTCGATGATGGAGCTTACCCAGAATAAACCTGTTCAGATACAAATAAAAATAGAGAAAAAAAAATTGTCTACATAGTTCATACTGCAGAAATCAGCGACCATTTATATCTAGACGCCTCATGCACGATCTGACTAACGAAAATTATTCTGCCAAGTCGCTGAAGTACGACGTAAGCGAGGGGGACGGGGTACTGCGTTCTGATTGGCTAACGGGATGGAGTACTGCGTTCTGATTGGCTAACGGGACGGGGTACTGCGTTCTGATTGGCTAACTCAAGGTCAGTGCGACGAGGGGACTCACAGGAGTGGTCGAGTCACGACGGTTATAAGACTTTTTTACCTAATGTGTTGACAGACATCGGTCGCCTGTGATTAGGAGTCTAGATATAATTGGTCGTTGGCAGAAATACAGGTCTCCTCCATCCAACTTGGCGGGTTGGGCATCATCATCAGGCATTTGCCTTAACATTTTTAAACTTTTAATACTTTGTAGAAATCAAACTTGCATTAACATTAAATCGAACAGACATTCGACTGGTCAGATACAAATCTGAGACGACTTAAGAGCGCATATTCTGAAAGTTGGCAACGTCGCACATTGTTGTCAAATATCAACAGGTTTTAATTAATTTAGCAATGTTACTGTATGGAAATAAGAAATATGGCTCTGTAGTGCACTAGAAATTTGATAAGGGAATGCAATAATTATTATCGTAACACCGAATATTTAGTTTTAGATGTAAAAAAGTATTTGGAAACTTGTCAAATGCATTTTTTAGACCTGAAACGGTTACAACATCAAATTCAGTGTTTTAATTGCATTCCTATATCTATTTTTAGTGCACTACAGAGCAATATTTCTTATTTACATACAGTCAATTTGCCAAATTAATTAAAACTTGTAAATATTTGACAGCCATTTGCGACGTTGCCAACTTTCTGGTTATGCAGCCTTAACATACTTTTCGAGACAAAGAAATAGTCTTGATATTAAATTAACACCTATCCTTTGTTCGATCAATCATTGTGGCTGTTGTTTCTTTAAGTAGACCGTATTTTATAACCAAACAAGAACAATCAATAAAGAAAATCTTCTTTTGAAAACTGTAACATACCTCAAAAACTAATAATTTTTGCCATCAGGTCCAAAGACAACTGCCTAAGGAGTCGGTGCCGAACACAAAGGAAGAAGCCGACAAGACCATCAAACAAGCGCGCGCCGTCCTAGAAGAGATGTACGAGAAGCAAAGCATCTTGGACTCTACTAAGACTCAGGTAAGGTTCAAATTCTATTTATAACCCTCCTTGGTTATAAAAATGTAATGAAATTTAAAAAATTTCGCGTGAGTATGTGACCATCCTCTGGTATCAGAGTTAATTAAACCGCCTTTGGGAACACCACAGGCCTCTGACTTGGCTTTGGATTTAAATATTTATTAAATAAGTCCATGTTTCCTCACGATGTTTTCCGTCACCGATGTTATGTCCATGATAAATTTAGAAAGTACATTATGAATTGAAAAAGACACATTGATACTTGCCAGGGTTTGAACTCACAACGACTTTTGAAGACCGACGTGTAAAAGTGTATTAAAATAAGCTACTTACAAAAATAAATATCATCTCATTTCATCTCTTGCATGAGAAGTGAGGTTCTAAAGTTCTAAACCGTTCAACAGGCCTGTTGGTCTAGTGGTTAGTGACCCTGACTGCTATGCCGGAGGTCGTGGGTTCGATTCCCACCCAGGACAAATGTTTGTGTGATGAGCACGATCATTTGTTCTGTGTCTGGGTGTAATTTATCTATAATATTTATGTATTTAGAAATATATAAGTATGTTTATCAGTTGTCTAGTACCCATAACACAAGCTCTGCTTAGCTTGGGACTAGATGGCGTTGTGTGATAGTTGTGGAATATTATATTATTATATTATATGTTCATAGTAATTAGACCTCTATGGTATAGTAATAAGATTTCTTTTTATCGAGTCAAAATTGTAATAATTTGTGTTTGATCAGGTGCGTGAGCTTCTGAAGCGCAAACAGAGCGTGTTGGGAGCCGATAGATTACATGATGAGATGGAAGATGTGGCATCAAGGTGGAAGGCACTACACGACGCTTTCAAGGACAAGTTAGTATTACTCTTCTGCTATTTTAACCTAAACTTATGTTTATACCAAAATAAAAATTGTTAGTTGGCTAGTTGTTTATTCAGCAGTTAAACTAACGTATTGTTAAAATCCCAGATTTTTCTTTGACAAATGTCCAGAAAAAAATAGGATTTAACAAATAGTTTACCTACTATTTATCTTTTAATAAATTTTCACTAAACAATAATAATTCCTCTGATTTCAACTTAGCCCGGATCAAATTTAAACTTAGCAAAGTCTCACTGGATTTCTCCGACTTTTGAAACTATTCTGTAACTTAGTTGAAAATTGAAGAAAATAAAGAAGAAGTACATTACAATAGTTAGTGCGTTCTTTCACTTAAGGGCAGGTAATCCAAGCGAAATAGGCATTTAACGCTACCAAGAGTTTCCCGCGATTGCCGCAAAGCGAGCCGTGCGCTTACGTCGCGGGGAGTGTCACATTACAGATAAGCAGGCAGTAGGTCAACTTGTCTTATTGATTTATTTTAAAAATAAAATAAGAGATTTGATTCATTAAAAAATTGTTTTATTATAATTTGTAGTAATAGCGAAGTATTTCGAGAAATTCTTTGAAACATGTTGAAAATTGGTCTTCAATTTATTTCATTAAAAATATGGTATCCAAGTTAAAAAACAAGTTACTTGTATATTAAAAGTAATGGTAACATATATTATTATTTGAATGCTTAACAAATTTAATAAAATATTTAAATAATACAAAAAGAGTATCTCTCAAGAAAGGATCGAACCCGAACCTCGTAGGTTATCAGTCCGGCGTTGTTCCATTCGGCTACGCACTCAGCTGGGAAAAGTTTGAAATAGCTGTTCATAAATTATGACATGATTTTTCATTGGTTCTGATAAAATACAACAGAGGACAAAGCTTTATCTCTTGCATTTTATGTATGCCTAGTACCATCGCGACAAATGCAAGCTTTTACGACTCTCCTAACAAACTATAGGTAATGCGGGGGGAGTCAAATTATTTATCAGACGACGATGTGTAGTTACATTATTTTTGTTCAAGTTCAAAATGTCAAAATTCAGAGGTGTTTAGGCACGATTGGTCAAATTGGGGGTTGGTCAAAGTCGGTGAAATAAAGTCATTTTTTTTGCGCCACAGTGTAACATAGCACAGTATGTACAGTTCATTTTGTTTTACGGAAATCACTGGAGATATCAGAAAAATAATTATTCATTACTAGTGTCCGACCGAAACTAATTTTTCAGCCGAAACCGAACTTTCGGCCTTGCTCTCTGTTTCGGCCGAAACCGAAATTTATTAAAACATTTAAAATTAATTATTTACTGAAATTGACTGTTCTTTTATAGTAGTTTATGAAACTGGTACATAATGAGGGGTATTATACACGAGTGTGAGTTTAAAAAACGAGCGAAGCGAGTTTTTTAAAAGTATCACACGAGTGTATAATACCTAGTTATGTACAGTTTCATACACTACTTTATCTACTTTCATTAAACACGAATTTATCAAATAAAAGATAAAGATTGACACAATAATATGGCGCCATAATTCCCGTTATCACCAAGCATGGGCCACAGCGCGCGCAGCCACAGATAAAAAATCAAAAGGATGTATCTATGATCTGTAATCTGTATCGTTATGAAAAAAAGTTTTATTATAACATTATTTTGTTAGAGAAATAGTGTCATAATTTAATTTTTTAATTTCATTTCGATATACTGTGTGTAAAGTACGTCATTATAAACTCGTTTTGAGTTTTGTATTTTGAATTTAACGATATGAGAGTAGATAAACATTTATTAACACATAAGAAAAAGTGAAAAGGTGTCGAAAAAACTTAAGGAAAACGTTTATTGAAAAATACCTGATCAATCTTCAAAGCAATGACAAACTGGAGATATAAACATTGACACACTCAAACCAAGTCAGTCACTCGCCGCCTGACTGCCGCCGCGTACGGACGTCTCCCTGTGTGTGCTCCGTGCCTGTGCCGCTCCCCGCTGCGATTTCGTCGTACTCCCACGACGTCTCAGTATTCTCCGACTACTCGAACAAAACTGTCCTTTTCAGGACAATCCATTTCCCAAAACGTTTCGCGTGTATTTTGCCCCTTCAGGGAAAATCCACAGTTTCGTGGTTCTTGGTGGAAACCTTACGGTGATAACGAAACCAAGAGGGTGGTGCCCCAATCCATCCCGCCAAACCTCTTCAGGGCGAGGTTAATTTATTGGAGTCGGGAGCTAGGAGCTCGGCCTTGGGGGATCTCCTAGTCGAACCTAGTCTCTGGTTTCGTTCACAGCGACACACCTGGTGTCGGTTGGGTGTGTCTACCCCTTCGCACCAGACCCTAATAGGGCCCTGTTGCACATTAAGATTGGCAACAGGTTTACAAGCTTACATAATCCCTCGGCAGGGAGGCTACTCATCCCCGGGCACACCCACCCGGGGAGCTAGAAATTGTGGAATTGTTAGTGTAAGTTTTTTTTCCCCCTGAGAGTTCACTCACAATGCCAGCTGCTACACGATGACTTCCACTATCGAGGATCTCTTTTGGGGGTTTCTCTCCATCGTTCAGCAAAAACGCAATAATGCGCGCGCTGGTCCCATTTCTCCCCCGCTCGCCAACAAAGGCATTCCACCCAATCCGGATCCCGCCGACCGCGTTCCTAACAAAGCCGCAGCCGACAAAGCGGCCTCTGTTCCCAGCCCGTCCGTCCCTAATCCGCCCGTTGTTTCTCAAACAATAGTCCCTCACAGGTGCGCTCTGCACCTAAGCCCGAACGAATAGACACATCTGTGCCCAATTCCGATTATGAGGATTTCCAAGTAGTCATTGGAAAACGCAAACAGGGGAAACATTCTCAAGCCAAAAAGGCTAAGAAACCCCTCGCGGGCCCACCTACCCCCTCTTCCCGATCTCTCGTATAATCTCCCCCACCCCTTCAGCGGCCTCCGCCAGCCTCCCCTCTAGCCCTATGGCTATCCCTCCCGCGGCTTCTGCCAAGAAGCTTAAGCTCCCTCCCCCGATCTACATCCATGACAAGTCCAAATGGACTGAGGTCTCAAAGTTGTGTGTGGATAATAAAATCCAATATACCAAGGCCACTAGTACCCAAAAGGACATCAAAGTTTCGACCCCGACGTTTTCGGACTATAGGGAACTCTCCCGACTCCTTCGCGGAAGGAATACGTTCTTCCACTCCTTTTCTCTCCCTGAGGAGAAGCCCACCCGTGTGGCCGTGTGGTGATAAGGCGGATCCCAAAGGAAATCCCCACCCAGGACGTCCTAAACGACCTGCTAGCCCAAAACGTCCCCGATTCCGCCGTCCACCGCCTTCACAAGGCGAGGGGCGGTGAGCTCTTCTACATGGTCCTAGTAATCTGCGACCCTGTCGAGTCATGGCCCTCACCCCTTTTTTAAAATCAAGTCGGTGTGTTCCCTGTCGGGCATCACCATCGAGAAGCCATACAAGGCTCATACTGTAGGACAGTGTCACAACTGTCAGCAATACGGCCACAGTCAAGCCCACTACTTCGCACCGCCCAGGTGCGTAAAATGCTTAGGTGACCATAGTACGGTCAATTGCCCCCGCCCCAAAGATAGGGCTCTCTGCCCTGAACCTCCCAGCTGCGTACTATGCGGCCAAGTAGGTCACCCGGCTAACCGCGGTTGCCAAAGCCCCCAAATCCGCTTCTCCCAAGTTGGCCAAGCGCGCTGCCGCCCGCCAACAGAGGGAATCCCCATCTGTGAAGATTCCCTCTTCACTGATGCCCGAGAAACTTAGTCCCTAAAGACCCTCTCCTTGGAACACGCTGAACCACCAAAAGGCTTTTCCAGCCTTTGGACCAGCGTCTCCCAATCCCATTCCTGGGCTACTGGATGCCCCCAAACCCAATCCCGTTCCTTTCTGGTATGAAATGAAAAGGGACTTTAGCTTGTAAAATCATCAAATGAGTCTTCCCACCCAGGGTAGGGCAGGAGGGACTGTCAGACTTGTACTGACTAAAAACCACGGTGTCCTTCAATAGAAACATAATGACGGGATTATAATTTTATTGAAAGAAATTGATATTCAAAAATTACTAAAAAGAGAGTTGTCGTCATTTTCACTTGCACAGGCGCTTGCCATTGTGTTGTCAATTTCACTTGCACAGGCGCTTGCCATTGTTTCGTGGTGTCTGAAAAAAGACCATTCTATTAAGATTTCTGAAGCAAAAAATAAAACGCGTTCCAATTTTGCACTCAAATTCATTTATAAAATAATAAATTTATCCATAGATTAGTACTTAGTAGGATAGGTACACAAAATAAATATATACCTACATAAGTACAAAAGGCGGGCTTTACAACGTGCGATAGATGCCCGCACACATAGAACTCAAACTAACAAACAAACTATCTCAAACAAATGCCCGTCGTCTCGTGAGTTGTACGAATATGTCTGTGTGGGTGCCTTTTCGCTTGGAGTTGGTACCATTTTGCCTTGCGATAGGTATTAGATACTTACTTTATATTTGTGTTTTTTTTGGACGCATACATTCCTTTGCATCGTGGTTTTGATGCACTGCAACAATAAAAAAATGTTCATGAAAACGTTATCAAGTTATTCTACTGTTATGATTTTACTATGTATTATGTTGGTATCCGTCCTTGAGACTTCAATGTCGGTGCCGGTAGGTACCTACCTACATATATCCGCAGAAAGGAACAGAGATCCCTAATTTCCTACTCATATTATACCTTTGCATCTACCTATGTATGTAAGTATGTATGTATGTTCCGTTTTCATGTCAAAACGGCTGTTTTTGATAAATTTTGGTACAGAGACAGGTGGGACACTAGAGCCGGTAATAGGCTATATAGGAGAGGGGTTGGCTGGCGAGCGAGGCCGGGGCCAACAGCTAGTAGGTAATAAACACACACAGGTGCGGCCGGCAACGCGGCGGCGGCGCGCGCTGCACTTCTATTGTTATTATAATATTACCTACCTAGGTACCTAAATAGAGATAAGAAGCGCACTCTTATTGCTATTTCTTAGAAATGATGGACAGGTTTCGAAAGTAAAGGTAAAGATAGACCGTAGATTAGATTTAAAAATCAAAAGACGAATAAGTATTTAGATAATATTAGTATGTGAAAAAATAAAATTGTAAACAAACTTACCTGATTTCTCGTCTAACCTTCCGGACTTTGCACCTGGCTACTTTCTTGTTTTTATTTTTATTTTCCATACTTCTGTGCACTAATAAAAACAAATAAAGAGTAACTGCCTTCTTTACACTATGTGATAGCCGCGCGCTAGAAAAAGGGACACAGGTCTCACCTCGACAAGGCCTTGCGGGCGACTGAAGTGACGAACGCGAGCCGCTGTGTTATATAATAATTTATTATTAAAAAAAACAAGCTATTTTGCAAAATGTAACCACAAATTACTTTTCTCTACGTTATTACCTTTTTTAAGATATGGTTTTTAGTAGTAAAACATTTATAAGCTTTGAGAAAAACAAGAAAAACATGAAAAAAATATCGATTAAGCCTGTTTTTCGGATTTTTTTTTTATCGAGTGAAGTTTTCAATATCGTGTTTTGAACCACAAATTGTCAAAGTACATAGAGTAAACTAGAACAAGTTCTTTTTTTGGATTTAAAAAATCACGATTTCTTTATTTATTGTTAAATCAAAGTGATGTAAAATTGGGAATACCTGGCCTTAACAACCTTTTTTCTGGGCTTAACTGTCCAACTCCTGGCCAAAGGTCTCCCTCCACTCCATCTACCTTTCGCGATACTTTTAAAGCAACAATTTAATTCCGGTTAAAAGACACTGACTTTCAAGCCATCATTCTTGTGAACCGCAACTTATTCAACTTTTTTCCCAGGATCCGCCTAATGGAAGAGATGAAGGACTTCCACGACACCCACAGCAACCTGTCTCAGTGGCTCAGTGCTAAGGACCGGATGATGGCCGCGCTCGGACCCATCTCCTCGGACTCACGGATGGTGCAGACACAAGTGCAGCAAGTATGTAGAACCGTAAAAGGATTCCTCCTGAACTAGAAAAAAATCTAGCTATATTTTATTTTTGAGTCAGTCCTGACCTAGACTAAGGTCAAGAGAAAACCCATCAAACATAAAAAAGTCAAATTCTTGGCAAATAAAAAAGCTTCCGACGAATTGAGAACCTCCTCCTTTTTTTCCCACGTTTTTATACACTCACTTTTCTTGTTTGTTTGTCGTTCCGGTTGGACTTTTGCAACTCAATTTTGAGGCACTTCCCGATAAGCTAGCAGGCTGAAATTTTGTACACGCTTTGAGTTCTGATGACAATACATGACTAGATATGAAACGTCATAACAAATCCAATATGGCGGCCTCCCCAAGATGGCGGACTAGCTGTTTGAAACCCACCCCCATGATATGGGTATCAAATGAAAGGGTTTGCTGTCAGGAATACGAAAAAAATAGTCACGTGACTTAAATCCAATATGGCGGACGTCCAAGATGGCAGACAGGCTATTTGAAATGCGACCCTATGATATGGATATGAAATGAAAGGGTTTACTATCAGGAGTACGAAAAAATAGACACGTGACTTAAATCCAATATGGCGGACGTCCAAGATGGTAGACTGGCTGTTTGAAATCCACCCCCATGATATGGGTATCAAATGAAATGGTTTGCTGTCAGGAATACGAAAAAAATAGTCATGTGACTTAAATCCAATATGGCGGACGTCCAAGATGGCGTACAGGCTTTGAGGCACTTCCCAATAATTTAGCAGGCTGAAATTTTCAGTGTAGCTTCAAACCCGATAAACAATGATAAAAATAATAAAATAATAGATTTAAAAAATCTAAAAACCCACGTTTTTAAATGTCCTAAAATAAGAAAATAACCCTACGGGGCTGAGAGAGGGGCCACTCAAAACGTGGGGGCGTATCTTTGCAAGTTACACCCACGATGTATACACGTCATGTAAATATAACCCATAAATAATCCCTTAAAAAAATATACGCCCCCACGTTTTGAGTGGCCCCTCTCTCAGCCCAGTAGGGTTATTTTCTTATTTTAGGACATTTAAAAACGTGGGTTTTTAGATTTTTTAAATCTATTATTTTTTTGAAGTTTGTTAAAAAGAGCTTTAAAACCCTGTCATACAAGCTTAAGTTTTGTTCAATTTGAACCTCGTAAGTCATTGTATATACTTGCCTATCGCTCTATAGAACTGATGTTATGGGACTTAATCTAATTAGTACCTTAAAATTGCAACAAATTTATTGGATATCGCTACGATTATGCATTCTAACAAAAAGAGCGAATTCAGATTAATTCTCCCATTTAAGAGCTACAGTGCCACAGGCAGACACATAGACATAACTTTCAAAGGTAAAGCAAGTTTATTTTTAACAATTTGTCAACAGATAACATAGAGAAACACCACACAAGTGATACCTTCACGAACTGTAGACGATAACCAAGCTTTTTTTATAAGCAACCACGTTTCTATCTAATTCTTTTGTCCCTGTCAATACCCACTACATAACGTAACTCCTCTCTCTTTCCCCCGTCAGGTCCAAGTCCTCCGCGAGGAGTTCCGTGGCCAGCAGCCCCAACTAGCTCACCTGGAGGAGGTGGGAGCTGCCGTGCTGGACAGACTGGAGCCAGCCTCCACTGACGCAGCGAAGATGAAGCAGAAGGTCGTGGATGTACAGGAGCGGTGGAACGATCTGCTGGACAAGTGAGTATAAGTTGTTAATGGTGGGTTTTAGGTTGGGTGGGTGAAGGTTGGAGTAGAGAAGCTTCGATGCTGACTGTGGGTATCTTCCAAATGTTTCCAATTTCAAGAATATTATAATTCAAATCAAATCAAACGTCATGTATTAGGGTGATAAAATCAGTGCTTTTTGAATGTCATTTTACAAACGTCAGTGTCCTAAAGGGTTATGTTCAAGTGAGAATAACTCTTTAAATACTTGACGTAGAGTGATTATTTTGATATCGTTTTGTAGTCTGACTCAAATATGTACTTTTAATCTAATATAAAAACCCAAGCAACATTCAGGGGAACTTTTCGAGCTACAGTAAAAAATGTTAAAAGTTCAATAATTTTTGTGTACAATTTTATGTTTTACCTGGTTTTTTGATTCATTTCAGTTATTATATATACATTTTAGCGAGTTTTTCAGAAGCCTCAACGTTTAACTTCGTAATAAAGTCATTTGCATGTATGTAGGTCTCTTGGATTCAGGGATATTTGCATTTTATTATACATGCCCCAGTTCGGCCGATCAAAAAACTAAAATAGCCGCAATTCGCGAGGTGTCGGGTTAGGATTTTTGTCGATAAAAATGAGTCTATAATATCCCCTTCAATTCAAGTATCGGTAATCGGAAACCAAACACACAATTTAATTTAATTGGCCAGTCACATCCACCTAACTTTTTCTCCCTCATATAATCAAATCACTAACTCTACCATCTCTCCCTCAGACTAGAGAAGCGTGCGGACAGTCTAGGCGCGGCAGCCGACACGTCTCGCGAGTTCGACGCAGGACTGACTCGTCTGAGAGACGCACTGCAGACCATCAGTGATAAACTGGATGAGATCGCCATGGAGAAGGAGCCTGATGAACAACTTAGGAAGATTGAGGTAAGAAGGCGGACTTAACATGGTTTTCTAACTTACTGAAAGGGTTTTGTCAACGTGGGTGTTATCAATAAGGTAGGCTACACTCATATTCGGCATGAGTTTTGTTGGCAAAAATGTGCGGCAAAATAGTAAATGTTTTTGCCGGAAGATCGGATTTTGCCGAACATGAATATCTCAAGAATCATACATGACTCTATTGACCAATAATAATTTATTTTAGGCCCAAAGACCTGATTAACTTTCAAAACTGCAAAATTATTTTGTAACTATGTAATCAATAAATAGTAAGATCATTAAGTTAGGCGAGTTTGTAACTTACTAACAATTTGTTTAATCCTATACATTTTTAACTATTGATTAAACAATTAGCCCTTAGTGACATCACAGTTTTATTTTGCCATACGAAATCTTTGAGAGAATTGCGTTTTAAGAGCTCATATACCTACGTCAAAATTGATTGACTGGTGGTTCAAAAACCATATTGACACAAGGACACGGGAGCAAAAAATAAAATCTTCCTTTCACTAACGTCACCATTCCCCCCACAGAACTTAGAGCGACAGCTAGAAGGACAACGTCCTCTCCTAGCGGACCTGGAAGCTGCCGGCGCTGCGCTGGCGCAGGTGTTGTCAGACCCCGCCTCGCGACAGGACATACAGAGCAAGCTGGCGGCCGTGGCCAGGCAGTACGACAACCTGCAGAGGAAACTGGACCATAGGAAGGCAGAGATTGAGGCGGCTTTGAAGTGAGTACATTATTATTTAACTAGCACTCCGCCCGCAACTTCGCCTACGCGAGTTTCGAACTTCTGTGAATTAAAACGCCCGGTCACCCGCCTTAGCGGATACTTTTAGAAAGTCTAAAAAAATATTCAACTGACATTATAACTTTAAAAAAATCTTTCACATGGAAAAAACCCTCTAAGATTGATTTTCGCCAAACCTCTGCCATTGTGACTTCATTTGATTGTAAGTTTTCAAAATTAAGCCCAATAACCCATCTACAATCCTTTCAAGGGAAATTAATTATAATCACTTTTATGGATTACTAAAAAAGAAACAGCTTTGGTTTAGCTTCAAGATTCTCAAAGAATAAAATATTTCATAAAAACTGGTTTTTCGATTTTCAACTGAAAACTTTTAGACCTTACGTCAATATCTCATATGGTTTACATGTAAAACACGTATTCGCGATAAAACCCACTCAAATGCCGTGACAGCAAAATGTGACGATTTCTATCTCGTCATTCCTCTTCCCGGTGCTCTTTTTCTTCTTTAACCTCATTTTCTCCTGCAGGGACGGCCGCAACCTGGAAGAGAACGTAGCCCGCACCCTGGGCTGGCTGCAGTCGGAGCTGAATTCCCTGCCGGCAAGACTGCAGGTGTCTGCGGACGCCGCCAGGCTGCAGCAGCAGCTGGAGCGACACGAGCCGCTGTACCGGGAGCTCACGCAGAGGGAGCATGAGCTCATCATGCTGTTGGACAAGGGTATGATATGTTACAGCAATTTATAGATCGACAGGGAGCAGTAAATGCGCTGACGGCTTAGCAATTCCACTGGCGACACCAAAATACAACAGAAAAAGTAATTTTCTGCCAAAAATCTAACTGAATTTTCGTTGTATTGACTTTTGCTACCCGCATCGAAACATTTTTATTGGCGAAATAACCATTTTTATACAGGGTTATTTGAAAACCACCAACAACCTCTTAAGAGGTCATTCCACTCATTATAATGAACAACTTTTACTATGGGACCAAACCTGAAATCACGAAAAAAAAAATCAGCTGTTCCGTACTTTATGTTCGCAGAACTCGTCAAAATGTAGGGAACACCTGTTTGTTTTTTTACGATTTCGGGTTTGGTCACATAGTAAAAGTTGTTCATTATATTGAGTGGAATGACCTCTTAAGAGGTTGTTGGTGTTTTTCAAATAACCCTGTATAAGCGTTTGAGCTCATCGTTAATATTTTTTTGCAGATGTAACTAAATGATTGAAATATCTCATCTTCATACCATTTAACTAGAATTATTATTAATCAATATTCTTGTCCACCAGGTCGTGAGATGGAGAAGAAGCCAGCTCACCAAGGCTTGCGCAAGGACCTGGACAGGATCCAGACGCAGTGGGACAAACTGAAGCGGGAGACAGTCGATAGGTACACCAGACTGCAGACCGCTATGGTGAGTCATTTATTTTAATACCCAATCTAACATAATATGATTTTTTTTTTATTGGTAACTTCATACCTAAATGAAAACATGTTTTACGGAAATCTGTTTAACTTTGTGATACTCCATATTTTATTTTCGTGGTGTTTCTTTCGTAAATCTGACTTTAAAGGTTCATTTAGACGATGCAAGAAATTGCACGCAAGTTTTGTCTACATTGCGTACAATTAATGGACAGTGAATTCAGTTGATCAAACAAATACCACGATGAAGTTAAACTTGCATGTAAATCTTGCATTGTCTGAATGGGGTTTTACACCGGTATTTTTCTTTTTTTATTGCGCAAAGTATATTGTGATCACAGTAAACAAGTACATTCTCAACTTCGTTCCCAATATTTTTAAATATGTTTTGAGATAGAGAACATCTTACTTAATCTTTCCAAAAAACTCAATTTTCATGCACTACATACACTTTTTTTCACTTTAGGAACACTGTCGCAAATTCCACAAGGCTCAAGAATCCTTCGTTCCCTGGCTGTCAGACTTAGAAGACAGACTGGCAAAGCTGCCACCGACTGCCTTCACTAAGAAGGAGGTAGAGAAGCAGCTCAAAGAACTGCAACAGATCAGGAATGATATCTGGAAGAGGTACGTTTCATTGTTTTATTGAGGAACAAACTTATTATATAGACAGGGGATCGGCTTTTGCTGGTTAGTAAAATCTTTATGTACAATCGACAAATTTGAATCATGACCCATTTTGACAATCGTTTTAATCCGTCAAAATAAAAGAGGTCAAGGTAATTACCATGGATAATTATGTGTGTTTACGCGAATGTGAACCTAATTTTATTTGAATGTCTGTAAGAAAATAAGCTTATGGTGGGCTAGCTAGTGGGTCATGATTAAAATTTGTCGATTGTATATGCGAAAAAGACTTAGGGTCCCCCCACATTTATCGACGCGGAATCGGCTTAAGCCGGTCAAGAAAACCTTTATTTCAACGTAATAAGGAATTTACTAATGCCATTCGCATCGGCTCGACTCGGACGACGCGATCCGATGCGAATGGCCCCTTATTACATTGATATAAAGGTTTTCTTGACCGGCTTAAGCCGATTCCGCGTCGATAAATGTGGGGGGACCCTTATTTTAGTCTCGTTATGGTTTCAATGACGTGATTCGACATCGCGACGATATTCAATCCTTTACGTAGCAAAGCAATTTGAGGGCATGGTTGGCGCAGTGACCGGGCGATCGACTGCTACGGTGTGTGTCGCGGGTTTGATTCCTGCACGGAAAAAATATTTTCATGATCTACAAGTAGTGGTACCGGGTCTGGGTGTTTGTGTATGTGAGTTTAAATGTTGGTAAATTAACGCACCCACGATACAGAAGAAATTCTTGATATTGGAAAGTTTAAAAAAACTTTTTTTTTAAAAAGTACCGACTTCAAAACAAATACAAAAAAGTTTAAAATAACTTTTCTTTCGGAAGTCGGTGGCAATAGTCAATGACACAACAAAACAAAGCCACCGACTTCCGAAAGAAAAGTTATTTTAAACTTTTTTGTATTTGTTTTGAAGTCGGTACTTTTTTTTAAAAAAGTTTTTATTTTACCCTTTTTAGTTTATTTATTACATAGGTATTCAACCCAAATTCTTGTAAAATACAAAATTTTCTTACATATGCACTAATCTTGTAATCCGTCACAACATAAAAAAATCCATATCTCTAAAACTACTGAACCGATTTTGATGAAACTTGCAGTGTACCCTAAGTTGAACAATACCTAGTACAACAAAAAAAGAATTACTTAAATCGAACTTATAGTTCCGGAGATATGCGTGCACAAACATAAAAACATACATACATACATACATACACTTATGAAATTTGGCACATTTGTTCAGACGCTGATATAGACTAACATATATGAAAACTGGGCAGTTCTGATAATATTACATACATACGGGTCGAATTGATAACCTCCTTTTTTTGAAGTCGGTAAAAAAAGAGAAATATCTTACAACAGATGGATCTGCACACTCACATTGCATCAAAAGTAACTAAAAAAAACTAAAGAACTTAACTTTCTTTCTATCAATAGATCCGGTGAGTATGAGAACAACAAGACTCTGGGCGAGACTTTCATCTCATCTTGCGACGTTGATCAGGAAGTGGTCCGGAAGCTGCTCGACAACATCAAGGAGCGGTGGGACAGGATCAACAACGGTATGTCATTGTTCATTTAACATGTATTGTTACTTGAGAGTTTTTGAAGAAATAGGTTGTAAGCTTTATGCCAAAATAATGAACGGTGTATGACCAAAAAACCAATAAAATGTTGCAACTTTTTATATTGCGTCTCTTCTCATTTCTGTAGGTACGCCAGCAGGTCAACCTACCCGAATCTGTCAAATTTTACCAATTGAATATTAACCTTCCACTACTGTGATAAGGTTCAGAATCTATTGAAGTAATTTGACAGATTATGATAGCTTGATGTGCTGGCGTCTGTACATAAGAAGTTACTTCCCCTATACTTTATTAAAACAGTAACAGATTTTATTGAATTTCGTGGTCTAATAACGAAAATTGGTTTTATCTTATTTCTTTTAGTGTCCAAATATTTACTTAATTTTTTTTGTGAAATTTAGACTTATTTGAGGTGTTTTTTGTGTCACATTGCCTAACGATAACACGAAACTCCTTTTCCCTTACCCTTGTAAGAAGGGTGGGGCAAATAATTGCAGGGCATAGACACTGTAGCAAATATAATAATGTAACACTTTCTTCCCTCCACAGAGGTCCTCCAACAAGTGGAGTTCCTAGAGACAACCGCCCGCAAGCTGGGAGAGTTCGCGGAGAGAGTGAGAGCAGTGGACACTCCCCTCCAGAGGTGTGAGGAGAGGCTGGAGGAGGCCCTGGCCGCCACTCCCGCGCAGGCCGCGGAGGCTGTAGCCAGGCTGGCAGACCAGATACATGCACTGAGGGCGCCGCTACAGGTAGGCTCTAACTACTACTTATATATAAGTTTTTATAAGATGGGGTGCTAATGCATTTGGTGCTTCATTTGAAACATGTCTGTACTTTCACATTTTTTATATTATTATATGTAAAGAGAGTTTAGAAATTTGTAGTACGAACTACGAGTTTTCAAGTTTTTGTAACATAAAGAAAAAAGGAACTTTGACTTTAATTTGATGGAAAAAATAGTTCCTGTTTCGTTCACTAGAGACGCGTTTTCGTTTTCTATACAATAAAAAATACGTAAATCATGTGCTAAGGCTTCTAAAAATTCAGTACTCCAAAAATATATTCATCATCATCAGCCTATAAATGTTCCCACTGCTGGGACACAGGCCTCCTCTCTGTGAGAGGGAGTGGGCCGTAATCTACCACGCGGGCCCAGTGCGGATTGGTTACATGTCTTCGAATTTTTGGTTCTAGGACATGCCGGTTTCCTCACGATGTTTTCCTTCACCGTTTTGAGAGCAGTGGTATTGAAATAAATTACACAAAGTATTGCGCCTGACGGGGTTCAAACCCATGACCTACAACTCGTAAGTCGAGGCCGATACCACTGGGCCACCACTGCTCTATAAAAATATATCAATTAATGTCAATTAGACTTCGAATTTTATAATTAACATAACTCATTTGTACTGTACTACAAAAGCCATAAAATACCAAAGGTTTTATAAAAAAAAAACAGCTCTAAATATTTAATATCATTTAAAAAAAAACTTAAAAATGAACCCCTTTCTCCCAACAGAATATCAACGTAGCCGCAGACGACATAGTAACATTAGCTCTAGAATGTTCGGGCCGTGACGCAGCAGCTCGCGCCAAGAACGTTCTAGAAGAACAGGCTCACGCCCTCGCTGACAGACTTGATGACCTGGAGGCCAGGGCTGGAGAGGCCAAGGGCAGGATGGCTGGAGCGGCTGCTGCTATGACGCACTTCCAGGTGAGAATAGAAATAGCAATAGTTTAGAGGTTAGGCCTAGGAGTTAGTTGTTACGGACGGCGAGTGTTGAGCTCGCCGTGCGATTAAGCACCACAGTTTAGAGGTTAAATTTAGAACCAGGAGTAAGTTGTTACGAATGGCGAGTATTAAAAATCTCGCCGTGCGATCAAAGACCATAGTTTAGAGGTTTAATTTTGTCCCAGTAAGTGTGCTTGCGGACGGCGAGTAACAGGTTGCTCGCCGTCTGATCAAAGACAACAGTTTAGGGATTAAATTTAGTCCTAGGAGTAGTTGCTGCGGACGCCGTTTATGAGATCGACTCGACAAGTGTAAAACGGCGAGTAACAGGTTGCTCACCGTCTGATCAAAGACAACAGTTTAGGGGTTAAAGTTAGTCCTAGGAGTAGATGCTGCGGACGCCGTTTATGAGATCGACTCGACAAGTGTAAACTTTAAAATCCTTTGTCCTCGAGTCAAATTGAAATCGAGTTTTCAGATCATAGGCGTTACAAAAACATAAAAAATTTAGATTATCTTGTTATTGATATTCAAGTATAATAAGCTACTTCAATCTTATAGGCAATGATAAAAACTATAGATATGAAACGATCTTTTTAGATAATATTTAGATAAATCTTGAGTTTAAACATCTTGTTCAGAACATTCTTTAGTTTCATTTTATCATATTTACGAAGAACCACATAGTTATTGTATTTTTTAAAATGTCTGTACCAAACTCGTACTTTTATACCGACTGTACTTTTGATGATATATGACAGTGATCTCTAATATCTTTGTTATAAGGTTGTTTGTTATTTGTCAAATAAGTGTAAAAGAGCTAGGCAAAAAAATCAACATGCCGTTCTTCGCTTTTTTGTGCCGTGTACATTGTACGGAGTCTAAAAAGGCTTTTAAGGTAAATATTTCAGTATCTAACTGAAGAAACTTTTAGGGTAAAACTTGAAAGTTTTAACTCGTTTTATAATTGAATAGATCAGTGTTTCACTGAAATCGTTTCCGATGTTTGACGTTGTACCAGAGTTGCGGGACTGTCTAGCAAGTTACTGTGACCCTGGAACGTAAAGGGTAATTGAAGGGACAGTGTGACTAAGAGTTAGTAAGAGTTTGACAGTCCCGTACCACCTGGGGCGAGAAGATACAATTGATTTTACCAGCAAAAAAAAAAACAGTGTAAATTAGTTCATCACCTCTGCCTTCAAAACAATGTGAGGAAATTGAAAACACTGACTCGCACTGGCCTAAAATGAGCAATACATTTCCCGTCACAGTAATTTTATCTTCACTTTGCCTTCAGTAATCGGAAACTATAACTTGACTGAAATTTTTTTGGTGTCCATATTTTGTTTACATAAAATCACAGCTCTGAAAGGCAGCGATGTTTCATCGTTAGTTTAAAGAGCTATTGTTAAAATCCCAGTTTTTTTAACCGACTTCCAAAAGGAGGAGGTTCTCAATTCGGATGTTTATATTTTTTTTTTATGTTTGTTCGGGCATAACTCCGTCGTTTACCAACCGATTTGAAAAAATATTTTTTTGTTGGAAAGGGTATACTTCCCGAATGGTCCCATTAAAATTTTATCGAAATCGGACTAGCATTTTTTGAAAAATCAACAAAAAAACAACGAAAACCTAAAAAGTTTTCAACATTGTCTACACCGATTACTCCGAGGTTTCTGGTCCGATTTCGATGATTCTTTTTTTGTTCGATACAGTATATCTGCCATTTGGTCCCATAAAATTTTCATTTAGTTTAGTGCAGCAGTTTTAATTTTTAGCTCATTGTGTAAGAGTACATACATGGACGATGTTATCACCGGTGCTACGGATTACATTAGTGTATGATTATTTTAGTGTACATGTAAGAAGGTTGAATATTGAAACTAAAAAGGATAAAATAAAAAACTTTTTAAAAAAAAAATGTATCCGACTTCCCACAAAAAAGTTCTAAATAACCTACAAAAAAACTTTTCTTTCGAAAGTCAGTGACAAAAAGTCAATTACATAAAAAAGAAAGTCACCGACTTTCGAAAGAAAAGTTTTTTTGTAGGTTATTTAGAACTTTTTTGTGGGAAGTCGGTTAAATTTTTTTTTGAAAAAGTTTTTTATTTTAAATCATAATAAAGGTACAAAATTGAACAAATAGTTTAACTAGTGATCACAGGTACTTGCCATGCCTTAGTCCCATAAGTCCAATAAGGATTGCCAGATTTGCTCCATATTTTAACCTAACCATTTCTCTCCTCTACAGGAAAAAGTAAAGAACCTGTCCCACGACCTGACAGACCTCGAGAAGGAGCTGGACAGCATGAAGCCACCCGGCCGCGACATTAAGACTGTGAAACAACAACTTGATGATATCGGTCGCTTCTACAAGCGGCTGGAGAAGGCAGATGATCTGGTGGGAGATACTGAGAGAGCTGCTGAGATGCTGGTCGATAGTGGATACACTGTTGATAGTGCTAAGACCAGGGATCAGGTATGAAAATGACTTTTTTTTATTTGTTTCTGTTCTCAAATGCATAAAACCCGAATTTCTTCTATGTTATAATGAACAGGATCTTCTGGGTATGCTCGCTCCATCGTATGCTTTGTCTTGTTGGCCAGATATTTTCCTTCCCATACAACGAAATGATCCTTACATGACACTAAACGAAATAGTATCATAAAAAATAAGGACTTTTTTTGTACAAACAATTTGTATGAAAATATTTATTTTACAGAATTTGACTAACTTCCGCCGTCCCGATTTTTTTCTTCCAATACAATGAAATGATCCTTACCTGAAACATAATCGAACGGCATTTAAAAAAATTAGACTTTTGTATCTTTTACGGATTCAGATATCCCCATGTTGGCTAATTTTAAAGTAAGACCCTGGATAATTATGTTAAGATGGATCATGTAATGGAGGCTATACACATTGGAGTTTGCATGATAGTTTTAATCGTGAACCCATAACTGACCGCGCGCATAACCAATAACTGTACAGTTTGAACACATATACGCTAAGACTTGTCGTATATGCATGCAAGGTTAAAACCATCATGCAAACCCTAACATGCAACTATAATGGTGGGCACTGACTTTATTATAATGTTGCTTCTCGTCCCCAGGTGGAAGCTCTCCGCAAACAGCTGGGTAAGCTGGACGAGCGCGCTCGCTCCAAGGAACAAGACCTGGACGACACACTCAGTAAGCTGGAGGCTTTCTACAAGGCATACGACTCTGTTATGGATGATGTTACTGAGGTGAGGGAATATAGACCTTATTGCTACTAAAATAAGTGATTTATTGGTAAAACCACACCATAGCCAACTTTGTAAAAGGTTATAACAAAGTTTGAATGTGTGATCGATTGAAGACCCTATTCTTTGTCGAATAAGTGCGAAATTACACTAATTTAGCCAAATCTCGGAACTAACTAATACCGTATTAGAACATTTGTTTTTATCAATTAATTCGTTTCAAATTATCTTGAATTTTAGGTTTCGATTTTTTGTGACGTAATCGGGAACTTTGATGGAAAAATTAGTTTCTCGTTCTTACACTAGAGGTGCTTTTACATTTTCCACACAATTATTATAATGCTTCAAGTACGGTGTACGATAAAATACGGAAATCTTCAGCTAAGGCCTTAGACTTGAATGTTTTCAAGTTCCCTAATAAAATTAATAGAAAGTATAACCCTAAACTTAAAAAAAAAACTGTAAATGATTACTAACATAATATAAATCTCTCCCACAGGCCTCAGAACAAGTCCGAAGCCTAAAACCGGTGTCCTCCGAAGTGGAACAAATCAGGTCCCAACAGAAAGACTTCGCAGAACTGAAGAGACGCACCCTGGAGCCTCTCGGACAAAACGTGGCTCATTGTAACAAGATCGGTCAGGGACTGGTCAGGTCAGCACTGCAAGGAGTTAACACACAGGTCTTGGAGAAGGATCTGGAGAAGATGAATGACAAGTGGAATGCGCTGAAGGAGAAGGTGGGTTTCAAAGAAGCGTTTTTAAATCATAAACCTTTATTTAGGCAGCGGTGTACCAGCGCCACACATAATACTTATTATATTATTTTAGCAGTTTAAAATTTATTTGAGACCTTTTCTGAGTCTGACAGCCCCTTTTGCTTCAACCAGGGCGAAAAGAACTCATTTGATGGTTTTCCAAACTAAAAAAAGGGTGTTTTTTTAATAAGAAAGAGAAGTAATTTCAACGGTTTTCTTGAAACAAGATTTTCGAAGCTGACGATAACTCTACAATACATTGTTTTTTGCTACTTTAAGGATTTAAAAAAATACCTCAGTAAGAGCAATTTAATCAAAATCTGCTGTTGATTTATATCACTGATCGCATTCAATTGGTGAAAAACAACAAATAATTGATGACTTTGTTAGTTTTTTAACAAATACATTAATAGGCTATTTGACAGTATTAATATATCACAAATCTAAAAATCTAATTAGTCCGGCATTTAGAGTTTTGAGAAATAACGGACACGTTTTTTTTCTTTTGTAAATTCAATGAACATTTACCAAGGTATAACGCATCTAAACTCGAGAGTGGGGGCTGGTGACGTCAGAATTCAGTAGAAATTGTACTAAATTGTGACGTATTGCCAATTTTGAAAGCGTGGTATCTCCGTCAATTTTGACAGTCATACAAAAAGAAAAAATACGAGGCGAATATTTTTTGATAATCTTACTGACGGACTAAAGTTTTTTTTTTTTGTCAAATAGCCTATTCTAAGTACTTCCTTTTTCAACAGATGAACGAGCGCGAGCGTCGCCTGGACGTAGGTCTCCTCCAGTCCGGCAAGTTCGCGGAAGCTCTGGCGGGGCTGGAGAAGTGGCTCGCGGACACTGAGGACATGGTCAACAACCAGAAGCCACCCTCCGCTGACTACAAGGTCGTGAAGGCGCAGTTACAGGAACAGAAGGTATGGCTTAAACCATAATAAGGTAGATAATAAATAGATTGTTATTGTTATGGGCTCCCTTTTCCGCATTTGGACTCGTAGGTGGTCCGTTATGGTGAGATGGGACGGTTGGCTGTATGAGCCACCCCAGCTCCTTCCAGAAGCTCAGTAGTCTCCTGGGACGTTCACAGGCTTCTTGGAGCGACCTCGGAGTGCCGAGGTTTTGTGCCCGTTGGTTAGCAACAAAATCAAAATCAAATCGTTTATTTCAAGTAGGCCTGTTACAGGCACTTTTGAATTGTCAAAAGACAAAAAATAAAATAGGTAATATAAAAATAGTTATGGTGCTACAGTCCCAGTCAGTACAAGACATAAAAACTGTGAAAGTACCGTAGATGCTTATTCCAAGGAGTAGATCTCTATGGAGAAGAATGAGCAAGAAACTCCATGGACACTCTTTTTCAATCGCCAAAATTATTACAGAATCTTTGTTACATCATTCATCTTGAGATGGTACATTGTGTGAGAACGATGTCATCATCTCAGCCATAGGACGTCCACTGCTGAACATAGGCCTCCCCTTTAGATCTCCACATATACCGGTTGGAAGCGACCTGCATCCAGCGTCTTCCGGCGACCTTTACAAGGTCGTCTGTCCACCTCGTTGGTGGACGTCCTACGCTGCGCTTGCTAGTCCGCGGTCTCCACTCTAGCACTTTTCGACCCCATGGGCCATCTGCTCTGCGAGCAATATGGCCTGCCCATTGCCACTTCAGCTTGCTAATCCGGTGGGCTATATCGGTGACTTTAGTTCGTCTACGGATCTCCTCATTTCGGATTCGATCACGTAGAGAAACACCGAGCATAGCCCTCTCCATAGCTCGCTGAGCGACTTTGAGCTTTGAGATGAGGCCGATAGTGAAAGACCACGTTTCGGTGCCGTAAGTCATCACTGGTAACACACATTGATTGAAGACTTTCGTCTTGAGGCACTGAGGTATGTCGGACGAAAAGACATTGCGTAGCTTCCCGAACGCTGCCCAACCGAGTTGGATTCGGCGGTTGACCTCTTTCTCGAAGTTGGACCTACCTAATTGGACTACTTGTCCTAAATAGATATATGAGTCAACAACTTCGAGTACCGAGTTTCCAACAGAGACTGGGGTGGGCACAACATTGGAATTTGACATAATTTTCGTCTTGTCCATGTTCATTTTCAAGCCCACCCGTTGTGAAACTCGGTCGAGGCCATCGAGCATCATGCTGAGTTCCTCCATCGACTTTGCCATGACTACGATGTCGTCGGCAAACCGAAGGTGAGTGATGTATTCGCCGTTGATGTTGATGCCAAGTCCTTGCCATTCCAGGAGTTTGAAGGCGTCTTCCATTGCGGCAGTAAACAGTTTAGGGGAGATAACGTCCCCCTGTCTTACGCCTCTTCTCAATGGAATCGCCTTCGTGCTCTGCTCCTGTACTCGGACCGACATGGTGGCCTTATTATACAAACACTTCAACACCTCGATGTACCGATAGTCAATACGGCATCGCTGGAGTGACTCAAGTACCGCCCATGTTTCCACCGAATCGAAGGCTTTCTCATAGTCCACAAACGCTAAGCATAATGGCAAGTTATACTCTTCGGTCTTCTGTATAACTTGCCGCAGCGTATGGATGTGGTCTATGGTACTATAGCCTCTTCGGAAACCGGCTTGTTCGGGAGGCTGGAAGTCATCAAGTCTGTGTTCGAGACGGTTCGTGATAACCCTTGAAAACAGCTTATAAACATGACTCAGAAGCGTGATGGGTCTGTAGTTCTTCAATAGGCTGTTATCACCTTTTTTGAAGAACAACACCACCTCACCCCTGCTCCACGTTTGAGGCGTTTTGCCCTCGGACAGGACGGAATTAAAGAGTTTCTGGAGGACTTTAAGTATCGGTGTTCCACCCGCTCTCAGAAGCTCTGAAGTGATTCCGTCCTCGCCCGGCGCCTTGTTGTTCTTAAGCTGCTTCAGGGCCATCCTAATCTCGTACAGACTGATGTCCGGGATATCTTCGGTATAATGTCGGGACAGCTTGGCTCTTGGATCTCTTACCAAGCTGTCAACGGACTTTGCGACCGAAGTGTATAACTGTCCATAGAACCTCTCGATCTCGCCTAAAACTTCTGCTTTGGTCGACGCTATGCTGCCATCCTCCCGTTTCAGCTTTGTCATCCGGCTTTGCCCAATAGACTTGTCCTTTGCGAACACTTTGGAGCCTTGGTTTCGCTGTATGGTCTCTTTAACACGATTCGTATTAAAGAGACGCAGATCGTGTCGCAAGGACTTAGATATACGTCTATTGAGCTGCCTATATGACTTCGCGTCATCGGAAGACTGCAGCTGTAGCAAGCGTCGTTCAGCCATGAGGTTTAAGGTTTTCTCGGTCAATTTCTGAGGTCTATCTTTACGGCAGGGTCTAAAAAACTTAGAGCCTACCGTGCGGACAGTTTCCACTAGCCCGTCGTTGATCTCGTCCACTGAAACTAAGTTCTCAAGGCAAGCAAAGCGATTAGAGAGCTCGAGTTGAAAGCTTTCGGGGTTTTGAATATGGGACCGAGTAGGTCGGAGCGTAGACTTCATCAGGCTGGACCTTTCAAGTTTAACATTGATATTCAGCGAGCCTCTTACGATTCGGTGATCACTACCGGTTTTTACCCTGTTGATCACAGAGACATCACTGAATATCCGTTTCTTGTCGGTCATGAAGAAGTCTATCTCGTTTCTCGTGAAACCATCGGGACTCAACCAGGTCCATTTCCTGTGAGGTGGCTTCTGGAAGAAAGAGTTCATCATGAAGAGTTCCTCTTTCTCCAGAAAGTCGGCCAGCCTCTGTCCCCTAGGGTTCCGTTGCCCATACCCAAATTGCCCCACTCTCAACTCATCACCGCTTTTCTTGCCCAACTTTGCGTTAAAGTCCCCCATAACAACAGTGAAGTGGGTTTTGGTACTATGTATGGCCCTACTTACGTCCTCATACATAGTCTCCACTTCATCATCGGAGTGTGACGAGGTCGGTGCGTATACCTGAATGACCTTCAGCGAATATCTTTTGGATATTCTGAGTATTAGGTATACCACCCTGCTCGACACACTGTCGATGGTTATTATGTTGTTTACGAGGGACTTGTGAACGAGAAACCCGACACCACCTTGGGACTGTTGGTCGCCCTCCCGGTAGTAGAGCAAGTTACCAGACTTCAGGGTTACGGTGTCCTCCCCCTCTCTACGGACTTCGCATAACCCTATAATGTCCCAGTGTAACTTGCTCAGCTCCTCTTCCAGCTCGCAGATCTTTTCGTCAGTCCTCATTGTGCGTATGTTGTGTGTTACCAGGGCCAGTCGTCGTGGGGGTGGGTAGCCGGATCTCTTCCGGAGATTCTTAGCACCCCCTGCTCCGCCGTTACCTTGACCGCTACCCGCGCCAGGGATAGCGGAGCTGCCGGGGACTGGGGGCCTGGTTTTTGTGCTTTCGATCATTTTGGGGGTAATTTGCCTTAAATCGCCACGCTTGGCAGGCGGGTTGGCGATCGCAGTGAGGATGTGCAGTAGGTACACGGAGGACGCTGCTGCCCGACCTCCGGTTTGTCCCTTAGTCGCCTCTTACGACACCCACGGGATGAATTGGGGGAACGCAATTCTAAGCCGGCGCCCCACGGCGTAGCGGAGAACGATGTAGCAAGTAAAAAAGTGCCCATAGGAAAATATAAAATAGACAATTCAAGAGAATTATTCGCATTCCAGGGTTGAGGTGAAATAGATTCTCCTACACTGGAAATTAATAGTCCAAACTCAGAATAAACTTTGGTGTTTTATATGGTAGTAAACTGTGACAAAACAATTTCATTCATTGGATACAGCATTATAGGTTTTTTAGAAAAAATAAAAACCCTTTACATCCGTTCACCTAAATAAATTGGTTGACAATTTTTTTTTTCTTACAGGCTAATTATACATTTTAGAGCTTGTTACAGCGTCAGACTATAAATGAAAACACATATTGAATTTAAATTTTTATTTACCTTCAACCAATTTTTATAATTATGAAGTCAAAGTCAAATAATTTATTCCAATTAGACCATCATAGAGGCACTTTTGAACGTCGATTATTAAAATTAAAGGAAATAGGAAGGGCCCATCCCTTGATTGATTCTACACCTAAGGTATTAAAAACTCTTCTTCTTCTTCTTCTTCCTGCCCTTATCCCATTCTATTTGGGGTCGGCGCAACACGTTTTCTACTTCCATTCTCCCCTATCAGACGTCACAGTATCATTTACTCCTTTTTCTTTCATATCATTCCTTAGACAATCCATCCATCTTTTCTTTGGCCTTCCTCGTCCTCTCTCATACTCATCACTTTCTTAGTCACATGGGTGTCATCCCTCCTCATCACATGTCCATACCAAGATAGACGATTCCCTTTCATTTTTTCTGTAACAGGCGCCACTTTCAAACTTCCCCTTATAAACTCATTCCTTACTTTATCCATTCTTGTCACTCCACACATCCATCTCAACATCCTCATCTCCGCTACATGCAATCGTTTCTCATCCATCTTTTTCACAGCCCAACGAAGGTATTAAAAATACTAAACCAAGTTGAGCTTGGAGATCCTTACACCTGAGGTGTCTTGTGTTTAATAATGTCGTTGATATCAAGTCGTGTTGAAGATTATTTTCACAATAGATTGAAGATGTTGATCAGTAAGAATTCAGCGATACTTATTCTTTTTTACGGTCTAAAAATCGTGGGCCGGATGCGGCTGGCAAACCACATCTTTGTCATGACTGATCTAAAACCTCTTCTCCTCCACAGTTCCTCAAGAAAATGCTAATGGACCGTCAGAACTCAATGTCCTCTCTATTCGCGATGGGTAATGAAGTCGCAGGCGGTTGTGAGCCAGCCGAGAGGAAGGCCATTGAGAAGCAGCTGAAAGGACTCATGCAGCGGTTCGATGCCCTCACCAACGGAGCTCAGCAGAGAATGCTGGACCTGGAACAGGCTATGATGGTGAGTATAACGAGTTAATTTAGACAATAGAACTGTTAAAATTATTAGCTTTTTTTTAGCATGGTAAAATCGTGAAATGAGTCCTCCCACCCAGGGCAGAGTGGGAGGGACTGTCAGACTTGTACTGACTAAAATCCACGGTGTCCTTCAATAGCCCTTTACGTTCCGGGGTCACGCTAATTCATTAGTCCCGCGACCCCGGAAAATTATTAGCTTGCAGTAGATTTGAAAAATAGAGTATACTTGCATGCGTTAGGGGTGTCATCGACGTACTCGGGTTTGAATCCCTCGCTCCAGTCTTAACTCCTTCGTTTCCTTGCTACGCTCGGGAGTCCTATATTCTTTGGTAACTTTGAGATTCAATATAACGCCTGTGGACTATAATATTACTTATCCGGCGTAATGTTGAGGCGACCAATTGGTCGCTTTTCAATTGTCAAAAGAATTGTTAAAAAAATGGCCACAGTTTGAGATTTATCTCTTTAGTGAATAATTAATTTTACCACAATAGAAATCCAACCAAGTTTTGTTTCTGAGTCGTGGTTGCGTTTACAAACATTAAAAAATCTAATACACAAACACCAAGACACGAAACAACTACATTTAGGTCATACCAAATTAACTAAACTTAAATTGTCGCCAAAACTAGACTAAAAACCTTATCTTTTTCTCAAACAGGTGGCGAAACAATTCCAAGAAGAGTTGCAGCCGCTGGTAGAATGGCTCGGAACAACTGAGCGAAGAGTGAAGTCCCTACAACTGGTGCCCACTGATGAAGAGAAGATACAACACAAGATCAGGGAGCACAAGGTAAGGAATAGACTGGGAATAACATTGTCCTGAGAGCAGTGGTGGCCCAGTGGTATCGGCCCCGACTTACGAGTTGTAGGTCGTGGGTTCGAACCCAGCCGGGCGCATTACTTTATGGAATTTATTTCATCACCACTGCTCTCAAAACGGTGAAGGAAAACATCGTGAGGAAACCGGCATGTCTTAGAATTAAAAATTCGAAGACATGTGACATCCACCAACCCGCACTGGGCCCGCGTGGTGGATTATGGCCCACTCCCTCTCACAGAGAGGAGACCCGTGTCCCAGTAGTGGGAACATTATAGGCTTATGATGATGATTTTTATAACATGAGTGAAAAATATGGTGTTGAAATAAGCTTGATTCCTTTTATATTTTTCAGCATTTGTTTTTGGCTGCTTTTATATTATTTGTGTAATAATAAATTTGTTTTTAGTAAATGAATAACTCATCATCTTAATCTGAACTGGTGGCCGGTTCTAAAAAGCCCACTTTACTGCACAACACTAAACTATCCGTTATTTCCTCAGAACCTCCACGACGACATAATTTCGAAGCAGCCTCCATTCAAGCAGCTGACAGAGACCGCGTCCACCCTCATGGGTCTTGTCGGTGATGATGAAGCCAGCGCGCTTGCTGATAGACTACAAGCCGCTACCGACAGGTGAGATTATACTATACAATACTACATATAAGAGAGAAAGAGATAGAGAATTGTACATGAATATTTCGCCAGTACCCAGATACCGTTCTAAACCTATTTGTAATTGATTATCTTGAATGGAAAGTTAAGTGGACTCTATGGACTGGTTAAACATGTCCCGTAAACGAGATGACATCTAGTTTGCTAAACATTTTCTTGCATGTTGCCAATAATAAACTTTTTTTTTATTCGGAAATTCATCAAATGGGTCCTTCATTTTTCTGGATGGGGCGGAAGGGACTAACCGATACTCACTAAAAATCCGCCCTGATGGCCTACCATGACGTCTTAAAGCGTGAGTAGTTCCGCTCAGGGAACGAGATGGCGCTAGACGACTTGTATAGCTCTGTCTCTTTCCCACAACCTAACTACTCACGCTTTAAGGCGTCATGGTAGGCGACCTGTTCCTTCAGTTGATCTTTGGGCTCCAGAGCCACATTGCCCTTTAGACAGGCCCGCAACCCCCAATGTTATATTCACGTTATAAACATTGTAATAATCTATAGATTAATATTCTTTATTTTACTTTATCTTGCTTTTTATTTTTTGGAAACTCACAAATATTAAATAACTTCCTCATTCTTACATCAGCCACTAGTATGATCTACAAATAGTTGTTCCGGGTCTGGCGGTTCGTAAATGTTTGTAAATACACCTACGATACAGGAAAAATCAGAATTGAGCAACGAAAAAAAAACCAAATTAGTAAACCACAAACTATCCCCTTCTCTCCCCAGATACCAAGCCCTAGTAGACCACAGCCTGAACATCGGCGACCTTCTAGAAGCGTCTCGTAAAGGTCTGCGACACCTGGTGCTGACCTACCAGGACCTGTCCGCCTGGATGGACGGCATGGAGCAGTACCTCGCCAAGAGGAAGATCCTGCCTGTGCATATGGAGAAGCTGCTCAGACAGATGGATGAATTAGCTGTAAGTATCACTAGCTGGTGGAGGAGTGGTGAATCAGTGGTATCGGCCCCGACTTATAAGTTGTAGGGGTATCCCTTTTCGTCTCCTAAAACTGTTTGTCCGAAAATCATTATCCATAACACGTTTGCTATAAAATTCAGTAACCATAATGATCAAAAATTCTAAATATTTTTTTACATAATTATCTTCACATTCTAACGCTGTTCTGACATAATATCGAGTATCATAATAATTGAATCTCCTAATTTTTATGAAATAATGTCATACGAGTATGTCTTAAGTATTGTATTACATAATGTGTATTATTCCGAATGTTCAATTAGGTATAGTAAAATTGATATTTCATTAAATTGTTTAGGTTCCTTTAAATTATGGCACATTAGATTATGGATAAAATAGTTAGGTTACACAATAGAGAACCGTTGTAGGTCGTAGGTTCGAAGTTGAACCCAGCCAGGCGCATTACTTTGTGTAATATATTTCATCACCACTGCTCTCAAAACGGTGAAGGAAAACATCGTGAGGAAACCGGCATGTCCTAAAAACTAACCTACCCCCCTTATCCCACAGGAAAAAACTGAAGAGATAGCAGCCAAACAAGAAGCAGTTGATAGCACCGTGGAATCTGGCCTCGAGCTGATGAAGCACATCTCAGGAGATGAGGCACTCCAGCTTAAGGACAAGCTGGATGCTCTGCAGCGAAGATATAATGATCTGACCAGTCGAGGAGCTGAGCTGTTGAGAGTGGCTTCAGAGACCTTGCCGCTTGTTCAACAGCTGTATAATAGTCATGCTAAGTAAGTGCATAGCATACTTTTGGCAAAAAGGTTCTTAGTTCGAACTGGATGTTTTTATGTTTGTCCGTGATTATCTCGCGTTTGGCTGAACCGATTTTGATGTGGTTTTCAGAAAAGTATTTGTTACATTTTGGAGAAGGTTTAAGTATACAATAATAATGGATATTCCGTGACTTTGTCCGCAAAGATCCATTATTGGTAACTTGGATGTGACAAATAAGCCAATGATACAATGATTTTTGTTGAATATCTCAACTAAAAAGGGTTAAATAATTTATCAATTAAATAAAAACAAAGCCATCGACTTCCGAAAGAAAAATTATTTAACCCTTTTTTTTTTTTTAGCCCACAGCTGGCTATGTAGTCCAAATTAGATTACAGGTTAAAAAAAGGCTGAAAATAAACAAGTTTTTAACTCTTACCTACCGTCTAACTAGCAAGCAACTATGACCTTTACGAACAACGAACTAAAATCCAATTTCCTCTACAGACTCACCGACTGGATGGCCGGAGCTGAATCCTGCCTACAATCAGTGGAGCCTCGTGAGGAAGACATCCTGAGACTGGAATCTGAACTGCATGAATACAGGCCAGTTCTTGAGAACATCAACCAGATTGGACCACAGCTATGCCAGGTATGAAAATTCTTTGTAAAGTATTTCTAACTATTATGTAGAAGTCTTTTCTTAAAGACTTCTAGAATTTAATCATTTAGTAGTAACGAATCCTGAAAACTGTTTAGTAAAAAACATCAATCCGGCTCGAAGGACCGTCATTCTTTTGATGTTTATTTAAAAATACTTGTTCCCTGCGGTTTCACCCACGCTGTCCCGTTGGTTATAGCGTAATTTTGTATAGCCAATTTTGTAAGCCAACCAAGACAACGAAACAGCAGTTCCTGAGATTAGCTCGTTCACAATATTAATATAGATTTAGCGATACTATTTGAACACTGAATCGAAAATTAAATTTTAGAAGCTCTTAGGAACCTTTCACTATCAAACTTAACTCAAATGTAATGGGTTATTGTATGATATTTAATATGGTTTTGTCAACAGATCTCTCCTGGAGAAGGCGCGACCCACATTGAAAGCATTGTGACGCGTGACAACAGACGCTTTGACACCATCGCCGAGCAAGTGCAACGTAAGGCTGAGAGATTGCTACTTAGCAAGAAGGTAGGTTCAATTTTCTAGTTTTTTTTTTTCTTTTTAAGTGACTGAAATTTCCGTAATAGAGACTACATAATATGTCGTGTTTTTAAATTAATTCTAAAGTAAATTCTTATATTAAATATATGTTTTAATTTTGACTTGATATTATTAAAAATCTTGTACAATGTAAATATGTTTGATCGATGAGGCCTACTTGAAGTATGTACGGCGTTTATTGTATGAAAGTGAAGAAGCGTTTCTAGTGTGTGAACGAGGAACTATTTTTTTCTATCATATTAACGTCAAAGCCGTTCACTTTAGTTCAAATCTCGTACTAGAACCTCAGATCGTTGGTCTAGTGGTTAGTGACCCTGACTGCTATGCCGGTGGTTGTGGGTTCAATTCCCACCCAGGACAAATGTTTGTGTGATGAGCACAATCATTTGTTCTGTGTCTGGGTGTAATTTATCTATAACAT
Organism: Agrotis exclamationis; assembly: GCA_950005045.1. Classification (NCBI taxonomy): domain Eukaryota; kingdom Metazoa; phylum Arthropoda; class Insecta; order Lepidoptera; family Noctuidae; genus Agrotis; species Agrotis exclamationis. Next base: position 15,032,742 of record OX465438.1, read on the forward strand.
GTATTTAAAAAATATATAAGTATGTTTATCAGTTGTCTAGTGCCCATAACACAAGCTCTGCTTAGCTTGGGACTAGATGGCGTTGTGTGATAGTTGTGGAATATTATTATATTATTATTATTATATTTAATGTGACAGATAAGATAGTCATTATCCAATTTTTAAATCAACTATAAAAGTTGTCCAGAATAAGTGAACCTCATTCTATTCTGTATTAAAAAATCTAACCGTTCCACTCCCTCCCCAGCGTTCCCTGGAAGTAGTAGGCGACATGGAGGAAGTCCTGGAGTGGCTCCGTGGAGTGGAGTCAGCGCTGCGAGTGGCCGAGCCTCCCTCGTGTGAGGCCACTCTGGTGAGGGCACAGCTCAAGGAACAGAGGCCGCTCAGTGATGATGTGGCCGCGCAGAGGGTGCGGGTTCGAGATCTGCTGAGTCAGGCTAAGAAGGTAAGATATCATTTACACAGATTTATACCTTGTAATGTTAGGATCGGTTGTCAAAAATCAGATTCTTTTAAATACAAAAAAAAGATACTTAAATATTGTAAAAAAAAGTGATAACTTTCGGTAATCGATGGCAATAAATGGCAATAAAAGCAAAGTCAACGACTTCCGAAAGGAAATTATTTTACCCTTTTTTTTGTTTTTTTTTTTTAAGTTTTTAGGTTTTCAGTTGCATTAGGTTATTTGACAGTTTCAATAAATTACAATTCCGTCATTCATAGTTAATGTTTTGAAAAATAAGGAACACATGTTTTTTCTTTTGTGTAATCAATGAATATTTATCAAGATAATAACGCACCAAACCTTGAGAGTGGGGGCTCATGACATCAGAATTCAATAAAAATTGTACTAAATCATGACGGACTGCCAATTTTGGAAATATCGTATTTACGTCACTTTTGTTTTACGTGACAAAAAAATACCGGTCGTATATTTTTTGATGATCTAACGGACGGACTTACAATAGCCAATTTCTATGATCATCAGAAAATAATTGTAAAGCTTTTTGAGTTTTCAAACCTCTATTTGATAATGACAAAAAAATGTCATTTCTCCTCCCAGGTCCTCCGCGAGTGCCAGTCGTCGGAGGAGACAGCCGTGATCCGCGACCGCAGTGAGGAGCTGAAGGAGACCATGGAGGAGGTGGGACATCTCAGTGCGGAGAGACTGGCCGCCTTGGAACAGGCACTGCCGCTCGCTGAACACTTCGCTGACACACATCACGGGTGAGTGATGAACTTTATTGGTTACTCTTAGTGTCTAAACACACTATGCCGAAGTTACGCGACCGAAGTTCGGCACAATTACGCCTGCAATGCTATTTGAATTACTGACGACACACTATGCCGAAATTACGTCGCGTCATAGCTTCCAGCGTAACTTCGGTCGGGCGTACGTTCAGCGGCAACTTATTCTGTGAGCACACATTATACGCGACCGAAGTTCGGTTCGATTACCGACGAAGATCCGGGGGCGGGGAGCAGCAGGGAGCCGCCCGCGCCACCCGCGCCGAATTTCAGCCGCGTAAGTTCGGCACTTATGGTGTGTCATATCAGCCAAATACGTCGGAACGTGAAATCAGCCGCCGAACTTCGGTCGCGTAACTTCGGCATAGTGTGTTTAGACACTTAGCCATCATGACGCGATTCGTGCTATTTCCAATTTCAACTAATTAAAAATGAAAATCGTCCTTGCTACTACGATATAATGATGCAATTCGACTGACTTACGTCGTCGTGGCGAGCGTGTTTTATTTTTCATCTACTCGTAGGTAACCACACGTTTTAGTTTCCCCGCACTGACTGCACGTATGCATCGCTGTGTAACACGTTACATTACGTTTTAAGGACGCATAACCAGAAAGTTGGCAACGTCGCAAATAGCTGTCAAATATTTACAAGTTTAAATTAATTTGGTAAAACTGTATGAAAATAAGAAATATGGCTCTGTAGTGCACTAAAACATTGATGAGGGAATGCAATAATTAATATCGTTATACCGAATATACACCGTGTTCCGGACGATATACATAAACTTCGACCAGATGTTCAAACCACGGAAGTAAGCATTTTTCATTATGGACACATTAATAAATTCTTATTTTTTATTTTTTGTTAATTTTCATACAAACTAAATACCTAGACGTAAATAACCCGATATGCATGCCTCTTTATCCGAATTGGCAACGTCATTCATAACATTTGGCGGGCTGAAACAAATGAAATGCAAATAGTATTTGATAGATTTCAAATTAAGATACTTTCTCACTGCATAGCTCAATTAAATTTCATTAAATGAAATTACAAATATCTTTGTAACGAAGCCTTTTTAAGTACTACTTCCTTTGTTGGATTTGATTTGTAAAAGCCATAGAAGTATTTGCTAAAGTTTATGGATAACGTGAAGAACACGGTGTATAGTTTTAGATGTAAAAAAAGTATTTGGAAACCTTCCAAATGCTTTTTTACATCTGAAACGGTTACAACATCAAATTCAGTGTTTTAATTGCATTCCTATATCAATGTTTTAGTGCACTACAGAGCCATATTTCTTATTTCCATACAGTAACATTGCTAAATTAATTAAAACTTGTTAATATTTGACAACGATTTGCGACGTTGCCAACTTTCAGAATATGCGCTCTTAAAAAACCAGTCAGTTCCTAGCTTTATGGAGAACAGCATAGAACGCATGCAAATTGTGGTTCAAAGTTAAAGTAATTATTTGGGTTTATACTGTTACATTATTCACATCATAAGGAACGAATTCGATGTATTTTAATTAATATGCATGCTGATGCTCAATGCAGAAACAGTATTACGGGCACAAAAGAGATTTTGTCATCTCCAAAGCAATTACTACGATCTTATAGTTATATCAAACTGTACCTTAATTGCTACACATAGAAGTATATTATACGGTAGCAAAATATACTGATAATATCATTTATTTGCAGCCTGTCATCTTGGTTGGACGACATGGAGAAGCAGATCCAGATGCTGGCGATGCCCGCTCTTCGACCAGAACAAATCGTTCAGCAGCAAGACAAGAATGAAGTGAGTATTTATGCATTTCATAGGAAACTTGGAAGAGTAATCATCAGAAGATTTTCTTCAACTTACATAAATATTACGTTTGTTCCTTGTCCTTATATGAAACTCTTATTATGAAACTTATCTTGTTCCTTTGAAGTAATTTCCTTTGACAACTGCCTTTGCAAAACGAAAATAAAAAAATATAGATTGATATTTTATCATTATCACTTCTAGTCGTGACGAAAGCCTTTTACGCAAATACGAAAAAAAAAACATATGGGCTTAACAACTATATTTCGTTTCTATTTTTAATTATGGCTTAAAGACTGAGGATTACCTACTACTTTATATTTCAAAAAGGAGTTGTAGGTCGTGGGTTCGAATACGCATTCTTTTCCTACAAAAATGTAATGAGCCTGTCATTACATTTTTGTAGGAAAAGAACGCGTGAAAACCGGGATGTCCTAGAACCTAAATTTTGAAGTTAGGTGACATCTACCAACCTGCTCCCGCGTGGTGGATTATTGCCCGCTTCCTCATAGAGAGGAGGCCTGTGTCCCAATATTATAGGCTGATGATGATGATGTTTTGGCTTAGAGACAAGAGAATAGGGTGCAAACATCAATCGATTTTCTTACTTTTTAACAGACCTTTCAAAAAGGTTCTCAAATTAGACGGTATTTTTTTTTAAATTATTTTCGGCGATTACTCCGTTGTTTCTGGACCGATTTGTGTGATTCTTTTTTTTTTGTTCCATGCAGTGTACTTGTCGTTTACCCTATTGTGTCCTTTTGCTGAGTAATAGGCTATTTGACAAAAAAATACTTTAGTCCGTCAGTAAGATTATCAAAAAATATTCGCCTCGTATTTTTTCTTTTTGTACGACTGCCAAAATTGACGGAGATACAACGCTTTCAAAATTAGTAATACGTCACAATTTAGTACAATTTCTACTGAATTCTGACGTCACCAGCCGCATATCTTGGTAAATGTTCATTGAATTTACAAAAGAAAAAACACGTGTCCGTTATTTCTCAAAACTCTAAATGCCGGACTAATTAGATTTGTGATATATTAATACAGTCAAATAGCCTATTCTCCAATGTTTGTATTAATCACCTATCTATAGTCAATGAATGCTTCTCTAAACCATCTCCCCCCTTACCCAGATGCTACAACAATCCATCGGCGGCCACAAGCCGTTGGTGGACAAGCTGGTGAAGACGGGCGAAGCTCTGGCCAAGCTGTGTGGAGACGAGGACGCCGCCAAGGTGCAGGACATCGTGGACCAGGACTGCGAGCGGTACAACGCGCTCAGGGCCGAGCTGAGGCAGAGACAACAGGAATTAGAACAGGTCAGGATAGCAGATGTTACTTTTTTTTTAGCGTGGTAAAATCATCAAATGAGTCCTCCCACACAGGGTAGAGCGGGAGGGACTGTCAGACTTGTACTGACTAAAATCCACGGTGTCCTTCAATAGCTTTACGTTTCGTGGTCACGGTATTCGTTAGTCCCGCGAACCCGGAGAAGATATCACTTAGAGAAAATTTACACTTAATCCGAACTTTAGCGGAGTTGCTCAGTTAATTGGACCATAGACTTTATAAGAGTTTATGAGCTATGTCTGTAAATTAGATCCTTTATTTATCTTTATTAATGAAGAGACCAACTTTTTTTTGAAGAATCTTTATGAGATAATAATTATTACGAACCGTGTTACAATTTGAGACACAATTGGCGCATTAACAGAGCGGTCGACTGTTGCGCTGCGTATCACGGGTTCAATTCCCATACGGAACAAATATTTGTATGATCTACATGTTCCGGGTCTGGATTTTAAACTTTGTAACCGCAGAGGAGAAATTCCTAGTAATGGGCAACTTTTTAAAACATCGATTAGTGATACTTTAAGGCCCGAAAGAATTCAAACATATTTTCTCTAAACATTTGCATCCATAATTCCAAAAACAACCTTATACTCCTAATGTTAAAATATATTTTTCCCCAACCAGACATAAGCTTCAGAGAAAACTAACCCCCTTTAATAGTCTATTCAAGAATGAACCTTATCCTCCAAACATTAACGTATATTCTCCCTCACCAGGCTCTCCAAGAGTCCTCTCAGTTCTCCGACAAGCTGGAAGGCATGTTGCGTGCTCTGTCAGGAACAGCTGATCAATTGCATCGAGCTGAACCTGTGTCGGCGCACCCGCCGAAGATTGAGTGAGTATTTTATCTCTTTCTAGTTTTATATGCCAAACAAAGACGAAGAGATGAAAAAAGTGGCGTATATTGGGATTATAAACGTTTTTATCTCTTTCTAGTTTTATATTTGGCCAACTGTCCGGCAGACTGTGACAGTCATGTTCGCCGCGCCGACTCTGTTTGACCGTTTATTCACTCAATACTATACCTATGTTGCTCTAACTCAGGGTTTCTCAAAGTGGGGTGCGCGAACCCCTAGGGGTTCGCCATTCGACGGCAGGGGGTTCGAGACAATATTTACGTAATGGTGGTTTGATAACTGGCAGGCAATGCAAGCAACATGCTTATGTGAGAGTGGGTTTTCACACCTGGTCATAAAAACTAAATACAGAAAGCGACTTGATACCGAGTCAGAATTAAGTTTAAAATTGTCCAAAATTACTCCTAAAATTGAATCCATTTGCGACAAGAAACAAGCACACCCAACACATTAATATTAAAAAGATATTTCTTTTGGAACTTTGTTTGTTACCTTTTTTTATTCAAATAAAAACCTTATTTTCTTAAACAGTCAATTTTATTATTTTCTTTGGGGGGGGGGGGATTTAATTAGTTAGGGGTTCGTTGTCACGTGGAAATTTTAACAGGGGTTCGTGGAGCCGAAAGATTGAGAAACCCTGCTCTAACTTATACAGTGTATCGTGTAATAAACAAGGATGGCAAAATGGCACACATGACGCATCTGTCTTAAGTCAAACAAGGACGAAGAGATGAAGAAAGCTCAGAGATGTGCATTGGGAGAGGCCTATGTCCAGTAGTGGACGTCTTCCGGTTGATGATGATGAATTATTGATTATTATAATTAATCAGTGCCAACACTGTCAGTTTTGGTAAAAATGGCTAGAATTTTTTGGTATATGAATCAGGAAATTAAATAAATTTTAAAAATTTGGGCCAATCATGAACTAAGTGTGATTTCAGCGTTTCTGTGTCTATCTTTTAAAAAATAAATTGTTAGTGAAAATTAGATAAACAAAAGCTTTGATTATTTTTATTTTATACCTAAAAGCATGTTAAAGGATAACAATCTATTTTGCCGCTGAGAAATTATAGAAAAATATATTGTATAAATAGAAATTATTATATTTGGGTTTGTTAAAATCTTTGAAACGTGAAAGTGAATAGAAAATAGATTTTTAATGTGATAATGAATTTCTGCAAAGAAAAATGTCTAATACGCAAAAAAAAATACCAAATAATACACGAACCTCCCTAAAACCTCATTCCCCTCAACAGAGACCAAATCGAAGAGAACAATTCTCTGGTAGAAGACCTAGAGAAGAGACAAGAGGCATACAACGCAGTGCAGCGTGCCGCCAGTGACGTCATCAGTAAGGCCAACAAGAGCGACCCCGCCGTCAGGGACATTAGGAACAAGCTCGACAAACTTAACAAGTAAGCATTGCAAAATATACTTTAACCTTATTGCTGTAGAATTCATTTTGTAGTGACAATAATTGTGACAAGTAATTACAAAAAATATATAAGGTGCTTCATTATTATCTGCCACCGCTTTAAAGGGAGATCGTATTGCGTGTATAGATTTAAATAGTAAAGATAAATAATTGATTATTTGTCATATTTTTTTCATACAAAAATAATTACGTATAAATTTGACTGGATTTATTAGTATAAAACCATCCAGTAGACTTATGCTGTTGCCGCTCCGCACTGAATTCATTGAAATCATTTCGCAAAACGCCAGCGCGCCTTTCGTACACTGTTGCCATACTTATCAAACGATGCCGCTGCGCGCCGGCGGCGACTCGGTCGTCAAGGCGCGGCCCCCCCCCCCGCGCGCCCCCACTCTCACCCGCACTACTCTGTTCATCGCACGCGCCAGCCGACCGCCCGCGCCCGCTCGCCAGTCTCTTCCCGTCGCCGCGCCCGCCCGCTCGGTAGTTACTAGTTAGTTTTAGCAGTTAGCGACGGGAAAATCGCTCGCGCTTCCTTTAAAAATGCCTCCCAGACGACGGTACTCCAATCAATAATACCTTGAAATGGTATTGTGCTACCGTGAGTGACCGAGTGTAACTTCATAACTGCGCATGCAGTAAACTTGTACCAGCAGAGGTTTGGTGTGCGAGTGAGCCATCATACCATTCTGGATGCCGTGTACAGATTCAGTAAACACGGCCGCTTTGACCCGCCCTCCGTTGACGCAGGCAGGTCTGAGGTTGAGGAGGGCCAGTGCCATGGCCTCCTCGCTCACCGGATTTAACCCCTTTAGACTTTTTTGTCGTGTAAAGGACCTTGTGTACGGCCAAACTGGATATGATATTAGAAGTGCGTGCGGAAGAACTTAAAAGGCGCATCAAACGCGCATTTAGGCAGGTAAAAAGTGAAACGGACACATTCAATAAAGTGAAGAGACACGTACGTAAGCGTGTCTTCGTTCGTGTGCAACGCGAAGGCGGACTCTTGCAACAGTTTTGTAGCTAATGTAGGAAGTGTGTAATTAAGTGTAAATACTGTGCAATTATTGTAAATAAGGTGATTAACTTTTAAACATGCCAAGTTACTGTAATTTGTTATTAATCTTCTTCTTCCTGCCCTTATCCCATTCTATTTGGGGTCGGCGCAACACGTTTTCTTCTTCCATTCTCCCCTATCAGACGTCACAGTATCATTTACTCCTTTTTCTTTCATATCATTCCTTAGACAATCCATCCATCTTTTCTTTGGCCTTCCTCGTCCTCTCCATCCATCAACATTCATACTCATCACTTTCTTAGTCACATGGGTGTCATCCCTCCTCATCACATGTCCATACCAAGATAGACGATTCCCTTTCATTTTTTCTGTAACAGGCGCCACTTTCAAACTTCCCCTTATAAACTCATTCCTTACTTTATCCATTCTTGTCACTCCACACATCCATCTCAACATCCTCATCTCCGCTACATGCAATCGTTTCTCATCCATCTTTTTCACAGCCCAGCATTCCGATCCATACAATACGACAGGTCTAATCACGGATTTGTATATTTTCCCCTTTAACTTGAGGGGCATCCGTGGGTCGCAAGTTGTTCCGGTGACCTGTCGCCATTTCATCCATCCCGAGTTGATCCGGTGTGTTATGTCTCGGTCTACATCGCCGTCTCCTTGGACAAGCGACCCGAGGTACCGAAAGTCGGAACAGACTGGTATGGGCGTTCCTGCAAGAGTAATGGGCACAGGACTGGAGAGACCGCCAAAATCGCAAAACAAATACTCTGTTTTGGTTCTGCTCAATTTCAGGCCAACGTTCTCCAGTCTTTGCCACCACACCTCCAATCTGTTCTGGACCTCTAGGCCGCTCTCGGCAATCAGCACAATGTCATCGGCAAACAGCATGCACCAGGGGGCCTCTTCCTGGATGTCCGACGTCAGAGCATCCATTATCATCAGGAAGAGGTACGGGCTGAGAGCCGACCCTTGGTGCAAGCCAACCTCTACATTGAAGCTGTCGGTAGTGCCCGCTGTAGACCGGACTTGGGTACTGCATCGACTATACATTGCACGGATCAACTGTACATACTTTCCAGGTACACTTTTCTCCTTAAGGGCCCACCACAGAACCTCACGGGGCACCCGGTCGTATGCCTTTTCCAGGTCGACGAACACCATGTGCAAGTTTTTATGCGCACCTCTGTATTTCTCGCACAGTTGGCGGATAGCGAAGATGGCATCCGTCGTACCCCGACCAGGCATAAAACCGAATTGGTTCTGTGAAATTTCGCTCTCCTCTCTCAGTCGCCTTTCAATAACTTTCTCCCAAACTTTCATACTGTGTGATATTAGCTTTATTCCTCTATAATTATTGCATTCCAGCACATCACCTTTGTTTTTAAAAATGGGCACTAGCGAACTATTACACCATTCGTCAGGTATGGCTTCTTCCAGCATCAGCTTATTGAAGAATAAAGCTAACCACGTCCAACCATCCATCCGCAATATTTTCCACACTTCAACAGGTATTCCGTCTGGTCCTAATGCCTTACCATTCTTCATTCCACTCACCGCATTCCTCACTTCATCCACACTTATTCTTCTTACTAATCCCTTATTTACTGGTTTACTTTCAAGCACACCACTCCAGTCATTCTCCTCATTCATCAGTCTTTCAAAGTAACCCTTCCACCTATTCTTAATTTTCTCATCTTCCGACAGAATCATTCCAGCATCGTCTTTTACGCACTTTACCTGACAAACATCCTTCGCCTTTCTCTCCCTAGTAATTTGTTATTAATCTAAGTACTTATTGTTTAAAAATAATAAGAATAAAAATTGCGATTCTTACACTAACTTGTCAGTCCAAAGCCTGTTTTAAGTGTGATGGGAAGTTTATCATCTTATTTACGTCAGTTTTTTGGAAGAATGTGGTAGCTGGTAAGTAATTACACTTTTAAAACATTTGTTTGCCTGCGTATTAGTAGGTAGGTTAGATAGTGACGAAGCTAGCCAGCTGATTTCAGTTTTCATTCACAGAACAGATAGAAAGAGATAGCAGTTGTTTTCATTGACGAAGCGACACATCGCGCGTAATTTGTGAATCACGTTATGCAGAATAGAGCCAATGTTAATTTAACTTGTTTATTTTCTCAAATTGAATCAACTGTTCCAAGGTACGAAATTTCTTCACTATTGTAATGTTTAAACACAATACTACCCCCCATTAAAGCGGTGGCAGATAATAATGAAGCACCTTATATATATATAGGGCATCTGTCCTGGTTTCTTCTTCTAAATACTAAAGTTGATACCTACCATCTAAGTTCACATAAAATAAAGATAAATTTATTTTTATGTAGAAGCAATAAATATAGTATTGAGTATTGATTTGCTCAGTATTATTTAAAAGTCATAGTGACATATATTTTTTATGCTAATACCACAAACAGAAACTTTTTTTTTTGTATGTTTGTAGCGGGTAAACTCAAGAACTACTGGAGCGATTTCAAAAATGTTCATTATTTGAATGCTGTATTGTCAACTAAATAGCATATTAAGGGGGTGATGGCGAAAATGCTGGCAAATGCTATTATTTAAAAAAAAAATAGTTAGGTTTAAACCCTAGGTGCCACCGTCATTGCAACATCTACACTTTTGGCTATAAAATCGTCAAAAACCATCAATCTTTCAACAGACTATGGGACGACGTCCAGAAATCCTCCTCGGAGCGTGGGAACTCCTTAGACGCGACCCTGGAGGTGGCTCGTAAGTTCTGGCAGCAGCTGAACGCCGTCATGTCACAGCTGGCTGAGCTGGAAGACACCCTCACTGCCCAGCCTCCACCTGCCGCACAGCCCAGAGCTATCCAGGCGCAGCAGGTCGCGCTGCAGGAGATTAGGCATGAGATCGATCATACTAAGCCTGAGGTGAGGTTTTTTTTTTTGTTATTTTTACTTGGTTATTTTGTGTAGGGCAGTCTCTTAAATACAGGGTAGTCTCTTAGAAACAGGGTAGTCTCTTAAATACAGGGTATTTTCTCAAAGTATCTTTAATTATTTATTTTAGAAGAAAAGTGAGCAATTTCTTTACTTTAATAGACCAAAATTCTACCCAAAATTGCACATACCTAATTAGTCTCATAATTCCGGTTGAACACCGTTGCAGATGTCAAAAAATTACAAAATATAAAACTATTTTTAGCGGGTATCCACCCCCCGTAATCTTATAGCAGTTGAAAAAATGGCTGATATAAGAAAATGTTACATGTTAGTATATATACCTATCACTTAATAAAAAAAAGTATATTTTTGTTTATAACATCAAATATAAATCTTATACATTAAAATTATACTCATGACGTCTTTAAAATATCAAGCTAGGTGCTTTATTTTGACCCTGGTCTCAAAAATATTAGTAATCATAAAAAAAACACAATAAAATAATTTCGTAATAAATAATCCTACTACAATCAATGTCTAGGTATATCTCATCGTTCTAAATTATCTTCAACAATTAATCCCCAAACCTAACCACCCCTCACACTCCAGGTGGAAAAAGTCCGCAAGACCGGCTCAACCCTCATGTCCCTCTGCGGAGAACCAGACAAGCCGGAGGTCAAGAAGCACATGGAGGACCTGGACTCTGCCTGGGACAATATCACAGCGTTATATGCCAGGAGGGAAGAGAACCTCATTGATGCCATGGAGAAGGCTATGGAGTTCCATGACACATTACAGGTTAGTTCATTCTCTCAGCCAATGATTTATTTAAAGAAAGTGTTTTGTGCATTTTCCATTTTTGTGTTGTTTAAATCATCAAATGAGTCCTGAGCCCTGAATGGAAAGTTTTTATAACCTGTAAAATATTTTTTCTGATACTGCTAAATTGTTTTCATGCGATAAAAAGGTATAGAATTACGAAGGTTCTAATCTGTTGTGCAGTTTGGTAAAGTCATTCAACCATTAAGTAATTTAACTATGAACTAGTAGTATATTAAACTTTAAGAAATATTACGAACTGTAATATTATTATTAACAACTTTTTGATGTCCCTCAATTAACGACTTTATCATCATTTTCTTTAAGTTGTTTTACCAATGACATCACATCGAAAAATTGCTCGAGGATTTTTAGCTCGGGAGAAACGGACCCTATAGATTCAAGCATAGATTCTAAAACTTGCCTAAGGGTTCCTATGCACCTCGTATTACTCTTGGAAAAAATATAATGTTAGGCTTTAGTAAACCATCCATCATTTTCTCTAGAATCTCCAAGAATTCCTGGACTCAGCGGAAGACAAGTTCTCCCGCATGGGTCCTTTGGGCTCGGACATCGACGCCGTCAAGCGCCAGATCGCTCAACTAGCGTCCTTCAAACAAGAAGTCGACCCACATATGGTTAAAGTTGAAGCGCTTAATAGGTACGTACTTTTAAGATATTTGTTCCTTTAAAACTTGTCTCCTTTTATAGGTACCTGGTGCCTTACCACGAGCTCTTAACGCGATCCAGTTTGGGCTGTGGGAAAGAGACAGAGCTATACAAGTCGTCTAGCGCCATCTCTTTTCTACAGCCTAAACTGGATCGCGTTAACAGTTCATGGTTTGCCACCTGTTCCTTTAAAACTTTACCTTTTATACCTGTTCCTTTGACAACTGTTCCTTTTTGAATCGGTACCTTTTCATACTAGTCGGTGGCTAGCATTGCTTGACCCGCTTTAACATTATTATGCCGTATAAATGGGTCATATAATGAGAGACACCTATTGTACCAGTGAAATCTATACCTTTAATTCAGGTACCGTTCCATACCTGTTCCATTGACATCTGTACCTTTGTTACCTGTTCCTTTTTGAATCGATACCTTTTCATACTTATACTATTTGCATTTATTCCTTTACAATGTCTACTTTTTATGCCAAAAAATAGATTTTTGTACCTTTGATGCCTGTAGTGTTACCACAAATATACTTTAATGTTTGTGTATTTTATACCTTCTTTGAAATTTTTACCTTTACCACCTGTTCCTTCTCATACCTTTACCTTTCATACCTGTTTGATAAAATATTTCAGTGAAATATGAGATTTTACTATTGGGGGGTTGTGGGTAATCATTTTTTATTCAAAATTCATTTTGGGATCTGCATGTGTGTCTAGATTTAAGGGGGATTTTTTTCAACAAACAGAAATATTAAAATTTTCTCGAGACAGATTTAAAAAAATTAAGTTTTTGTGAATTTATTTACTTTTTAATTTATTTGGTGATGGTCCTAGTCCTCAAATAAATAACTGTCCTCTAAACTCCTCCAGTTCTCTTGTTTTATAGAAATTATTCTCTCCACACTTGTTCCGTTATATTCAGGGATAAATTAAATCCTTTTATCAATACAAATATTACTCATAAATGAACAGTAATATAAGTAATAGTTTAGCCATTTTCGACAAAAAATAAAAATAATTCACAGATATTTTTTAGAAAGAAAAAAAGAAACAAAGAAAACGTTTATTGATACATGCCATAAGTACACACAACTTAAACAAAAAAGAAAATATAGAAAAGTAACAACTAAACACTAAAAAAATATTGTGTGACTTTTACTTTATTTCGAGTAAGAAATTATTACTATTTTATATTACTGAGCTAATTTGATTTTCTCAATTGATTAAAGTTCTGTCCAAACGTTTTGGCCAATAGAAATAAATTGAGTTTTTTCCCCCTTCACTTCACCCCCCACAGCACTATTACCCCAGCGTATATTTCCACATACTAATCGTATATTTTTCTATGCGTTCCCCGGATTGACCCGACATTGAAAAAGGAGTCTTATGAGGCAAGGAATAACAATTAATCTTGTGTGCGCTTCTGTTTGTATCTTGCATAGTAGTTATTTTAGTCCCTTGTGTGGTGTGTGTTCTATTCTATTTTCTTTTTTAGGTGTTTTCACAAAAGGAAACTTTAAAAATACAAATGCTAATGGAAAAGCCTTGAATTGGTGTAAAACTATGTTTTTTTTTTCTAATGCAGCCAAGTCTACACTAATTGTAATGTCGAGTACTGCAATGAGCAATAAAGAAGATATTGACAAAACTTTGCTAAGTTCAACAGTAACTTAATTTTTACCATCAATAAATTGTAAATATATTTATGATGACTTTTTATGATGATTCCTTCACGGTCCAAGCTGTCCGTTTGTGGAATGCATTGCCGTTATCAGTCAGACAAGCACAATCGCTGGTTTCTTTTAAAAAGTCAGTTATTAATAATTTCCTTTCGCTTTAATGTATAATTTGTATATGTATTTTTATATGTATTTGTTTATATGTATATGTATTTGTATATTATATTTTTGTGTCTATTGCATATGTATACTGTAGGTGTTTTTTATTTTTGGCACATTGATATTGTGCATGTATTTTCTGTGCACCACTAACTACCCTGTTTTTTTAAGTAATTTTTCTAGTCCATTAAGAGGTTGTCTGGAAGATATCGCTATCAGCGATAAGACCGCCGTTGTACCCTTAGGATTAACAATATTGTAAAAACTCTGTTTATTAATTTTGGTGTACAATAAAGTATATTCTATTCTATTCTATTCTATTCTAATATATTTAGTTCGTCAAATGTATTCAAAAATAATGATATTTTTATTTATTTATTTATTTATTGTGAATTTAAAATCCGTTGTGTCTACGTCAATATCAGTTTGAGCAACGGAAAAAAAATTGTGTCTAAAATTTTTCGATATTTTTTTCTGTCGGCTCTATTGGTTATTCAAGCATCTTACTTCTGGCAAATTTGCGTCAACAATGTCAAGGAAAATCTAACATTGCTCAATAAAAAAAAAAACAACGAAACTCTACAAAAATGTGTAGACTTGGCCAAGTGGCTAATTCAATGTCTTCAATTAAGTACAAAAAACTTACTTCTACTACTTTCTTGTTCTTCTATTCATCTTTGAGAGTGTGTTCTGTTCTGTCTCTTTCTGTTACTAACACATTTTTCATATGTCTGTCTCTGTCTGGTTTGCAATTGTTGTGCAAATATTTTGAATCAATGGTGGCTTTATTATTCCCGAAAGTTTACGAACTGGTTTTCCAATTAATCAAAAAAAAAAAACTTTGAAGTTGCTTATTTCATTTTGTGGATTATAAAATGATAGCTTTTTAAAAACCTACTTTCAAATTCAAAACAATTTATTTAAATGCTAAACAAAAAATAAATTCATCATTTACAATCATCAACCCTTCTATAGAGATCATGAATATCAAAACCATAGTCACATTTATTACAAAGCCATCGAAAATAGAACTGAATAATTTATTCATACGTTAAGTAAATAAAACTCGACAAAAATTAAGCTATGGAAAACAAAACCAAAAACTCCACTATCAAAATAAAGCCACCATAGCTTCACCCCTCCGAATCACCCCCTAACTTCATCCCGCTCCACAGACAAGCCCAAGAGCTGACGGAACGTACATCATCGGAGCAAGCGGCCGCGATAAAGGCTCCTTTGACGGAGGTGAACTCCCGTTGGTCCGCCCTCCTGCGAGGGATGGTGGAGAGGCAGCAGCAGTTGGAAAGAGCGCTGTTGAGGCTCGGGCAGCTGCAGCATGCCTTGCAGGAACTGCTCACGTGGATACAGAATACCACTGAGACTTTGGATACTTTGAGACCGGTGAGTACCTGCATAAAAGATTCTGTAATCAGTTTAGTGTATCTAATAGTTAAAAATCTGTTGTAAATAGTACAGTTCTTTGCCAAATTGGCACGGTTGGTGCAGTGGCTGATCGACTGCTGCTCTGCATGTCGCGGGTTCGATTCCCGCATGGATCAAATATTTGTATGATCTACATGTAGGTGTTCCGGGTCTGGCTGTTTGTGTATATGATTTCGACATAGGAGAAATTGTTAGTGTGGGGCAACTAAATTAAAATGAATAAATTGGTCTCAGATCATTGTAAGATAATGGGAACAATAAAAAATAAAAACTCCGAGAATATTTTAAATGTCATGATATATTTCAAAATAACTTGCCCTCATTGGTCAGATTTGAGCTAAACTAAGCATCAACTACACTGAGCCTTAACGGACCTTCTCCATCATTGCCCAGTACCCATACCATGAGTTGTCATTACAATACTCGATCATCGATATCGACCGCGTTTGGCGCTCTCATTGGCCCGCTCCAAGGTTGTGTGAACTCTCAACCAATGAGAGCGCCAAACGCGGTCGATGCGTATGATCGAGTATCGTAATGACAACTCATGGTAGAGGCTCAGGTTATTCTTTTTTGCGATCACTAGACATTCCCAATTTTCTTGATAACCTTTTCCCTATGCGCAACGAGTTACTAAGTCCATAGTCTTGATACTTTTTAAATGACATTCCTTTCCCCAGGTTGCCGGTGACCCACAAATCCTGGAAGTGGAACTAGCCAAGCTGAAGGTCCTTGTCAACGACATAGCAGCCCACCAGGCCAGCGTGGACACCCTCAACGACGCCGGCGCACAGATCGTGCAGCAGGGTACGGGTATGTGGCCGCGCTTTATGCTTTTGTACCTACCTACCTACCATAGACTTAAAGGATGGACTGCGCCTTCCCTAGCAAACAGACAAATAATATTGTTTCTTTCTAGAGAGTAAGGTCAATTTTAGGCAGCTATTCATAACCAAAATTAAATTATTGATTTCAAGTAGACCAGTTACAGGTACTTTTGAATTAATTAAAAATAGTACAAAATTGTGGTGCTACGGTCCCAGTCACAAGACATAATAACGTATGGAAAGGAACTCAACTCCATTGCTCAGTCCATCCTTTTAAGTCTATGCTACCTACCGACGACTGTCATTTGTATTTGGTGGACGCAGTCAGGATTTAATAATTAATTTAGAATGGAAAGGATAACTAGTCTCTTTGATATTTAGAAGAGCGTTAGATAAGAAATTGTGAATTTAAAATTGCTTCTCGAATAGAAAGGGTAACAAGTCTACCTTGATAATTTTTAAGGCCGATTCGTGTTTTATTTTTTCATTATATCGTTGTTCGATATGATTGAAAGTCATGGCGTAAATCAGTAAGTAAACTGTACGTAACAATGTCAAAATAAATTATTTATTATTTTAACTTCCTGACTATTGTCCATCTTTGCATGTAGTTTAATCACTGTATGCTAACGACACATAAATAATTCTCATTAGATTATATTTGCTCCAATTTTAATATCTTAGGTTTTATTTTAAATTAGCAAAAGTATAACATTTTTGTAACTTATTAATGAATGCATCTCCAAATAAGTTTAGTTCTTTTAGAGCAAATAACAATTTTATTCAAATTGCATCTTGGAATAATCCAAAAAATAACATTTTTATGTAGGATAGTTTCATAATTGCATCTATTATATCTATTAGTTCGAAATCTCCCAAACTAATAGAATGTTCTAATGACTCTAATACTACATTTTCATATCTAATGTGAACCCAACGTGTGCAATAAGCACTAATGCTTTAAGCTTTAAATGTATGTGAATGTCCTGTATGTTTAATAAATAATACTAAAATTAATACTCGAAATGAAATCCCTTTGCATGAAAAAATTTGAATCATAAAGTTATATTGTATCCTTATAAACTTTTCATCATATATTTCGTTTCAAAGCGATATATGATAATTTTACAATAGAGTTGATGGTAATTATCTTATTTTGTATTAGAAAGAAATTCTATGATTTACCTGAAGAAGCCTGATTTTTTACAACACGTGATATGATATAAACATAGTGGAAATATTTCAAATTCGTGTGCTAGTATTTTTCTTTGTAATACAAAAAAAAAAATAACTAAAACCAAATCAACATCAAGTTTGTTAAACTAAAATTATACGGCCTGAATCTCTTTAAAATCCGTCTTTAAAACTTGGTCTTACCCCTCCAAGACCAAACCATAGACTGCATGATCTAACCTCCTTAACCACAAACAATAGGTACGGACGAGGCGGGCGAAACTGCCGAGAAGTTGGCAACACTGAACAGGAAGTGGCGCGAACTGCAACAGAAGGCAAGGGACAGGCAGACGGAACTTGAAGATGCGCTTAGAGAGGCGCAAAGGTAAGAATTGTTAAACAAAAGAATTTTAGTGGTAATTTTTTGTGTTTTGTATAGGTGATGATCACCATTTGATATGCCTAAAATACTCGTATATAACATACAAGTAAAAATAATACTACTTTTCAGATACACTAAGTGAAACTTAAATGTTGTAGCATTGCTGGGATTTCGAATTGGCGTTGTTTCGATTCCATCATATTGGAGTTATTTATTTTGAAAATGTTTTGTTTTATAGCGTCTTGTAGTTTGTACTTGACAATATTAATAAAAGTTCGTTGTACAGACCTACTTCTTATCTACTTAACCCATCACAAAATAAAAAATATTCGAAATGAACCTTCTACTTTCGTGATTGAGTTTTAAATCTAAAAAAAATCGACGGATTGAGATCGGTTCATATACTAGCGACTTTGACACAAAAATAATGAGGAAATATTTCAAGAAATAACCTTTGCGAAGAAAATATTACAAAATCTGTTTAAATTAAATAAATATGTTTCACTTTTCAATATTTCTAACCAATGATAATTTCCTCTAGTTTCAACGCTGAGATCGGTGACCTACTGAGCTGGTTGTCCGAAGTAGACAGTGTGATCGCCGCGTCCAAGCCCGTCGGAGGACTGCCCGAGACTGCCACCGAACAACTCGAGAGATTCATGGTGAGATACTGGTTTTATTTTGGAAAGAACATTCATGAAATTTAATTTCATAATATAACGTTTCAGTTATCAAATATTGAAATTTCAAATATTATTTTTTTTAAAATTTCACCAAAACAAATTAAAATTGTAGTAAAAAAAATTTAAATCATAAAATTTCACAAAAAATATATTTAAAAAATTGAAATGCTAAGGAAAAATTAAATTTCAAAATATAATTTGAAAAAGAAAAATCCACATTTTAACATTAGCTATTCATTTGTTTGGTGTTTTCTTCAACCAAAGTCAGAATTACAGTTACAAAGAGACTTGGTAACTTTCGAAGCAAACATACAAAGTCTTTTCAAAGCTAAATTCCACACTAAAAAATATTTTCGTCAACCCAACATTTCCTGTCACAGGAGGTTTACAACGAGATCGAAGCCAACCGCCCCAAGGTGGAAGCAGTCCTGCAGCAGGGTCAAGAGTACCTCAAGAAGCAAGACCGACCCAACCCCACGTCACAGCTGCATCATAACCTCAAGAACTTGAAGTCCAGATGGGATAATGTTACGGCTAGGTAAGGACTTTTTTAGCATTGTAAAATCATCAAATGAGTCCTCCCACCCAGAGCAGGGCAAGAGAAACAGTCAAACTTGTACTGAATCAAATCTACGATGTCCTTCAATACCCCTTTACGTTCCGTGGTCACGGTTGCTGTTTAGTCCCGCGACCCTGTCAGGCTTTGGCCCTCTAAGGGGAGCCCCGTCAGGCTAGGCAAGGACTTGTGAAAACTATTTTTTTTTTTGCAGATTTTTGAATTTACTTAATGTTTACATTCTAAACATGTTAAAATATATTGTTATATTAAACTATAGTTTATAGTTTTATAATCGTTCCAAGTATAACACGGGCGGTTGGGGACGTTAGTGATATTATTAGAAAGGAGAAAAACCTTAGTAATGGGACGAAAACATTAATAATGACAATGTCTTAGTAAATATTTGGCCTTTATAATGTAAACAATGACGCCTTTTTTGGTACAAAGTTTTTTATTCCGCAACACTTTTAGTAAGGCTTTTTTTTTCCACTGTTCTTAGGCGTAATTTTGACTTGTAACTTTTCAAAGAATTTTCTTTGGAAAATCGATAGTCAGTATTGTTTACTCAATACTTTTAAAGAAAAATTTCAGAACAACATTCTTATTTAATATTCTTCATTGAAACAGGGCATCAGACAAGAAGATCAAGCTGGAGATAGCTCTGAAGGAAGCCACGGAGTTCCACGACGCGCTCCAGGCCTTCGTGGACTGGCTCACCAGCGCTGAGAAGACCCTCACGTCTGCCAAACCAGTGTCCAGGGTCATGGAGACACTGCTTAGTAAGTATTTGTGATTGAAGTTTCCATCTTTGACGATAAATGGGTGTTTTTTGTGAGGAGGTTTTAAGCTGCTTAACCGGATAATCCTGTTACAATTTTACCAATCGAACATTAACCTTCCGCTATTGTGATAAGTATGAAAATTTATTAAAGAAATTTGACAGACTGCGGTAGGTTATGTGCTGGCGTTTGTACCGGTAGGTTATGTTCGGTGTGTGGTGTGCCCATGTTCGCTGGGCCAACAGGGTCAAGAATTCTCCAAACAAAGAGGTTTATAAGGAGAAAGGGAGGCCTTTGCTCAGAAGTGTGACAAACAAAAAAAAATTTGCTCATAGATATTTTATGATCTATTCAAAGATCATTGATAAATTATAATCTTCCATTTTCGAAAGCTTCTACTTACTCCCGTCATCACTGAATATCACAGAAAATGTAGCCAATAACGCTTAAGTCTTTAAAATTAAATTACTTAAAAGACCTTATTTAGACATTAAACTCCTCAAGAGAAATCATCCGCTCCCAGAGGTCTGACTATCTCTAAAATTCGTTCACCAACCAAAAACTAACCAGCCCTTTTCATCCACAGCCCAAATCGAAGAGCACAAGTCCTTCCAGAAAGAGGTAGCAACTCACCGGGAGACCATGCTTCACCTGGACAAGAAAGGCACTCATCTCAAGTACTTCAGTCAGAAGCAGGACGTGATCCTCATCAAGAACCTGCTGGTGTCTGTACAGCATCGCTGGGAGAGGGTCGTGTCGAAGGCTGCTGAGAGGACCAGGGCGCTGGACCATGGCTTCAAAGAGGCTAAGGAGTTTAATGATATGTGGTGAGCATTGGATAAGATAATTTATTCATAAAACATTTTACAAAGATATGTGTATAGAACACAGAAAATTAATAAAACTAAAATAGAAATAGAGTCTCTGCCTACATTAAAACTAGAATTTAGCTAAATGATATTGATCACATGTAAATAATATTAAATTTTATGTAACGACCTGCCTAAACTAAGTTTATAAAAAACCTGTGTTTCAGGTACCTAGTAGGTTTTTAGTAGGTCAGTACTGAGTAGACTATAGACAATATGTTTTAAGTTATAAAAAAAACCGGCCAAGTGCGAGTTGGACTCGCCCATGAAGGGTTCCGTAGCAGCAAGCATAGATTAGAGATATAATTATATTGAGATTAGTAAGTAATATACACAAACAATAAAAATAACTTTGTTTTTCATAGTATTTGTATGAATGGCAAAGTTATATTTGCGGTTTTTGAAAATGTACTATATCTCAAAAACTGCTAACTGTATCTCATCCAAACCAATTTTTGTTGGTAGTTTTGGTTGAGGTTCTACGTTATATATTTTTTTAGTTTTATCATTCTCTTATTTTAGAAGTTACGGGGGGGGGGACACACTTTTTACCACTTTGGAAGTGTCTCTCACGCAAACTGTTCAGTTTAGAAAAAAATGATGTTAGTAACCTCAATATCATTTTTAAAGACCTATTAATAGTACCCCACACGTATGGGTTTGGTGAAAATTTTTTTTTGAGTTTCAATGCTAAGTATGGGGGGCACCCCCAAAATTTGTTTTGTTTTGATTTTTGTGTGAAAATCCTAATGCGGTTCACATAATACATCTTTCTACCAAGTTTCAACAGGATAACTCTTATACTTTCGACAAAAAGTGGCTGTGACATACACGGACAGACAGACAGACATGACGAATCTATAAGGGTTCCGTTTTTGCCATTTGGCTACGGAACCCTAAAAATAAGATTCATTCTTTTCAAGAATAGTCGAATGGCAAAATTAATGCAAATTATGCGCTAAACACATCACATAAAACGTTAATCATGAATTATTGTTTTTAGTTATATGTGTTAGAGCCATCTTTGTGAGAAAGTTAGTTAAATACAGAAAAAAAAGCAGAAACACTTTGGCTAGCTAGATTTAACCTGATAATTAAGGCTTCAATACAAGTTTCAGATAGATTGTATGCTAAATCTATGAATGTCTTCGTAGGAACAACTTGATGAACTGGCTGAATGACACCGAGGAGCAGCTGGACGTACTCAACTCTGAGGCTACCGTCAATGATCCGGAGAAAATCAAGCAGAGGTAAAAATATTATTAACTTTTGCTTTTCGGATACACAATGTTTAATGAGCAAAATTAAACAGAAATGAGTAAAAATCAAATGCCTTAAGCACGAATATCATTAACATTTCAGTGTACGAAAATTTTCATCTCTAAAATTTAATTTACGACTTTTTATCAAGGAAAGTTTATGTTTTATGACATACAAAAATAAACAAATCAATTTTCTGAGTATCACCCAACTGAATTTCTCTCATTGTGATGATTTATGAGTATATAAATATATGAGTACATAAATCAACAAATAACACCCTTATAACCTCGAAAAACTCAAAAACCCAACTTCTCTCTACAGATTAACAAAACACCGCGAGTTCCAAAAGGCCTTGGCGTCCAAACAGCCGGTGTACGACCAAACAATGAAGACTGGCAAGCAGCTAAAGGACAAGGCGCCCAAGACTGACGAGAACACGCTCAAGACCATGATGTCCGACATGAAGACCAAGTGGACCACTGTCTGCTCTAAGGCTGTTGACAGGTAAGGATAATGCCCAAAAATATATGGTAAAAACCCAGAATAGATTAAAACGATTTGTGTGGCAAGTTAGAGTATACATACTACATCCCAAATCCAATGATAGTTTTCTATTAAACCATCACCAAGTAAACTTAAGGAAATAGCTGATTTGAAACATTATAAATATATAATATCTTCCAATGCATGTTTCAAATCAGCTATTTCCTTAAGTTTGCATTATATGATTTCTTCCCAGAATTTGATCCTTATTAGCAACATTATCGAATAGTGTAATAATACAGGATGTGATTTTTTCCAAAATCTGCGGGTTCGATTCCTGGCCAGGATAATTATTTCTAAAATACAATGATGCAGTTTTAGTTTTCGACAAAATCGGCCTCGAGACTCGTTTCAACGCCCCACGCCCAGTTGGTCTGTTTGGTTATGGTTTTATACGAAAAGAATAGCGTATTTATGACCTCTGACTTAAGGACTAGTTCATAGTTTTTTTAATCGACTCTGGGTTTTTTTGGGCATCCTCCATTAAATTACCAATACTTTAATAAGCTTGTTTACTAAAAAACTCAAAATCTTATTACTTGGTCACTTAGATTATCGAAAAATATATGACCCGTATTTTTTCTTCTGTCACGTAAACCAAAATCAACGATGATAAGACTCTTTTAAAATACATTTGAAGAATAATTCAGATAGGGCTTTAACGGCTAACCCGTTATGAAGTTGCTACACGTTGAAAATGTTATAAAAGATCACTTTGTGTAATTTCATCACCACTACTCTCAAAACGGTAAACAAAGCAAGACAAGATCATGAAGAAACCGGTATATCCTAGAGACAAAAATTCGAAGACATGAGACATCTTACCAACCCTGCACTGTCTGGGCACGCGTGGTAGATTATGGCCCTATCCCTCTCACAGAAAGGAGGCTAGTATCTCAGCGGTGCGAATATCACATTAGTATGGTTTTTCACTTGTTTATTACTTGGGTTTTTCTGGTGATGCCAATAAGAAAGTCGATATTTTTTATAACTATAGGCTCGCATTTAACCAATATATAGTAAGCGATGATGTGTCAACGTTAAAGCACGCTTGCCTATATGTAAATTAATCAATCTTGATTAGATAGAAATCGGTTCCATATCAAAATAACTACATTCATTTTAACTACTACTGATATAACTACGGTCAAAAGACCTATCGGTTGGTGTAATTAAAGGTCGTTTCACATAAGTTTGTTGTAACTAATGTACGAAATACCTAATGGATAATTCACCTACGTATTCGCCTACGGTTAACTCACCTACGGGTAATTCACCTACGTTTAATACACCTATGGTTAATTCGACTACAGTATAAGCTACAATTAATATCCCTGTTACGGTATGTGTGATAACATACAAACGTCGACGGAGCACAATTTCGCGGTACTCCTACTTCTGGGTTATTTTTTAACCTAACCTGTCCGTGTCGGGGTGCCCCAAGTCGTTTTTACGACATTTTTTTTTCTCAGTGCCCCGTTACATACACTCTTACCAAAATACCAGCTGAACAACTTTGTGCTTTTCAATGAGAGACGGTCGACTTCAGGGACACCCCGATGCTCGGTTTGGTTAGGTTCCTTTAAACCTTGTAGACAGAAAAAGGAGCCCCGTTCGCGGGACTCCGTCGACCTTACTTCGAAAGCCCTCTTCCTTTGCTTTAGAAACAAAACGAGCGCGTTTTACTTATTACAAAAATACTGTAGGCGAGTCGTCCATTAGGTATTTCAAGCTTAGTTAAAACAACGAATATCTTAAAAGAACATTAGCTGAATCGTTCGTTAGTGCAATCAATTTTAGTTCAATCAAAATTATGTCAGTTGAACAGTAGTTGAGTCGTCCAATATGTGTCTTGAACTTATGTGAGTCAGTCGTAGCTATATCGACAGTAGTTTAAATGAAAGTAGTTATTTTGATACGGAACCATAGAAATCATTTATGTACCACTAACAAGAGCATACAGTTATTACGGAAAGCAGAATCTCTTTCAACCAAATTAACACACTTACCTAACTCCATTTTCCTTACCAGACAACGCAAGCTAGAAGAAGCCCTGCTGTACTCAGGTCAGTTCAAGGACGCCATGTCTGCGCTGCTGGACTGGCTCAAGAAGCAGCAGAAGGAGTTGGCGGGAGACTCACCAGTACATGGAGACCTGGACACTGTCATGGCGCTTATTGAACAGCATAAGGTGAGGGAACTGGCTTTTAAGGGCTTTTTAGTAACGCCATTTTATCGAATGCGCGTTTTTATCTGACTTCTAAAACAGACGGCACGGCCACCGCAATGGCTGGGCGATCGACTGCTGCACAGCCACTTGCAGCTTCGACCCCCACACGGAACAAATATTTGTATGATCTAGAAGTCTGTTCAGGGTGTTTGTGTATATGATTTTAAATGCTTGTAAATGCAACAACCAACGACCATTTATATCTAGACGCCTCATGCACGATCTGTCTAACGAAAATTATTCTGCCAAGTCGCTGAGGTATGACGTAAGCGAGGGGGACGGGGTACTGCATTCTGATTGGCTAACTCAAGGTCAGTGCGACGAGGGGACTCACAGGATTGGTCGAGTCACGACGGTTATAAGACTTTTTTACCTAATGTGTTGACAGACATCGGTCGCCTGTGATTAGGAGTCTAGATATAAATTGTCGTTGGCAACAACGGTGCAGGATAAATACTAGGAATACTATTTTTAGGCCATAACAAATTTCCTTAAGATTGCAGTCATCCAAAAGACAGATGATTGTGAATCTAATTTTATTATTTCTTTTTAGTTTGTATATAATATTAGAATTGTATAAATTGTGTAGTGTAATACTCGTAATATAAATGTAAATAAAATAAACATATCTAATTTAGCAACTCTTTTGTTTTAGCAATTCGAGGAGGACCTACACTCACGCGAACAACAAATGCAGTCTGTCATGAAGACTGGCAAAGATCTGGAAGCAACGGTACGTACCAAAATATACTCTAAACATATAGAATCAAAGCCAAATTTCAATCAACAAACTAACACGATACTCTTTCATATGTTCGACTTGGAAATACGATACTAAATCCAATCGACTAAAACTCAAGGCCGATATTTGTCAAGCCAACAAAATTATCTGCTCTAGTACTTACTTGGCGATTCTACGATGCAATTTTAACCCTTCTGTTACAAGTGTTAAGAGTCACATTTGCTCACAGGTGCCTCGTGAAGACGCAGCCAGCATTCGTCAACAATGCAGCGAGCTGAAGACCGCTTGGGAGGCTGTTCAGACTCTCAGCGAGAAGAAGGCTACCAAACTTGAGACCGCGCTCAAAGAGGTGAGATTATCAATTTAAAATATGTAGGGAAAATTAGTAATAAAATATCAGAAACTAGTAAAAGTAATATTTTAAATGTATTTTCAATTATTAAAACTTCTTTACGATAAAAAAAAACAACAACTAAGATACAAAGCCGACCCGAAGTTGACTACAAGTCCATTCGGTCCGGTATCTGCCATTACTGAATCTGAAGAGGGTGGGAAACGGCCACGTTAGCAATATTGATAATAATTCACTTCGTGCATTTCCAGCGTCATTGGCTATTCGTTCACGAACTTAAATCATTTGGAATATTGCTAAGTGGCTGTTTTAGAACCGCTGTTCGGCACAATTCAAGTTAATCCGATCGGCTTTTTGAGAAAGTTAACAAAAATGTTTGATATTTTCTCCCGGATTTATTAAATCATACCGAACCATATGTAGACAACTTACACAGACAAGCAATGCTAAAATATCAGTTTTTTTTTTATTTCTAATATTTTAGCAATTTGTAATCCATTTTCTCCCCTTAGGCCGAAAAACTCCACCGCTCAGTGAACATGCTACTCGAATGGCTATCCGACGCGGAAACCAAACTCCGCTTCTCCGGTCAATTGCCCGAAGGTGACCAAGAGACGCAGGCGCAGATCCGCGAACATGAACGATTCGTTCGTGAACTGAACGAGAAGCAGAGGGACAAGGACGAGACGATATCGCTTGCTCACTCCATCTTGAGTAAAGCGCACCCTGATGCTGTGACAGTGATCAAACACTGGATTACTATTATTCAAAGTCGGTGGGATGAGGTGAGATATTTTTCTACTACTAATTTAGAGCCTGCCGGGGTCGCGGGACTAATGAGCTACCGTGACCCCGGAACGTAAAGGACTATTGAAGGACTCCGTAGATTTTAGTCGGTACAAGTCTGACAGTCCCTCCTGCCCTGCCCTGGGTGGGAGGACTCATTTGGGGCCGTTCAAGTATTACGTAGGCACTATGGGGGGGGGTCTTTTCTTTGCTTATTTTGGATGACATGGACTAGGAGAGTCTAGATGATGATTACGTCAACGGTAGTTATTTACTTTTTTACACGAATGGCAACCCTCACATTGTCTTTGCTTGAAAACGAAACGCATTTTCGGGTATTCCCGCGAAAAATGTTGACGTAAGCATGAGGAGAGGGGGTAAAAGCTTTGCTTACTTTTGCTGACAAGGGGGACGGGGGGGGTAAATAATTGTAATAAATCTGCTTACGGCCCCTTTGATGATTTTACCACGATAAAAAAAACTACTTATTTAGAAGTATGAGCCTAAACACGCGCCGTCATATAAGGATACTGCGGCCCTGGAACGCAAAAAGCAACCGAGGCGAGATGAATCGGAGTGGATTTTCAGTTAGTAAGAATCTCCCAGGGCGTTTTCACTCATTTGATGAATTGACCACCCATCAAATGGGAAGGCCTAATCATAGTGACAATCTTGCGACCAACATCTCTTCATCAGCGAATCTTGCGACAGGCCTGTTGGTCTAGTGGTTAGTGACCTTGACTGCTATGCCGGAGGTCGTGGGTTCGATTCCCACCCAGGACAAATGTTTGTGTGATGAGCACGATGTTTTCTTCTGTGTCTCGGTGTAATTTATCTATAATATGTATGTATTTAGAAATATATAAGTATGTTTATCAGTTGTCTAGTACATATAACACAAGCTCTGCTTAGCTTGGGACTAGATGGCGTTGTGTGATAGTTGTGGAATAAAAAAAAAACGTAAAATACTGAAAATGTATTGAAGTATTTGTATAATATACGGAGAGTTATCTGTTTAAAATACCTGTTATTTATTTTCTTTTAAAATCAATAACTAAGTAAATATAAACTACTGTGATCCATTTTAGAAAATTACGAAATTTATTCGAATAACAAGAGATTTCAGGCCAAGTAAAAAAATCTCTCAAAAACTATTATTTGACTTGAAGAAAATTCGTTTTTCTATTGAGTTAATTTATCATACCTATGTATAGCGTCATTTTGCGTTATCATGCTTATTTCTTGGATTTTTAAAACGATAAAAGACATCAACAACTCTAGATATAACAAACGCCCATTTCCCGCAAAGATAAAGATAAGATTAAAGAAAAATAACATAGATACACTATCTTTTTCCCACGTGAGCATTTGCACTAAATCAATTGCACCTTCAAATCATAACAACAACCAGTAACTTTATCGTTTTAAAGATAGCGTATCGTTATAGCGATTACCGCTTCCATTTTTAAATAAAACACCTGACTTATATTTTTTTTAATTAGTTATGTAATGTTATAGCAGTGTTTTGGTAGTTTTTTTTTTTAACAACGGTTTTTTTTTATTAGAATGGTGGTTTTGTGATAGTTAAGTGTGTAAATGAGTTGAGATAAAAGAAAATTGGTGGCAACTATGTTGCCTGTTATACAGATTTTTAGGAAAGTTACGCCAGGGCAGGTAAATTTAATGTAATTTTTACTGTGTTATTGTTTTTCAATATTTTAATACCAGGGAAACTAAAAGAGAAAACTTGTATTTTAAGTAATACCTAAATGAAACTTCTTTTTAATTTTTGTAATTATTGTGAAGAGCAGTGGTGGCCCAGTGGTATCGGCCTCGACTTACGAGTAGTCGTGGGTTCGAACCCCGTCAGGCGCATTACTTTGTGTGATTTATTTCAACACCACTGCTCTCAAAACGGTGAAGGAAAACATCGTGAGGAAACCGGCATGTCCTAGAACCAAAAAATCGAAGACATGTGACATCTACCAACCCGCACTGGGCCCGCGTGGTGGATTATGACCCACTCCCTCTCACAAAGAGGAGGCCTGTGTCCCAGCAGTGGGAACATTTATAGGCTGATGATGATGATGAGTGTGAAAGGAAGTTTTAAAACGATTTTTTTTTTATATGCGAAGTATGTTTGCCAATTACGATAAGCATACATAATTAATTACTGAAGGTCGAAAATCAATTTATCAATACGAAGAAACAAATAGGTACCTACGTTTCAATCGATTTTGTACAAATGTAGGTTAGTAACCTACATCGTTATATTCATATCGTTAAATTCAAAATACAAAACTCAAAACGAGTTTATAATGACGTACTTTACACACAGTATATCGAAATGAAATTAAAAAATTAAATAATGACACTATTTCTCTAACAAAATAATGTTATAATAAAATTTTTTTTCATTACGATACAGATTACAGATCATAGATACATCCTTTTGATTTTTTATCTGTGGCTGCGCGCGCTGTGGCACATGCGCGGTGATATCGGGAATTATGGCGCCATAATACTGTGTCAATCTTTATCTTTTATTTGATAAATTCGTGTTCAATGAAAGTAGATAAAGTAGTGTATGAAACTGTACATAACTAGGTATTATACACTCGTGTGATACTTTTAAAAAACTCGCTTCGCTCGTTTTTTAAACTCACACTCGTGTATAATACCCCTCATTATGTACCAGTTTCATAAACTACTATAATAAATGTTTCCCTTGGAGATGTTCAGTTGTTTTACGTAGGAAACGAACGACGGGTGTAATTTTTCTTCCGTATTTTTGGCTTCCCCACTAGAAATCTGGACATTCTATATTCTTAGGATACAGTACTGTCTAAAGAAATAAATTCTGTTCATAACTGATCAATACTTCTGTCTGCAGGTATGGCAATGGGCAATGCAGCGTGGCACCAAGTTGGAGACGCACATGCAGAGCCTCAAGGACCTGGACCTGGTGCTCGAAGAACTGCTGCAATGGCTCATCGGACTCGAGAATACCTTGCTTTGTAAGTCAATCACTTTATTTAGAAGTCCTCTAAAGTTCGGATTGCCGAAGAGTTTCTCTAAGGGATCTGCTCGTCAGTAAGACGACGCGATGCGACGCTAGTCGACCGATTTCAACTACAAGTGAAAATCATCCTTACCACTACGACATATGACATGAAACGTGCGGTTATCTACGGGTCGATGAAAAACAAAACACGCTCGCCACGACGACGTAAGTCAGTCGAATTGGATCATTATATCGTGGTAGCAAAGACGATTTTCATTTTTAGTTAGAAGAAATTGCAAATCGCCACGAATCGTGTCATGAGTAAGGTCACTAACTGAACCCGCATTGGGCTCGTTTGGTACAGTCCATTAAAATTTCTTCTCATAGAAAGGAGACCTGTATCCCAGCGTTGGGAACATTTTGGATGGCTAACAGTCCGCCCGCAATTTCTTGCGCTAGAATTTTCAATTACCCTTTTGAAGTTGGAATTTCCAAGAATTTTGAAACAAGCTTTATCAATTTTGTTAGTAAGTCTACATTCGAAGTTTCAAGTAAATTGGATGATTATTAATTTTTATATAAACTTTCAACCCATTTTTAACTTCATAAGGAGATGAATTTTCCCCTTCTATTTACTCTTGATCAACTATTAAAAATTACACAGGTGTTTGCACAAAAGTACAGAAAAAAAATTAAACATTAAATTCTGTCTTTAGCGCTCGAAGCAGAACCTCTGCCAGAATCAATCGAGCTTCTGGAAGGCCTCATTGAGGACCACAAGGAGCTCATGGAACACACACAGAAGAGACAGAACGAGGTTGACCGCGTCTGCAAGGCGTACCAGGTGAGTTAATAAGACCAGAAGTAAAATGCAGTTATTATGATCCTTAGAAAGAAAACCTAGGACCCAAAGAGTGAGGCTAGCGCCTAAATTGTGTAAAACACTGTCAATCTGAAGAAGTTTGTAAGGTTTTTTTTTATTTAACCAAATTATAGTAGTAATATTTTTACATAAGATGATTTACACCTTCCGCTTCCTGTGTGTCTAGTTAACGTTAAATAAATCATTACGTTGTCTATTAAATATAAATATTTAAGGTGATAAAATTCCACAAGATGAATAAAAAAGTCGCATCAATTCCGAAGTGAAGGAAAGGCCTCCTCTTAAGTCGAATTATTTCACCTGGAAAGTATGACCTAGGCGAAATTCTTTGAAGGTATAGAGGAAGGAGATATTTGATGGAATAGAGGTAACTAAAGAGTCTACCATACCATAGTGGCATAAATCATTCGTGTGGGTTGGGTTTATTTCACTAATTTAACACGGCTATGTGGATATAACAATATGGTTCGCCGACACCAAATAAATAGGGATAGGAGAACGGAGATTGAAAAATAATACTCATTTTTTACATTTTGTAAACAGGTCAAGACTCAAACCACAGGCCGTGAAAGCACACCAAGGAAGGTTTCAGCCAAGAGCGCCACTAAAGGAGCACCTGGGTATGTCATGAAAATATATACTTTATTTACTAAATGTATTGTTTTTTCCCTCTTGTGTTGTTCACATTTTGTTACTTATTATTTTCTTTAGCTTAAAAAAAGACTTGTAAATCTTCAGTGTTGTCCAATTTTAATTTTCAGCCCCAATTTTTTATTTAATTTATGTTGTGTGATCATTTTCCATATCTTTATTTTATGTTTTTTTCGTTTTGTCTCCCCACTTTTCACGAATCATGCACGTCAACGACACCTCGCCGCCATCTTGTGACGTCATTGCATGGTGTTGCCTGCTTGCAATGTGTGTTGCCATCACAAATATATAGTCGCGGCTCTCAGCACGACCTCAATAGAGACAGATCAGTGTCGCCAGATTATTATGGATCTAGGCGCTTCAGGTGTGTTTTTTATTCATTTATAAATTCAATTTTTTTTTTTGTTGTAAATGATTTACTTTTTTGAAAGTGTTTTTACCATGTTGGAATATTATTATACGATATTAAATTTTCATACTTGTGAATTTATGAATTGTTTAAAATTATTATAAAGAGCTAAGCAAATGGAAAAAATATGATTTCTTTACCAATTGTTAAGACAAAAAATATCATGAATTTTACATCACAAATATTTCACTGTACATCACAGATATTTAATTTCGTCACCATAAATTGATTATAAAAATTGCAAAAATTACATGGTAGAAACACCAAAGAATTTAATTATATGTCTCATACAGTCATAACTAAATCTACTTTATATAAACGTTACACATTCATTTAAATTAAAATAAAATAAAAAAATAATAACGTTTATAAAAAGTATGTTAAAAGGTGGTTACTTACTTTCATGTGCTTTACATGTTTGTCATTTGTGTAAATGTAGGTGCGTTATCAGAAAATTAAAACTTTTAATCAATTATATTAATTTATATTTTACCTTTTACTCAAAGTATGTTCTAAATTAAGTTAGATTCCGAATACTCCCATGAGAAATCGAATTAAAGGAATTACTAGAAACTTGTTTAAAAGTTTTTGAAAGTTATTGTACATGGCATATCAAATTAGCTGGGTTACTGACAATTTTTTATTCTATTAAATTTTTTAATAGATTTTCAATTTTACCACTAAAGTAGAAGGTTAATTTTCGATTGAGAAAATTTTAAAGTTTTGGGATAGGCAGTCTTGCTGGCATCTGCATTAAAAACAGAAACATTCAAATATTTATAAAAAAAAAATTGCGATCTATTTTTAAATCTTGCTACCTTGTAGTCTCAAAAGTAAGTAAATTTTCTGACAACGCACCCTACAATTGCTTCGTTCCGCTCTAACACATTGTAAACGTTGCTTTCCGTCCCGTTCTGGCACGCTTCGACTCGAGCAGGTCAAGGATTCACACACGAAGTAGAAGAGGAAGGTTTGAACGACTATTTCTTTCTTTTTTTTAATGTGTGTGTGTAGATTAGTACTGTAGTTAGTTCTTTTTTTTAATACGAGTAGTAGATTTATGTTTTTTAGCATGTATGTGTAAATATGTGTATTAAATTTCGTAATTAGGCAAAAACGACATTTAATATTTAAAAAAAAAAATTCGTATCCATCTTTTGACGTCAATTCGATTTTAAGAAATATCACTAGTAATTAATTTTAAAAAAAGTGAGTCACAAGGTAAAGAAGAAATTGTAAAATCTATTTAGAAGGAGATTCTAAAGTCAAATGATTCTTCGTTTTCTCTCCCTCTGCGTAAATTGAAAGAAAGTGCCAAACTCCTACTGACTAAACTACCCTTTAGAATAATCCCTCAAAAGTTAAATAAACCTTAAATTAATGCGATTATTCCTCATTTCTTTTGTTAATTTTTTAAACTTATAACTTATTTAGGTAATTTATTTTTTTTTTATATTTTTACAATAAAGTATAAAAAAGAAAAAACATTTGAAAATATTAAAAAATATATACATGTCGAATTAAGAACTTCCTCCTTTTTTTCCGTCGGCTAATAATAGTTCTCTACCAGTAGTAGAGAATAGGGTCCGACCTAGCTTTAGGTGTAGCTAAAAACGCGATTATTTAAAATAATAAAAAAAGAAAATTTTACATCAAAACCAGTCTTACATTTTGTTCTTTCCGACCCTGTATTGTATTTAGTTCACGCTTGGAATTTTCAATAAGTGTTTTATGTATATATTTTTATTAAATCTGATTTTATAATCTATTTTATCTTACTTGCATCCTTGGAATGCAGTCGATGCGGATTTTGCTTTTGGTAAACTATTTATTTTTCGTATGTAGATAATTGTAAATAGTAGATATAACCTTAAAGTATATCCACAGCTAAACCTACGCAATTTTGAACTTAAATATCAAGTTGTAAAGATCAAATTAGCTTGGTTCAGCGCTGGTTATGTTGATATTCTTTTTTAGAACTGTTGGTGCATGAGTAATTGGATTTATTTTTACATTTAGCAAGCAAAAATATGGTAGATAAATAATCATTTGTTTAAAAAATATTGTTTAATGCTTTAAGTTCACCACATTAGAGCATATTTTTGCTTCACTAAAGATTTCTTGCATGACCTAGGGTTGTCAATCACAATACACTAACCAAACTAAAAATAAACACTATCCAGACTTCAAATGGTAAACAAAAATGAAACAGAAAAATAAACTCTACATCACAAATTGCAAAACCAAGAAATCCACGCACGGTTCTCAAACAAAAACGCACTTTACCGCTTTAAAAACAAAACTCACTTTACAAAGTCCGCACAAGCACTGTTATTTTTCTCAAAACTAGTCAATCAAAATTGCACTGTATCGCTTCAAAAATAAAGCTCATTTTATTCAACGTACTAACAGGGTTGTCAGGTATAACTCGACTAACTTCACGCGAGCCATGGAGGTGTACACGCCGTGGTTTATCATCTACTAACGGTTTGGTTTGTTGGTTTCCTGTGATTATAATGTTGCGTGTTGCTTTAGTCGCGTCAGTCCTGGCCGAGAGACGCCTGACCGCAACCTGCCGCACTACGGACCGAGGTTCCTCGCTAAGGGAAGGTAAGGCTTCGATTTTACAGGGAAATCTGAAGAAAATTTTCGGCATTTGAAATCTGAATTTCAGATACGTAACGATAGGACAAAATTTCTTTTAAATTATTTTAGATTCAAATAGACAAAAAAATTAGGAAAGGATAAAATTGTAACCCAGTCTTATATATAAAAAAAAACTAGAAAGAAAATAAAATTCGATGAACAGTCAAAAAATAAATTGTCATCTAAGTTGCGTTTCGTCTCTTTCTGTCTGAAATAGTTGCTTTGTAAATTATTTTATACTGATCAAACTATCAGTCTTCAATGCAGCACCGTAATAAATTGTAGGTAGGTACAATCGCTGGATTTATCAACATTTACTCATTTATCAATCACCGGTAGAGGGAGGAAGTTTTTTTTTAATTATTTTGCTTTGTTTTTTTGCTATAAATGTTTTTTTTGGGTGTTGTGTGTGGCAGCCCTCGCTATATTGTATTATTTGCTAAGATTCAGCATGGCTAGGATCTGGCATGCTGGCAGTTGTATATTTAGATATCTCTTTATTATTCTAGTATTTTTAGCTATCAAAGTTTCGTTCCGTTAAGTAACTCACTGTACAAATCACATTATCTAAAAAAACCATACATATTAATTACTTGTCTGTCAAACATAGTAAAAAAAAATTCATATCCTTTGTAAACTATCTTTTTATTTTTTTATTTTAATATCAAATGCAATTATTATACTACTTTTTTATCCTCAGTAATTTTTAAGAAAAAATAAATAAAAAACAATTTACTAAAAAGTTCCAATACTTTTTAAACAAACCTTTTTTTTCTCCGATAAATTCAAAAAGAGAACCTCAAAAAAGAAAAAATAAATCACTATACAACCTCAAAAGCTAACCTCTTTTCCCTAGCAGCAAGGGTGCAGAACCAGAGTTCAGATCACCTCGCGTCAAGCAACTGTGGGACAAATGGCGTACCGTGTGGCTCTTGGCATGGGAGAGACAGAGGAGACTGCACGAGCGTCTTGTGCATCTGAAGGAGCTGCAGAGGGTGTCCAACTTCAGTTGGGACGACTGGAGAAAGCGGGTGAGCTTTTTTTTCTACCTGAAGAGTCAATAAGACTTACGTTCGGTCCAAGGCAGTCTTTTTATAGTTTTTCCGGCATGGCTTCAAGGCCTTTATGCCAAGGTCCAAGACATTTAATAGAAGAGATCACAGATAATATAACTAGAGAAGTAGTAAACCCTATAAGTGTGGAAAGAGGATGCAACTAAAGAGGCGTGTTCATACACAACACTACCTACTTAATATTCAACGGCACGGCGCAGTGACTGCTGCTCTGCGTCTTGCAAGCTCGATTCCCGCACTTATCAAATGTTTTTGTGGTCTACAGGTATTCCGAATTTGGTCTTTTGTGTATGTGAAATTAAATGGTTATAAACGCAGGATACAGGAGAAATTCTTAGAATGGGGAAACGTATTTTAGACATAAGCTATTCTGTACACGATGTCACCTGGTTTTCAGAACCCAATAGGCTTTTGCGCATGTAAGCAAGGAATTATGCACCGTTAAGTTACAGCGCTCTACAGAAAATAAAATTACTAACAAAGCTCTTAATTATTTGGACAACTTACCTCTCCATACAATCGACATAAAGGCACATAGTAGTAATTCTTTTTAGTTCTCATATCATACAGGACTTTAGATTTACCTATCTCAATTAATTTCGCCTTATTTCTCCAAATAATGTTACTTCGTCTTTTGTCGTTAGTTCCTGAAGTTCATGAACCACAAGAAGTCTCGTCTGACGGACCTGTTCCGCAAGATGGACAAGGACAATAACGGACTCATCGCAAGACACGAATTCATCGACGGAATTATCAACACCAGTAAGTATTACAGATGATAAATAAAAAGCTTTCAACGTTTAGTGGACATTCAATGGTGTGGGTAAGAAGATTTTATGCGTCTTTATTTGGGTGATACAATAGGCTATTTGACAGTATCAATAAATTATAAATCTAATTAGTCCGTCATTTAGAGTTTTGAAAAATAACGGACACATATTTTTTCTTATGTAAAATCAATGAATATTTACCAAGATATAACACATCAAGACTCGAGAGTGGGGGCTCGTGACGTCAGTATTCAGAAAAAAATGTACTGAATTGTGACGTATTGGCAATTTTAAAAGCATCATATCTCCGCCAATTTTGGTTTGCGTAAAAAAAGAAAAAATACGGGTCAAATATTATTTGATAATCTAACTGACGGACTAATTAGAATTTTTTAATCAAATAGCCTATTCAAATGAGTCCGTCCTGTGTGGAGCGGAAGCGAGTGTCAGACTCTTACTGACAAAAAATTCACCCTGTTTCTTTGCGTTCCAGGGTTACGGTTACCCGTTTAGTCAGTCCTACGACCCTGACAGGCGTTTGGTCTCAAGACGCGCGTAGCACCTTGAGACGTAAGAAATGGAAGGCAGAATCTTTCCGGAAAAAAAAAATCTTTGAACCTCCTTTTTGTTGACCTGCAAGAATACCAAAAAAAAATCTTCCTACCGAATAATCCACCATAACATGGCACTAAAATCTATCTCTTTCCCACAGAATTTGACACATCTCGCCTGGAGATGGGCGCTGTTGCCGATCTGTTTGACAGGAACGGCGGCGGTCTCATCGACTGGGAGGAATTCATCGCCGCACTCAGACCTGACTGGGTAAGTTGTACTCGCATATATCTCTACCATTTTCTGCGGCCCTAGTACTCAGAGGCTTAGCAATAGGCCGTTATATAGACTTAGGGCTGATTTTTAAAAAGTCAGATATCTTTTATTCTTTATCTGAGGAATAAAAATGGCGATTTGACAGCTTATCTATAGAAAATATGTCAAACCGCTATTTTTATTCCTCAGGTAAAAGTTATTTGACTATTGAAAATCAGTGATAATCAATCAGATTACCGAGTGAGACAATCCCGCGACCCCGGCAGGCTCCGGCCCTCTTAGGGGGCCCCGTCAGTTTGCTGACAGCTCTTTGAGGCGCGCGTGGAACACAACGCGCCGTCGACCCGGGCATGGTCCATGATCGGACGGCTAGTCACCCATTACTCGCCGCCCGCATGCCCGCGCCTACGGTGGCCGGAGATCGTCTTGCGACGTCCGTTGCCGTGGGCGTCTCCCGCGGCGGCTGGGTCGTGAGGTGGACGCTGTCCTCTCCCTCACGCGTTCCGCCTCCTCCTTTGCTAGCATTACTGCTTCGCAGAAGGAGGCGACCGCTTCCCATTCCGTCTCGCCCCGCAGCATGGCCTCGACCAATGCTGGGCGCGAGAGGTCGCCGCCTATCGCCTCCGTGAGAACACGGCGGTGCTCTGCCCAAGCGGGGCAGTCCTGCACCGTATGCTCCACCGTGTCCTCCGGGCGATCCTCGCAGTGGTGACACCCAGGCGTTTCTTCCTTGCCTATACGACACAGGAACCTCCCGAAACATCCGTGTCCGGTGAGGACCTGCGTCAGGCGGAAGGTGAGGACGCCGTGACGCCTCTCCAGCCACTCCTCAAAGAGGGGTCTTACCGCCGCGATTGCGGCGTGCCCGAACCTAGGTTGCGACAGTCGTTCCCTCCATACTGCCCTGAGATCACGCCGGAGCTCTTCCCGCCGCGCCTCGATTTGTCGAGGCAGCAGGGATTCGCCCCGGCGCTGCGCCTCCACGCGCCACTCATAGACGCGCTGGAGGGCAGTCGCCTCCAGATCCCAGGGCAGCAATCCGGCAAGGAGGTTGGCCGATTCGCCGGCGATCGTGCGGTATCCTCGGATCATCCGGATAGCCATGACCCTCTGGCATGCGACCAGCTTCGCTGGTCGCGTCCGCATGCTCAGGGCCCACACGGGAGCCCCGTAGAGGGCCATGGACCGCACGACACCGGCGTACAGCCTCCGGCAGGAGGCGTTTGGCCCGCCGAGATTGGGCAGGAGTCGCCTGAGGGCGGCTGCTGCCCGGTTCAGCCTTGGGGCCAAACGAAGGAAATGTTCCTTAAAGCTCCACCGGCTGTCGAGGACGAGTCCCAGGTACTTCATCCTCGACTCGACGCCGATGAGAGCCCCCCCCACCGTTATGTGGGACTCTGTCCGTGGCGCGTTCAGACGGCCATGAAAGCACATGGCCTCTGTTTTATGCAGCGCCACTTCGAGTCCCAACTGCCGGATCCTGTCAACGACTGTCGCAACCGCTTGTGTCGCCAAGTCGGCCGCCGCCTGATGCGATTCTCCCTGTGCCAGGACAAGCGTGTCGTCAGCATAGCAAACTACGCTGACGCCGTCAGGGAGATCGCCACGCAGCACCCAGTCGTACCCGATGTCCCACAGGTGCGGCCCGAGAACCGAACCCTGTGGGACACCGCACGACATCTCTCGCCGGTTGAAAATCAGCCCTTAGATGCAGATATTTATTCGAAAGATATGGTTAAACAAGTATGTGATTTAGTACGTAAAAGAGTGTTAAAAACAAACCAAAATTGAGATAGCAAAATCGACCCATCTGAATATTAGACGAATCATCGAATTACCTATACCTAAAAATATCTGAAAATTTGTTATTTGTAGATTTTTTAATAGTTAATTACTTTTAAACGCATGCGACGCCCATCGTAAAGATGATTTTTGAGGAAAGAAAATTTCAGGGGCGAGTGGGATTTGTACCCCCGTCTTCTCGATAAGTACTCCAGTCGCCTTACCAATTAGGCGTCTCGCAGCTGCATTATTATTTCCTCAATAAAATTTTTTCAGTAGTTGTCACTGGTAGTCAGAGCCCGAAAGTATGTTAACCTATCTCACCATATGGTGTCAAGGGTGCGTCTATTGCCCAGCACTAGATGAGTTGTGGAGGTAAAATAGACAGTCGCTCGTAAAATACTGGCGTTCAGCTACATCCTATTAGACTAGAAGGCGACCCCAAAATACCTACTTACTTAGTTCGAAAAAGTCTGGTCAGATATGATAATGTTCACAGAATATCTACCGCGAAATAAGAGGATGCACGTATATAATCAAAGAAAATAACTGAACAATCTTTAAAGTAAATATCATTATAAAAAAAAAATGAGAATCAGCTCATTTCAAGCCCAAAATACAACCTAAACAATATTATAACCATCAATGCTATGTACCTAACGCTGTTTGCATTTAATATCCCGTATCACTTATCAACAATGCACAGATTATCTTATCACAAACTGATATCATATTTTTGACGACATCGGCAGGGAGAAAGGGCCGATCGTTTTCAGAATATATTTTGTCGTTACCTACTTAGATACGGTTTGGTGTGTTGATAATAGTGATGTAGGTGCATTTGCAAAACAGTTTATATTTTTTTATGTTTGGTGCCTTTTTGTTATTTCATATATTTTTATTGATGATTTAAATTACTCTCCACTATTATTTATTTACCATTTGAGACATTAAAATAACTACTTGTGTGTTCTACCCATACACCAAAGTCAAAATCATTTAACAGAATAAAATTTGTGTCATTTTGAGGGTATAAAATTTAAAGAATAATAAACTACCGTATGCTGTCATTGTAGCCTTTTAGCCATCGAATGAGTCCTCTCGTCCTGGGTGCAGCGAAAGGCCTTTATCCTCCTCATTTTCATGCTTTAGCTCACATTTTTATATTTGATCTTACCTTGTTTACCAGCTTTTAACCTTGCAAAGAGAGGGGTTAAGTTTTTCGCGCCTGTATAACTGAGGACAGAGAATATTTCTCTACCAAAAGTACCATAGGTACATAATTCAATGATGGCCGGTGTTCATCACCATCTAATCCCACAATTTCTTCAACAGGTTGAACGCCGCGGCCCGCCGACAGACGCGGATAAGATCCACGATGAAGTGAAGCGTCTCGTCATGCTGTGCACCTGCAGACAAAAGTTCAGGGTGTTCCAAGTTGGAGAGGGCAAATACAGGGTGAGTTTTTTTATAGAAATGTGTACTTTTACAGTTTTACCAACTCCTGTTTGAGCTATAAGGTCTAGAATTGTTCGGTAGCGAGGACTGGTATCCGGCTCGAAGGACCATTATGTTAAAAGTGATAAGGTTGTTGGAATTTAAATTTAAATATTTTTCCCACACAGTTCGGTGACTCGCAAAAGCTCCGCCTGGTCCGTATCCTCCGCTCAACTGTCATGGTTAGAGTCGGAGGCGGCTGGGTGGCTCTCGATGAGTTCCTGGTCAAGAACGACCCTTGTAGAGGTATGTACAACCTTATTCTTAGGGGTGTGGGGTGATAGGACACTCCCTATAGGCCCCCATGGGTTTCTTTGACAAGACAAGTGTCAGGAATTATGTGGGTGGTTTTTTTTACCATAAACAATAATTGGGTAGTGTTCACACTAATCAATTGACATACTTTCTATGAGCTGTCAAAGTGTAATTCCCCATAAATTTTATAGGTATGGTAATAGCCACTAATTTTTAAACTCAATACCTCAACTATATTGATTTGCAAGTAACTAAAAATCTAATTTTAAAATTTAACTAAAAAAGTTCAGAGTCAAGTTTCGTCGTAACACTTGGTCTTGTCTAAGTAATGCATGTAAGGCCTATTGTACACAATATACCACTTTTTGGCACTTTCTACTAGATTCTTTAGGTAACGGGATTTGGTGAAAGTGTGATAAAAGTGGAATATTGTGTTCAGGGATTTAAATTCTTTTTTAGATTACCGTGGGAATTGTCATGTTCACCTACCTTTTTACATAAGACACCTAATATGGAAATAATAAGGCGATAAGCCTATAAACTTAACAGTTACATCATTGTCAACATACTTAATCATCAAATCCATTTTGGAAATAACTTGGGTGTCATTTCAATGGAAAATTATAAAATTAAATTAACAGTATTTTTGTTCCTTCCTATTTTAATGAGTCTCCGTATTCACAAACGCTCCGATTTGAAAATTGTATGTCTTTTGTTGCCATGATGAAAGTGACCGAGATAGACAATACGAATTTCGAAATCGAATCAAAGAGTTTGCGAATATGGAGGCAGTTTCAATTTTGACATTACATTAACATCCTATAAAACATACTGAATTTCCCTTAACTTGGTTTAATTGTTTATTCATTTATTTACTTCCCCACGGTAATCTAAACGTATTAACATTTTATTTATAACAATATTCGATCTTACTGCAGAACGGTTCCGTACGTAAAAATTAAAGTAAAATGACTGAGAATTTTACCAAATTGTTATGGATTTTTCATTTTGTTAAAAGATTTTTTTTTCATATTTATTCAACTTCTGCAGTAAGAAAGAAATACTTGCGGAGGACCCTTTTCTTTGATAGATGACATTTAAAATGTAGGTAGCTTAATCCTACAAAAGAAAATTTCTTATGATCCTGCAATTCATTCTTAACTCTGAGAAGTCCTGCCTAACATCAAAGAAAATATTTCTCCGAATAAAACATCATTTTAATTAACTCTTTAAAAAATAACTTTTTGTCTGTCCCTATCTACATAAATGATGTTTTAAGTACTGAAACTATGGATTTGTATCAAAAATGTAATGTGGATTGGTGAAAAAACGAATTTATACTAAACAAAATTACCTATTTAAAAAAAAAAACATGGACCTGTTGAGTCGGCCAAAACATCGTTGAAACCCCACATCACATTTTTAAATTATGAAGCCAATTGAGATACTTTCATCATAATACACAACCCTCCTTAAAAAGTCGTAACTTTATATGACCAACAACAATTATTAATTTATGGCTTCATAAAAAACTAATTTATTGCAACTTCTACAATGCTTTCGCAAAGAAAGAACTGTAAAAGTTGTACTGATTACTAGGCACAAAATGGCGCCAATTTTTGACATAATTGAAAATTAAAATGGTACTTTTTGTGATAACTTGGAGTAATATTGTTGGAGCAATATTTCAGTGCCTTTTAGTCAAAATATTCTTTTTATTATTATGTATTAGGTATTTATGGTGATATTCAAAGTGTCAATCAAACGTCTCGGTACTTCGTATACCTAGTAAATGTGTTAACCCCCTATTAAGGGATATATTGACTAATATGTGAACGTCCCTAACTTAATGGGCAAATATTTTGTCTAAGATTTTATGTATCGGGCGAAAATAAGTTTTTTGTGGTGCCTTTAACCAATTCCTTTTTCCAAATTCTATCAAACATGTCTTCTTTCATAGCATTTATAAGGAAAAAGATGATTTTAAATTTGCTATTCTTTTTTTACTTAAAAGGCACTCTTAAAAGGTTTTTGCTCCATACATTCAGATTTTCAAGGGAATATTTGTTCAATAGTGTTTTAAAATAACAAAGTAACACATATTTTTTAATACAATTTTATTATACGGGTACAAATATTAACTACAGATTACAAAATTAATTTCACATTAAAACTTACATTATTTTCATAAATTATTAAGTAGCTGGCAATATCGTTAAAAAACTAATTTAAACTAGCAATACTGTTTAAAAATGCAAAATAAAAATCACAGAATACAAGTTACTCACTAAAAATACTTTTTGGAAGCTCAGTTACAAACTGGAAATATCAAGGTCAAACTACCTGTTTTATGATCTAAAAAAAATATTTTAGAATGACTCAATACAATCTTAGCTGCCTTAAGTTGATGACAAAGATTTCTAAATAAGAATCCTTAAACTTTGATCTCACAAAAATAATTATATTAATCATTATTCAGTACAAGAAAAAATAAGAAAAATTGACAAAAATCACTTTAAAACTACGAAATCCGAACAAAGTATTAAGTCTTGAAAATATTACTTAAATCTAATGGTTACTGCTTAACTACGACAAGCCTACATACTTGCGATAAGACTAAAAAATAAATACGGACTACATTTCCGGTTAAATATTCGAGTACAAAATTTGTTCAGCAAGACAAAGAGTTGGCTCAGTAAGGAAGGCTGATGCCTAAATTGGGAAATTCTCTCATCTATTTCTAATGAACGCCTACGCTAAGCCTGAACAACTATTTACGACCGCCAGACAGACTAATATGACGATTTACGTCCACTATTATCGTAAAGTTGGATCTTAGAAGCGAATTTCAACGGCCGCTTACGTCATCGCGTCTTGCGCCTGATCTAATCTCATATTGGGGCAAACATTTGGGCCAAAGAATCCATTTAAAGGCAAGACTTTCAAAACAGTTTATAGCCAATATTGGCCCAAGTTTTATTTCCAATTCATGGAATCTAAAATTCATCAAAAAGATGGAAGAGCAAGAATTACTTAAAAACTACGACACATTAATTGAAATACGAAATTGGCATGATTAATCAATAGTAGTCTTCCTTATGAAGGATGTAAGGGAGGATATCTCACTACTACCCCTCTCGCTAGGTAGAGGGCTGAATTCCATCTCTTCGCTCAAATTCTGGGTATCAGAAGTGTTCTCAACGGCTGGCCAACGTTTGTGACTTGGGGCATACAAAACCAACAGTGCAAAGATGTAGATATTCCACATACCATACACTCCTGTGAAAAATGCTGAAGTGTATTGAAGCTCAATGTTCTCATCCCATTTCCACTGGCCTTCAGCAACTTGCCCAAGAATGAAACCAATTACAGTCAATGCAGCACAGAGCAGGGTAGTCAACATCAGGAACTTAAAGCGATAGATTATTCCTTCATAGTGTAGACGACGGACAGAGCACATTGTAGGTAGAGACTGCCTCTTGTGTGAAATGTTGATGAAAACTTGCCAAACCATGTAGCACAAGAACAGGAAATAGACCCCAGTTGATATCCCTGCCAGTATAATAAAGGTCAATGCCAGATTAGTGCCAATATCAGTCACCCAGATAGAGTAGAAAGGGTTGCGCAGTTGCACACCTCTCTCACACATGTCAAATATGAAGAGAGAGACGCATCCCATGGCAACAGCACTCAGATGCTTCCAATACTGCCTTAAAGAGCTCAGAGCTGATGTATCTTGAATCAACATGTGTTCACCAGCAAAGACAAGCCAGAATGAAAACAATGTAGCATAGAATAATCCTTGACGAATATCACCCAGTAATAACATAAAAGGCAAGTCATAATGCAAGGTCATGTACTCAATGGGCAGATCCAAAAGACAAAGGGCTATACCTAAAGTGAGAAGCATATGTTCAAGTAGTACAGGCTGCCGTTGAAGCATGTGTATA
Source organism: Agrotis exclamationis (assembly GCA_950005045.1). Taxonomy (NCBI): domain Eukaryota; kingdom Metazoa; phylum Arthropoda; class Insecta; order Lepidoptera; family Noctuidae; genus Agrotis; species Agrotis exclamationis. The sequence continues at coordinate 15,077,129 of OX465438.1, forward strand.
CGTCGCCAGAACCAAATAATTATACCCATAATACAAGGGAAAAATGCAGTCTTCAGAGATAACCAAACTTTGATAAAACCTCCATTCTGATTGATGACAGTCAACCACATGTCTTGTATGTGTCCTATTTGTGTGTTCATGTTGGGTGTGTCAACCGGGAGCCTTACATTCAGTAAATAGTAGTCGTGGAACAAAGAACCAAGTTCAAACAATGGAATTGCTGAACAGTTGTACAGATATTCTTCACTTTTTATATCAATATCACAGTCTAGATGACGTTTTTCAACTGATTGTGTGTAGAGGGTCCACTTGTCCTCGGGATCGCCTTTATTCCGGTACGCCAAACGGGCGTCAATTGTTATTGTACTGCGAGGCCGCACCTCGATTTGCGAGTGGTATTTAATGTCCACCTGCAGTACTCCGATCAAGTTTTGTTGCCATCGCGAATAGTCTAGAACCTTGCTCTCTCGTGGAACCGGCATTTGAAAAGCGAAAACTATGTCGGTCTCCGACAAATCGTGATGCGTTTGTCCAAGGTCGATGGACTTACAGGAACCTTTACCACGGTTGTAATACCACTTCGTCGTGTCATTTTTCGCAGTAGAAGTATCTCGGCAGACGGTTGCGAGTATATTTTGTGCGTTTGCAGGCATGGGTGCGACCAACCCACCGATCAAGAAACATGTTACTTGACATACCAAAAGGAAACTTATTAAAATGGCGAGTTTGCGCCCACTTAAGTTTTCAATTATAGTCCCCGTCATATTTCAGACGTTTAACACACAGATCACATTTAAAAACTGAGTCAACACGAGATAAATCGACCGGTGGTGAATTCCATTGTTCTTGTTTTCTTTTTCGACGCGATGTTATTTGACATGCGCAGTATCGATGTTGCCAGTGAAAAACGTAACGTTAATAACGTAACAACGCCGATACCAGTTAAACGTTATATTTAATTAGTTATTAATGAACTCTTATGTTATTAATTATAACGTAATATTAATGACTATAAAAATTAATATCTATAAACTGCTTTAATTAATTTTAACATAAAGCGGAAAAGAAATTATTCAAAAATTTAGAAAATAAAATATTTAAGAATCCTCACACAACCAGCATTATTCACTTCACTCCCATTGTGAAGCATTTATCAATAGGAAGCTAGTATCAGCAAACATGTTGTTTTTGCTAAAGTAAGCATTAAATATGTCCACATAAAATTTTGATGTTGCTACTAATTTACTAATTCGTATTCGCTTTGCCCAATCCACCTCCCGTGGTCCCTTATGAAAATTCGTTATTTTTTTTACTTTTTATATTTTGTTTTAAATCCCTATGGAATCCCTTTACATAAGTAGTATCATTAGTGCTACCGCTGCCTGATCCGAGCAAGCCGGAGCAGCATGAAGCTTGTTGCCCGCTCGGTAAGAGATATGACATGCCTTGGAACCTTTCTAAATTATGTTTTATCACTTTTTTGGCTTTTTATTTACACTAAAATTGTAAAATACTGTGGTTCCATCGCAAGTCCGTCTAGTTGGTGTGGCTTAGATTTTATTTTTGCAACGTTGTAGAATTATTTTGCTCTATAAATACATTTTACACGTTTGGTGCTTTTATTGTTATACAGCTTTTATTTCATCAAATGTGTAGAATGCTACTGTAGTTTGGGTGTTTACTAATTTATTATTAATAAAATATATTGTAGTGGTTATATGTGGTGACAAAATAATAAAGGTTGCTTAATATACGTAATGGCATGAAAATGGTTCTTTATTTGCATAAGTATTTTTATTATGGAATTTATTTAATTTGGTAGATACTAATTGTTTATAAATCAAGTGCAAGATGTTGGTGAACATAACATTAAAAAAGTTTTCTTCACGATGTAAATATTTAATGACTACTTTTACATTTTGAAAAAAACTCATTTTTAAATATTTTCAGTTTGTAAATAGGGATTTCCTTACTTTAAGTTCTTTCTTGCTCTTGATTTATACAATTGCATAATATTTGGTGAGAGAATATACTAATTGTATTTTATTACTCCTATTCCTAACTGCACAAAATTTTAAATCCTCCCCCATTTTTTACAACTGTTATGTTTGTTTATGTTGACATGTTCTGATTTGTTTGTTGTTTTTTTTTTTCTTTTCCTCACTACCTATGCACGCTGTCCCGTTTTTTTAACACTTTTCGGTGTTATTTTTTCCGCCTTTCCTTTTACCGAACGGTTTTCTTTGGCCCTGTCCTATCCTGTTCCGTTTGTGACCCGCGCACCGGACGCCGCCCGCATGCAGCCAAGGGACGCACCAACATCGAACTTCGAGAGCAATTCATTCTGGCCGATGGAGTGTCACAGAGCATGGCAGCGTTTAGGCCGCGTACGCCCCGCTCTAACACAAACACACCACCATCCACTGGACCTATTACAAAGGTAAGTACTCAAACCGCTATACTTAAATAAGTCTTCTCTCCTACAGGATAGAACTTAGTTTTAATTTCGCACAAGTAAAAAAGCGCACAGTAGTTGTTGGAGGGAGCAATCGGTTTGGGAATCAACTTTTTCGCTTTGTTTGAACTTTGCACATGGATTGTGTAGATCCATTTGCAAGGTGCAGTGTCGTGAGTGCCGCATGTGTTGAGCTCGTAGAGATTGGTCGTACTGCATTAGTGTTCAAGCTATGCATTGACGCACAGGCTCGTGTAGTGTTTTGGTGTTGTTTGTTAGTGTATTTCATTGGATCCACTGCATTGGAGAGGTGGCACGTCTACGCCTATGGATGTTTGGTAATGTATTTTCGTTCACCCATCCCGCTCGTCCCCTATCATACCCGCATCAGCAAAATTCATTCGCGTTCGACTAAACGTGTGGACTAATAGTAACAACGTGAAAATTCGTCGTAAACAAACGCGTTCCGGATAAAAACGATTGGCACTATGAAGACAAAAACGAGTTGTTTCGTTTTTTACGGTTCCTTCCTTAATAAGCCTCCCGGTTTTGTATTGGTGCGTTTAGCTGAAGAGTTTATGGAGCAGCTGAGGCCTATATTTGAGGCTCTACGGCAGCGGGAAGAGCTACCGTGTTCATATCCCCTGCACGTCGGTTCAACACATGGCACTAAGCAGGCGTTCATATACGGCCACTCAAGATCTCAAGGTTCCACGACGCCGGGTCCGCATCACTATAGCCACCACCATGGCTACCAGCCGTCTCCAGGATATCATTGGGTAATGCTATGTAGACAGTGTGAAAGTGGCGCGGTTGATTGCACTCTCGAATCATTGTTTAGGTTTTATGTTATTATTTGTTCATGGTGCTAGTTTCATCGTATCTGTACGTAATGTAGACACCGTCCAGTCCGCTAGCGTAGCATGATTATAGTATTAATTGTGTATCGACTTGATTATCATATTTGCTTTGAGTTCAAAAGTCACTTTCTGTGAAAATAAACATGAAAGATTTTAAAATAGCTTATACAGAGTTTGATGCTTCATTTGATATGATTTTGAAAAGTACAGATTAACAATAAATTTTCATGATAGGTAAGAGAACGAACAGCTCGTTCTGTGCCGATGTCTGCGGGAGGAGTGGCGGGCAGGGCGTCTAGGTCGTCGCTGAGCGCTGGCACACCTGATTCCTTGAGCGATAACGAAGCGGCAAGCGGACTTGGAGCAAGATATAGGAAACCCAGTGCGCCTAGGTGAGTTTATCTAATATCTGAAAATCAATGTCACTTTTCGTTGTAATGTTATAACTCAAGAACAGGCTCATCTATCCAAACTAAATGTTTAGGCTTTGTTGGAACTATTTAGTAGATGCTTTATGTGAAGTTAGCACAAAATTGGAATAGCGGTTCTTAATATACCCGTGCGAAGCTGGGACGGGACGGCGTGTGAGATTATTCTTAGATTATTTTAATATGATGTGTAATTTAACAGGTCAACATTAACACCTGGAGGATCTCGACCAGGCTCGAGGCCGGGCTCACGGACTGGATCCAAACCGCCATCGAGGCACGGATCAAATCTCTCTCTAGATAGTACAGGTGAGAAACACTAGATTATTTTAATTCGATATCTCCTTGTAATGTAGTTATCCGTAGCATAATTTTGTTCTATCGCTGTATATTTACATCTTTTATATCCGTTCTTTAGATGAAGTATCGACACCATCTCGCATCCCGATGCGAAGGGTGACCAACACAAAGACATCGATAGCTCGCGCGGCTGCTAACGCTAGCAAGCTCGGTGTTGCCACACCTAACGGAGGATCACGACCGCGTACGCCAACCGGCTTCTTAACCCCGGCCAGCGGAAGGTACGTTACTTCAAATAACTGTTATTTTTAACATCTTTTTTGTGAATGTAGATATGGTTGAAGTTTGTGTCGTTCAACAGACGCTTTTTACGATACATGGAATGGTTTGAGAATCATGAACATGACAATCTGTCTACATTCTTTTTTTTTTAGAGAAATGAATGATTCTGTTTCGTCTGTCTTTTTGTTTTATTCGTATATATTATCTTCTTCAAGCTGAACTGAAATTCTTAAATTGAATCCCCTAATCTCTTGTCAAGCATTGTTACTACAGTCGGACTACGGGAGTAAAATAACCTGTGTTTGTGTACACACTTCTGCAAAAAGCTTTCTTTAAACTAGGGAATCGTGTTTGAAGGATTAACTTTAAAATAACTCCTAAATCATTCATTTCTTTTATATAGCAAACAAAAATACTGTAAAATAACCGGTGTACTGATACGCACGGACAGGTATCCTACCGGCGGGATGTACCGCACATCCAGTATACCGACATTGTCACCGGTGCCGGCGTTAGTGAGGTACACACTCAGAGTTCGCCCTTGACTTGTTTGTCCAACGTGTATCTGGTTTTGCGGACGCAATTTTATCTAGTCTTAATATGATGTCATGTTTTGATAAGCTCAATAAAGATATACAGTGTGTCCGGACACGAGTTAGCGATACTTGAAGGGAATATTATAGACTCATTTTCATCGACAAAACTGCTTTTAAAAAAATTCTTACTCCAGCACCTCGCGAATGGCGGCCATTTTAGTTTTTTGATTTGTCGAACAGGGGTATGTACAATAAAATGCAAATATCTTTGAATCCAAGAAACCTACATACATTCAAATGACTTTATTGCAAAGTTAAATGTTAAGGCTTTTCAAAAACTTGCGAAAGTTTTCTAAATAATATGTAAAAAGAACCAAAAAACGTGGGCAAACACGAAATTATACACAAAAATTACTGAATATTTTCACATTTTATACTCTAGCTCGAAAAGTACCCCTGTATTTTGCTTAGGTTTTTGCATTAAGTTAAAAGTATTTGAGTCAGGCTATAAAATAATATCAAAATTATCACTCTACGTTAAGTATTTTAGGAGTTATTCTCACTTGAACATAACCCTTCCTTAGCGCATGTACCACCAATGTTACAGAAGCTGCATTCTTTGGGCGAGCTAAACCGTTTCAACATGAATTTATAAGCTGGCATTATTAACCACCATGTAAATGATCCCAACGAATCACCATTAAACTGAAATAATAATTTTTTTGTTTACTTTATGAAAAAAAATTCTTTGAATAAATTCAAAAAATGGGCCATTTCAGTTTATGGGTGATTCGTTGGGATCATTTACATGGTGGTTAATAATGACAGCTCATAAATTCACACTGAAACGATTTAGCTCGCCCAAAGAATGCGACACCTGTAATATTGGGGTACATTCGCTAAGAAGGGTTAGGTTCAAGTAAGAATAACTCCTAAAGTACTTGACGTAGAGAAATAATTTTAATACCATTTTATAGCTTAACTCAAATACTTTTAATTTAATGCAAACACCTAAGCAAAATACAGGGGTACTTTTCGTGCTAGAGTATAAAATGTGAAAATATTCAGTAATTTTTGTGTATAATTTCGTGTTTGCCCACGTTTTTTGGTTCTTTTTACATATTATTTAGAAAACTTTCGCAAGTTTTTGAAAAGCCTTAACATTTAACTTTGCAAAAATGTCATTTGCATGTATGTAGGTCTCTTGGATTTAAAGATATTTGCATTTTATTGTACATACCCCAGTTTGACAAATCAAAAAACTAAAATGGCCGCCATTCGCGAGGTGTTGGAGTAAGAATTTTTTTTAAAGCAGTTTTGTCGATGAAAATGAATCCATAATATCCCCTTCAAGTATCGCTAACTCGTGTCCGGACACACTGTATATTTTTATTTATATGTAGGACTTAAAACCGATCCCAGTTTTAAAGGATGAGGTTGCGCCCGTAAAAAGGTTGTTAAAGATACACGAGTGTTAGCACGTTACGCTTCTTAAGGGTTTTTAGGTGTAGTGACGTCTGAGATAAGTCTAGACATTTTTGGGTGCACCTGTATTGGGCCAGATCACGATATTGTCTTTTGTTATCTCTCATGATATCGTATTATGTATGTTATACTATAAAAAAGGGTGGTGGAAAAAAAACATTCAAGGTTTGGTATCGAGGAAGTCCAGAGGCATGTTACAAGTAGCCAGCTAAGCAGCTTTACACAGTGTGGTTTTACTAACAAAAACGACAATATTATCAAGAGCGTTAAACTAAATTATTATATTTTTTTCCTTCCCGCATGCAAAATGGAATACAAAATAAAACAGCTCGACACATTCCCAGCCATCGTCAATGGCATCCGAACATCCCAAATCCTTATCCCATACTCATCCGGCATTCCAAACCCAAGGTTCCACTAAAATTCCAGTTTACGTTGGGAACCGCTCTCATCGATCCCCGTCCGTTGAGAGGCGATTGAAAATATCTAGAAAATCGCACTCGAGAGAAACTTCCCAAGAACCCAGTCCCACTTCCCAAGGCCCCTCGAGGAAGTCAGAGCAGAGAAGTCCCGAAGACGATTCCTCACTATTCAGCATATCGGGAATGACGAGCGACAATGAATATGAGAGTAATATAAGCGAGTCGAGCGGCGAAGCGTCAAAGCCGACCCAGCGCGACGTCAAAGGGTACAAGCTTGTAGAATGCTAGCTTCGGTTTTTGCCCGATTATTTTTGATTGATGCTCTTTGAATTTTGGAATTTATGTTTTCATACGTATCTACATGTCATCGCCACAAAATTTCATGCTCACAACTGTCAGATCATCTGCTTGTCGAATCATGGATCAGCTCATCTCAAGATTGTTTATCGCACTAAGAATACGTCCATCTGTTGATAATATCACTGCATACAATAATACTAACATCGCCTGAAGCACTGACGGCTAATTATAGCTTTGCACTACACAAAACAGTGAAAAGACCCTAGTATGTCGACGGTTTTCTGCAATCGACTATTTTGGAATCTTTAAAGCACTCCATCCCAGTATTCTTATAACATGCTTCTCTGTACATACGTATTTCTGCACTATATCTTTATGCCTTTATAATGTCTTGTCCGAATTAAAAAAGTATTGCAATATATTTATATTATTTTAAGAAATTATTGAGAAAAAATAATTCATTGTTTATATTTAATTTTGATTCGAATCATACTTGCATATAAAACGTTACTTGATGAAGTTCGTTTATTTCATTTCATTTATTCGGGAACAATAATTTTAACGTATATTGCAATATCTTAATTCATGCCTTAATTATTGAAATGTAATTATGATCTGTTTGTCTAATGTTCTGTTTCTATTTTTGTTACTGCACATGCATTTCACTTTCAAAATATTTTTGAAAAGATTTTCAAAATAAAGAAAGATATTTATAATAGATACAAACTACTTACTTTAAATACATGTACAGTGACAGTCTAACATATAACCTTTTCTGTTGTTCTAACTAATTTTCTGTATGTCTGTCTGTGTGCTCGCTAACATCAACATAGGAGTGGGTCGTTTGCTTCTACTGAAGGACAAACACCCGGCAGAAGTCGCATCCCAGTACTAAAGGATCACCCTACTAACAGTAATACCAATAGGTAACTACTAAACTTATGTAGTGTGCTTTCCCGATGTTTTTTTTTTTTGTTATTTGTTGTCTAAATTTTTCGTAGGTTTTTCTTGATTGTAGAACAATTGGCGATAAAAATGGGTTTATGTTTTGTTTTTCTTTTATTTAGAGTTGACTAGTGCTTTGCATGTTTTACGTATTAAGAGAAAAGTTACTAATGTATCTTATTTTACAACAGGCAAAGGACACCGTCAGGTAGCACAACACCAGTGCGGTCCGGTCAACAGACCGCAGTGACGAGGCTGTTAAGGAAGCCATCAGACGCGTCAGATGCGGGCACGCCGACCACACCCGCATCACGACGTGGCACTCCGGCATCCTCTCGAACTACGGAGAAACGCGAACCATTCCGACTTTAGACGATTAATTTAACGCCAACCCCAAACACTTCATACTTCTGATCACATCAAAATTATGAAGTTGGGGCTACACCTACGCTATGCAAGTCGCTCTGACGTTTTGCTATACAATTTAAAATCATGTTTAATCAATTGCCAAAATTATTATATTATACCCCACCTTTAAAATTTACCGCGACAGAGCGGCTCGCATGCCTAGGGAAGTGCCGACATAACATTTAATAACTAACATAAAATTAACCAACGCGCGATTAAGCCAAGCTTAATAAAAAAATACGCCAATATGGCTTTTAATTTAAGTGAGAACAATTTATAGATAATGGTATTAGTAAAACTTAAAGTCTGCACTTGTTGCCTTGTATTTTTTTCTAAAATCCGCGCCAGTTTTTGCACTTCGTAATTTCTTGTTTTATTTATTTGTGCTGTCAAGATTTACAGGACATATTTGTTCATTAGTCGATGTGAATAAAATACTTTCTCTTATTTATTGTCAACGTTGCCATAATTGTTAGTGTACCTATGTTTTTTTGTATGTAAAAATGCGTATTATTGTCTCTTTATGAGACTGGTAAAGTGTGATGACGATTTTAATATTGTTTTCTTTAGGGACCATTTGGTTTAACGGAATAATGAAGATAGGTGATTATTGGCGACTGCTTTCAGACTTTTGCACTCTTACGTGTATTTCGCCAGATATACGTTTAGACAGATTGTTTTAAAGTAATCGTCCGTGATCTGTTAAGGTGATAATAGAATACTTACTCTTTTGTAATGCACAATTATGTGTTTCCCTTTTTATTTTTAAGTCTTATTTGTCATTAGACATGATTTTTGATTTAATATTTCTTCTGTTTTGTACACTTCTGTATATAATTTATATATTTATCACAACGGCACAACAAAAGAAACAGACATTTCGTTTGACAAAAATGAAAAAACACCCGCGATTATCGCCAGAGTCGAGGGTACTTTTCGTTTTTACAAATCAAAAATCTAATCATGATGACCGATATATTTAGGAGTACATCAAGTACACTGTCATAAAAGACGTTGTTTATAAAAGCGCTAAGAATATTTTGATATTTATTGAAATAATTGCTTTAAAATGTAACCTCTTTCAAAATGTTAACCATCGCTCACCATTTATTTGTAAGTTTTTTAATATAAATCTGTCCCTGTTATTAAGCTTAATTATTATTATTACGAAAAATTATTAATCTGGTCATTTTTATTTAAATCATTGTTATATTTGTTATGTAAAATCGTGGCAAATCTACTAAATGGCTTATGATATTTTTTGTATAAAAGGATATCTTTGCATTACATCCGTTTAAAATCTCATAACAAAATACCTATCAAATAAATGAAAAGTAACAATTATTTTGTTGTTTTTTTTACCATATAATTATAAACTCGCATTATTTTATGTTAGTTAAACTTACGAAAAGAAGGGACGCTCAGCGCAAGGCAAATATTACATGGTGTTATTTTCGTAAGTCTACACATTTATATTGTAATATAAACCATTATTCACACGGGTTGAATACATTTGACAAATAAAAAAGAGAAACACCAGACTCATGATACCACTTATAAGTACTTTCCACTCTGCGCTACTAAATAAGTCCTGGGGAAGATTGAATTAGCATTTAAAATGGCCTCTAACACTTTCCTTACACACCTGTTTAACACCATATTTAGTGAAAATCCAAAATAAATGTGCCATTCAAATAAAGGCCTGCACAACCCATTGTTCAATCAGTTTAACATCTCACATATGCAAAACATAATGTACAGATGACAGCACATCAAGCTACCACAACTTGTCAGATTTCTTTAATAGATTCAACCTTATCAGAATAGTGGAAGGTTAACATTCGATTGGTAAAATTTGACAGATTCGGGTAGGTTGACCTGCTGGCGTCTGTACATAATTGTAATATATAGGAAACTGGATAAACATCAGCCACCAGAACGAGTCGGATTACGCCCTAGCTATTCAACAACCGATGACTTACAGACCTAGAATCAACTCCTAGAATGATATAAAGGATTTAATAATCCATTTAGTTAGCCTTTAGCTATCTACTAAAACAGCACCGCAAACATCAGACTCAATACTGCAAGACCTTAATTTGCAATACAAAAGCAGTTAGTCCTCTGTTTTTTTCGGCGAGCGGAGCAGTGGTGGCTGCGGCGTGAGCAAGTTCTTCATCCTTTTTCGCCGCGAAGTTCGAGGCAGAGGCCTTATACAGGGTCACCCGCTCTCTCTGGTCTAGTACTGTTGAGGAAATAAGGGCACTAAATAAAGTTAGCAGTATCCTTTCTACCCCCCCCCCCCCCCCCCCCCAACAATGAAACTGACAATGTGACTGAGCACGTCGAGCTCCAAGGTGAGATTTGCGATGAATTGGTTTGTAGTCCAGTTTCCAACAGCACTGATGTTATGCTTTTCGTCATGTAAACCCATAGCCATACTCATAAATTATTGGTTGTACCTTGGTCATAGTGAAACGCTGTTGCAACAAAAATCTGCCGAAACGAAAATCTGTCTACAAATAGAAACAATCCCTCCAAAACACTTTTTTTATCGTGATAAAATCATCATATGCGTCCTCCCAGGGCGGGACGGGAGGGACTGTCAGACTTGTACTGACTAAAATCCACAGTGATCATTCAATGTCCCTTTACGTTCTGCATGAGGTTACTTGAGAACAGTCCTGCTACCCCGGCACGCATTATAAACCATATTAGAGATAGGTACTTTTCTATGTATTAATGAGTAGTTAATAGTAACTTGATAATTATTCGCTGGGTGCGAAGTACTAGGTGGGGGTAGTACTATTCGCCCATGGTGGCGAAAAGTAGAACTTATGTAGGATTGTCTCGGAGTTTATTCAGCTTTGCCAATTGTTAAAAACGTGCTAATCTCAGGAACTTCTAGTTCGAATTGAAAAATTATTTTTGTGTTGGATAGTCCATTTATTTAGGAAGGCTATATGCTATATAGCATCACCCCATGACCGATAGGAGCAGAGCAGCAATGAAAAATGTTGTCAAATCGGGAAAATCTTATTGAGAGCTTCCGTTGCGTGCACTGCGTAAACGGTTTACATTACACAAAAATTATGTATGACGGAATTATCTCTCATGAAAAGTTCAAAAATAAAGTCCGCTAGAGCATATACTTATCTTTTAAGGTTAAGTTACTATAATCTTTGTTATGGAAATCATATTTGTTTTAAATTAATGCATTATTTGCGAAGTTATTTTCATTAAGATGATCAAATTAAGTCAAAATAGAATTACTCATTAGCTTTATGATGTGACCGCATTAGGGCACGGCATACAACAAAAAAAAAGATGATATTAATCCTTATCCAATTAAATATGATTCCTATATTCCTGACGGTCAGCCTAGCTATCGCCATAGAAAGCATGCGTGCATTCAGAGCAAAACTGACCGCGTCCGCTGACAGCGACGGTCGGTCGAGCGCGTCGGTCCGGCGCGTCAGATGACTGACGCGGTATGCAATGCTTCAGAGCATTCAGTGCGTTGCGGACGCGGGACAATTAATTATAAATGGATATATTACGACTGTACCCTGCTGTTCCGTACGTTGGTCAGTGGAGTACTGAATGCAAAAGCCGACCGACGGTCAGTGCGTGCGTGGACTGGCCGTCGGTCAAACACTGAATACGGCCTAAATGTGGATTTGCACAGAAAATAACGGCATACGCGAACGGAATAGCCGTCACTTATAACTTATAAGTAACGGCTATTCCGTTATAAGTTATAACGATAATTTATAGCAAAATAGTATGGCAACATTAAACATTTCTGTCACATGTCATGTCAGTGTCACTGATGGGTTAAGGTCTTAGACTATGGAAAAGAGTAGACATGAAATACCTACGAAAAAAACGTGCATACCTACTAATGTGTCTGGCACAAAGATGGCGGCTTACCGTAGAGCTGCGCGCATTTTATTATCGATAGAATTAAATAAAAAAAAGTTGAATTGCACGGTGTTTTTCGAAAATGAGTTTCTATTAGCTTTCTTCAGTTTTATTTGCGTGGTAATGCGGGCTATAATAAAAACGCACTCGCTCAGAGTGTCATTTTATATGGCAGGGCACGTGGATAATAAATAGATTCTATCGCAATTAAATTATCATCCTCTTTATTTTTACTTGTACAATGACATGTAGGTACTTAAGTTCATAATAAAACTAATTTTACTATGGTATGTTTATCTCATTTATTCCCAATTGCCACCGCCGCGATCACGAATAAAAACTGTGTGCGTTGCTGGCTTTTTCCTGTGGGTGTAGTATGCAACCGAAATTGCGGCCAAAGACACCGTGGAGACCACTGTTGGCAATCTAAAATCACAAAAAGAAATCGAGTTTAAATAATATTCACCTGTCGATATAATTATTATCGATAAATTGAAAATGTCAAACCGAAACTCTATTTATTAGGACCACAGATTAAAAAGCCGTGACAAAACATGGCGACCGGCCACAGCGAGATATTTTGTGACGTCACCAAGATAATGTTGCTAATTTTGGTAGTGATAAAACTACTGTTGTCCTTTTCTATATATGATTACCATCGTAAGTTAAAAAGAGATGCCGATATGTCAGTAACTATGCCGTCGAAATACATCACATTCCTATAACTACTGTTTGTATAGATTGTATAGGCCGAGTCCATTCTTTTTTCCATAGTCTAAGGTTAAGGTGCGAACATATTATCTGACGCGTCCGTCAGCCGCGGCTGAGGGACGCGGCTTATTAAAATCTAGCCAGTACATTGAATACTACACTGTGCAAACTATCGGTCGTAAGACGCGGACGTGACCTTGAGTCGCCCTTGAGCGCTCGGACGTCCGAACAGAATCTGGCTGGCTGGATGTTTGTGTACCGTGCACACTGCTAAGCCGCGTCCCTCAGCCGCGGCTGACGGACGCGTCCGATAATATGTTCGCAGCTTTATTGGGTTGGATTGTGATTCAGAAAGAAAATAAACACCGATGTAAATTTCAAAAAACTTACGTGTGTAAACTGTAGTAAAATGGTAGGAATCAACATGGATGGACCCGCCAGGGATCGTGTGATGAAATTAATTCAAGAAAAAGACAGAGTGGAGAGCGAAATTCGTGAACAAACAGCTGTATTGGAGACCAACAATGTTGGCATGAGTGACCCTCTCGTGGATGCTGATGGTTTCCCTCGGAATGATATCGATGTCTATAAGGTCCGACATGCTAGGCATCGTATAATTTGTAAGTACTTCAAGTTAATTTCGCCCTTATGATGACCCACTGTCCTTTTGCATTTTCTGGCTGGTTCTGGTCTGAATGACTTAGCAGTTTTGAAAGAGGTTCTATATCGTTCCATATTTCATAAGGTTCATAAATATTGAGCTCATTTAGCTATCTTTGTACTGAAGCATATTTGAACTTTTTTAAACATTTTAAAATTAACATTTATTTAATAAGATGTGAATTTACTTTAAAATGTTACAGTTGTATAAGAACTAACAACTTTTTGAAACAGTTCATTTAAAGTCTAAAAAAACGGTTTGTAAAATGAGTTTGTTATGCTTTTATGCCTAAACCTCAGAACCACTTTTGATACATTTTGGCATAGAGATAAATGAAAAGAATATGGTTAAATTCTTTTCATTGATGATTCATGAATATTTATATGGGAATAGTGTAAAGAAATGGGGAAAAAAAAACTAGTATGTTGAACATAATGCAATTTAGTCAAAAAAATTATTTCCCTTTTTTATTTATTTATTTCAGGTCTGCAAAATGACCATAAAAGCCTCATGAAATCAATTGAGAAAGGTCTGGCGGAGGTGCACAGAGACCTGCTGGGGTCAAACGGTGAAGGACCATCAGTAAACGTTGCCTCTACAACGGCAACCAACGGTCACACAAACGGGAGCAGCAATGGTGACTCTCGCCCTCATACCGCTGAAGATGAACAGGCCTTTGCTGTAGTTGGTTTTGTCAATAATGGATCACCAGCGGACATTGCAGTAAGTATGACATATTTTTTTTTAGCGTGGTTCAATCATCAAATATATAGAGCAGTGGTGGCCCAGTGGTATTGGCCTCGACTTACGAGTTGTAGGTCGTGGGTTCGAACCCAGTCAGCGCATTACTTTGTGTAATTTATTTCAACACCACTGCTCTCAAAACGGTGAAGGAAAACATCGTGAGGAAACCGGCATGTCCTAGAACCAAAAATTCGAAGACATGTGACATCTACCAATCCGCACTGGGCCCGCGTGGTAGATTACGGCCCACTCCCTCTCACAGAGAGGAGGCCTGTGTCCCAGCAGTGGGAACATTTAAAGGCTGATGATGATGATGATGAAATCATCAAATGAGTCCTCCGACCCAGTGCAGAGCGGGAAGGACTGTCAGACTCGTACTGACTAAAAGCCACGGTGTCCTTCAATAGCCCTTCACGTTCCGCTAATTTATCATGCTAATTTATCTGTACTAATATTATAAAGAGGTAGAATTTGTTAATACACACATCAAAAAAGTTTGCGATCACTTTGAAAAATCAAAATCTTTTTTGTTACGGTAGAGTTATTAGGATCTTCTTCTTTTTAGATTATTATTACAAGGTTTTAATATCCAAGGAAAAAACACAAAAAAGAATTGTTCTTGATAAACTTAATTTCAGCGTATGCTAGTGATCTATGCACAGAACTACGATATGCACAGAAATAATGACAGGAAAAAAGTAATAGCGCGTAATATACGCTAACGAGCAAAGTATAGAATCACTGCCTTTGAATTAATTTGGGATAGCTCCTTAAATAATGGCGTTATTAATGAATTTGATATCAATTGAAAGTTAGACTTATAAAATGGTACCATTTTTATTATTCTTAACTACTTTTAAGTGCTCGAGATCGCGCGGAGTCGGAGTAAGTGATTACATACTTTTGCTCGCGACTGTAGCAAGTCGAAAATATTATTAAGGGCGCGTAACCAGAAAGTTGGCAACGTCGCAAATAGCTGTCAAATATTTTCAAGTTTTAATTATTTTGTTAAAATTGTACGAAAATAAGAAACATGTAGCTTTCAGAATACGCGCTCTTAAGGCCGCGTAACCAGAAAGTTGGCAACGTAAAATAAAATAAAGAACTGAATTTGTTGTTGTAACTGTTTTTTTTTATAGCTAAAACTATATATTAGGTTAAGATATTAATTATTGTTTTCCCTTATCAATTTTCTAGTGCACTAAGCCATATTTCTTATTTCCATACAGTAACATTTCTAAATTAATTAAAACTTGCTAATATTTGACAACTAGACATGGGCGCCGCCTTAAAAATTGTCGGCGGCGGCGCGCTGACCAATTTCAATCGGCGGCGGCGTGGCGCCGGCGGCGCAGGTTTTTACTACCTTCAACTAAAACTCAAAATCTACTCCCTATCTTCTTTAAGCCGGGACGACAGAAAAATGTCAGTCCTATACATATAGTACAGTAAATACTTTATCCAGATCAGGTCATCAGGCCTGTACAAAAAAAAAACGATTTTTCCAAAGGGACACTTCAATAACATCGTAAAATTTTTTTCAACATAGACACAGATAATCTAAACATAGATACTTTTGTTTTTGCGTGGTAAGATCATCAAATGAGTCCTCCCACCCCGGGCAGGGCGGGAGGGACTGTCAGACTTGTACTGACTAAAATCCACAGTGTCCTTCAATAGCCCTTTATGTTCCGGGGTCACGGTAATGAGATAAGTCCCGCGACCCCGGCAGGCTTCGGCCCTCTAGAGACGGGGGCCCCGTCATTATGCTGACGCTCTTTGAGGCGCGCGTGGAACACAACGCGCCGTCGACCCGGGCATGGTACATGGTCGGGCAGCGAGTTGCCCTTTACTCGCCGCCCGCATGCCCAAACATAGATACTAATTCAAGTTACACCGTCAGAGAAGCGAGAACTCAATAAGAAAATTAGCAAGTTGGTACGACGTGACCTCGAAACTACCAATACAAGCCGAATTGAAAAGGCAATAGAAGAAAATCGGGGTGCTAAAGTGTTCGCCCAACAGCTGAAACGCTCGTATCTGACGAAGCTTAGATCACCTATTGGCCAAACCATAACCTCAAAGCTGGAGATCCTAGCTGAGATAGAAGACTTTTATGGCCGGTTGTTCGACAGTCGTGGTGCACAAGCCACCTTTTCAGAGGATAGCCGAGCCACTCTGACCCGACACTACAACGATGAACTGCCGGAAATAAGCCTAGATGAGGTTGAGTTGGCCGTCAGGCAGCTTAAACATGGAAAAGCCCTGGGTGAAGACGGAGTCACTTCGGATCTTCTGAAATCAGGTGGAAAGCCCGTACTTCGGGAGCTCCAAAAGCTATTCAACTCTGTTTTAGACACCGGGAGAACTCCAAAGGCATGGAACAGGACTGTTGTGATCCCCTTTTTCAAGAAGAGCGACAAATCCCTGTTGAAAAACTATCATACTTATAGTATCGCAACTCTTTTCCTGCTGCACATCAATGACCTACTTCAATCTGGTATTGTTGGGTACGCAGATGACAGTACAGTTTCAGAGAGATACGTGTCCAGCGCAAACACCACCGGGGATGAAGTTTGTTCTTGTGAGAGGCCATGGTTGAGCGGCAAATTATACCTTAACCATGTCTATCAGTGGGGTGATGACAATTTGGTCTCTTTTAACGAAACCAAAACACAGGCTTGTCTTTTTACCGCAAAATGGAGTCGTTTGGACCAAATTCCTACTTTTCAGGGTGCATTTGTACTTCTGAATGACCGACTCGAGCAGGAGCTCGAGTCGGTCATTCAGAGGTACAAATGCCTAGGAAGGCATGAAGTTGACTTCTAGTCTCAACTTTGGAGCCACCATTGTGTTCAAAGCCCGACTTGCGGCCAAAAAGCTGGACATCCTAAATAGAGTGAAGCGGTACTTCACGTCGCGGGACTTATCAAATTACCGTGACCCTGGAAAGTAAAGGGCTATTGAAGGACACCGTAGATTTTAGTCAGTACAAGTCTGACAGTCCCTCCCGCTCTGCCCTGGGTGGGAGGACTCATTTGATGATTTGACAGCTTTTAACTTTTTACAAAGCACAAGTCCGATCCTGCATGGAGTATTATAGCCACCTTTGGGATGGCTCAGCTAAATACCAACTTGCCGCTCTTGACTCAGTGGAATGCAGAGCTAAGAGGCTCATTGGCGACGTAAAATTGGTGAGAGCCAAGCTTCATAGCTTGACTCATCGCCGCAAGGTTGCCTGCCTGGCGTCTTCTATGAAGCGGACAGCGAAGGAGTGGAACTCTCTGCCTGCCTCTGTGTTTCCGAACACATACATTAACCCTAATCTCTTCAAAGATAGAGTAAACAGGCTTCTTCTGGGTAAGCTCACTCCATTGTCGACTTTGTCTTAGTCACTCCTGACCTAGACTGAGGTCAAGAGCAAACCCATTGCACATTAAAAAAAAAACATCCCATATCACTCCTGAGCCACGTCTATAAACTGTTTTCGAGAGTCATCACAAATCGTCTCGCAAGAAGACTTGACGAGTTTCAGCCTCCGGAGCAGTCTGGGTTTCGCGGAGGATTTAGCACCACACAATGATGCAGGTTATACAGCACGCGTAGCATGGCGATTCTATCTCTATTCTACGAAGAAAAGACAAAGTATTTCATCGTTATTTCTAAACAATTCGACTGTTTTTTTGCACAAATATGACACCATTCGTACACTATTGAAGAATAGAACGTTTATTTTCAATATTTTTTACATTACCATGCTTAAAACACTAAAATTATTTCTACGTTCTGTCATTTTGTCTATTCTTCCGTCGACAAAACCCCTTTCTACGGCGCCATGCTACGCCTGCTGAAGTCCGAAGAGCATAACCAGCCCCTGTACTTAGCAATTTGTGGATTATGAAAAGGCCTTTGACTCCGTTGAAACTTGGGCTGTTCTGCAATCACTGCAACGATGTCAAGTGGACTGGCAGTACATCGAAGTGCTGAAAAGTCTCTATGACGCCGCGACTATGAGTGTCCAAGTACAGAACCAGCAGTCTAAACATACCCTGCTGCGCAGGGGGGTGAGACAGGGGGATGTTATATCCCTGAAACTATTCACCAATGATTGTTGGAATATTAAATCAGTCATTTTGGATGAGTCAATCACGAAAGCAAATACACGTCTTTACGCCACTCACGCCGCGCGGTGAATGTCGGCGGCGGCGGCGGCGTGCGGAGTGCACACGGCGGCGCCGCGCCGGCGCGGCGCCCATATCTATTGACAACTATGTGCGACGTTGCCAATTTTCAGAATACGCGCTCTTAATACACGCGGTCGAGCAAAAACTTCACGCGAACGAATACACGAGCAGAAGCTAGTGTGAATTTAACTTATATATACTGTTACTTCCAGAATAACTTCCGTGATTCCGAATTATTTTGAGCTCCCAATATTCCGAAGCCTTTCTTCATCTTTTTTTAAATCTTTTTCCTTATTTTCCAGGGTCTGCAAGAATACGATGAAATCCTCCAATTTGGTTCAGTGAACCACCAGAACTTCGAAGACATGTCCCAGATCAACAACATCGTGGCGCACTCTGTCGGTCAACGAGTGAACGTCAAAGTAAAGCGGGAACACAATGTTGTCAGTTTGACAGTTGTGCCCAGGCCATGGCAGCAGCCTGGACTACTGGGTTGCCATATACAGAGGAAAGTGTAAATTGTTGTTTTAATTTTAGAATTTATGTTTAACTTTGATTGAATTGGTTATGGTATGCTTTTGAAAATAGAAGAAGTCTGTATTTTGTTATGTTGGTTGTACCAATGCTCGATAGATTGAGACTTAAAGGTGCGAACATATTATCTGACGCGTCCGTCAGCCGCGGCTGAGGGACGCGGCTTATTAAAATCTAGCCAGTACATTGAATACTACACTGTGCAAACTATCGGTCGTAAGACGCGGACGTGACCTTGAGTCGCCCTTGAGCGCTCGGACGTCCGAACAGAATCTGGCCGGTTGGATGCTTGTGTACCGTGCACACTGCTAAGCCGCGTCCCTCTGCCGCGGCTGACGGACGCGTCTTATAATATGTTCGCAGCTTAAGTACTTAAATAATTATTTTTTTAAATTAATATTGGAAAAATAAAATCTGATTGTCAGTAGGTATTGCCAGATGTCTAATTTTCTTATGTCCAGACTTTTTTCAATTTTTTTCTGTACTTTAAGTACTTATATGAAAACTTTGACAGGAAAAAAACTGTGTAGCTATTTTAGCTGCCGTGGTTGAAAAACCAAAATCTTGTTTATCTTTATATTAATCTTACTTTTCGATACACACTGGATCTGGCAAGAGTATTGATAATATTTTTATTGGTAATATTTATTGTAAAAAAGTTTTTTACTGTGTCATCGCTGCGCTCAGTTGCGCTCATTTGATTTGTTTTATCTTTAACTTAGCTACTATAACAAAAGTAAAACTTATTTTTTCACCTAACTAAGGAAAAGTTGGCAATGTGTTTTCAATAATGCTTGCATTGGTGAATCCATGTTTACGTTTAGAAATGCCTACCATTGTGAGACAATACGGCAAATTCGTAAAAGTAAAAAAAAAACGAAAATTAACAAACTAATTACATTATAATTCAAAAAAAGAAAAACATAAAATTAACAGAAACATTGTAAATAATGGAAAATTTTAAAAATAAATTTTGTGATTGATAACCATTGCGTTTGTTTTTTTCCTTGGAAGTTTTATTTTTACACTTTTTTCTTCTTTGGGGGCGCCGAGATTGATAATTTTGTGGTCCCAATCGTCGCCATCTTGGATATCTTTCTTATCACTTTCTTTTTCATCGTCATCTTTTTTTTTCTTGCGGAATGATATTTCATCGTCGTTGTAGATGTATTTCATTGAGAAGTCGAAGTAGACTTTATCATCAGCTAGACGGTAATCTGGTTTTTCTATAGTTCCTCTTAAACAGTCATGATAATGACATACTGCCTTTTCTTGCTCGTAAGTTTCGCATGAACCTGAAACAAGGATAATATATTTGTAAAACGTTGCCTTCAACTATGCAACGTACTATGTAATGTAACTGCTGTATTGTGACTACATTTACAATTGTTTAAAATCACATAGGTACACAAATGACAGATTCGGAACAACTACCTGACTACCTATACAAATAGTAGCGCGTAGCGCAACAGTCAATCGCTCTTCCTAAGGTTCGATTCCCAGGTTAGGTAGTTTTATTGAGTTTTCCATCAGGATTTTTTAAGTAGCAATCAAGCGGAATTTATGGTTGCGAACGCTCGACCTGCTACTAACGAGGCACCCAATTTTTCTTTTAACAAACATACCCTTTTCAAACGCGATTATCTATTATACCTACCTATATACAGGGTGTAAGAGACATCGACGCACAAACGGATACCATGGGTCCAGGACATGATTCTGGACCACCCCGTGTTGGAATTTTTCGTCGGTTTTTTCCTATTTTTTTATGTTTGTTTTTTTTTTTTTAATAGTGAGCCGCGCATAAAGTACTACCGGTACTTTGGTACTTGACACAGTATTTAGGTATACGATGACCTTTCATTATAAACATCTAAGAAGACACCATTTCTGGTTTTATTTACATTGCTAATTTTAGTGAAAATAGTGAATGAATTACTTTTTTATTAAAAATGTCATTGGGTTAGGTAAGAGTAACGATTATGAACAGGCCAAAGTAAAAAAAAAACTCCAAATTTAAAAAAAAAAAAAAATTGAAAATTAGGAAAAATCCGACGAAAAATTCCAACACGGGGGATCCAGAATCTTGTCCTAGACCCATGGTATCCGTTTGTGCGTCGATGTCTCTTACACCCTGTATAGATCTCCTTAAAAATACTAGGTATTAAATACTACCTGGTCTTTTAACCCTGACGGTGAGGACTGCCCTTTCCGGCGCCATCCCTTGGAAGTGCACCAGATAACATGCCAGCAGTGTACCCGTGCGACCTCGCCCTTGTCTGCAGTGTACACCCACCACCTGGAATATTGAACAAAATTGAGGATTATTTTAGAGATGGCCTGCTCAGGCTCAACCCTTTTTTGATTTTTTCTATTTAATTTCTCATCTACATTTTCTTAGTTCATTTTATAGGACGAAAAAACAGTGAAGCGTGTGCAACAACTAACGCCATCTAGTGGTAATTATTGTACTATACGTAATTATATTTTTGTAAATAAACAGAAGAATTTAATGTGAACTCTAGAATCTACGTAAAATGTACATCCTTGAGTGAATAATTATGAAAAATAAATGAAATAACAAAAGACTAACCTCGCCTCTTATCTCAGAACGTTCACAAATCTCAATAAACTTCAGAATCTGCTTCAAAGTCGGAGCACCAAACTCTTTGATCCTTATCTCTGACCATTTTAACTTTTTCTCGCACTCCAAAATTGGCGGGATTCTCTCTGGTGACAACGTTATGAGGTGATTGACTCCAACGTCCGCTAAATAGTTCAAGTTTTCAACTGTTTGTGGGAAACCCATTGCCGCAATTTTGTTCTCGACAAACCAGGAGAAATTATATGGAGGATACGCTTCATAATCCTTTTTTTCTTCGACCGGGACATCTTCGACTTTTTCTTCAACTTTTTCCTTAGGTTCTGTTCTATATTTGTACCAGATTTTGGCCAACTTTACATTGGGCCGATTGGGCACTGAACTCATTCTCACAAACACTTTTGATAAACTTCACTTGTAAAGGAATTGCCGAAGTTTATTTTTACTAGAGTACACCGCACTTCACTTGGTAGTTCGCCAACCAATATTGGCAGCCATTTTGGCACGGGCAGATTCGACATTTTAATGTCGTATTTATAGTGAAATGTCAATTAACAAATAATTAACCTGTTTTTAGATGTATTTTTTAGAAGTGTGATGAACTTCACATTCTAGCGTAATATTAATCTGGCTAATAGAAGAGTTAAAAAAACAGAGATACTTTATATTTTTGCGTCAACAACAAAATGTTTTTTTAACGTACTCAATAGTATTGCTATTGTAATAACACTCTAAATAAAATCAAAATGAGCCTGAAGTCGTGTACCAACTACAGCAATTAATGCGTAAAAGCATGATCGTCGCGTTTTCGCAGTTTTTTCCAACAAGATTGGCATATCACCAGTGACGAATTAAGACTACTTGATGCCCTAAGCAATTGAAGCCTTTGGTGCCCCCTATCCACGAGTTTTTTGAATAATTAAATGAGTCTTCCCACCCAGGGCGGGACGGGAGGGACTGTCAGACTCGTACTGACTAAAATCCACGGTGATCCTTCAAAAACCCTTTACGTTCCAGGATTACGACTACTTGATGAGATAGTCCCGCGACCCCGCTAGTCCTTGGCCCTCTAAAGGGGGGCACAATCAGTTTGCTGTCAGCTCTTTGAGGTTCGCGTGGAATACGACGCCCCGGAGTACAGCCTCCGATATGAGGCGTTTTGCCGGCTGAGATTGGGCAGGAGTTGCCCTGAGGGCGGCTGCTGCCCCTGGTTCAGCTTTGGGGCCAAACTCAGGAACAGGGATATGCAAGAGCGAACGAAGCGAGCTCGATTTTTTTTTCTTTGCACCTTTCTTCTATTTAAAATAAATAATTAGGTAGCCAAGCCTTCGCACCATGGAATAGCGAGCGAAGCGAGCTAGAAAATTTAAGCAATTTCAGTACCTAAGTTTTTGGTGACGTGAGAGTGAGACGTGATGCCCATGGGGGGCACCAAAACAAGCATTTTTTTGTGCTTCTTCTGGTGCCCCCCCAGACGTGATGCCCTAGGCAATTGCTTAATTTGATTAAGGGTTAATCCGTCACTGCATATCACACTCCTATCACTGTGTATTTCGCGTGTTGTTGTATTACTCTTACCCAATTTAACTCCCTAAAGTTTATTAAAAACTAAATAGCTAGCGTAGAACTGTCTCCCGTCTATCTCTGTACCAAAAGTTTAGGCTTACACACAAACTCACTGCATAATAATATTAGTTAGGACCTATCGTTACAACTAATTTCAAAATCAACGGGCTATTTCCCAGTATGACCTTGCAATTATTGGGCCTTGCCCTTGAGAAGTTATGTGTCACGTACAAGAGCATAATGTAAGAGAAGATTTACTGTGACGGAGTATAAATTATGAGATACAGGTGTTCCGAACATAATTTATCTGCACTAATAGACACGAAATTTCACACAAACTATTTCCACTTATTTAGTTTCCTTTCAAACAATCAGTGCAAATCAAATGCTGAGTATTCTGGCCCCGCGTATAAAGGTTTGCCCACTTCTGCCGTGTCAGCAACGTGAGAACTCTTTAATAAAATTTTCTATTAATTTTGGGCCCCACTGTGCTTAAACCGGCACTCGAGGGTCGTATTTGCTGTTCCAAACAATATTGACCATAATAAGTTTTGTAGTTTTGGTTTAGAATCATGTGTTGAATTTTTAGACAGTTTGTCTTACACCCTGTAATAAATCTGTTTTTAGGGTTCCGTAGCCAAATGGCAAAAACGGAACCCTTATAGATTCGTCATGTCTGTCTGTCTGTCTGTCTGTCTGTCCGTGTATGTCACAGCCACTTTTTGTCGAAAGTATAAGAGCTATCCTGTTGAAACTTGGTAGAAAGATGTATTATGTGAACCGCATTAGGATTTTTACACAAAAATCAAAACAAAACAAATTTTGGGGGTGCCCCCCATACTTAGAATTGAAACTCAAAAAAAATTTTTTCACCAAACCCATACGTGTGGGGTATCTATGAATAGGTCTTTAAAAATGATATTGAGGTTACTAACATCATTTTTTTCTAAACTGAACAGTTTGCGCGAGAGACACTTCCAAAGTGGTAAAAAGTGTGTCCCCCCCCCCCGTAACTTCTAAAATAAGAGAATGATAAAACTAAAAAAAATGTATAATGTAGACCTCAACCAAAACTACCAACGAAAATTGGTTTGGATGAGATACAGTTAGCAGTTTTTGAGATATAGTACATTTTCAAAAACCGCAAATATAACTTTGCCATTCATACAAAAACTATGAAAAACAAAGTTATTTTTATTGTTTGGGTATATTACTTACTAATCTCAATATAATTATATCTCTAATCTATGCTTGCTGCTACGGAACCCTTCATGGGCGAGTCCAACTCGCACTTGGCCGGTTTTTTGAAATCCTAGGAATCAAACCTAGGACCTTTATACTCAGAAGTTGCGGTTGTGAGCACTAGATCAATTAGGGAAAGTTCTTAATCGCTAATCTGCGAAACTACTCGGCCAATTTAAATAATATTTTGTAATAACTAGATTTTTGATAACTATTTTCGGCCTGTTTTTCATTAAAAAATAAACAAAACCTAATTATGCATTTAAAAATGTTGGTGATTTATATTAAACTTTACCTGACCTGCCCACAGCTGAGTTCGCACATAGCAAATAGGTGGCGCTGAGCGAAACAGGGTTTGAAGGGTTGCTATCATAATATAAGTAGGAAATATTAAAAATAAAACTCTCCAATAAAACAAACAAATAATATTTAATGTCAGGTACACAATACAACAGATCACAGATGTCTAACTGAGCACCTTCTTGGTGCTCTCCTTGGCCGCTTGTATGAACTCCTCCATGACATCCCCACTCACTCCGAACCTCACCGGGTTGTCCTCTGAGAGGTACTCGAAGTATCTGCCCACTGCCTCTTCATGTTCCTCGGCGTCTAAGGATCCTGGAACACCAAAAAAGTGGTTCAAATCAAATGATTTTACAAAGGCCCATGAGGGCACTTATAAAACGTCGACAACAGGTGCTCGGTTCGGGTTGGTCGATTCCATGGAGAAGAACCGGAAAGAAACTCCATAGTTACTCTTTTAATTTCATGGTTAAAATCTACCGTTTTACTTTTCTAGGGACAGTTGTGCACTGTGGCAAAAAACTGCGATTTGATTGTGAATTGGACCCAGGTGCAATTATTTGGCTAATTAATTTAATTACCACTGTGTCTCAAAGCAGGCTAAAATAAAATAAGTAGGTATATGTATCAGGTATTACCAGCTTCAACTTGTTTTAGGTGGCCTTCTATACTAATATTATAAATACTAGCTTCTGCCCGCGACTTCGTACGCGGAACCTGTTGCTTATGCCAGCGACAACGGAATCGTCAAAATCGAAGATCTGAAACTGGTCTGATGTCCAATACCAAGACCCCGGGTAAAAATATAAATGGGAGTTTCGGCCAGTAGAGTCAGATTTTTAATGATATACCATCGTCATCGAAAATCAGTCCTAAAGTCTTACCGCCTTCACTCTCAGCTTAAGTTATTTTATAATTACAGTGAAATTAGCGATAGCTTTGATTTCCACATCATATGTTTCTGATCTTAGATTTTTATAAGTCAACAGGAAATACCCGTCAGGCCGAGCAACTTTTGCTAAGACGTTATTCCTATATGTGTTTTGGTGTACCGGGGCTCTTGGGAGTTCCACAGGTGTTCCAGATCTTCGATTTTTAGGGTTCCGTAGCCAAATGGCAAAAACGGAACCCTTATAGATTCGTCATGTCTGTCTGTCTGTCTGTCCGTCCGTATGTCACAGCCACTTTTTAACTCGTGCTAAGACGGCATTCCTGTACATGTTATAGTTTAGCTGGGCTCTTGGAGTTCCACATCAGGTGTTCCAGATCTACAAATTTTATACGTCGACAGAGAATGCTCATCAGGCTAAATAATTCTTGCTAAGACGTCATTACTATAAATGTTATAGGTGAGCTGGGCTCTTGGAGCACCACATCAGGTGTTCCAGATCTTCAATTTTTATACGTCAACAGAGAGTGCTCATCAGGCTGAACAACTCTTGCTAAGACGTCATTCCTTTATATGTTATAATGTAGCTGGGCTCTTGGTGTTCCACATCAGGTATTCCAGATCTTCAATTTTTATACGTCAACAGAAAGTGCTCATCAGGCTGAATAACTTTTGCTCAGGCGTCATTCCTGTACATATTATAGTTTAGCTGGGCTCTTGGAGTTCCACATCAGGTGTTCCAGATCTTCAATTTTTATACATCAACAGAGAGTGCTCATCAGGCTGAATAACTTTTGCTAAGGCGTCATTCCTGTACATGTTATAGTTAAGCTGGGCTCTTGGAGTTCCACATCAGGTGTTCCAGATCTTCAATTTTTATACGTCAACAGAGAGTGCTCATCGGGCTGAATAACTTTTGCTAAGGTGTCATTCCTGTACATGTTATAGTTTAGCTGGGCTCTTGGAGTTCCACATCAGGTGTTCCAGATCTTCAAATTTATTCTCTCAGCAGAAAATGCTCATCACGTAGAACAATATTTGCTATGGCACCATTTTTGTATCCCTTATAGTTTAGCTGGTCTGTTGCGGTTCTGCATCAGGTGTTCAAGATTCCAAGATAAGTTATAGCCTATATGTTGGCCAGACTTAATACCTATACAACAAAAAAAAAATCATTTAAATCCGTCCAGTAGTTCCGAAGATTAGCGTGTACAAACAAACAGACAAACAGATAAACAGACAAACAGACAAACAGACACACAGACAAACAGACAAACAGACAGAATTTTTTTTTTGGATTCGTGCTCTATTACTGTTTCTTAAACCCCCTCAATTATTATTTTTTTAATATATTCAATGTACAGACACAGTTTTTTTACTGTTTTATTATATGTATATAGATTATGTTTTTATGTAACCTCCGAAAACAATGATTTTATTATTTTTTTACTTCTCATAAGAAGCTATATTATTCCTGAGTGCATTGAATAGACTATAAAATAATATATTATAATGTCATGCATAGCCCAGCTATCATAATTTCTAGCAAATCGCAAAAAGTAATAGCGCGAGCAGGCGATGGTATACAACATTTGAGAAACAACCAAGGTGTGGATTACAGTAAACAAGATTTATTAATCCACTCGATTTATAAATAGGATTACGAAGCGCGCTAATAATTGCAATTTTCCCTCAAGACCGTGTTTATTCCAGCGATTTCGTCATAAGCTGTAAATATTACGGTGACGTCAATTGTCGACCGGAAGTCAATTCTATTCATGAAATAGTCTCCATTATAAAATACAGATGTTTTATGATCAAAGACTTGATGTTTATTTTACGATAATTGTGTTGCTCTATCCATTAATTTTAATATGTTTTTGATATTTAATGGATTTTAGATGATACGGTTTGTGCAGTAATTGAGTAAACTAGCTTCCTGATGACGCGATACATTTCGACCGATTTCAACTACAAGTGAAAATCATCCTTACCACTACGACATAAAACGTGCGGTTACTGGGTGCATGAAAAACAAAACACGCTCGCCACGACGACGTAAGTCAGTGGAATTGCATCATTATATCGTAGTAGCAAGGACGACTTTCTGAGCAAGATCGCTAAATGGTTATTAAGCTGCGCATCGAGCATAGAACCTAAGAGGGTTAACCCTCGGAGGACCGAGGGTTCGATTCCCGCACAGTACAAATATTTGTATGTTAATATGTATTTCTAAAGTTATAATATTTTCTAGTTTTTTGTGTGTGAGCTTATATGCTTGTTAACGTATTTACGGGAATAATTTCTAGCGTGGGGAAGCGATTTTATTTTTAAAAACAAACGATCTGGCGAACTTTATTCCGGCATTAAAAACTGTAAACGGGAGGTGTTTTTGAGGCCAAGGTTTCCAGAAAATAGAGCAAGGTTATCGTCTACCCACTTATGTATTGTTTTGTATCTTTGATAAATGTGAATGCGCTCTCGTCATCGATTTTGATTGGTGGAAAATTTCTTGAAAATCAAAAAAATATTTTTCAAATTCACGCCCGGATCTACCAGTTTTTCGAACCGGGGCAAAATTTTAGTTGCACTTGCACCACTTATCTTCTTGAAAATCCTTCACATCTTTTTTTTGTGACTTGACCTGATCAATACATTTTTATTGCAATTTTCTTGTGAATGAGGCAAGAGTTAAATGTCGGGATGATTAGTTGGCCGCTTTTGACTCTATAGGCATCCAGGGCTAAGAAGCAAACTGTAACAACGAGCGAAGCGAGCTCGAATATTTTCCGCCTTTCTCCGACATTTCAGATATTTATTTGCAAACAAGCAATCATGTTTAAGATTATACATATATTAAATTTGCTAGGATTATTTATTAGGAGTCTTAATCTTGGATATTAGGAGGGATACCTAGGTTATACCTAGCTACCTATATTACCAGCATTACAAGCACTTGTAGGAAACCACCCAAATCAATTAAAGCGATTGAAACTGAGCTTGCCAATCAACTCTGATTGGTTGATGGATGGACATAGGTATCCCCTCTCGATTCTCACGAATGTCAAGCGAGATGATAATATATATTTTTTTGTATTTTATAGCTTTTAGTTATTATATGAAAATGATCGCCTGAACGCATAACCTCGGGACATGCGAATTTCGTCACGCGGCACGCGACTATGTTATTCGCTTTAGCCTGTGATTTACGGCTATTGGGTTGAGGACAGCAGAGAAAAGACTTAACAAACCACGATGATCCTCGTCGCAGTTTGCGACACGAAGGAAAAGACTTAAACGAGGTACTCAGGCGCGAACATGGGAACAAGTGACATATATACAGGGTGTAAGAAGACACTTAACGAAGCCGAAAGCCACGTATTCTACCCATTATTTGGATCATTTTTTCCTTTAGACGGTATCTGGGACTCCAAGGGTTCTCGAGATATTGAAGGTCAAAGTTGCATTTTTTTAAACTTTTTTTTTACGAAATCGAATTCTAAGTATTATTACAAAACTTTTTTCCAAACAAACATTACCTGAATTTTCGATTTTTCTAAAAAAATTACGCACGCACGTCGATACGTTCTTATCACAGCGCGTTCCAGCATAGGCGCGTTGTGAGCGTCAAGCCGCCCGCCTACGCACACAACGACACGAAACCTGTTTGCTTGACATTGCGCGCAATAAAATTATTCATTTTTTTTATACATAAAAATAAGTCGGTTCCCAGCAATAATTTTAGCGTAAAGCTACTTAGTTAGATGTACAGTATGCGTAGTTAACGGCTATGTGATGTGTCTAATTACACCCTGTATAATATGTACACACGGCCACGCATCAAGCTATACAAAACCAATGGTGAGATATCAACGAATGTTGTGTTTCCAAGAGGAGTAACCACATTGTGAGTATTATGACGCGGACTGTACGTGTTGCATCGCCTGAAACTGCAAATGGGGCCTAAGGCTTATTGTTTTAGGTACAGCGATTTAGCAATCTCATAAATTAGTCCCATGGACCGATTTTCATCCTAAAACCTTACTAAAATATTAAATGCGAAAGTTTGTGAAGATGGATCGATATTTTTACTCTGTCATGGAACAATTTTGGTACACAGATAGTTTAAAATCTGGATTAACACAGGATTTTTATCCCTTTCCTCGTTTTCGAGTGGCAGTAGGCAGTGGTAAATAATAATATCTCGTCTTACCTGTTCTGATCATCCTAATGGTGTTCATGGCTTGGTCAGGGTCGAAGCGGTGGAAGTGTACGAGGTAGCACGCCAGCATAACGCCGGATCTACCCCTGCCCTGGCGACAGTGGACAGCGAGCACCTGAGGAGTTACAATAATAGGCACTTGATTCCATGGCACTTAAAACTTAAAAAAAAATAAAAATAAAGCTTAATAAAAAATAAGTTAAAATAACTAAAACCCGACTACGAAAAAATCGCGCACTAAAAACCTAGCCAATAAAGATTGTGTGAAACAACCGCAGGTGGCATACAACCACGGCTATTAATTAAAAATTTCTGTAACACAGATTGTTCTTGTTTTATACTTTTTAGTGCGCGATTTTTTCGTAGTCGGGTTTTAGTTATTTTAACTTATTTTTTATTTACACTATTTTGAGGTTATTTGATATAATAAGCAAAGCAGCGAGTGAATTTAAAATGTACTCATTAAACCTTTTCATTTGATACCCATGTAGACACTGTTAGAAACAGGCAAAGTAGCTAGTAAAAGCTATACAGGATGATTTGTAATTCGATGCGGTCCTTGAAATGGGTGATACTAGACCTTATTTGCAACAATATTAACACTGACAACATGGGGTCTAAACTGACTGGTTTTTGAGATATCGAACTTTAAAGGTTTTTCGAAAAATTTCTACTGACTGCGCATTGACTCAAAAAGCTAATATTAGGTAGCAGTTTGGACAAAAACCACAGAAAGAAAATGTTGGGTCGAAAAAACATTGCAACCGATTTTCGTTGATTTACTACCTTGTCAGTAACAACCCTAATTTTCTGGTCAGACACTAACTAAAAGTAGGTACTGTGGCACCATTTTAGAAAGGTAATGAGACAAGAAAGTTTTTTCTGTAATTTGTAAACCAAGTGTTGTACATTTATTTTTTTAAATATGCTTTGAAAGACAAGGGAAGTTTTCAGAAAACTTCAAAACAGAAACTTTATGACACTTAATTTCCCAAGATATGATTAGTTTTATAACAAACTTGTATTCACTAGATTCAGTCGTTCATATTCTATCAGAAAAGTATAAATTCTAAGTGGTGACCATCGTTACTTTCTAACAATAAGCACTTAATGATGGAGAGGTAGAAATTTTTCGAAAAACCTTTAAAGTTCGATATCTCCAAAACCAGTCAGTTTAGACCCCATGTTGTCGGGGTTAAAATTGTTGCAAATAAGGTCTAGTATCACCCATTTCAAGGACCGCATCGAATTACAAATCACCCTGTATATTTCAAATGTGCTCATCAAGCCCTTTAATTTGATACCCATGTCGATACTGTGCGAAAATATTTTTTTTTCGGTTACGACTTTTCATCCCCTAGAGGGCGCCATATTGGATTTGGTGACACGTCACACACCCGGACAACTGAGACGCTTCTAACGACACCTCATTTGTCAAGTAGTGATAAGTAGTTTAGAAGTTATGAGGGAACAGATGAACATACATACATACATACCGGTCAAAATCATAACCCTCCTTTTTACTTCGCCGTAGTCGGGTAAAAATTAAAAATAAAGCTTAAAAATACTATAATAATAATATTCCACAACTATCACACAACGCCATCAAGTCCCAAGCTAAGCAGAGCTTGTGTTATGGATACTAGACAACTGATAAACATACTTATATATTTCTAAATACATAAATATTATAGATAAATTACACCCAGACACAGAACAAATGATCGTGCTCATCACACAAACATTTGTCCTGGGTGGGAATCGAACCCACGACCTCCGGCATAGCAGTCAGGGTCACTAACCACTAGACCAACAGGCCTGTCATTAACCCTGAACATAAAAAATAAGTTAAAATAACTAAAACCCGACTACGAAAAAATCGCGCTCTAAAAAGTATAAAACAAGAACAATCCGTGTTACAGAAATTTTTAATTAATAGCCGTGGTTGTATGCCACCTAGCCAATAAAGATTGTGTGAAACAACCGCAGGTGTATATTTTGGTGTATATATTCGGTACATACACCAAAATAACATTTTTTAACAATTTTTGTCTGTCTCTCTGTCTGTCTGTTTGTATCGGCTAATCTCTGAAATGGCTGGACCGATTTTGACGGGACTTTTACTGGCAGGTAGCTAACGTAATAAGGAGTAACATAGGCTACTTTTATTTTAGAAAAAATCTTTTATTTTAGAAAAAAAAAAAGGATTATGTGCACGCAACAGTATGTGAGTAAACTGAAGTTATAATATTAAGTTTTTTGTTTAATCGTAATCAGTTCACATCTTATAAAAAAATGTAAATTAATAAAAATTATAATAATGTTTCCCAAGTATAATATTAAAACAGCGCCATCTATCGAATTAAGACTGAACTATGTCAAGAGATCAACTGCGTGCGTATTCGTTTGATCTTTCAAAAAGTTTTGATTCGGTCTAGGGTCAGCTCAGACGGTCGCGGGACTTATCTCATTACCGTGACTCTGGAACGTAAAGGGCTATTGAAGGACACCGTGGATTTTAATCAGTACGAGCAAGGGCGGATCCAGCTTTTATTTCAGGGGGAGTCACCATGTCGCAGACAGCTTGTCTCCATAGTCTAGCTCGGATAGATATAACTATACTTTTTTTTTTATCGTGGTCATCAAATGAGTCCTCCCACCCAGGGCAGGGCGGGAGGGACTGTCAGACTCGTACTGACTAAAATCCACGGTGTCCTTCAATAGCCCTTTACGTTCCGGGGTCACGGTAATTCATAAGTCCCGCGACCCCGGCAGACTTTGGCCCTCTAAAGGGAGCCCCGTCATTATGCTGACACTTTTTGAGGTGCGCGTGGAACATTATGGTCCATGGTCGGACAGCGAGTCGCCGGTGGCCGGTGGCCGGAAATCATCTGCCGACGTCCGTCGCCGTGGGCGTCTACCACTGCGGCTGGGGTGGAGGGAGGACGCTGTCCTCTCCCTCAAGCGGCCCGTCTCCTCCTCCGCGAGCATGACTGCTTCGCAGAAGGAGGCGACCGCTTCCCACTCCGTCTCGTCCCGCAGCATGGCCTCGCCCAATACCGGGCGCGTGAGGTCTCCGCAGTCGTGAGGACACGGCGGTGCTCTGCCTAAGCGGGACAGTCCTGCACCGTATGCTCCACCGTGTCCTCCGGGCGACCTTCGTAGTGGTGACACCCCGGCGTTTCTTCCGTCCTTATCCGACACAGGTACCTCGCAAAACTTCCGTGTGCGGTGAGGACCTGTGTCAAGCGGAAGGTGCAGGACGCCGTGACGCCTATTCAGCCACTCCTCGAAGAGGGGTCCTACCGCCGCGATTGCGGCGTGCCCGGCGGTTCGTTGCGACAGTCGTTCCCTCCAAACTGCCCTGAGATCGCGCCGGAGCTCTTCCCGCCGTGCCTCGACTTCTCGAGGCAGCGGGTTCGCCACGTGCTACTCATAGACGCGCTGGAGGGCAGTCGCCTCCAGATGCCAGGGCAGCAATCCGGCAAGGAGGTTGATTCGCCGGCGATCAGATATAACTATACTTAATATTCTAAAGGAATGTGAAAGTGTATTTGTCAATTTTTCACGTTGAAACCGCTAAACGGATAGGATTTCATGGGTCCTCCAATGCAGCGAAGTTACCTGGTCGCGGTCAGTCACTGGAAAAATCTAGTAAATAATGCTATTTGTAAACAATAGTTACTGCATTTATTATGTAAGGCTGCAATGTTGATTTTTGGCGCGAGTACTTCAATTGAAAACTGAGCGAGCGAAGGATCCTAAGATTGAACCGCGAGTGAAGCGAGCGGTTCAAATTTAGAATCCTGAGCGTAGCGAAGTTTTCAAAGGTACGAGACGCAGAATAACTTTGCTGCCGAGCGCAACACACAACTTTTCACCTCACTAAGCGAGGAAATGCAGTAGGGCCGACTCGCCTGGCAGTGTTGAAAATAATTGAATACAAGAAGTGTTCGAATTTTAAAAACGCTTTCCGCGCTAGAGCACAAAATGGAATTTTGCGTTCAGATTTTGAATGAGGAACAGAGTCTTTCCGAGCGTGTGAGGTGATAATTATATATTTTTACTAGCTGACCCGGCAAACGTTGTTTTGCCATATAAATAATTAAAAAAAAAATTTGGTGTGAACTACCCCTAACATTTAGGGGGATGAAAAATAGATGTTGGCCGATTCTCATAGCTATCGGATAAGCACAAAAAATTTCATCAAAATCGGTCAAGCCGTTTCGGAGGAGTATGGCAACGAAAACTGTGACACGAGAATTTTATATATTAGAAGATTGGTGCACACAAAAGAACAACAAAAACTTGCGGGCGCGCGGAGAGGGGTTGCCTCGTGCCGCTCGCGCTCGCTGGTGCGCCCGCCATGCATGCGGCGCGATAAGACAATAAGCACAGCGGCCTCGCTGCGCGGGAAACTTGATCATTTTATTCGATGTTTTGCACTATACATATAACCAATAACAACACAGAATTGTATTATTATGATTATGTGCGTCTTTCGCGTATAATTTGTTTTTGTTTATAAATAAAATTAGATAAAATTGCAGTGGTCGCCTATGACCCAGCCTGTCGCCCAGGGGGGGGTCATGACCCCCATGACCCCCCCCCCCTGGATCCGCCGTTGAGTACGAGTCTGACAGTAATGGGAGGTGGGAGGACTTATTTGATGATTTTACCACGATAAAGAAAAGGGTCAGCTCAGACCGAGTTACCGAGTCCGAGACCCGTTAATTTTAAAATAACTTGCAATTTGAGTCAAGTAGTTTTTACTTCGTAGTTTGAAATTAAATTGGTCTTCATTCTCATGTTGAAAGTGTGTGTAAATTGTTGATTTATTTGGTTCAACATTTTATTTGTTTGGTTCAGTTTTTTTATAGTTTTTTTTTTCATGCTTTCTAGAGAAAGACATACCTGTCGCGTCTAAGTAGGTACCAGGAATCAGAAGATCGTGAAGTGAGCCTAACAGCAATTCGAGCAAGGCAAGTCAGTACTCTTGCGTCAGAAACGCCTACCAACGTGAGTCTCGACTTAGTATACAATGTTCTCTTACTGCAGTTTCTCGATCACAGAGTTTGGAGGAACGCGAAACGAGGTTGACGGTTGATCAAGAGCACGCCCACTCACGTGAGTCGGAGACTTTCCCCGAAAGGGGGTCGCGAAGGTCCGCAAAGAATTCTGACTGCGACTTTGCGCTCCCAAGAAAGCATCGAGGACTGCCAAGCGCGTTTATAGGCTGACCGAGAGCATCTCACCCGCTCACGTGAGTCTGAGACTTTCACCGAAAGGGGGTCGCGTTTAGGTCCGCAAAGAATTCTGACTGCGACTTTGCGCTCCCAAGAAAGCATCGAGGACTGCCAAGCGCGTTTATAGGCTGACCGAGAGCATCTCGCCCTCTCACGTGAGTCTGAGACTTTTACCGAAAGGGATTCGCGTCACTAAAAAATACATTGTAAAGTTCCGACATCCACGCGAACGAAGTCGCGGGCACAGCTAGTAAATAATACATCCATGCATTTACCAAAGTGGAAAAAAGCACAGGTGTGATAAGTCCAGCATTATCTATGGCATTTAGCCACAAATTTAATGATTCTCGTTATTTATTTGGCTCACGCCAGTCGCACGTCAGACGCATTTCGTACCAGCTCAGGTAAATACCTAAGACCTAATACCTAGCTACCTAGGTAGACTGACATAGAATTTGTTTATTTATGTCAAGATAAACGCGGTTGGAGCTAATTTTGAAACATTTTGAAAACATCAAATAGTCACGTGTCTTAAATCCAACATGGCGGACATCCAAGATGGCGGATTGGCTATTTAAAATGCATATTAATTATATTTTTTTCTAAATGTATTTTTTTATACTGAATTTTTTTAAATGTATTATGTTTAATACATTTAAAATAATCTATACATTGTTATGTATAGATTATTTTCTAATTTTATCCCCAGTATTTTTAAAAGCGTTCAATTCTGGCTAAGCGATTGACTGCTACGCGTGTCGCGGGTTCTATTCCCGCATAGTGGCAGTCGCCTACGGTGAGTTCTTCCGGGCCTAGTTGCTGTATGTGAGTTTAAATGTTTGTAAACGCACCCACGATACAGAAGATATTGCTAGTAAGATGCTACGAATTTCTTGTTTAATTATAGAACGCACGTTTGATTAACCCAACTACGTGAAAAGATAATATTATATTTGGGTAATCTCACAGCCTTATATTAAAAAAATCGTATGTGTCCTTTTAAACGCGATTTTATTGCAGTGTTAAAATCTCTTCAATTTAAGGGTCAAAATGAAAATACGCAGTATCTTCAAGTGTAGCTTCTGTTAGCTGTACCAGAAAAAGCGGGTATATGCCCGTTGTCCCCGTGATTTTGTCCCCGTTAACGGGGACAACGCCACGTGAAATTTTGACGGGCCGTTGTCCCCGTTACGTACATATGGGCAACGGGGACAACGGGCAGTTAAAATTTCACGTGGCGTTGTCCCCTTTAATTTTTATTTTTTATTTTTAACACATTTTTACATGTAATTATAACACATATTTCATATACAGCACATATTTCGTTACTATTATATAATAAATGTATAGAAGACTATACACTGTATAATTAAAAAAAAAAATACTAAATTTCCCTGACGGCGTCAGCGTAGTAGTGCTACGCTGACGACAAGCTTGTCCTGGTGCAAGGAGAATCGCACGAGGTGGCGGCCGACCTGGTGACGCAAGGAGTTGCAACAGTCGTTGGGAGAATCCGGCAGTTGGGACTTGAAGTGGCGCTGCACAAAACAGATGCCATGTGTTTTCATGACCGTCTGAACGCGACACGACGTTTGAGTCCCAAATAAAAGTGGGAGGATTCGCATCGGCGTCGTAGATGTACCTGGGACTCGTCCTCGAACGCCGGTGGAACTTCAAGGAACATTTCCTTCGTTTGGTTCTAAAGCTGAATCGGGTGGCAGCCGCCTTCAAGCGGCTCCTGCCCAATCAAAGAGCCTGTACGGCGGTGTCGTGCGGTCTATGGCTCTCTACGGGTCCCTGTATAGGCCCTGTGCATACAGAGACGCTCAGACAAGCTAGTCGCGTGCCAGAGGGTCATGGCTATCCCGATGATCTGGGAATACGATCGCCGGTGAATAGGCCAACCTCCTTGCCGGGCTGCCGCCTTAGGATCTGGAGGCGAAAGCCCTCCAGCGCGTCTACAAGTGGCGCGTGCAGGCGAAACGCCAGTTTGAATCCCCGCTACTTTTAGGCAGTACGAGTCTGACAGTCCGTCCTCTTCGCCCTGGGTGGGAGGACTTATTTGATGATTTTAGCAATATTAAAAAAGTGATAAAAATACTTGTGTCGCAATAACATGTGTAGCTATTATTAAGATATTATGTGTTTTTTTTTATTTATTTGTAGTCATTAGTACCATTTCATTTGTATAGGTACAATATTCTCTCTAGGTATGAAGGCACTCTCACTTTTTAACTCAACGGGGACAACGGGCATAAATTGAAAAGCATGAATTAAAGAAATTAACGGGGACAGCGTACGGGGACAACGGGAAGTAATTTAATATAATTTTATTAAATTCCCTTTGTCCCCGTTAACGGGGACATGGCCTACGGGGACAACGGGCATACACCAAAAAGCGCTGACCCAGTAGGTTGACATTTCTCTATTTAAAATTAGAATCCACGTATGATGCATGAGGTCAATGTCCGATATTTTTTTTTAGAATTGTGCACCTGGCTTTCCGTAAATCTGTCTCCTCCCGAACTTTTTAAATTGAGAAGAAGAAAATTATGAAGTTTTGCTGATCTTTCCGTCTTAATTTAGGCATAGAGCTTGACGAATTGGTGAAAATCGTGAAATCTGTAAAAATAAATAATTTAAAACACTCACCTCACCATTTTTGTCGGCTTTCTTACATACGTCGATGAATTTTTTAATTTGATCTACGCTGGGTGCTTCAAATTCTTCTACCGGTATTTCTACCCATCTCAGTCTGGGCATATCGTCCACTGGAGGTTTCTTACCGGCTGTCAATGTTACCAGAACCGAAATACCTTGATCAATTAAAAACTTCAAATTTTCTTTATTTCTAGGGAAAGCCATCGCAGCTATCTTTTTCGGAATAACCCATGAGAATTTTAAAGGTGGATACGCATCAACCTCGATCTCTGGGAAAGGGTTTTCTGGTATAAAAACTGTTAGATCGTTCCTTATTTCCTTTGTGGCTCCCGCTAAATTTTTATCATCTTGTTCTGTGACATTTTCTATCCGTGAAAATATTTCTCTCGGTACGTATTCTTCCTCCATGGCTGATTAATTTGTTGGCACTGCACGAAAAAAAAAAAATATATAAGTATATTTTTTTATTTACCGCGCAAATTAATGTCAAATTCTTTTTTTAAATATTTTTTTTATCGGGCACAATATTCAGCACTGGTTATTTTTCCGGTTGACCAGCTGGCGCGGTTTTTGCGTGTTAACTGACTAGAAAGGGCGGGAAAAGTTGGCACTGGCTCCGCTGGAGATGTAACATTTATTTCTGGAGTTTCTCTTATGTTTACAACGATCAATTTCTAGCATAAAACATTTATTTTCTACGATACTTAGAAGCTTTGTTTCGACACAAAGGAAAATTAGAATCGAATATTTCTTTGAGGTTAAGTTTTAGTTAAGAAATTGTTTGGGAAATTGGTCGCGTGTGCGATCGCGTGTTTTAGAATTACGGATGTTTTATTTATGTATGACGTGTATGAGATATTGTAGTCTATGACGTTCACAAAGCTTCTGTAATACGGATCTGCTAATTCCGACAGCGGCATTGTAAACGTGCAATAACAAAATTATGGGGACATGAAATTGTTTGATGCGTTTGAATTTGAAAAGTAGGTTTCAAATAAAAAAAATGTATTTATTTCAATAAATCTTTACAAGTACGTTGCGGGGGCTTCCCAGAAAATCAGATGATACTTGTGTTGGGAAGAATCTAATATTGATGATGTTACTGCTTGTTTTAATAATTTTAATAAAATATTATGTTTTGAATCAAGCGAGATTTGCAACTTTTATTGGGAAATAAAGGAAATGAAATAGTTTTTTATAAAGGAAAAAACAACATTCCTACGTAATCCGTGGTTTTTTCTAATGTAAAATAAAATTACTATCTTCACATGTTCTAAATGCCTCTTCAATATTATTTCATCATCATCATCATCAGCCTATAAATGTTCCCACTGCTGGGACACAGGCCTCCTCTCTGTAAGAGGGAGTGGGCCGTAATCTACCACGCGGGCCCAGTGCGGATTGGTAGATGTCACATGTCTTCGAATTTTTGGTTCTAGGGCATACCGGTTTCCTCACGATGTTTTCCTTCACCGTTTTGAGAGCAGTGGTGTTGAAATAAATTACACAAAGTAATGCGCCTGACGGGGTTCGAACCCACGACCTACAACTCGTAAGTCGAGGCCGATACCACTGGGCCACCACTGCTCTCAATATTATTTAATTTTTTAATATCAGTAGGTGATGTGACGATCTGCTCTGCTATTTTCTAAGTCGAAGTTTCAATTCTGGTCTTTCGCTGATACAAGGCTCTATCCTTAAAGAGAATAGCACTGCCCTGCCAAGCCAAAA
The DNA here is from genome assembly GCA_950005045.1 of Agrotis exclamationis. Taxonomy (NCBI): domain Eukaryota; kingdom Metazoa; phylum Arthropoda; class Insecta; order Lepidoptera; family Noctuidae; genus Agrotis; species Agrotis exclamationis. The sequence continues at coordinate 15,116,770 of OX465438.1, forward strand.
CACTGTAACCTACAAAAACCAGTTTTGAGATAATTGACAAAACATGTTTTTTATTAATATTTGCCCATATCAGAGGTAATTGGAGCATATTATATAATTTTGTGCATTTAATAGTTAGGTGCACATCTCTAGTATATAGCCGTATATATTTTTTTAAATTATTTTATTACAGAAAGAAGTTATTGCCACTAACTTGTGTTGACAAGACAATTATAAAATTTTAATGTACTTCAAACAAGGCAAAACACTGTAAAACCGGATACAGTGTTTAATTTTTGTCTCAAACTCTAAACTCATTATGCCAAAACACTATACACTGTATCCAAGCATACAGTTTTTTTAAGAGGATAGATGGAATGAATTGTAAATTGTAGTATTTTTCACCTTAGTATGATTTCTGTGACACTTGTGAATGCAATAGCAATAAGTTAGATGAGTAATATCTGTCATTGTATATTACCTAGTCCTACTAACCTTTCCGGAAACCGGCTTGTTCGGGAGGCTGGTGGAAGTCATCAAACCTGCATTCGAGGCGGTTCGTAATGACTCTTGAGAACAGCTTGTATACATGGCTCAGAAGTGAGATTGGTCTGTAGTTCTTCAACAACCACACTCCTGTGCTATGCTTCTGGCGTAGTACCTTCGAGTATGACGGAATTAAATAACTTCTGGAGGACTAGAAGTACCGGTTTTCCACCCGCTCTCAGAAGTTCTGTTGTCATTCCCGGCGCTTTGTTATTCTTGAGCTGTTTATAAGCCATTCTAATCTCGTACAGGCTGATGTCCGGGATATCCTCAGTGTAGGGTCGAGTCAATTTAGCTCTGGCGTCTCGAGCTGTACTGCCACTGGGTTGTCGTATTGATGTGCACTCGTATAACTGTCAGTAAAACCTCTCAAGCTCTCTCAGGATCTCCGGTTTCGTCGAAATGATGCTGCTGTTATTAATCTTCAACTTTGTCATTTGGCTTAGCCCAATAGACGAATTCTAGCCCTGGTTCCGCTCGATTGCCTCTTTGATCCGTGCCGCACTATAGGCACGCAGGCCACGTCGCATTGATTTAGAGATTCGTCTATTGAGTTTGCCATTCCGACATATCAGCTGAAAATTGCAGCGTCATCTCGGTCTGGTCTTGCATCAACTTGATGGTTCCGTTCGAGAGCTTTTGAGGCTTATTGCGGCACGGGGTCTTGAACTTGGACAGCTTGGACAGTTTTCACAAACCCATTATTAATCTCGTCCACAGTTTCGCATTCGGTTAGGCACTGGAAGCGATTGTGCAGTTCGAGTTGGAAGTCTTCGGGGTTCTGGATGCGGGCAGAACCAGGTCGGAGCGTGGACTTCACTAGACGAGACCTTTCAAGCTTCACATTGATATTCAATGTGCCTCTGACGATTCGGGGATCGCTACAGGTTTTTACCTTTGCGATCACAGAGACATCACTGAATATTCGCTTCTTGGTCGTCATTGTTAAAATAATTAGTTCACACCATCTTGTTTCATTATCACCTTTATTTATATCTCAAGAACAGTTACAATAAACTTTTAATAATCTTGGCATCAGCCATCGTCACGCCATATTCTTTGAACAACCATAGAGTTTAAAATATATCCATAGAGAAAAGGTGTTGACAAGAGGTAAAATAAAAATGTTGCCAATATAAATGTACACATATACCAACAGTCATGATGAAATCAATCTCGTTTCTGGTAGTACCATCGGAGCTTACCCACGTCCACCTCCTGGATGGCCGCTTCTGGAAATTGGAGTTCATTAAATGGAGTTCTTCCTTTTCCATGAAGTCGACCAGTCGCTGGCCCCTATGGTTTCGCTGCCCATACCCAGATGGCAAACTCTTAACTCATCGCCATTCCGTGCGCCCACCTTCGCATTGAAGTCCCCCTTAACAATGGTGAAGTATGTTTTGGAGGTATGTATGGCCTCGGATATCTCCTCATACAATGCCTCTACTACATAATCAGAATGTGTCGAGGTCGATGCATATACCTGTATGACCTTCAACGAATACCATTTGGTTATTCGGAGTATAAGATATACTACCCTACTCGATACACTGTCGACTTTCATAACATTGGTGATGAGGGACCTGCGGACGAAAAATCCAACACCACCCTGGGATTTACTGTCTCCTTCCCAGTAGAAGAGCATGTTGCCGGAATCTAGAACTTCGGATTTCAGATAATCCCAAGATATCCCAGCGCATTTTGCTCAATTCTCCCTCCGGTGGTAGCGGGGCATCTGCCGGGAAGTCTTGTTGTTCACCTCCTGCTCCACCGTTACCCGATCCGCTACCCAGACCAGGAATAGCGGAGCTGCCGTGGACTGGGGGCCGTGTGCTATCGTTGTCAATCATAATGAGGGGGGGGGGGATCACAGTGAGGTCACCGAAAGTTTACAAAGGACGCTGCTGCCCGTCCTTCGGTGGCTGGTCGCTGCTGGAAACAAATCACTCATCGCGCGGAATTCGGAACACGACTAATGTAAATAAAACTACTCGAAAGAGATAACAAGGAAGAGGAATAATAAAGGCACAGGAAAGTACGAGATAGCAATACTGTTGTCGATTCTGCTTCACTGGTTGAACAGTAACGCGCGAACTGCACGCGGGCAGTGCAAAACACTGTATTTACCTACGCATGAGCAAAATGCGTGTAGTCTAATTCGCCAAAACACTGTATACTTTGTTACAGTATTTTTCTGTGTTTATGTCTTATTTTTTATGTAATACAGTGTTTTTTTGTTTGCTCTATCTTGCAAAAAAACCGTTGAAATGAAAATGTGATCGATTATAGATAATAAACAGACTTTAAGAAACTGATTGGGCCTTGTTAAGCAAAAACACTGTAAGTCGACTTACAGTCTTTTGGATTGGCACGGCAGAGCATCTCTGATATGGAGCGAAATGGCCAAAGATCACAAAAGAAAAAAGACATCGAAATAGAAAAGGGATACCCTTTGCCCAGCATTGGGACATTGGGCTTAGGTTAATAATTACAAATACTTACATTATAAAAGAGCTCGAGTTATTATCACGATATCAAAACTAAGACTGATGCACGCCAAATAAAATGAAACCGAATATGGAGACCACTCCACCTGTCAATGTGTCGAAGCTTAGAAACGTTACAGACACAACGTAAAATCAACTTTAACCCAAGCCAACAAGATTGAAAATAGCTTGAAGTTTTGCTGAAGAATTACGATCTAGACTTTCAAGGGATTTTAGTCCTTTTTCTATGGAGTTTAATGGTGATAATGGCTTGAATCGTCTAAGTCATAGGCAAGTAATGATCGTTGAACCTTTAGCTAGTTCAAGGAGTGTTTTTGACTAGCCAGACATGTTGACGTTTCGTTTCGTCTGCCAAAAGTGTTATTAAATTAAATTAATTACTTTTTATTTATTACAACACTAATGTGAAATGGGGAACGAAAATAAATGTCTTATTTTAGAAGTTGATATTATAATGATGTAACTACTGAAGATGGCTTGGCAAGTAACTAAAAAGAATACATAAATCTTCTTTAATAATAAGTCCGTCAGTTACAGTAAGTACTTACCTAAGTACTTGAAAAATAATGGACACACAATTTTTTATTTTTATTGCATATTGACACCTCAAACTTCGGGCTATCGTGACGTCAGAATCACAAAACATTAAATATTATAAGGTAGGTTCGCCTAAAAAGGGCCGGTGCCAAATAAGGTCCATCTTTTCAAACTTCCCACGTTTAATACTTAAACTAAAGCAGATACCGCGCGAACCCTCCCCAGTAACCAATCACAAAAGTGCACCAGCTTCATAGCTTTCGCGCCGACCATTTTCACAGTGGCTCTGTGTGTAACCTCATGGGCGGTCGATGTTACTCAATTCATAAAATATGATGAGACAATTTTGGATGATTTTGGTAATAAAAACCGGTCGCAATCCAACAATTGTGCAATGTAATGAAAAAAAATACTTTCTGTAATTGGATTGACGGGGTAAGTTACTAAAATGATTGCTTTTATTTATCGATTTCGTTGGTTTTTCTCAGGGAATATCTAAGTGCCTAACAAGGTCCACTGTGTTATCTTTAAATAAGGGCCGGTCCTTATTAGGGGTACGAAGTTTTAAAATAACCATAATCACTTAAATCGATACTTCTATACTGATTTCTTGATTGATTCTAAGCTGAAGAGTTTGTTTGGTTTAACAGATGGTTTGTAGAACATGTGACTTGTGGTATCACGAAAAATGTAGGGGTACGAAGAAAGCGTACTTAATAAGGTCCAGATTATGATTGAAGAAGTGTAATACCTAATAAGGTCCAAGGGCTAAGACTGAAAAGAATTACTGATTAGAAACATTTTGTGATTTTCATTAAAAGAGATAATCAAATTCTGCTTAAAATTATAATTTGTTTCATTTATAACTATAAAATAGATTAGTTCATACTTATATTCATTTCCTAAGACTTTATAAGGGCCATGACACTAATTTATATGAATTTACGTTTCATTATTCGTATGCCACGAACTGAATAGTAGTTTATAGCCATTGCTATGTAAAGATATGGTTTTTCTGGTATAAAATGCCTAAAATCTTTTAGCTAAATTATGGACCTTATTATGAGCCCTAGTGCCCAATAAGGGGCTTATACAAGCTTTTAAATAACTTGTTTTTGTTAACAACTGACCATAGATAGCTCGTTTTTATAAAGTACTTTCCCTTCAAATAGAAACAGTTTATTTGATCATGATGTTTTACAAATTAAAACATTTTACAAAATTGATTTATAACGTTTTCCAAAAACCCGGCCCTTATTAGGAACAATTACCTTAGGAACCACGCATTTATATACCTACATACATAAGTACATATAAAAACTCGATGTTTTTATTAGATATAATCAATGGAACCACGGCATGACGTAGGTATTGTGAAGTTTAATCGTCGGAGCATCGTTACTTAATTTTCATTTAGGTAGGTAACTAAAAAAATATGGGTCAAATACTTTTTGAGACAAACTACTATGAAAATGCAGATCAGGGGGGTATTACAACGTCTTCAAATCAGGCTTGTTCCGGCGAGTGAAAGATACAGAGCTATACGTATACAAGTCGTCTAACGCCATCTCGTTCACTCACAGAAATAAGCCTGGTTTTAAGACGTTGTAATACCCCCCCAGACATTTTTTGTGCTAGACCTGGTTTCTCAATCTTTCGGCTCCACGAACCACTGTTAAAACAACGTGACAGCGAACCCCTAACTAATTAAATCCCCCCCCCCCCCCCCAAAAAAATAATAAAATTGACTGTTGAAGAAAATAAGGTTTTTATTTGAATAAAATAAGGTAACAAATAAAGGGCCAAAAGAAATATCTTTTTAATATTAATGTGTTGGGTGTGCTTTGCAGTGGCGGCTTTAGGGGGGGGCGAACCGGGCAACCGCCCGGGGCCTCGCGCATGGAGGGGGCCTCGCGCAACAAACCAAGCAAAAGAAAAAATAGTTATTTTTAAATTACATCTTTTGATTTTGACCCTAACTACTCATTAAGGCTATAACAAAACGGTAAATTAAAAAATATTTTAGTTTTAGAAAAAATCGTAAACGTCGTTTTTTTATCATCCCAGTATTTGTTAATTTTGTAAATCTTTTAATTAGTACAATAATTTTGTCGCCTAAGCGTACGGCGTGGTACGGCTAGTTTACGTTAAATTCGGTAATTCAGATTTTTTGCAGACTTGCTTATGATTTTGGCCCAATGAATAATCCAAGTTTGAGACCTCAAGCACCGAATGCTACTTTGTAAAAAAAAAATAAAAAAGACCATGAAAATTTAGGTGTTTTTTGAAATTTTTGGTATCTGATGCTTTGCTTCTTCCACATTTGTTGTAAAAACATAACGTTTATTTGAGATACCGCTAAAGTTGCTCGAGAAGTGTCTTAACAATTGCTAAAAATTGCGAAGTTCGAAAAAAAGATGAATTATGAAAAGCTCTAACTAGGAAGCTTTTCGGTCTACAGAAACCATTTTAGTCTCATATCGTAGAAAATTTATTCTACTTTCAAAACATAATGCTTAAGTTTCATCGAAAACTAGTCCTTTAGGGTTATAATCGCCAAAAATACCAAAATCGAAAAACACCAAAATGTTCGGTGTTTTGTTTTCGATTTTTGACAAAGTTGCGTTCAGTGCTCGACATCTCAAACTTGAATTATTCGTTGGGCCAACATCATGAACAAGCCTGCAAAAAATCAGAACCAGGTAAGGTACTACGACGGCCTGCCAGGAAAAGCCTGGGTCCTGGCCTCGGGGACTCTCGGGCCTCGACTGGGGGCTCTTTAGCGCATGCCTGGAGATGGGCCAGTTCTCGCTTCGTTGGAAGACGGGGAAACTGGTCCTCATCCAGAAGCCCGGGCGCCCTGCGGACTCTTCGTCCACATTTCGACCCATCGTGCTGCTCGACGAGGTGGGCAAGCTCTTTGAAAGAGTAATTGAAGACTGCCTCATCGAGCACTTGAATCGGGTGGGCCCGGACCTTGCGAAGAGCCAGTTTGTTTGTGGACGCCATCATACGCGCGAGAGCCCTCACGACGGGGGATGCGGTATCCCGGGGCATACTTTGGACTTCACCAACGCCTTCAACACCCTGCCCTGGAGTTGCATCAGGGAGACACTCCGGTATCACCGGGTGCTGATCTACCTCCGTCGCATAGTCGAGGACTATTTGACGGACAGAGCCGTCATCTACTCCGGTCACCGGAGAGAATGGAACGGGCGAGAGATGTCGTGCGGTGTTCCACAGGGATCGGTCTTGGAGCCGCCCCTGTGGAACATCGGTTACGACTGGGTGCTGCGCGGCGACCTCCCTGACGGCGTCAGCGTAATATGTTACGCTGACGACACGCTCGTCCTGGCGGAGGGAGAGTTGCACCAGGCGGCGGCCGACTTGGCGACGTAAGCGGTTGCGACAGTCGCTGATAGGATGCGGCAGTTGGGTCTCGAAGTGGCGCTGCACAAGACAGAGACCATGTGTTTTCATGGCCGTCTGAACGCGCCACGGTCAGTGTCCCACATAACGGTGGGAGGGGTTCGAATCGGCGTCGGGAGTGAAGTACCTGGGACTCGTCCTCGACAGCCGGTGGAACTTCAGGGAGCACTTCCTGCGTTTGGCCCCAAGGCTGAAACGGGCAGCAGCCGCCCCAGGCGACTCCTGCCTAATCTCTGCGGGCCAAACGCCTCCTACCGGAGGCTGTACGCCGGTGTCGTGCGGTCCATGGCCCTCTACGAGGCCCCAGTGTGGGCCCTGAGCATTCGGACGCGACCACTTAAGCTGGTCGCATGCCAGAGGGTCATGGCTATCCAGATGATCCGAGGATACCGCACGATCGCCGGCGAATCGGCCAACCTCCTTGCCAGATTGCTGCCCTGGGATCTGGAAGCGACTGCCCTCCAGCTCGTCTATGGGTCCCCCCACATTTATCGACGCGGAATCGGCTTAAGCCGGTCAAGAAAACCTTTATGTCAACGTAATAAAGGTGTTACTAATGCCGTTCGCATCGGATCGCGTCGTCCGAGCCGAGCCGATTCCGCGTCGATAAATGTGGGGGGACCCTATGAGTGGCGCGTGGAGGGCCAGCGTCGCCGGGCGAATCCCCGCTGACTCGACAAGTCGAGGCGCGGCGGGAAGAGCTCCGGCGCGATCTCAGGGCAGTATGGAGGGAACGACTGTCGTAACCGAGGTTCGGACACGCCGCAAACTACCGCTTGACGCAGATCCTCACCGGACACGGATGTTTCGGGAAGTACCTGTGTCTGATGAGGAAGGAGGAAACGTCTGGGTGTCACCACTGCGAGGATCGCCCGGAGTTCACGGTGGAGCTTACGGTGCAGGACTGCCCCGCTTGGGCAGAGCACCGCCGTGTCCTCACGCAGGCGATAGGTGACGACCTCTCGCGCCCGGCATTGGTCGCGGCCATGCTGCGGGGCGAGACGGAGTGGGAAGCGGTCGCCTCCTTCTGCGAAGCAGTCATGCTCGCGAAGGAGGAGGCGGGACGCGCGAGGGAAAGGACAGCATCCACCCCTCATCCACGCCGCAGTGGTAGACGCCCACGGCGACGGACGTCGCGGGACGATCTTCGGCCACCGTAGGTGCGGGCATGCGGGCGGCGAGTAATGGGCTACTCGCTGTCCAACCATGGACCATGCCTGGGTCGACGGCGCGTTGTGTTCCACGCGCGCCTCAAAGAGTCTCAGCACAATGATGGGGCTCCACTTTAGAAGGCCAAAGCCTGCCGGGGTCGCGGGACACACGTATACCGCTACTCCGGTACATAAAGGGCAACTGAATGACACCGTGGATTTTAGTCAGTACGAGTCTGACAGTCCCTCCCGCTTTACCCTGGGTGGGAGGACTCATTTGATGATTTTACAACGTAAAAAAAAGGTAAGGTACAAAATTTAACGCAAACAGGGATGTTTAAAGTTTCTGTACGCAATGTAAAATGTTTTAAAACTTGTATAACTTTAGCATTTCTCCTCAAACATGACAAATACCTTAGTCAAACAACCAGACCTACTTTCGCATCATATCATATTTTTTATGAAGGACAAAGGGCCTCGCAAAGACCTGCCGCCCGGGGCCTCGCAATGGGTAAGGCCGCCTCTGGTGCTTTGTTTCTTGTCGCAAATGGATTCAATTTTCGGAGTAATTTTGGACAATTTTAACCTTAATTCTGACTCGGTATCAAGTCGCTTTCTGTATTTAGTTTTTATGACCAGGGGGGGTATTACAACGTCTTAAAACCAGGCTTGTTCCGGCGAGTGAAAGTGACAGAGCTATACAAGTCGTCTAGCGCCATCTCGTTCACTCACAGGAATAAGCCTGGTTTTAAGACGTTGTAATAACCCCCCAGGTGTGAAAACCCACTCTCACATAAGTATATTGCTTGCATTGCCTGCCAGTTATCAAACCCATTACGTAAATCTTGTCGCGAACCCCCTGCCGTCGAATGGCAAACCCCTAGGGGTTCGCGTACCCCACTTTGAGAAACCCTGTGCTAGACCAACGGCTAGATGACTAGGCTGGATATTCTAAACATCCCGGGTAGGTAAAACCTGGTCGAGACTACCTGATATATGATGATGATGATCATAATTTTTGTCGGATACCTATTCCATTTCGCCAACTCCACTGGTCTATAAATTCAAAAACAGTCGATTTTCTTTTCGATCTTGAGTGAGCCCAGTCGCCATTACCAAAGATTTCTTTCTTTTTTTTTTCAACCGTCGGCGTCGTGTTCTATTTTCAACGGATATTCTATTTGGATTTTGAATTTATTCTACCGGTCATAAATTCACTACGATTCGATTAAACTACTTTCTATGTTTACGTATAAATCCAAGGCTAAAGGAGAAATTTATAATGTCTTATTACATTAAATGAGACGACATAGGAAGACGGGGGACCTAATTCATTATTAATCCTTCCCAATAACAAATTATTCTAAACTTTATCGTGGCAAACTAAGGTGCAATTTCAAATACCTCAACAAAACTTATTTTTACTATCAATTTTCAGCCTTATTGTCGAGGTATACGGTGTATTTTTGATAAGCAAGAGAATGGCCTAATGCTCTTTTACCTGACGCAATCCGGACGAATTTAGACTACGGTTTTAGATTGAGTCGAACTTGAAACACATTTGATAAAATATGGGATTACAAAGAAGTAGGTCTTTCTCGAATCGTGACTAACTAAATAACAGCTGTGAGTGCACGAGTTTCTCGTCAAGGCTAAGCAACTCTTGCCAAGGTCGATCTGTGGATGGGTGTTCCAAAACCCCTCTAGATTTACATATTTTTTAACCATGTGCTTTGAGAAAGTTTTTTTTTAACATTTAAACTCAAATACACAAACAGCCAGATCATGTACAATTAATTGTAGATCATACAAAAATTTTGCATTTTGGAACCGAACCCGCGAGACGCAATGCAGCAGTCGATCGCTCGACCACTGCGCCAATCGTGACGTCAAATCAGAAGTCATAGGGGCGCCCCTTTTTTTTTTTTTTTTTTGCGTGGTAAAATCATCAAATGAGTCCTCCCACCCCGGGCAGGGCGGGAGGGACTGTCAGACTTGTACTGACTAAAATCCACGGTGTCCTTCAATAGCCCTTTATGTTCCGGGGTCACGGTAATGAGATAAGTCCCGCGACCCCGGCAGGCTTTGGCCCTCTACAGAGGGGGCCCCGTCATTATGCTGACGCTCTTTGAGGCGCGCGTGGAACACAACGCGCCGTCGACCCGGGCATGGTCCATGGTCGGGCAGCGAGTTGCCCTTTACTCGCCGCCCGCATGCCCGCGCCTACGGTGGCTGGAGATCGTCTTGCGACGTCCGTCGCCGTGGGCGTCCACCACTGCGGGTGGGGCGGAGGGAGGACACTGTCCTCTCTCTCACGCGGCCCGCCTCCTCCTTCGCGAGCATGACTGCTTCGCAGAAGGAGGCGACCGCTTCCCACTCCGTCTCGCCCCGCAGCATGGCCGCGACCAATGCCGGGCGCGAGAGGTCTCCGCCTATCGCCGCCGTGAGGACACGTCGGTGCTCTGCCCAAGCGGGGCAGTCTTGCACCGTATGCTCTACTGTGTCCTCCGGGCGATCTTCGCAGTGGTGACACCCAGGCGTTTCCTCCTTTCTCCTTAGACACAGGTACCTCCCGAAACTTCCGTGTCCGGTGAGGACCTGCGTCATGCGGTAGGTTAGGACGCCGTGACTCCTATCCAGCCACTCCTCAAAGAGGGGTCTTACCGCTGCGATTGCGGCGTGCCCGGCCGTCGGTAGCGACAGTCGTCCCCTCCATACTGCCCTGAGATCGCGCCGGACCTCCTCTCGCCGCGCCTCGACTTCTCGAGGCAGCGGGGAAGCACCCCGGCTCTGCGCCTCCACGCGCCACTCATAGACGCGCTGGAGGGCAGTCGCCTCCAGATCCCAGGGCAGTAATCCGGCAAGCAGGTTGGCCGATTCGCCGGCGATCGTGCGGTATCCCCGGATCATCCGGATAGCCATGACCCTCTGGCATGCGACCAACTTTAGTGGTCGCGTCCGGATGCTCAGGGCCCACACGGGGGCCCCGTAGAGGGCCATGGACCGCATAGGGGCGTCCCTTAGAGGGGCAGAGCCTGCCGGGGTCGCGGGACTGTCTTATGGTAACCGTAAACCTGGAACGTAAAGAGCTTTTGAAGGATCATCGTGGATTTTAGTCAGTACATACGTGTCTGACAGTTCCTCCGAGAGGACTCATCCGATGATTTCACCGCAATAAAAAAAAAGCTCTCAACAAGAAGAAATTTTTCATAATACTAGCTTTTCCCAGCGTCTTCACTCGCTCCCCCACCCCCCAGCTCTCAGCACCAAAGCAGCTTTCAACTGATGAAAGAATTTTTGAAATCGGTCCAGTAGTTTTGGAGCCTATTCAATGCAAACAAACATTGAAATCTCTCCGCACTTTTGTAAAATAATATTCTGGGGCGTAGCTACCGCCGTATCTGCCGTATCAATTATACGGGGCCCACGGGCCACAGGGGCCCCCAACGTGCGTAAACAAAAATTATCTAATAAAAACTTAATGATTTATTAAATAAAAAAGTTATTTACCTTTACACAATTTATTTGTCTAATCTATCTCTGATGATTTTATTATTATTGTAATACTGTTTTAAGCACGAGATTGTCTATTTGAAATCCCGGGAAGATCCATATCAACCTTTCGATGCAAGTACTAAAATAACTCTACCTAATTCCGACCTCTGGACTGATCAGTGATCAGTCACATCTTGATTTTTTTTTATGGCCTTTGTCCAATTTTTTGTTTATAATTTAGCGTAATTATAGAGAAATGCATTTTTTTCTTGAGTGATAAACCTTTACCCTACCTAAGGGGCCCCCAAACAAATTTTTATACGGGGCCCCGCCAAGGCACGCTACGCCACTGATAATATTGCTTGTATGTTTTGGACTCGGTGTCAATGTACCTATATTCTTATTACAATATTGTGGGTGTCGACGACTAATGAGTGTCTTTGTACAACAAGTGACAGAAATATTAATGATTTGTACTAAAAATTGGATGTATTTCAACACTAGTCCGGTCAAACCGTTAAGGGCAAATCGCGGACATGACTCTAGAGGCAGTCATCTGACACAGGGGACACAATGACTGCCTTGACAGTGAAGCAAAAACCCACCACACTATTCCCAAACCACTGCAACTCCTGAAAGCCAGAGTCAACAGTAGCAACCACCATATTGTACATACAAAAACAAAACAAAAAAAATACCGACGGAATTTTTAATTTAATAGTTCTGTATTTTTAACCGACCAAAAAGAAGGAAAGGAAGTTCTCCTTCTTTTTGGTCGGTTAAAAATACAGTACCATAAAAAGTTTGCGATTTACATTCGTTGTGTATTTTTTTTATTTTTAGACGAGTTACGCCAAGTCTGAAGAATAGAAAGATACCTTGTAATATCATTGCAGTACTAATTATTATTTTCGACGCTCATAATTCCACGATGACAGCGTACGACGCATATGCGTTTTCGCCCAATTTATTTGGGATGTCATAACATAGCTGCTTTAATGTATTTTCGAAAGAATACGTTTGAATGTTTATTTATAACTAGTATTGAAAACTCTTGTTGTTTAATTTAAATGTTATATAATTGTTTTCACAATTTATCCATTTTTTTAGGTAACTTTGATCTGAGACGTGTATTTTTGTGTTCAGGCAAGTAATTTTCGTTTACATTAAAACTAAGCGACTACGTAATAATTTTTTGAATGGATAATTAGTTTTTGAGTTTATCCATAATCCATACAAACGTACAAAAAATAATTTTTCTCTTTCTATTAGTGGTTTAGATTTTAGGTGTGGTGTGGCAATTGGTATATAAAGAAAATAACAAAGATTAAATTAAATATAATATATTTTATAATAACACAAGTATACTAGCTTACATGTGTAAATATCAACTATTTATAATCGTTTGACTATAACAATATTTTGGACATAGTTTTGAGCCAATCAGCAAAATTATTGAAAAAAAAAGTTTTTTTTTACCTATAGGTTTTATAAAAATTACGGCTTGATATTTCACAAATATAGGCTTATTTTTTAAGTACAAATGATTCAAGTGATCACAGAATGCACAAAATGTCAATATGTAAAAGAATACTGCTCATAAATACATGATTTCAAAATACTTTTTACTTGTGGAATGCTGAAAAACTAAAAAAAGAACTTAATTTTTAATGGATACTTTTTCATTTCCAGCCTTTACAGAATTAAAAAAAAATCGTTGTGGAACGGAATAAAATTTTAAAAATTATTTTGAGAAAAGTATTTCAAAATGGAATGTTTTAAGTACATTGATTAGGCGTAATAATTTCACAGTAAAAAAATTTGGTAAACCTATTTCTTTTATAAAATCGAATATGAAAAATGAAAGTGACAAAACACTGATCAACATAAAAAAGGCTTTAAATACAAATATTGAAAAAAAAAACTTAATACTAAAAAAATCTATAATCTAAATAATACATTAAATATTGTTTATAACCTAAAATTATTTTATTTTAAACTGTATACTTAATAAGATACAGCTCACATTATATTGATATATATAAATTACAATAGTCTTCGCAGTTAATATATTTTGATCATTATGTCATATACTGACAGACCAATTCAACCCTTTCACAGTTATTTTTACCGCTGACAAAAGCAACCCAACTTCAACGTTATTCTAAAGTGCATAAAGTTCAGACAGGATTTTCAAAGTCAAAGGTACAATACTGTGAAAGAACCGTAACTTTGCTCGACATAATTTCATATAACTCTTATTTCATATAAAAAATATTACATGATTAAATTTTGAATATTTCAAATTGTATCTAAAACATTTCTCAAGTAAACTTAATAAGCTCATAATGTTTGTGTTAAAACAAACTTTTAAACAGAGTTTTTGATTTTAAAATAACAAATAATCAATTTAACATTCAACATTTCTAAACAGATATTATTTAACTTGTTAGAACTTGGCGGGTACACTTCCGTGCACAAAAGGGTCGATTTTATGTGTTCCCAAATGTGACACGTAAAAAGACGATTTGCCACAAAAATATAGCAAAAGCCGAAAATTTTTAATTCAGAAAAATGTAAAATACTTAGTAATTTTAAAAGGCGACGTTTTTCTTGCAAAGCGAGCGATGCAATATAATTCGATAGCCTCTCATTCCAAAGAAAATTGATTTAGGTCAAACAAAATTGACGATTTTCGTTTGACGATTATTTACTATGCAATATTAAGCCGACAATAATTAGTTTAATAAATACTTGGTCATTTTTAGAGCCATCTATCAAAGTCGGGCAATACTTTGAGCGGATAATCCGCGACGGATCACGTATACATTAGCACTTAAGTGTGCGGATTATCCGTTCTCCGCAGAGAACCAATGACCGTTGTAAAATCGTATAAAGTGGTCTTTTCGATATTTAAAATTGGACTCGACCAATTAATTTAAATAAAAGTAAGCTACAAGAGATTCAAGGCACATTTGTCTTTTACAAAATGGAATGCTTTTTTATATATAAAAAGTTGAAATTGTGGAATGCATGCGTAACTTTAGCGTGCTAAGTTATAAATATAATTAAGTAGCATGATTTTAATATTAAGTACATAATATAATTTCGTATAGAGACTGGTCTTGACTTTTAAGCCTATTGCAAAAGTTTACTAATTTTTTTTATATTCTAAAATGCTTCAAATATGTCATAAGCAAACGCCAAGATAATGATTAGTTTTCTAAAATATTAATTCTCGCTATTGTTAGGAAACTTTTTGTTAAAAACCTCTTTGGACCTAACAGTCCACTACCGCCATAGTTGAATCGGTGGCGGTTTTAGAAACTACATGATTAAATAAATTGCTATTTTCCGGCTCCATCTTACTAAATCTAAAATAATTCATAGAAAAATTGACAAATTCATAATTATTTTTAACTCCTAAGATTTTGATTAACTATGTAAAAACATGAATTTTGATTTCATATAGCACCTTCCATAGGAAGTGAATAAAACTATCTAAGTGTTTAGACATTTCATACAGCGGCTTTGTTATAGACGACATACATTTGCCAAATGATTTAATTCTTATTTTTATATTTTCTTAGATTCGGTGAGAGAACTTTTAAAGATTTAAATTTTTGGCCAATAGTAATCACTATTGGCCTATTTAGTGTATTGATTTAGTAACTGGCTTTCTTTTATTTTCTAAAGGAAACCGAGGCTTTTGGTCTTTAGGCCGTGATATAACAAGTAGGTATGTCGTCTTTAACAAATTCAAACAAAAATGGATGGAATTTGACACTTACGCAGTATTTTACAACTAATATTATTGTCAATAAAATAACAATTTTACAAGTGATTCATAATGCCTATTTTTATCTTTCAAATAAAAGCTCTTCTTTTAGATTTAAAACAATGTGATGATTTATAATTTAACTATAGAATAATTGATTGAGAATGATGAGTGAACTAAAAACAAAGACTGAATGAGTGAATGGAATAAATTGAACGAATGGTTTATTTTTGAAGCCTAATTAGGTGAAAGATATTACAATTTGATATGTTATGAGGAATTGAGCTAAAATCGAAGAATTTGATGTGACGAATGATATACATTTACTTTTTAATAAGATTTGAAATACGTAAAAAATACTATACACATACATATATTTAGGCACAATAATTAAGTATTTATTTCTAGTTGTTGTGTTTATATGCAAAAAAATAGACACCTTTTTTATCTTGGTAAAATTATGAAATGAGTCCTTCCATCCTGGGATGGTACTGTCAAACTCTTACTGAATAAAATCCAGCGTGTTCCCTCAATTGCGTTATACGTTCCAGGGTCACGGTAACGCTTGGACAGTCCCGGACCTCAATTATATTGAATGACATGGAAATCAAACCCAAGCCTTCCCTTACTCGTTCGCGGGACTTATCAAATTACCGTGACCCTGGAACATAAAGGGCTACCGAAGGACACCGTGGATTTTAGTCAGTACAAGTCTGAAAGTTCCTCCCGCTCTGCCCTGGGTGGGAGGACTCATTTGATGATTTTACCACCCTAAAAAAAGCCTTCCCTTACTCAGCCTGCTTGCAATTACTGAGGCACGCTTGCGCAAATGTATAAAAAAGCATATTTTTTGCATATAAAACACTTAAATACTTGAGAATTATATATTCACGATATGTAATAATACTTCACTATGTCGTCTGTACCTAAAATATTGCTTACTAAACTATTGTGACGCCTAATTTAGCTATTTTGACACTTATTGCAGTATGTATAAGGCATATAATGGAATGTTTTTACGTAAGTACTAATGTTCGAGTCTTGGATCGTTTGTGTGGTTGAGGTGGTGTAGTGAAATTTATTTTTGTTCTAGGTTTATTACACTTTTCGTTTTTAAACGTTCGGCTCTTTGCAGAGAGTTGAATTTCCAATAGTGTAATAATATTTCAGTGTTCAACTAATGTTTGCAAAAATGTAGTATTTCATCAGTTGGAAAATTGAGACCAGTGCCTCGGGGCTGACTCGGGAAGACTGTCACAATTACTCATAGAGACAACTATGGATGGTTGTGTATTATTTATGTTTTCGTGTCTTTGTAAATTCTACGTTGTAATTGTAGGTTACTACATTTTGCTGTTACTCGTATTTAGTGTGAGGCTCAAGTTTATTTCCAAAAAATCGTAAGATTTTATTTGATAATTCGACATTTCTAAAGCAACGGTACTGCGCAATTTTCATCAATTCCTGTACTTTCTTTCTGCGCAATTCATCAATTCCTATCTTTCTTTCTACAATCATCGAAAAAGTAGTATTTCGTGTAGAACTGAAACTCTTTTTCTAAATGCATCCTTAATTTCGCAGTGGTAGACGCCCACGGCGTCGGACGTCACAAGTCGATCTCCGGCCACCGTAGGCGCGGGCATGCGGGCGGCGAGTAATGGGTAACTCGCCGCCCGATCATGGTTCATGCCCGGATCGACAGTGCGTTGTGTTCCACGCGCGCCTCAAAGAGCGTCAGCAAGATGACGGGGCCCCCCTCTAGAGGGCCAAAGCCTGCCGGGGTCGCGGGACTTATACCATTACCGCGACCCTGGAACGTAAAGGGCTAATGAAGGACACCGTGGATTTTAGTCAGTACAAATCTGACAGTCCCTCCCGCCCTGCCCAGGGTGAGGTGAGTCCTCCCACCCAGTGTAGAGCGGGAGGGACTGTCAGACTTGTACTGACTAAAATCCACGGTGTCCTTCAATAGCCCTTTACGTTCCGGGGTCACGGTAATTCGTTAGTCCCGCGACCCCGGCAGGCTTTGGCTCTCTACACGCTCAGACTACATACATAAGCTATTTATTTATGCCTTCAACCAACATGCCTATATCATTATCACTTCTACACGAAATACAACCAATTCTCTCCTATACACCACCACCCCAACCATTTCGAACCACAATGGAAGGTTTCACGCAAAGCTCGGCTCAGATGGCGCTACCAGCGCATTATGTAATTTATTGTGTGATTAACTTGACGTACACTACACCACAGATAATACCGAGTGTAAGAAGACACTTAACGAAGCCGAAAGCCACGTATTCTACCCATTATTTGGATCATTTTTTTCCTTTAGACCATACCTGGGACTCCACGGGTTCTAGAAATATTGAAGGTCAAAGTTGCATTTTTTTTAACTTTTTTTTATGAAATCTAATTCTAAGTATTATTACAATTTTTTTTTCCAAACAAACATTACCAAAATTTTCGATTTTTCTAAAAAAAATACGCACGCACGTCGATACGTTCTTATCACACCGCGTTCCAGCATAGGCGCGCTTGTGTGCGGCAAGCCGCCCGCCTACGCACACAACGACACGAAACCTGTTTGCTTTACATTGCGCGCAATAATGTTTTTTTTTTGATACTTAAAAATAAAAGTCGGTTCCCAGCGCTAATTTTAGCGTAAAGCTACTTAGTTAGATGTACAGTATGCGTAGTTAACGGCTTTGTGATGTGTTTAATTACACTCTGTATAACTACACACTCGAAGCTACACTTGAACGTTGTTTACGTTTTGCGCTTGTAGCGCCACTGACGGCTAAAACTCGCAGTGAAACCCCCTATTCACTTAACAACATAACATCGCACCGTATCCTACCCGTACCGTTTCCTCCCTGCGCGGTACCGTTGCAGTATGTACTAGAGATGCAGTACCTGACCGTCGTCCTTCGCCGTGATGGGGTAAGGTGTGGGGTCTGTTTCTTCTAGGGTTACTGCTGTAAGGTCTACTATCTCGTCGTGGTCGTCTTGGTCGAATCTGGGGAGGAAATGGATACACGTTCAAATACTGCTGCGTTTTTTTTTTGTTGCTCATCATCTTCCTAGTCTTTTCCCAACTATATTATCCAGTTACTGGGTAATACGATACCCCATGGTAAGACTGGTTGTCAGACTTTTAGAGCTTCTGACTAACAGTAACGACTGTGAAAGATCTACAAATGACCGACCGCCGCAAGCCGGGACCAACGGCCTTACGTACTTTCCGAAGCACGGATGATTGATAGATGGTCACCACCCATCCATAGACTAACCTGTGCGGCTGTAATTATTTAGCCATGAGCTCTGCTGTTTATATAAAAGCTGAAAATTATAAATTATAATAATCTTTTGCTATTTTTTTTTTTTTTTGAAAACTGACCGCTTTGTTTTTGTATTATCTAAAATTCTAAATTATCAAACCTGTTTGATTTAAAACTGAATATTCGCATTGGCTTTCGCGAATATTTGAATTGAATATTCGTATCCGAATTCGCGAATGTCAAAAATCATACATTCGTAACAACACTAGTGAGTACTACACATTTGCTCACCTATCCTCATCAGGCTCACTGCTGGGCTGTGAGTGTCGCGACACGGTCTCAGCGGGGGGAGGAGGACCCGCGCGCTGGTTGGCAGGACGGACTGTGATGATCAGGTTCGACGAGTTCGCTACCATCATGTCTGTCACCTGCAAGATAAGAGAGAGGGTTGAAATAAAAATTAACAAACCAATATGCCTATCAATCTAATTTTAAAAATCCATTTCGGTCTTCAAATAAATTAACTTTTATCTGCAACTACGTAACAAATAGCCATGGACACTCGTCCTGGAAGGGATCTTCCAGGACTTGTACTGACCAAAACCACTTTTTTAAGCAGCATTTAGCCGCATTAAACTGGCCTGTTGGTCTAGTGGTTAACTGTGGTTAGTGACCCTGACTGCTATGCCGGAGGTCGTGGGTTCGATTACCACCCAGGACAAATGTTTGTGTGATGAGCACGATCATTTGTTCTGTGTCTGGGTGTAATTTATCTATAATATGTATGTATTTAGAAATATATAAGTATGTTTATCAGTTGTCTAGTACCCATAACACAAGCTCTGCTTAGCTTGGGACTAGATGACGTTGTGTGATAGTTGTGGAATATTATATTATTATTATTTTCATTAGGAGACATGTCGCGAAGACATATCGCCCAACATTTACGTGGTATGTCTCTGCAACTTTGTGGGGCAATGTCGCTCGACATTTTCCTTGTTCACATTGGCCAGTTTCTACTAGAATCAACTTACGACAAGTTGCGCGACCCGCTAATGTCCAGCGCGACATTGGGCGATATCGCGCGGGACACGTGAACTTCGTATTTGCGACAGAGTCGCGGAACAAAATGTCCCCTAGTGAAAATCGGCTTTAATGAGACTTGCAGTGGGACAATGTCCCCAAATCTGTCAAGCCAGGAAGAGGGCATTTTGCCTGCTGCGGTACGCGGTACAGACGGACGCTATTAGATGTGACATACTTGGTCCAAGGTCTTGATGGACACGTCAATGCCGTTAACTTCTAACACCTCTTTTGTGACGCCCAGTAGTCCGGTGGGGTCTGTCAGACTACTACTGACTAAAACGACACACCTTTAGCTAAGAAGTGAAGACAAATATCTGGTCCAAAGTTTTGTTGGAGACGTCGATGCCATTGACTTTAAGCACTTTGTTGTTGACGCCCCGTAGTCCAGTGGGGGTCTATGGGACTCCTATGGACTAAAACGACATTGCTTTAGCTAGGGAGTGGACACACATATCTGGCCCAAGGTCTTGTTGGACACGTCGATGCCGTTGACTTCCAGCACCTCATCGTTGACGACCCCAGCAGTCCGGTGGGGTCTGTGGGACTCCTACTGACTAAAACGACACTGTTTTCTTTACCTTTAGCTGAGGAGTGGAGACACATACCCAAGGTGTGTTGGAAACATGGATGCCGCCCGTTGACCTATAGCAACTCATCATTGACACCCAATAGTCCGGTGGGGTCTGTCAGACTCCTACTTACAAAAACGACACAGCTTCAGCTGGGGAGTGGACACACATACCTGATCCAAGGTCTTGTTAGAGACATCAATGCCGTTGACTTCTAACACTTCATCGTTGACGCCCAGTAGTCCGGTGGACTCCGCCAGTCCACCGGGCACTAGTCGTGATATGAAGATGCCGGGGGAACGTTCTACGCCGTTCGGTGTTACCCGGACTGAGGTGCCATCTCTGAAAGATGATGATGATTATTATATTAATAGCCTAAACAGAGAACTGTTCTTCAGAGAGATCAGGAATGTAGCTAACAATATATTTAAAAACTTAAAAAAACATCCGTCGTACCACAAAAAACTTTGACATCTGTTGAACATTTGTTTAAAAAAACTGTCAATGTCAAAACATCATTTCACGTTGATATAAGGGTCGTTATGCAGTGACACTTTCTAGAAAAGCATTCAACAGATGTTTGTATTTTTGTGGTAAGGCGATATGTGTTTGGGCTCTATGGCTTGAGCCATTACTAAAACTGTAACAATCTGTCTTACCCAATGATATTATAAGTCATAGATATGTTATACACGTACAAAACAACAGAAAAAAGCGTACCGCGCAGAGAGGCAGCACACATACACCCTTTTTATTCACACACATTACATTTCACTACAAGTAAAAAGGATAGCTTGATAAAACCAATATGAAAAAAAGGGACAGCTAGATGGTGTCGCTCTCTCTTTTATCTCACTCGCACTCTCACTCGCACTCTTTCTTTTACGACGCCATATTATAGAAACGTAATGTTTTATTTGTGAAAATATTAAGATAAATAATATATTTACGAATGATAAGTGATTCGTTGACTTTTAGAAGTCTTGCTTGTATAATTTGTACAATATCTCATCACACGCGACGGCATTTTCGGTGGTTTTGAGTCACTTTTACTTTTGACTCACTCTGTAGTACGTGAAGTGCATCCGTTGTCGCTGGCAACGTCGGACTGAGGTCAAGGTTTGTGAATCAACCACATTTGAGCGCGTCTGTTTTTGAGCGCGTATAACGTATCTACACCTTTTTTACTTAAAATATCATTGGTCTTACCTAATAAAGAATCCTAGCGGTCGATCTGAGCCGTGCTTCAGTAGTTTGACTCGCCGGCACGTCTCAGGAACTATATCTACATCTATAATTGCCGATACCTGAAATCATTTGTTGTGTTGTGTTAGTATATTGAAACCAGAGCCTGGGTTCCAACCTTGGGTAAGACTGTGTTATAATATCATTCGATATGATAACTGCACGCGTACAATGGCTCCATATATATGACAGAACGTAGAAAGATTTTTACCGTTTTATGCATAGCAATGTTAACAATATAGAAAATTAATGTTCGATGATTTGAAGATGGCTGGCAGCGGACAGCCCAAGATGTTTGGCACTCTTTGGGAAAGGCATAAAACGTTATTACGCTGTTACTTTTGATGTAGAAATTGGCCGAAATACAGACTCTGGGTTAAAAATACTTTTTTCATGAGGATCTGGTGTAAGTTACTTCGAAAGCTTAAAATCTTGGCGCCCCGTCCACGACCTCACTCGATACGACTCTTGCGCGTCGACATCTTCACTTATGACGTGCTCTATAGTTAATCAGCTTCTTTCATTTGTGGTCGCAGTTGCTACTCAACAAGCATGTGTCTTGAGTATTGGTAAAAGTGTACTGCTTACCATTCTAAAATCATGAGGGTTCGATATAGCGAGCCCCTTATTCTTAGCCGGCGTCCCACTAAGTATTGAGGAGATTATGTTACGTGGCCGCATCGTTCCATAACCGTTTAGCTCTTCCAAACTGTCTCCTGTAATAAAAGAAAAGATGGATTTTAATATTTTGCCTTACTAAAATTGTTTATAATATACTACAGAAATATTTATTACTAGCTTCTGCCCGCGACTTCGTACGCGGATCATGTTGCTCATGCCAGCGACAACGGAGTCGTCAAAATCGAACATCTGAAAACGTCTGATGTCCAATAGAGCCCGGGTAAATAATAAATGGGAGTTCAGGCCAGTAGAGTCAGATTTTTAATGATATACCATCGTCATCGAAAATCAGTTCTAAAGTCTTACCGCCTTCACCGCGTGGAGGTACTCCCAGTTTAAGTTTACTCGCGCGTGGAACACAACGCACCGTCGACCCGGGCATGGTCCAAGGTCGGACAGCGAGTCACCCTTACTCGCCGCCCGCATGCCCGAGTCTACGGTGGCTGGAGATCGTCCGGCGATGTCCGTCACCGTAGGCTGTAGTGTAGTGTGTATTTACCACTGCGGCTGGGGTGGAGGGAGGACGCTGTCCTCTCCCTCACGCGGTGCGCCTCCTTCCATAGCATGACTGCTTTGCAGAAGGAGGCGACCGCTTCCCACTCCGTCTCGCCCAGCAGCATGGCCTCGACCAATGCTGGGCGCGACAGATGTCCGCCTATAGCCGTCGTGAGGACACGGCGGTGCTCTGCCCAAGCGGGGCAGTCCTGCACCGTATGCTCCACCGTGTCCTCCGGGCGATCCTCGCAGTGGTGACACCCAGGCGTTTCTTCGTCGTTTTTGTTCAGATCCCTTATTCAATTTCGGCACCAACACCTTCTTCGTGATCATGTTACTACGTTTTATGTCACGTCTCACGGAAACAGGATTTGAATTTGATCATCTCGGTGGCGGCATCGCATTGATAATTATGATAGGTAATATCGGCACAATAAGCTTAGAAACTCAATACAAACACATCGACCGGTCAATTGATGTTTTGATTGATAAATTTTTCGTTTTGCTGTCATTCCATGTCAGTTGCGTTTATTATACCACGTTTTATGGCTATGTCACGTCTCACGGAAACGGGATAAAAAAAAAAAAACAAAATAAAAAAGGTAAAAAGTGTCCTATATGTTTCTCCTGGTTCCAAGCTACCTCCCCACAAATTTTCAGCCAAATCGGTTCAGCCGTTCTTGAAGCCGTTATAAATAGTGTAACTGACACGACTTTCTTTTATATATATAGATAATCAATGGATCCACGGCGTGACGTAGGTATTGTGAAGTTTAATCGTCGGAGCATCGTTAATTTTCATTTAGGTAACTAAAAAAATATGGGCCAAATACTTTTTGAGACAAACTACTATGAAAATTCAGATCAGACATTTTTTGTGCTAGACCAACGAACGGCTAGATGACTAGGCTGGATATTCTAAAGATCCCGGGTAGGTAAAACCTGGTCGAGACTAACTGATGATGATGATCATAATTTTTGTCGGATATTCCATTTCGCCAACTCCACTGGTCTATAAATTGAAAAACAGTCGATTTTCTTTTCGATCTTGAGTGAGCCCAGTCGCCATTAGGTACCAAAGATTTCTTTCTTTTTTTTTTTCAACCGTCGGCGTCGCTGTTCTATTTTCAACGGATATTCTATTCGGATTTTGAATTTATTGTACCGGTCATAAATTCACTACGATTCGATTAAACTACTTTCTATGTTTACGTATAAATCCAAGGCTAAAGGAGAAATTTATAATGTCTTATTACATTAAATGAGACGACATAGGAAGACGGGGGACCTAATTCATTATTAATCCTTCCCAATAACAAATTATTCTAAACTTTATCGTGGAAAACTAAGGTGCAATTTCAAATACCTCGACAAAACTTATTTTTACTATCAATTTTCAGCCTTATTGTCGAGGTATCCGGTGTATTTTTGATTAGCAAGAGAATGGCCTAATGATCTTTTACCTGACGCAATCGCGGACGAATTTAGACTACAGTTTTAGATTGAGTCGAACTTGAAACACATTTGATAAAATATGGGATTACAAAGAAGTAGGTCTTTCTCGAATCGTGACTAACTAAATAACAGCTGTGCGTGCACGAGTTTCTCGTCAAGGTTAAGCAACTCTTGCCAAGGTCGATCTGTGGATGGGTGACTGTATATTTTATTCCAAAACCCCTCTAGATTTATATATTTTTTAACCATGTGCTTTGAGAAAGTTTTTTTTTAACATTTAAACTCAAATTACACAAACAGCCAGATCATAAAAAAAAATTTGTTCCGTGAGGAAACCGAACCCGCGACACGCAGTGCAGCAGTCGATCGCTCGACCACTGCGCCAATCGTGACGTCAAATCAGAAGTCATAGGGTAACCGTGGACCTGAAAAGTAAAGAACTTTTGAAGGATCACCGTGGATTTTAGTCAGTACATACGTGTCTAACAGTCCCTCCGGTCCCGCCCTGCGAGAGAGGACTCATTTTATGATTTAATCTCGATAAATAAAGATCTCAACAAAAAAAAAAAAGAAATTTTTCATAATAATAGTTTTTGCCAGCATCTTCGCTCGCCCCCCCCCCCCCCCCCCCCCCTTAATTGCCTATGCCACTCAGCACCAAAACAGCTTTCAACTGGTGCAAGAATTTTTGAAATCGGTCCAGTAGTTTTGGAGCCTATTCAATACAAACAAACAATCAAATCTTTCCTCTATAATATTAGTGAAGTCTATGTACATATACTCGTAAGTTGAAATCTATCTCTTAGCACTTTTGTAAAATAATATTGCTTGTATGTTTTGGACTCAGTGTCAATGTACCTAACCTATGTTCTTATAACAATATTGTGGGTGTCGACGACTAATGAGCGTCTTAGAACAGCAAGTGACAGAAATATAAATCATTTGTACTAAAAATTGGATATATTTCAACACTAGTCCGGTCAAACCGTTAAGGGCAAATCGTGGACATGACTCTAGAGGCAGTCATCTGACACAGGGGACACAATGACTGCCCTGACAGTGAAGCAAAAACCCACCACACTATTCCCAAACCACTGCAACTCCTGAAAGCCAGAGTCAACAGTAGCAACCACCAGAAAAGCGCCGAGACAATAAAGCTCGACGTGTCCCGGAGATTGAATTTACCTGTCTTGATCCTGTAACGGAAATCAGAAAAGTGGAGGAGTAAGTAAAATACGAAGGTAGTTTCATATCAAGCAGGAGACAGAACAAAACAAGGCCAACAGGCTCAAAGGGACATTACAACTGGGAGAAGTCTAGTTGCCTGGTACCACGGGTAAAAAGTACAATATTTATGGGTCTTACATTGAGCTGCTATGTTTGAGGGTGAAACACAAGTCACAAATGGATACCGTGCTCGATTTTCGGTATAAAATGACTTCCTCAATGATGTCGAGAGAGACCGCAATAAGGCACTTAGGATATAGCTTTTTCGTGAATTGGCGAAAAGAAGCACACCATTAAGGGATATGGAAGGAATGGGGGAAGCCCATTCCTTCCATTTGTATGATCTACAATTAATTGTTCCAGGTCGGGGTGTTTGTGGGTCAAAGTGGGTGGGATCCATCCCGAGTAACGGCACTACTGGCTACCTAGTTACTTGTGGAGACGAGTAAGCGATCCCATCCCAATGACGGTGGTAGGCCTCACCAAGGCATGTCGGAAATTCCGGTGCCAAACAGTTTTTACTGTATTACGTCGGAACGCATGAGTTTCAGTTTCTTCTGAGTGAGGTCTATCTTAGGTCTCAACTTTGCTTCTGAGGCAGATTGAGGCAAGATCAAACCAAAAAAGAGTAAAGAAAGAGAAAAATTAAAAATATTAAAAAAAAAGCAGCTTCAAAGACAACCACAAAAAGTGTGTGTTGTACAAAATAACTTTCCTTTCATAAGTCGGTGGCAAAAAAGGTCATTATCATCATCAGCCGGAAGACGTCCACTGCTGAACATAGGCCTCCCCCTTAGACCGCCACGCCGAACGACAATTCGCCACTTGCATCCATCGGTTGCCCGCGACCCTCACGATGTCGTCGGTCCACCTAGTGGTCGCCTGCCTACGCTGCGTCTTCCGGTCCGTGGTCGCCATGAGAGAAATTTTCTTCCCCATCGGTTGTCAGTTCTACGAGCGATGTGGCCTGCCCATTGCCACTTCAACTTGCAAATTTTATGAGCTATGTCGGTGACTGGTTCTTCGCCGAATATCCATGTTCCGGATTTTATCCCGAAAAAAAAAGGTCAATGAAATAAAAAAAACAAAGCCACCGACTTGCGAAAGGAATGTTATTTAACCGACTTCTAAAAAAGGAGGTTACTCAATTCGACCGTATATTATATGCTTTTTTTTTACTCTTTTTAGTTCAAATTCAAAGTCTTGTCAAATACATAATTTTCTAATAGGTATGTGCACTAGAATTTAGTAATCCGTAGCACCGGTAATAACATCGCCAACGTCACAAACCTCGGAGTGGGTGTACAGTGTACATATGTACAAAAACAAAACAAAAAAAATACCGACGGAATTGAGAACTTCCTTCTTTTTGGAGTCGGTTTTGGATTCGTTGTGTATTTTGTTTATTTTTAGACGAGTTACGCCAAGTCTGAAGAATAGAAAGATACCTTGTAATATCATTGCAGTAATAATTATTTTCGACGCTCAAATTCCAGATGACAGCGTACGACGCATAAATATGCGTTTTCGCCCAATTTATTTGGGATGTCATAACATAGCTGCTTTAATTTATTTTCGAAAGGATACGTTTGAATGTTTATTTATAACTGTTATTGAAAACTCTCGTTTAATTTAGTTGTGATGTAATTGTTTTCACAATTAATCAGATTTGTTTAAAGTAATCTTGATCTGAGTCGTGTATTTTTGTGTTTAGTCAAGTAATTTTCGTTTACATTAAAACTAAGCGACTACGTAATATTTTTGAATGGATAATTAGCTTTTGAGTTTATCCATACAAACGTACAAAAATCATTTTTCTCTTTCTATTAGTGGTTTAGAGGTGTGGTTTGGCAATTGGTATATAAAGAAAATAACAAAGATTAAATTAAATATAATATATTTTATAATAACACAAGTATACTAGCTTACATGTGTAAATATCAACTATGTATAATCGTTTGACTATAACAATATTTTGGACATAGTTTTGAGCCAATCAGCAAAATTATTGAAAAAAAAAGTTTTTTTTACCTATAGGTTTTATAAAAATTACGGCTTGATATTTCACAAATATAGGCTTATTTTTTAAGTACAAATGATTCAAGTGATCACAGAATGCACAAAATGTCAATATGTAAAAGAATACTGCTCATAAATACATGATTTCAAAATACTTTTTACTTGTGGAATGCTGAAAAACTAAAAAAAGAACTTAATTTTTAATGGATACTTTTTCATTTCCAGCCTTTACAGAATTCAAAAAAAATCGTTGTGGAACGGAATTATTTTGAGAAAAGTATTTTAAAATGGAATGTTTTAAGTACATTGATTAGGCGTAATAATTTCACAGTAAAAAAATTTGGTAAACTTATTTCTTTTATAAAATCAAATATGAAAAATGAAAGTGACAAAACACTGATCAACATAAAAAAGGCTTTAAATACAAATATTGAAAAAAAAACTTAATACTAAAAAAATCTATAATCTAAATAATACATTAAATATTGTTTATAACCTAAAATTATTTTATTTTAAACTGTATACTTAATAAGATACAGCTCACATTATATTGATATATATAATAATTACAATAGTCTTCGCAGTTAATATATTTTGATCATTATGTCATATACTGACAGACCATTTCAACCCTTTCACAGTTATTTTTACCGCTGACAAAAGCAACCCAACTTCGACGTTATTCTAAAGTGCATAAAGTTCAGACAGGATTTTCAAAGTCAAAGGTAAAATACTGTGAAAGAACCGTAACTTTGCTCGACATAATTTCATATAACGCTTATTTCATATAAAAACTATTATATGATTAAATTTTGAATATTTCAAATTGTATCTAAAACATTTCTTAAGTAAACTTAATAAGCTCATAATGTTTGTGTTAAAACAAACTTCTAAACTGAGTTTTTGATTTTTAAATAACAAATAATCAATTTAACATTCAATATTTCTAAACAGATATTATTTAACTTGTTAGAACTTGGCGGGTACACTTCCGTGCACAAAAGGGTCGATTTTATGTGTTCCCAAATGTGACACGTAAAAAGACGATTTGCCACAAAAATATAGCAAAAGCCGAAAGTTTTTAATTCAGAACAATGTAAATTACTTAGTAATTTTAAAAGGCGACGTTTTTCTTGCAAAGCGAGCGATGCAATATAATTCGATAGCCTCTTATTCCAAAGAAAATCGATTTAGGTCAAACAAAATTGACGATTTTCGTTTGACGATTATTTACTATGCAATATTAAGCCGACAATAATTAGTTTAATAAATACTTGGTCGTTTTTAGAGCCATCTATCAAAGTCGGGCAATACTTTGAGCGGATGATCCGCGACGGATCACGTATACATTAGCACTTAAGTGTGCGGATTATCCGTTCTCCGCGGAGTAATTGGACCGTTGTAAAATCGTATAAAGTGGTCTTTTCGATATTTAAAATTGGACTCGACCAATTAATTTAAATAAAAGTAAGCTACAAGAGATTCAAGGCACATTTGTCTTTTACAAAATGGAATGCTTTTTTATATATAAAAAGTAGAAATTGTGGAATGCATGCGTAACTTTAGCGTGCTAAGTTATAAATATATTGTTAAGTAGCATGATTTTAATATTAAGTACATAATATAATTTCGTATAGAGACTGGTCTTGACTTTTAAGCCTATTGCAAAAGTTTACTAATTTTTTTATATTCTAAAATGCTTCAAATATGTCATAAGCAAACGCCAAGATAATGATTAGTTTTCTAAAATATTAATTCTCGCTATTGTTAGGAAACTTTTTGTTAAAAACCTCTTTGGACCTAACAGTCCACTACCGCCATAGTTGAATCGGTGGCGGTTTTAGAAACTACATGATTAAATAAATTGCTATTTTCCGGCTCCATCTTACTAAATCTAAAATAATTCATAGAAAAATTGACAAATTCATAATTATTTTTAACTCCTAAGATTTTGATTAATTATGTAAAACATGAATTTTGATTTCATATAGCACCTTCCATAGGAAGTGAATAAAACTATCTAAGTGTTTAGACATTTCATACAGCGGCTTTGATAAAGACGACATACATTTGCCAAATGATTTAATTCTTATTTTTATATTTTCTTGGATTTGGTGAGAGAACATCTAAAGATTTAAATTTTTGGCCAATAGTGATTTAATTTAGTATCTGGCTTGCTCTTTTTTTTTTCTAAATGAAACCGTGGCTTTTGGTCTTTAGGCCGTGATATAACAAGTAGGTATGTCGTCTTTAACAAATTCAAACAAAAATGGATGGAATTTGACACTTACGCAGTATTTTACAACTAATATTATTGTCAATAAAATAACAATTTTACAAGTGATTCATAATGCCTATTTTTATCTTTGAAATAAAAGCACTTCTTTTAGATTTAAAACAATGTGATGATTTATAATTTAACTATAGAATAATTGATTGAGAATGATGAGTGAACTAAAAACAAAGACTGAATGAGTGAATGGAATAAATTGAACGAATGGTTTATTTTTGAAGCCTAATTAGGTGAAAGATATTACAATTTGATATGTTATGAGGAATTGAGCTAAAATCGAAGAATTGGATGTTCATAATGTTTCTTTAGTACATACATTTTATGTGGAATGATATACATTTACTTTTTAATAAGATTTGAAATACGTAAAAAATACTATACACATACATATATTTAGGCACAATAATTAAGTATTTATTTCTAGTTGTTGTGTTTATATGCAAAAAATAGGCACCTTTTTTATCTTGGTAAAATTATGAAATGAGTCCTTCCATCCTGGGATGGGACTGTCAAACTCTTACTGAATAAAATCCAGCGTGTTCCCTCAATTGCGTTATACGTTCCAGAGTCACGGTAACGCTTGGACAGTGCCGCGACCTCAGTGATACTGACTGACATGGAAATCAAACCCAAGCCTTCCCTTACTCAGCCTGCTCGCAATTACTGAGGCACTCTTGCGCATTTGTATAAAATAGCATATTTTTTGCATATAAACCACTTAAATACTTGAGAATTATATATTCACGATATGTAATAATACTTCACTATGTCGTCTGTACCTAAAATATTGCTTCCTAAACTATTGTGACGCCTAATTTAGCTATTTTGACACTTATTGCAGTATGTATAAGGCATATAATGGAATGTTTTTACGTAAGTACTAATGTTCGAGTCTTGGATCGTTTGTGTGGTTGAGGTGGTGTAGTGAAAATTATTTTTGTTCTAGGTTTATTTTTTCTATTTAAAGTACACTTTTCGTTTTTAAACGTTCGGCTCTTTGCCGAGATTTGAATTTCCAATAGTGTAATAATATTTCAGTGTTCAACTAATGTTTGCAAAAATGTAGTATTTCATCAGTTGGAAAATTGAGACCAGTGCCTCGGGGCCAATGACCATTTATATCTAGACTCCTAATCACAGGCGACCGATGTCTGTCAACACATTAGGTAAAAAAGTCTTATAACCGTCGTGACTCGACCACTCCTGTGAGTCCCCTCGTCGCACTGACCTTAAGTTAGCCAATCAGAACGCAGTACCCCGTCCCGTTAGCCAATCAGAACGCAGTACCCCGTCCCCCTCGCTTACGTCGTACCTCAGCGACTTGGCAGAATAATTTTCGTTAGTCAGATCGTGCATGAGGCGTCTAGATATAAATGGTCGTTGCTCGGGGCTGACTCGGGAAGACTGTCACAATTACTCATAGGTACAACTATGGATGGTAGTGTATTATTTATGTATTCGTGTCTTTGTAAATTCTACGTTGTAATTGTAGGTTACTACATTTTGCTGTTACTCGTATTTAGTGTGAGACTCAAGTTTATTTCCAAAAAATCGTAAGATTTTATTTGATAATTCGACATTTCTAAAGCAACGGTACTGCGCAATTTTCATCAATTCCTGTACTTTCTTTCTGCGCAATTCATCAATTCCTATCTTTCTTTCTACAATCATCGAAAAAGTAGTATTTCGTGTAGAACTGAAACCATAGATCCATTTTTTCCACACTCGGACTACATTTCTTTTTAGCGTGATAAAATCATCAAATGAGTCCTCCCACCCAGGGCAGAGCGGGAGGGACTGTCAGACTTGTACTGACTAAAATCCACGGTGTCCTTCAAGAGCCCTTTACGTTCCGGGGTCCCGCGACCCCGGCAGGCTTTGGCTCTCTACACGCTCAGACTACATAGATTAGCTATTTATTTATGCCTTCAACCAACATGCCTACATCATCATCACTTCTACACGAAATACAACCAATTTTCTCCTATACACCACCACCCCAACCATTTCGAACCACAATGGAAGGTTTCACACAAATCTCGGCTCAGATAGCGCTACCAGCGCATGATGTGTAATCTATTGTGTGATTAACTTGACGTAAGTACACTACACCACAGATAATACCGAGTGTAAGAAGACACTTAACGAAGCCGAAAGCCACGTATTCTTCCCATTATTTGGATCATTTTTTTCCTTTAGACCATACCTGGGACTCCACGGGTTCTCGAAATATTGAAGGTCAAAGTTGCATTTTTTTAAAACTTTTTTTTACGAAGTCGAATTCTAAGTATTATTACAAAACTTTTTTCCAAACAAACATTACCAAAATTTTCGATTTTTCTAAAAACATACGCACGCACGTCAATACGTTCTTATCACAGCGCGTTCCAGCATAGGCGCGTTGTGTGCGTCAAGCCGCCCGCCTACGCACACAACGACACGAACCCGTTTGCTTTACATTGCGCGCAATATTTGTTTTTTGATACTTAAAAATAAAAGTCGGTTCCCAGCGCTAATTTTAGCGTAAAGCTACTTAGTTAGATGTACAGTATGCGTAGTTAACGGCTTTGTGATGTGTTTAATTACACCCTGTATAACTACACACTCGAAGCTACACTTGAACGTTGTTTACGTTATGCGCCTGTAGCGCCACTGACGGCTAAAACTCGCAGTGAAACCCCCTATTAACTGAACAACATAACATCGCACCGTATCCTACCCGTACCGTTTCCTCCCTGCGCGGTACCGTTGCAGTATGTACTAGAGATGCAGTACCTGACCGTCGTCCTTCGCCGTGATGGGGTAAGGTGTGGGCTCTGTTTCTTCTAGGGTTACTGCTGTAAGGTCTACTATCTCATCGTGGTCGTCTTGGTCGAATCTGGGGACAAAATGAGTGGATTATACAAGCTGATTTTTAAGTTTTATTGTGAAGTGACTGCCAGTCTTTTTGACTAAAATACCACCCTGTTTATTCGGCTTCCCGTTGGCGAAAAGCCTAATTCTCAAAATGGAAAATTTTCTACGATTGGAAGTATATTCTTGTAAATAAAAGTATTCTACTCTTCGATTTAACTAAGTTGTTTCATGTCACGCGGAAAATTCTTATTACTAAAATTAAGCTCCCAATTTTAGAAAATTTTACATTTTGAGAACTTGTCCATTTGCGCCTCGGTTGCCATTTTGCAAATTAGACTTTCTGCGCGTAAACCACCAAACATCTAGTTGCCAAGAATTAAAAGATTAAAGTTCCGAAATAAAGTGGTCACTATAAGGCGGTGACGCACTGAACTAAACTTTTCAGCATACAGTACAGACAGCCTTTTTCCTCAACTATGTTGGGGTACGGGTAGGCTAAGATTACTTGAACGTTTTCACTCCCCCATAGTTTTCTTGGCTATTTTCTCTGTACAAAAAACTAGGTAGATCATAACATGCAAATCCTCACCTATCCTCATCAGGCTCACTGCTGGGCTGTGAGTGTCGCGACACGGTCTCAGCGGGGGGAGGAGGACCCGCGCGCTGGTTGGCAGGACGGACTGTGATGATCAGGTTCGACGAGTTCGCTACCATCATGTCTGTCACCTGCAATATAAGAAGGAAAATGTTGAAATTATACTAAAATTTCAAGTTTAAACGCGAAACGGTTCGCCAAAAGATAAAAAAAAAACTACATGGTCTTCCATCTCCTCATATCTGGACTGGGATGTGGGCACTCATTTGCATTCTCCACCTTCACCCCAGCAAGTCGACACATATGTGATCGTGTCGCCCCTTGCGATGGCCTCGACCAATGCCGGGCGCGAGAGGTCTCCGCCTATCGCCGCCGTGAGGACACGTCGGTGCTCTGCCCAAGCGGGACAGTCTTGCACCGTATGCTCCACCGTGTCCTCCGGGCGATCTTCGCAGTGGTGACACCCAGGCGTTTCTTCCCTGCTTATCCGACACAGGTACCTCCCGAAACTTCCGTGTCCAGTGAGGACCTGCGTCATGCGGTAGGTCAGGACGCTATGACGCCTATCCAGCCACTCCTCAAAGAGGGGCCGCGATTGCGGCGTGCCCGACACAGCTTCAGCTAGGGAGTGGAGTCACATACCTGGTCCAAGGTCTTGTTGGAGACGTCGATGCCGTTGACTTCTAACACTTCATCGTTGACGCCCAGTAATCCGGTGGACTCCGCCAGTCCTCCGGGCACTAGTCGTGATATGAAGATGCCGGGGGAACGTTCTACGCCGTTCGGTGTTACCCGGACTGAGGTGCCATCTCTGAAAGATGATGATGATTATTATATTAATAGCCTGAACAGAGAACTGTTCTTCAGAGAGATCAGGAATGTAGCTAACTAGATAATTAAAAACTTAAAAAAACACCCGTCTTACCACAAAAAAATTTTACATCCGTTGAACACGTCTTGTTTAAAAAAACTGCCAATGTCAAAACATCATTTCACGTTGATGTAAGGGTCGTTATGCAGTAACACTTTCTAGACAAGCATTCAACAGATGTTTGTTTTTTTCTGGTAAGGCGATATGTGTTTGGGGTCTGGCTTGAGCCATAATAACAAAGTAAAAACAAATGAGTTACCGGGCAAGAAACGGGTATATGCCAATTTTTCGTCGTTTTATAAGTGCCCATTGAGGCCTATGTCTAATAAAATATTTTGATTAATCAGGTTTGTTGTGACTTGAATAAGAAATTACGCTAATTGGCCATGAACAAAGTAAATGAATTAATCTGTCTTACCTAATAAAGAATCCTAGCGGTCGATCTGAGCCGTGCTTCAGTAGTTTGACTCGCCGGCACGTCTCAGGAACTATGTCTACATCTATAATTGCCGATACCTGAAATCATTTGTTGGGTTGTGTTAAAACCAGAGCCAGGGTTCCAACCTTGAGTAAGACTGTGTTATAATATCATTCGATATTGATAACTGTACGCGTAGCATGGTTCCATAGAAACGGATTTCGTTGAATAAAGAAAAGACAAAATGACAGAACGTAGAAAGATTTAACAATATAGAAAATTAATGTTCGATGATTTGAAGAAGATGGCTGGCAACGGACTGCCCAAGATGTTTGGCACTCTATAAGAAAGGCACAAAACGTTATTACGCTGTTATTTTTGATGAACAAATTGGCCGAAATACAGACGAGAGGGTTAAAAATACTTTTTTCAAAGCTTAAAATCTTGGCGCCCCGTCCACGACCTCACTCGATACGACTCTTGCGCGTCGACATCTTCACTTATGACGTGCTCTATAGTTAAACAGCTTCTTTCACTTGTTGTTCGACAAGCATGTGTCTTGAGCGTGGGTAAAAAATAGTCGTACTTACCATTCTAAAATCATGAGGGTTCGATATAGCGAGCCCCTTATTCTTGGCCGGCGTCCCACTAAGTATTGAGGAGATTATGTTCCGTGGCCGCATCGTTCCATAGCCGTTTAGCTCTTCCAAACTGTCTCCTGTAATAAAAGAAAAGATGGATTTTAATATTTTGCCTTACTAAAATGAGTTGATTGTTTATAATATACTAGAGAAATATTTATTACTAGCTTCTGTCCGCGACTTCGTACGCGGATCCTGTTGCTTATGCCAGCGACAACGGAGTCGTCAAAATCGAAGATCTGAAACGTCTGATGTCCAATAGAGCCCGGGTAAATAATAAATGGGAGTTCTGGCCAGTAGAGTCAGATTTTTAATGATATACCATCGTCATCGAAAATCAGTCCTAAAGTCTTACCGCCTTCACCGTGGAGGTACTCCCAGTTTATGTTATTTTATAATTAATTATACAGGGTGAATTTTTTAACTGGGCGTGGATGGTTATTTCCGAAACTATGAGGAATATCAAAAAACGTTGAAAGGAGTCTCGAGGCCGATTTTGACGAAAACTAAAACTGCATCATTGGATTTTAGAAAAATTAATAATCCTGGCCAGGAATCGAACCCGCTGATTTTGGAAAAAAAAATCACAACCTGTATTATTACACTATTCGATAGTGTTGCTAATAAGGAGCAAATTCTGGGAAGTGTAGTGTTCAACCGAATCTTCGATTTCGGCCAAATGGCGAAGAGTTTCTACTAAGAGCGGTTACGAATGCATGAAAATACGAAATTCGGATCAGAAGCAGTGCGGAAAGCAAAATCCAAATTCGGTCCGAGTTTTTGATATTCTTGTTTTAACGGATTTGGATCTAAGAAGTGTCTAAGCACGTTACCGTAACCCTAGAACTTAAAGGGCAATTGAAGGAACTCGGTAGATTTTAGTCAGTCCGAGTCTAACAGTCCCTCACGCTCCACCTAGGGCGAGAGGACTCCATTGATTATTCTACCACTTAAAAAAATACTGTTTGTACTTCCAAATCTTCTTTAATATCTCTTAAACATAAACTTTGAAGTTTAGACTACCCTAGTTCGTAAAGGAGCAATACATTTTATAAATTCCTTTATAGTTAATTACAAGAATACATGATCATTACCAACTAAATCAAATGTCATTTTTATTTTCTCACGGTCGAACCATAGCCACGGGTATGTTATGCGTCGCAAGTTTCCTAATAAGAAGTACTAGGCGCGCAGACAATGAAACAATTCGCTATTTACAACATTTAAAACAGTATTACTCATTACTGATATTTCCATTTAAGTAATAAGTTTTGCAATGGTGATATTTAAGTAGATTTATCCACAGTATTTTTGCTCGACTACGGCGAAGCCAGAAAGGGTAATGATTATCCTGTAACTTTCTGGTTGCAACTGTTTTGTAATTAACTAACGACCCGGCCCTGCTTCGCTCGGGACCAGTTTTTACGCATACTAAACCTTCGAGAACCACTCTATCCAGTGGTAAAAGCAGCATGAAAATCGTTGCAGTAGTTTTTAAGTTTACAGCGAAAAGATAGATAGACAGTAAGACTGACAAGTGACACGGCAGAAGGTTTGATTTTATAATTACGTAGTGATTGTGATATTTTTAGCAATCGATTAATTATAATTTCAGTCCATAACAGCACAGAAACAGAGGCCCATACAATATCAGATACATATTATAACGAGATCATTGCCACAAATCCGCACTGCAATGCATCAGTGCGCACGTGACGTGTGTTATCTACCTCAAGTTACAAGTGAACACGGAGTAATTGTCACACTGTGGGGCTACACTGCATGTCTAGTTTAGGATCCATCTGTAACAAGTAACATTACTTGTTCCACAATAACGTAAGCTGCCATTTCAGTATTGACTTCCTCACTCGCGGCAGTCACCAGAATTCAATAGAATTCCCGCCCGATCAAAGCAATGACGATAACGATGTCACTTCCAAGTGTAAAACATGTCACTCAAAATCATCTTATAGAAATATCTTCAGAATAACAATACCATAACAAGGAAAAAAGTCTCCCAAAACTTAACAATAGGTCACATTTTGTGTCAAAAACGTCAATCCGAAACCAACCCTCCAAAAGTCTATTCTTCTTACACAATGAAGAATCCCAACTTCTCCATTTAAAACCCGCTATTCTCTTGAGAATTGAACCGGTTCTTCTCCATCTATCTATTTCGTGTCACGGTCATGGGTCGTGTGCATTGTGACAAAATTGTCGGTAACCTCTTTTGTCTACCACCGGAAACATCGGAGCTCAACAGGTTAGGTTGAACGGAACTACGTGAACCATTTTGTTGCGATGAGTCAGAATTTATGGGAAAAAATTGTAAAATGATTCATTTTTTTTAGAATTGTGTGGTTGTTATTAGGTTTAACGAAATTAGGACAACGAGTATGCAGTCTTTCATAGTTTGTCATGGATTTATAATTACAATTGTTTGGTATGACAATTTTCTTTTTCGTTTATAATCTGTTTTAGGTGCGAGAGGAGACTTAATGCCCTAAAGCCCGATATGAATCACAATCCAAATTCATTCATTTTTTATAACAACTACTTCTGATATCTGCCTAGCCTTTTCACAACTATATTGGGGTCGGCTTCCAGTCGAACCACATGCAGCTGGATATCAGTATTTTACATGGAGCGACTGCCTATCGGACCTCCACAACCCAGTAACTGGACGATACGATACCCCATGGTAAGGCTGCTTTTCCACCAGAGATGCGCTATGCTACGTTGCTGCGGATGCGTTTGATATCCACCAATCATATTCACTGGTTTACATAGCACAGCACTGGTGGAAACGGATTCAACTAAGGTGTGTTTTTTATATGTAAGGATGCGTGCTACGGCTGCGTGCTGTGGCTGCGTGCTATGGCTGCGTGCTGTGGATGCGTGCTATGGGTCGTTTTCCCTAGTATCGATACATCGCATAGCTCGAGCTGCGCATCTTCATAGCACAGACAGTGATACACGCAATATATGTATATTGACTATCTATAATTTTCGACCTTATTGACATTTTTAATTTGGTTTGTTTTTTCTCACATTCTCGTTCGCTAACATTGCTCCTTCATTAAAGTCAGGTGGTTGAATAAATGTCAATAAGGTCGAAAATCGCTTGAAGTTGTTTTTTTTTAACTTGCTATCGTTAAGCAATTGAAAAAACAGGTTCAAGCGATTTTCGACCTTATTGACATTTAAAATTTGGTTTGTTTTTTCTCACATTCTCGTTCGCTAACATTGCTCCTTCATTAAATCCGGTGTTTGCATAAATGACAATAAGGTCGAAAATCGCTTGAACCTGTTTTTTTATTGCTTAACGATAGCAAGTTAAAAAAACAGATTCAAGCCATTTTCGACCTTATTGACATTTAAAATTTGGTTTGTTTTTTCTCACATTCTTGCATTATAGCAAGTGATTGCCTTAAAGCAACTTTGAACACCACGAGCACATCTTCGTAGCGCAGCTACGCATCTTCATAGCAAAGCTACCTTGTGACAGCACATCTTCGTAGCGCAGCTACGCATCTTCATAGCACATCTTACCGCACAGCTACATAGCGTAGCATCAGTGGAAACGGTCACACAGTTTCGTAGCTCAGCTTTTATATCCTCGCAGCACAGCTACATAGCGCATCTCTGGTGGAAAAGCAGCCAAGACTGGTTGTCAGAGTTATGAGCTTCTGACTAACATTAACGACTGTCAAAGATCTACAAATGACAGCCGGGACCAACGGCTTTACGTGCTTTCCGAGGCACGGAGGAAACTCGCTATGTCAGTTGGCAAGCGCGGCTTAGGGCCAGTTTCACCAAACTCTGTTTGTTAGTAAATGCCCTGTCACATGTATTAACCGACTGTTAAGGTTAATGAGTGTTCCACCACGTGCAAACGGTACTTTAAATTCCTTGATCAGCTGTTAAATTTAATGACTGCTCCATGGCTCCGTTACATTGGTAACAGACGATTAGTACTGTCAAGATGCCAAGATTATTTTTTATTTTAAGACTTTATGGAGATTTTTACTGATGGCCAGTACGCGAGAAACTACTTATTAGTTATTAGATTCGCCGCAATGGGGAAGGCCGGTCAAAGCTAATTGTAGATGGCGCCACCATAGCTAAGTCCTAATCCGACCAATGAGGTAGTACTATTTTGAAGTACCTATAAGATTTGAGCCAATGACGATGCTTGGAACAAGCTATACTAGCGCCATTAGTTCCCCAGTTGCCATCCCCATTGACAACACCCCTGTTCAGGTGGTGGTTGGTTCGAGGATCACTGCGCCCTCTCCTTCCGCCTGACGCAAGTCCTCACCAGACACTGTTGTTTCGAGAGGTTTCTGTGTCGGAGTCAGTGACAAAATAGGCTCGGTCACTCGGGTGTCACCACTGCGTGGACAAGACGGTGACGAAAGCTGGCTTCCC
Source organism: Agrotis exclamationis (assembly GCA_950005045.1). NCBI lineage: Eukaryota > Metazoa > Arthropoda > Insecta > Lepidoptera > Noctuidae > Agrotis > Agrotis exclamationis. The sequence continues at coordinate 15,156,361 of OX465438.1, forward strand.
ATTTCCCGTCGCTCCATGACATGGACTGAAAAATGTTTTCTGGCTGCCTGCGAAGCAGTAAAGCTAGTGAAAAAGGAGGTGGAATGTGTAAGTGAGAGATAATTCTCCATCACGCCGTCTCCACCTCAGGGCGTCGGGGATCATGGGCCATTTCCAGACACCGTAGGCACGGGTTTGCTTGTAATGGGTAGCCCAAGTCGATCGTTGTGTTCCACGCGCGTTTCTAGGAACTGGCAGCAATCTGACGGAATTCTTGCAGAACCAAACGCTTAAATTCCCGGGGTCGCTGAACTGTCTAAACTTGATATCGCGGCCCTGGAACGCAAAGAATCACCGAAAGAACAGCATAATTTTTTATCAGTACGAATCTGACAGTTTCTTCTGTTCCACCCAGGAGGGGAGGACTCATTTGATGATGTTCCAGTTTCCACCCAAAAAATGTTAGAACTGTTAGTAAAAAATGTTGCTACATTTATAGAAACTCTTTACACAACGGAACAAAAAACCTCAAACTCATTTCACCCCAAACCCCTTTAATTTTTTTTTTTTAATTTGCTTTATTGTTGACATTTCAACCAGCCAAATGGAAAAGTAGTCCAGTTGTCTATTGCATCGTAGAGTTTGTCATCATTTTGTTTTGGTTGATTTATATTGTGAATGAATGATTTCGTGTGTCATTCAAATAATGTTTGATCTAGCAATGGTCTGTTAAATTGTCACCATGGGACACATAATATTATAACAGCGCTGTTAATTTTAACAGCTCATTAGCTAATGTCTGGTTAGAAAGAGTTTGGTGAAATTGGGTCTTAACCTGGAAGATCGGCCTGTGCGGCTGTAATAGCCACGAGCTAAATAATTACAGCCTACACGAGCTTCTGATAGGACATCTTAAGGCGATGACAAGAGCTAATGTACCTCTCGCTCGCACGTTTCGACATTTTGAAAGATATAAAATCACTGATCCCATTTCTTTCTTTCTAACTTGTATCGATTAAAATGTTTTTTTTTTTTACTTAACTGTGCAATGTGATTGCACACAAAATGGTTGATTGCAATTTTTCAAAAATGGGACCAGTAATTTTATATCTTTCAAAATGTCGAAACGTGCGAGCGAGAGGTACATTAGCTCTTGTCATCGACTTAAATACTCGGATAGGAAAATTCGGTCGTCGATTTCTTACAGACAAAGATCCAACTGAAGATACTCGTAGTATCCAAGATAGATTATTTATTTCCAGCGTTAGTCAGGCATTTACTGCCAATAGTAGTACCTACCTAGTTTTAGCTATTCAATTTCAGCGTTACGAAAAAAAAATTAAAAGATGATTAGACGATCTTGGTCTCAGTCTAAATGTATGATTTCAAATTAAAATCGAGTGGAAAATGAAAAGTATAAGCAGGCAGAAGATCTTTGCTTGAAGTGGGATACTACATAACAAATAATAGTTATTAAATGTTAAGAAAGATATCTAGTTTTAATTCCGCGACAAACATCCAGGTTTTTTTTTTAGGTGGTAAAATCTTCAAATGATTCCTCCCGCCCTGAGTGGGGCGGAAGGGACTGTCAGACTCTTACTGACTAAAATCCACCCGTGTTCCTTCGGATGCCCTTTACGTTCCGGGGCCACGGTATCCTGTGTTAAGAAAAACCCGCGACCCCAGCAGGCATTTGGCCACATAAGGGGCCCCGTCAGTTTGCTGACAACTCCCCGAAGGCACGCGCGAAACACGACACGACGCGCCACCGACCCGGGCTTGGTCCTTGGTCGGACGGCGAGCAACCCATTACTCACCGTCCGCAAGCCAACTCCGCCGCTGTGCCCTCTGCTAATCAGAGGGACACGCGTTGGAGCGTCCACACGACAGGCTATTCGCATACGGGCAAAGAGACCCCTTAGGCACACAGTGCCTAAGGAAGAGTTTTTGCCCGCATCCCAGGGTGCACCGGCCCGAAAAACTGGTCTTCCCCCCGGACGTATCCGAGAGGGAACTCCAATCCACGGGCGCACGTGGAGGTTTCCTGTCTTAGCACCCCAAACATCCAGGCTTGGATGCAGGATGCAGTGTCACCCTCCCGCCCTCATGCATTTACGGTCTCATAAATAACTAATAGAAACTTGTAATAAAATAAAATTATCTGTTATTATTTGTTATATCCAATATTAAATAAAGCCAAGCTATTCCTACCTAGTTTACTGCTTAAGATAGAAGTGCAATGCGGAACCGCAATGGCTTCCTTCCACATGTAAATAATTGTATGCAAGTCAAGCCTAGCAACTACATAATTCTATTGAAGATGGTCGATAAAAACGCGGCGCAGTGTAAAGGAATTTCCTATTGCGTCGCTGAGGTTTGATTCTCGTACTGGACAAATAATTTGATCTACATCGATCATTGTTTTATTGTTTTTTTACGAGACTAAAATGTATGAGCTATTTGCAAAAATGCAATCGTACCGTGTTTGTTTACAAGAGAAGATAATTATACAATAAAAAAAAAGAAAAATGCGCTGTAGGGCAGAAACCAATGCAGCGACACGAAGAAGCCAATGTTTTATAGAAACGAAAAACATATCTACACATACTAGTCTAGTAGTCTCTTCAAATACCAAGTTTACCGTTTCGCGTCTGTTTAATTGGATTACTTTTGATTAAGTGTTTAAAAACTTCTTCGCTGCTACCGAAGACGCCGTGGAAGTGGGCCATCAAAATTTAGAATACTTAAACAGCTTTCTGTTTCTAGTTTTTTTTTTTTTATTTGACGATGTGTGAGTCCACCCAGAAGTAACTGAAACTCCTGCGCTACGATGGAAAGCACTAAAAACTGGCGTCGGAATTTGGGCAGAATAGAAGACGCGAAAGAAAGGGCCCAGGAGTGGCCTACCACCGTTAGTGGAATCGCTCAGCAGTCACAACAGGTCAAAGGTAGCTTGGTCGCGGGACTATCGAGTAACCGTGGCCCCGGAACGTAAAGGGCTATTGAAGGGCACCGTGGATTTTAGCCAGTACAAGTCTGACAGTCCTTCCCGTCCTGCCCTGAATGGGAGAACTCATTTGATGATTTAGCACGTTAAAAAGAAAAGGTCCAAGGTAGTGTGTGGTTCCGTTGCCTGTCTGGGATAGACCGCAAGTAGATGGATCCCACGCATCATCATAGCATGACGAAGAAGAGATTAAGAGACACAGAGTTACTTTCGCATTATAAATATACATAACATAGTACAGGTATCATCATCATCATCAGCCTATAAATGTTCCCACTGCTGGGACACAGGCCTCCTCTCTGAGAGAGGGAGTAGGCCATAATCCACCACGCGGGCCCAGGTAGTATAGGTATACCAGCTAATAATGTAAATAGCTACGTTCGTCCACACAAGATGGTCTAATACAAAGTGTGAAATATAACGAGATAATGCGGTTCACAATTAGCGTTAAATCAGTCGGTCGTCACGCCGCGGTGGCCATCTTATAATAATAAACTGTTTGCATTGCACCGTGACGCCACTTTGTACTAATTTACAGAAATAAATCAAAGCTTATTAGATTGGTAGATGGAGTTCTGTAGCTGTATTTTTAGGTTATCACCACAGCACGCGTAGCATTGCGATTCTATCTGTATTCTATCAAGAAAAGACAAAGTTATTTCATCGTTATTTCTATACAAATCGACTGTTTTTTGACACGATTCTTACACCATTAAAGAATAGAAACATATATTTTCTATATTTTAAACATTAGGTACTATGCTTAAATCGACAAAAATCTTTGACGTTCTGTCATTTTGTCTTTTCTCCCGTCGACAAAACCCGTTTCTTCGGCGCCATGCTACGCGTACTGGTGACAAATGGGAATAGACCTAATTTTCTGGGTAAGATAATGAGATAAATCCATTGAGTTCCCTGTCTATTCTTTTCCATACAAACTATGATTTGGAATGTTTTTTTCAAGTTTTTATGGGATTGTAGCTTCATCTTAAGTTTGAGACGCGAATAGGTTGTGGACTTGCGGGATTGCGTAAAAAGGGTACCGCGGCTCCGGGGAAATTGAAGGAAACCGATGATTTTAATCAGTCCGGCAGGATAGTTCCTTCCTCATTCGCTCCACCCGGAAGGGGTCATTTGATGATTTTCCACCTAAAAAAACCCCAAAAGATGGTACACGGATTTTCTTCAAAACGATTGGACTGTTTTTCTTTGCTATCATTCTAGATAGGTACGGAGTACCGAAGATTACTATCTCCGTCTTTGTTACTCGTTAGCGTCTTATAAGGAGACTTTTTTTTTAGCGTGGCTCAATCATCAAATGAGTCCTCCCGGGCTTGGCGGGCTGGACTGTCAGACTTGTACTGACTAAAATCCACGGTGTCCTTCAATAGCCCTTTATGTTCCGGGGTCACGGTAATGAGATAAGTCCCGCGACCTTATAAGGAGACTTTGTAAAGAAATATGTTTAGTATTAAAGAGATGCCACAAAAGCCTATAAACATCCATTAAAGCGGTTTAAAAGGAAGAAGCCATAATAGGAAAGCGATTTGAAAGGGATCGTCTGCGGAAGTATCGCGAGCCGTTTTAGAATTTAATATTTTTAAAGTCGTTATGAGGTGGCTCTAAAACGCTTATTAGGAAAAAGGAAAACATCATTCTGAAGATATAGGCTTATCCTAGAAGCAAACATTCGAATACATAGATTAAAACGCTTGTCCCATGTTTGATGGGGTCAGTGAAAAACGTTTTTTAACCGACGAAAAAAAAAGGAGGAGGTTCTCAATTCGACATGTATATTTTTTTATTTTTTTTATTTTTTTTTTCTATGTATGACCACGCATAACTTTTCCTAACGTGGTCCGATTTCAAAAATTCTTTTTTTGTAGGAAAGAGTGTGTCTCAAAGTTGGTCCCATTTTAATTTCAAAACTAAAATCGGCCTCCAAGGGTAGAAAAAAAGGAATTAACTGTCGATATTTCTACAGAATTTTCATTTGTGAACCGTTTCTGTTGAAATAAAGTTAACATTATGTAGTTCTGAGGACATAACTATATAGCAGAGATGTGGAGAAGATAATCAGATCCCTGTTATGTTGTTAAGTCAGTCCCAAGAGTTCCTCAACAGTTAACAACAGCTATATCGTATTTGGGTTCATTTAACTCAGCTTGATGAGAACTTTAGACCCAGCTGAGGTATCATTGCCATCGAGGGTCTGAGGATGGTGACGGAAAGCAGGGGCAACAGGTCCTCAACAGTTAACAGCACCTATATCGTGTTTGGGCTCATTTCACTAGTCTTGATGAATACTTTCGACCTAGCTGTAATATAATTGCCACCGAGGGTCTGAAGATGGTGATAGAAGGCAATAGCAAGAGATCCTCAACAGTTATCAGCAACTATATCGTATTTGGGCTCATTTAATTCATCATGATAAGAACTTTAAACATAGTTGGGATTTAACAGTCGTTGACAGTCGGAGAGTGGAATTTTTAGTTGCAAGTTACAGGTCCTCAACAGTTAATGCGATAATTACTGTGACGATTACGTTGCCAATGACAAAAGTGAAGACGGGTTTTTCCATGTGTAATCATGGTATACAACTGAAAAGCTAAAAATAATACCTTTTTAACAAAAAAATCAAACCGACGAAAGATCGAACTGTAAAGCAAAAAATAATTTTGAGGCGGCGCCAAAGAAACAATCAACTTATAATAGCCACAATAAAATTATTCTTCGCTTCAAATAATTAATTTAGGTATAATGTTTGTTTGGCGCCGCCTCAAAATTATTTTTTGCTTTACAGTTCGATCTTTCGTCGGTTTGATTTTTTTGTTAAAAAGGTATTATGTTATTTATTTTTATTACTATCCATTACATACCCTGGTTTCAAGGAATAAATAAAGGTATAATTAGAAAGCCAAAAACAAACAAAATAAAAAAAGAAAACCGTAAACGCTGTGATACGGCGGCTTTTTAGGGTTCCGTACCCAAAGGGTCAAACAAACGGGACCCTATTACTGAGACTTCGCTGTCCGTCTGTCACCAGGCTGTATCTCATGAACCATGATAGGTAGTTGAAATTTTTACAGATGATGTATTTCTGTTGTCGCTATAACAACAAATACTAAAAACAAGAATAAAATATTTTTATAAATAATGGTGCGGACCGTTCGTGCGCGAGTCCGACTCGCACTTGGCCGGTTTTTTTTGTATCTCCATGAAAATAGCAACAGGCAGCATTTTCGCCAAAGAAGACTTTACAAAAAACTAAAGTGTTCACACAATGTGTGTCTGAGGATAGACGACGCCTGTCAGTCCTCTGACGCAGGTCCAGAGCGACAAGCTTCTATAACTAAAAAGAGTTCCAACACTCTCCCCCCACTTATAATGAAAAAGAAAAGAAGAAAAAATAAAATAAAAAATAACATCATTCTAAATTCTGCCCACAATTTAGCAGCTGGTTGGCATGCCGTTTCCACGGCATGCCAACTATTTCTACCATATAGGTCACACCTGGTACTAGTCTTAATAATTTGTCCTGGACTCCAATTCTTTTTGTGTTTTCTTAGATCTTTGACCATTACACTTTCTCCAGTTACAAATGTCTTATACAAATTTTTACTATTATTGGTTAATTTTATTTGTTCTTCGTCAATTTTCTCATGTACAGGACATCTCAACTCCCTTCCATACATAATTTTGGCCGGACTTTGACCAGTGGTTTTATGTACAGTACATCTATAGTCAAACAGCAACAGATTACCTGGACGCGCTCGAAAAGAGCTCTTGGAAAGAAATGGGGGAGACAATTTAGGCTACCAAAACGAAAATGGAAAACTATTTAAAAGTTCTTAGTTTTTTTTAAGGATGCAACAGGAATGTTCTTTCCTAAAATTTAGTGTAATGATAAGGCGTCGCATTGCACTGAATCAAGAACTTTGAACAGTTTGCATGCAACCCTGGCAGGATATTGCATGCAGAACGGCAGTTACAGTAAGTTTTCAGCTCTGCACAAGGCTAGGTCAATTACTATTTACCATATTCATATCTGTTAGTGTTACTGATCCTTGACCCTCTTTAATTAAACTCGAAGTAAAGTTATAAACATTAATACATCCCGAAAAGATTTGGTAGAGGTGAAATAGACAGTCCGACCCTAATTCCATCAATCAGGCACAACTTAGACTCCGTGGCTGCTACTGAGAAATTCCTAATGGGAAAACCCAGTAGCACTTTATTAAACCCACAGGACCTCCTGCTCAGCAGTGGTCTTAAACCGCTACATCAACGAAGCATAGTCTAGTGGTGAAAGTAATTTATTTTGTACCAGCGCTAAAGGAAAACATCTTGAGGAATCCAGCGTGCCTTATCGTATAGAGAACGCGTGGTGGATGGCGTCCCTCCAAAATTTATAGATGGTTATTATTCGTATAAAATTGTGCCTATTCATCAATATTGTATGAAACGCTGGTCAAAGTTTTCTATAATAAATAAAATTAAAATAAAAAATAAAAAAAGTATAAGTGTTTTCAAAAGTTTTCTATATTGTTCTCAAACTTAGACTTTATTTTTTCTTTCCACTTGCAATTTTTTTTATTTACAAAAATTCCGAAACTAAAAGGCAAAAACGGCTTCTAGCAACGCAATTACGCCTTTTTCATCAGCAATCAGATCAAAAACAAATTACCCCCATAAATCTAATGATAAACTGATAACAGCGTAATATATGAACGATTTGTTGACACAAACGTCACATCGAATTTTAGCTCGAGTATAATCAAACACGACTAATTCGGGTATGTCCACAATACTTTACAAAAGTAAATAATTACTCAGTCACCAAGCCCTAACAGCCATTATGAACCTTACGACCTTGGATTAAATGCGGTATTGTGTTGACTGTGGGAGTGCATGGGCATAGTGTCACATTCTATGCTAATTTGAAGAGACTTTATCAGTACAATGGGTTGGTACTGTATGTCTTTCTATAGAGGTCATGGAGTTTTATTAATTGTTGAAGTTTGATTAAGGATGAGTCAGAGGTAGCCGTGGGCATAGAAAATGAAATAATAATTATTTTGATATAGAACTGAAGCTCGCATGGCAATTTAATCTATACTTAACTAGCGGCCCGCCCAGGCCCGCCCCGTGCTTCGCTACGTGTTACAAAAAATGTGATAAATGAAGAACCACTCGACCGATTTTGTGCAAACTTCACATAAATAATCTACTAAATACTCTTAGTCCGAACAAAGCCTAAACATTTGGTTTGGATAGGTAAGCCCGTTCTTGAGTTATAACATTACAACGAAAAGTGGCATTGATATTACAAAGCTTCAGGAGCAGAGCTGCTTGAGGAGCAGTGGTGGCCCAGTGGTATCGGTCCCGACTTACACCCAGCACCCAGCCTGGTGCATTACTTTGTGTAATTTATTTCATCACCACTACTCTCAAAACGGTGAAGGAAAACATCGTGAGGAAACCGGCATATCCTAGAACCATCAAATTCGAAGACATGTGACATCTACCAACCCGCAGTGGGCCAGTGTGTTGGATTATGGCCTCCCTCTCACAGAGAGGAGGCCTGTGTCCCAGCAGTGGGAACATTATAGGCTGATGATGATGATTTAAACTGCCACTCCCAATGACAAGCCAAACCTTAGATCATTGAAGGATCATTTAGTTGTTTTGAAAACTCTTTGAAGAGGTTGTGAGTATCTGGTCTCCATGAACCTGGAGTTTCAACGTCAAATATCCCGAAAATAAGTTTCCAGTAAAATATATTTACTAATATGGTTTTAATATTAAAAATTCACATACCTTTCCTCTGTATAATAACCCTGAGCAATGGTCTGGCGGTGAGCAGCGCTCTAGCGAGGTTATCATCATTATTGATCGGCAACAAGTCTCCATCTCTTGGATCCGTATATGATATAAGGAAGGCCACATCGTGAAGCCTATGTAATTTCTCTATCAAAGCCTTGAAGTCTTCATACTTGAGCTTTTCTGTACGACTGAGCGAGAATCTTCTGAATTCTGCATCAAACTGTAAAAAAGGAATGAAGTTATTGTTTAAGTACAGTAAGCACAATGACTGAGCTGTAGACTGGTTGAGTGTCACTGGTTATATTTCCTAACAGAATAAAATATTTGTATGGCTTACAGTTAGTTGTTCTTGGTCTATTTTAAAATGTTTGCAAGTGCACTTTCTACGAGAAAATGTTTAAACTTTACAACTTCTTCAGCACAGTTGTATTGTTTGCCTCACCAAACTCTGAAAAGTGTAGGTAGTTGGGGGAAAGGGTAGGAAAGGAGCTGGTCTTATCATCCTCCATGGCATTGTAATCCGGAGAGATTTAAAATATAACAACTGTAAGTTTACCAATTCAATTCAAATGATTTATTGCAATCCATAATGTACATATACAGGTGGTAAAAATACAATGAGAGAGAAACAATAATTGTTTCTCTCTCATTGTATTTTTACCACCTGTCCATAATTATTATGGACCCTGTCGGGCACAGCAAAGTTTGGATATGGTTGGAAAGAGGAAGAGCGTTTTTATCGATATTTCCATAACACTAAAACAACAAAATTAGGTAGATGTCATTCATTTATTTATATAGAATTTAATATTTAAATATGATAATATTTGATTGATGATTGACACCAGTTTTAGCAGAAGTATTTGTTACAATTTAGGGAATCACTGACACACCAAAAGGAAGAAGTTGACTGACTTTAATATTCCTATATTTCATGAGTTATGTTTAAGACCTGGCCCTATAGCCAAACGGCAATCGACAATCGCTAACGTTCAGCAGTCGCTAATACATTTTCAACTTTATACACCATTGCATAAAGCTGAAAATCTATTAAAGATTACAGATGGTTTTCGTTTGTTTCGTTCGCTATCGCTCAGCAGTCTATACTAGATTTTCAACTTTATGCGATGAGGTATAAAGTTGAAAATATATTAGCGACTGCTGAACGTTGACGATTGTCGCTTGCCGTTTGGCTACAGGCCCTGACCTTTACTGGTTGGTGGCATCTGATTGCAAACAAACCTATATTCTGGGCTAGGGAATCATAAGGATTGACGTGTTGTTTGCTAGTTCCCATTTCAACTAATCAAACATTGTAACTTTTTTAATTTATAATCAATATATTGGTTTTTCATATGCATAAATAAGAGATACAGATTATAATAATCTATTTGCTGTTGAGCCATGTCACTTTAAATGAGAACTATATTCCTCAAAGAATCTGTCCATCTTTTATCTATCATTATATCTGCCAGGTATCTTCAGGATTAACTTAATTTTTTATGATTTAGATAGTTGGAAAAAGTATAAAAAACTTATCAAATTTCATACTTAACAAAATAAAATAAAGAGTTTTTAAAGCTTTTATTTTTACAACAAACATAAGTTAGTGATTGTTTAATTCAGTTATCTTCAATAGACCTCATTCCCAAGATATTACAATGAGTTAATTGCCCAAAATATCTTTTTAATCGCTGTAATAATTTTAAGTTTTTGATAGGTTTCTTAAAAACTTGTCTATCATTTACATTCAAAGCATCAGGTAACACTAATTAGCGATTCTGATAGCTCAATTACAGAAGGAAAACATAGTTTACTAAGGAATTCAAACAATTTCCGAGCCCATGCTTCCTTTTAGATAGTATTTCTGACAAGTATTTTTTTTTCACATAGAATTCAGCATGTCAATGAATACTTGTTCTTTTACAAATTCCTCAATGAATATCGTCAATTTTTAACAGCAAATAGTCTGCACTATCTACACATCTGGTAATAAGTCCGAAAGTTTGCGTGACTCTTCAAGTTTGGTCAAGAAATTAGAAATTCCTTCCCACTTACCTTAGTTTTGACTTCCACAGTTTGACTGTCAACACGAGCCGCTATTTTGTTCTTCGACATCTCTAGAGAATTTAATATAAAGCACTACCACTATAAAACTATTCTCAAAACATTTAGGCACTTAATTTCAAACACAACATTGTAAAGTATCAAAAGTTTTATTAAATTATTGCTATGACGGTGTCCATTCCACTCGCGTCGTAGTTTTAGTAAGTTTGTTCTCAATTACTACATTTTTCATGCATTAGTAATAAGTGACATAGTTTTCGCCAATGACAGAGAGGCTAAATCATTTTTTTAAATACCGTGATTTGTGATTGGCTAAAACTGATACGTTTGATAGAACGTAAATCGACAGTTGTTTCTACGATTCCTTTTACGCAGTTTTTCAAAAAGATTTAAGATTTCGTTATTTTACCAAAAAAATGGGTTTAGGGACGTTTGTGACCGAAAAAAACGTTAATTTATGTGTTATATTATATTTGTTTGTTGTTGTCACGATGCGCATTTTAAAGTCCGCCACATAATGTTCCACTGACATACGAGGGGAGGTCAAAAAGTTCGCGGAATGGAGGGGTTAGAGTGGGGATAGGAACTACGAATATTAAGTTTCAGCCCGATCCACAGTGTTTTATGAAGACCATTTTTCAGACATGGCTTTTTTATGTTAAAATCTGATAGTTTAAGTTATTTAGATGCATTATTTTGTATCCCCATTTCACTAGCATGTTTAGTTATTGAGATAGATTTTTTTGAAAATCGTCTTTTTTGCAACCTACTATTTAGAAAAATAAACATTTCTCTGAAACTAAATATGATACGCAATTATGACCTTAGAAACATCGACGGCGTTTTTTATGTTGCATATTTTAGAGTACAAATAAACTTAAGAACTTCCATAGATCCGGACTTATACGAGGTTTTTCTTTTTTAGATTTTATTTTTTTTCTCAGTAATTTTGTCGAATTTGGAAAAGTTATTTATGTTGAAATTATGCCCTTTATCTTCCCTACGCACCACAAAAATACCACATCCCAATTGCGTGGAATGTAGAAGTTCTTCTAAATAAACTGTTTTTGCTTGGGTTTTCACTTTCGAATCGGAATTACAATGAATAAATTTTTATTTGATGGGATGTGTTGGTCATTAGAATTTCGACTATTAAACTTAGGTTTCTTTGAAAGTCATTATCAGATCATAACAATATTTTTATGGGACCAAATCGAAAGTATAACCGTTCAAACAATAAAATGTTTAAAATCGGTCCATAATTGACCAAGAAATCGGTGAAAATACAGAAAAAGTAAAAAACACATCCAACCGAACATAATTAAAACCTTCTTCTCTTTGAAGTCGGTTAAAAAAGAAACCATTTGCAAAATTTCATGTTTCTAGGCCTGTATTTTTGTTTGATTTGGTATAACTTCTACATTCCACGCAATTGGGATGTGGTATTTTTGTGGTGCGTAGGGAAGATAAAGGGCATAATTTCAGTATAAATAACTTTTCCAAATTCGACAAAATTACTGAGAAAAAAAATAAAATCTAAAAAAGAAAAACCTCGTATAAGTCCGGATCTATGGAAGTTCTTAAGTTTATTTGTACTCTAAAATATGCAACATAAAAAACGCCGTCGATGTTTCTAAGGTCATAATTGCGTATCATATTTAGTTTCAGAGAAATGTTTATTTTTCTAAATAGTAGGTTGCAAAAAAGACGATTTTCAAAAAATTCTATCTCAATAACTAAACATGCTAGTGAAATGGGGATACAAAATAATGCATCTAAATAACTTAAACTATCAGATTTTAACATAAAAACGCCATGTCTGAAAAATGGTCTTCATAAAACACTGTGCGATCGGTTCATTAATCTTTGAGATTTAGCTATTTAAACAAGTAAAACGGGAATAGAACAGTGACTATGGAGAAAATTGAGTTTCGTTCCGTGAAAGAGCTCTTTTTTAAGCAGGGAAAAACACCTCAGATAATTTTGAAATGAATGCAGTTTGATTATATGGACTCTTGCCCTGAAATGTCAATAATTTTCAAGAGACATAGCCTCTTTCAACAAGGCAGAGATTCGATTGAAGACGATCAGTGCTCTAGTCGGCTGATTGCGGCAACATCTTTAGACATTGTTGAAAAAGTTCAAAAACTTGTTCTAGAAAATGCTTGTTTGAAGATAAAATAGAGAAAAGGTGACTGGAATATCGTCTACTGCTATTTTGAGCTTTCTCCATGACCATCTTGGCATATCTAGAGCCAGTGCAAGATGAGTGTCGACATTGCTCACACCGCTTCAAAAACAACAGCGCGTCGAGTGTTGTTGCGAGTTTTTGGACCTGTCTAGTGACAATAGGAATAAGTAAATGAACCGAATTTTGATTGGGAATGAAACTTAAGTTCATCATTATGAACTTGAGATAAAACAAGAGACCATGCAGTGGCACAAATAGACACAGCACCGCCTAAGAAGTTCAAGGTGTCACAATCATCCTGAAAACCGATGGCTACAGTTTTTACGGATTCAGAGGCTATTTTGTTGACCGATTATAAAGATAAAGGTATCAATATCATATGGAAGCACTACGCTACGCTAACACGAAAAATAAACAAGAATTTAAAATTAAAAGAATGGGAAACTGGTGTCGAGGTGTGCTCCATTTGCAACGCAACGCAATCGTTCACAAGAGCCATGTTGCGATGGCTGCCATAAACAAATGCAGCTTCGAAACTTCTAGCCACCTACCCTACAGTCTAGTTTTGATCCTTTGTTATTATTATTAGTATCCAAACTTGAAAAAAGAGCATCGTGTAATGATTTCACTGATGTCGAAGGAGTAAAGTCACCTATTTCGAGGGCTTTGACGAATATTTTTTTTTCAAAAGTAATAATAAATTATTTTAAAGATCTGAAAAGTGCTATAAGGTTAATGGAGAATATATTGAAAAGGAAAAATAATTTCATATTTAATTTCACCCCCCTTCCTTTTCATTCCGCGAACTTTTTGACCCACCCTCGTAACAGTCAAAGAGCAATATTTTATGTTCGACTTTATAATTACGAGTATTTGCTTAGCTGGCTGCAGCTGAAGAAATTATTTTATAATGATCACTCTCAGATCGCCATTCTGAGAGTGATCATTATAAAATAATTTCTTTAAGCTGGGACATATTGGATGCGGAAGGTAGTGGACCCTGTCCTCTGATGATTCTCTCATGTGGCGAAGTATGTCTAGTTACAGACTGCGATAGGCTACACCTGAGTTGAACTTTACCGATAATTCACCCATGAAAATCAAGTTTCTCCAGTTTTCCACGTTTGCCAACCTTTGGTAAACGTACGTACGGTAAACGTGTATAGTTGGCTTTAACCGTAGAAAGAGAAAAAGTATAGAACTCGGGATAATTCCTTCTCTTTCCCTTAAGAAAGAAAAACAAATCGACAAATCGCATAAGAAGAAAAGAGACAGAGCATAGCTATCGCCATCTCTCAGCGCGTAGCCTGTTTTTTCAAGGCCAGACACAACATTTTGCGGATTTTAGGGATACCAGATTCGGGCAATATATTTCCCGGACAATTCGGTCTGTACGATAATATATGAAAATTGATAATTATTTTTTAACAAACACTCTACATGTTATACAGGATACAGAAACTTGAATCCGTAATAAGAGATATAAAAATAAATTGGTAGGAGACTTCAGCTCTTTCTCGATGTGTTTTTTTTTGTGTTTTTATTTGTCCGCGAAAATGAGTGAGATAATATGTATTGGTGTTTCCCCTATTCATAGTTCATAGGTAATTCCTCGATCGATGGACCCGATAGGAAAGTCCCTATATCGCTCAATATAAAAATCAACATTACTACAGGAGTATTGATTAGAGTTTACAATGGCCATTTTATAAAAAAATCTAGTCTGGATATGAAATATTAGGTCGAAACAATTTGAAATAATGTGAGGGCATTATTTCAATTTAATTCAAACTAAAAAGAACAATAAAACACTGTTTAAAATAATAAAAAACTGTTTTTTTTTTCAACCCTGATATATTCCTAACATTCAAGGGTTGGGGTCACATTCACATCATACTCCACCTTACATAATATTGACTTAGTATGTCTTAGCAGGTTTCACAAACTTACGCCATTAAATTCTTCTGTGTACTTTGATCATTAATAACAACTAGATACACAATCCCGTACAAAAACGAACTAAAAACTTTCCTCAATTATGTCGTAAAATAGAAAGAGAAAGAAAACAGAAAGAAACATAACTGGCCAACATATCGACACCTCCTACGTACAACTAAGTAACTGAAAAACCCAAAGGAGATGTTTTTTTTTCCCTACAATATTGGCCCAACCGTGTACCTCAAGGACAAAAGTACGAAATTATAGGAAAAAAATCGTAGATTTTGAATAAAAATATGTTGAATTTATTCGCGCATTTGTACCACCAGAAATGTTCGATCAAAGATGTTAAAACTTGCAACCCAAGAATTTCAATCTGGCAATGTCATGATTTACGTCTCCGATGATGCGTTTCGTTACTTCATTTTATAAACGTGTGAAAGTCCAAAAATGTACTTTATAGAATTTATTTGTGTATTACAGATAAGTTTTTATTTCTAGTACTCAGTTTTTGTGAATAATCATGGGAACAAGAATTAAAAAAATACATTTATTTCACATTTCGTATTATGTTTTGCGTTTGGTTATCTACCGGCCAAAAGCCAGGGCTCCCGACCTAGGCCGATAGTTTTTTTTCTATTGTTGTCATATTGTTGTTGATATCCATTTGTCATATTACTGTCAAATATCTATGTCAAATATTGAAACACCATGGAAACACCGATGTCATATTTTGACGTGATTTTGACAGATGAAACAGATTGACAGCCGTAAATGCCTCAGAATAATGACGTAAATGCTGTCGTAAACGTTTCTTTGAACGCAGTTACGTTGCGAGGTAGTGTTTTTTTATTTCTTCTTCTATCTAGTATTGAAGGATTTTAAATACTGCTAAAAATACTAATTATTGGAAGGAATTTTAATAGTAATTTGTACCTCGGTACATGTTTGGGCCGAAAAAAAAACACCTCCTTTTACAGGAGAGCGAATTGAAGATTTCAATTTTTTTAAATCGCCCTAGCTTAGCCCCTATAGGGAATTAAAGTATAATATTTGGTGAGCGGGTTTAAACTTGAGTGAAATTTATAATTAAGAGTATATTTTGTTTCTAAATCTTCAAGTTTTTGTGTTATCACAGATGCATACTTATACTGCGTTGTTAAAAACAATCAAAATAAGCTAACTGGCACATACACATTTCTTCATTGGAATATTCAGGCACCTTATTGCTTTAACTGCCAGATACGTTCTTATAATTGGTAAAGTCAATTGAAATATCCTGTGTAACTGAATTCGAAACTTGTAAAAATCATCATGTGTTTTGGTATTTTGAAATAAAAGCAGTGGATATATTTGTATTATCTAAATGTATATTTTAAAAACACAAAAATGTAAATTTCAAACGTTTCACGTGTCATAAAGTAACATATTGTTATTCTCTTTATTATTATTTTTAACATATTGTTTTACAGTTTTAAATATTATTTAAAAAAAGAAAAATAAAATAGTAACAACATTTAAAAATATATAAAATAGTGGCCCACCAATATCGGGATCAGGGTCCAAGGTGGTTAGGGCTCTAGAGGGAGGAACCTCCTCACAATGCGCGCCGTGTCCAAGAGAACTGCTTTCTGCACAGCATCAAGCCAGCTGTACAATGAGTTGGTCGAGGTTCTTCGCAATTACTCCATTGACCGTAACGACTATCGGTACAATGACTGCTGAGTCCATGTCCCACATGTCGATAATCTCGTGTGCTAAATCACTTGATTTTCTTATCATTTTCAGCTTTCACGAGATTCTCGTCATGAGGGATAGTGATATCAACAATCGCACGGCGCTCTCGGCTATCTACCACCACTATATCAGGCTTATTGGCTACAATAGTCCTGTCAGTGATGATAGATTGATCCCAATGCAATATGGCATGACCGTTTTCAAGAACTGGGTCGGGCACATACCTGTAGTATGGTACTTCAGAATCCACAAGGTTGTATTGCACGGCCAGGTTGCTGGTGTATAATCCTGGCTACTAGATTGTGTCTGTGCAAGTATTCGCCGTTAGCAAAACGAGAACAACCCGTAACAATGTGTCTGGTCGACTCACCGGGACGGTGGCATGCCCGACAGATGTCAGCCGTACCGTCCTTGACAATATATTTCTGGTAATTGTTCGTCATGATAACTTCATCCATAATCGCGCAGACAAAACCTTCGGTTTCCCCGAAGAGGTCACCAAAACGAAGCCAGGCTACAGACGTCAAAAGGTCTACATCAGGCCCGTGAAGGGCCCGCTAAAACCATCTGTGTAGCTCCTTGCTCTGCCATACCTCCCTGCGATCATTAGTATCCAATACCATAGGTTTGCGCTAGTTCTCGTTAGCTGAGAGAGCGGGGTAATCCTTTATCCACAGAGACTACATCTCGATACATCCCCACGTCGGCTTCAAGGAAGTAATCACCGAGACTGCGTACCTCGCGGTTGTGCAAGGTCTCAGCATTGAGGAAGCCTTGGCCTCCACACTTCCGCGGTATATACAGTCTCATCACCGATGACCGTGTGTGATACATCCGACTTGCAGTCAGCAGTGTGCGGACTTTTCTATCCAGGGCGACAAGTTCTGTCTGAGTCCATTTGAGTATGCCAAAGCGGGCTCAAACTGTCACCCTAGAATATTCCTCGCTCAATCCTAATTGGTTCGTCGTTCCCAAGAATCTGCCGATCTCCTGGATAGAGAAGGACCGTCCTCCATTGTCGCATACATGACAACAAGAAGGTGCGAAGTGTTGCATTTATTTTATATAACTCCAGCACACTCATGAGCCACGCATGCAGCACAGAGTCATAGGCCTTCTTATAATCTATCCAACACGTCGACAAATCCCTCCGGGATCGACGAACCTGTTGGCTTACGACCATGTCAATAAGGAGCAGCTCTTTAGTACTGCGGGATTTATAGAGCAGGTTGGTAACTCCTGTGGTAAAAAAACATTTTAGTAGCGACCCTGTCTCTAAAGATGACTGAAACTGTGAAGCTAAGCTAGCGTGCGATCTTTGTAGCCATTTCTCCTGAAATTATGCAGTCCGTCCGGCGCTGGAATCAAACCACAATAAAACACTCGATTTTCTACGATAATCAACATCATTTCATAAAGTAAAACTATGTAAGTATACAGATAGGTATTAATAATCAAGTTAAAACCCAATGTAAAACAATATATGTGTTAGTTAACTGATTTTATTTTAAAAACATTGCCTAGAATAAGTATGTAAGTGCCTAGATACATTTATAAATCAAACTAAATTCCGACGTAAAAATGTGTAACTGCGTAGTTACACACTTAAGCATCGGGATTTAATAAATTGCAGTAATGTCGTCATGACGATAGATTTTCATTCTAAGACGTGTTCAAATATTTACAGTATAGGTAGAAATCTCAATTTATGAGTGCACTTAAAATATATACTTTAATAATTATAAAATATTTACTTAATATTACTTACCTTGCCTTAATGGCAAGTCTATCTGGTCTGATGTTACGCTTATTATTTGGTCCACAGCATTTTTGGTCTTTTAATTGCATCTTCCCATAATGTAGTTAAAAATTATATAACGTTGACTCGAAATGGTAAAAAACAACGCAACACTCTTGCGCACAACTCGCTGCCCGCCGAAGAACTGAGTGACCGGCAGTTACCCGCACCGCGCGCCCTTTTCCCCCCACATCAAAGTATGTAACTGGAACTTACATGGTTGTACGCTGTGTTTATTTCTCAGCTTATGCAGATAAACAATTATACGTCTGAGAAAAAAGTATGTTGGGCTAATAGAAAAAATAAAATAAAAATATATGTGGTAAATATAGGTATATAGATGCCAAAAATGCAATAAAAACCGTTTCGTGTATCTGGCAGATACATACGTATACGTAGCGGGTGTCGATATTATACCAAAAGAAATTAAACCTTATTCAAATGAGTTAAAGTCGGATTTAGAACGGTCATAAAAACATATTAAATTTTACGACCGTGACTCGAATCGACACATGTTACCAGACTAAATCAAGTAGCCATGCGACACTACGAACTGTACGTTTAGTAAAAGTCTTTTCAATTTAGGTGCTTAATAAACCCGGCTGATAATTTCGTCAATTTTAAAATAAATGTTTTACGGCGATTTCTTAACGAAATATCAGTATTTAAAGTACAGTGATAGTAATTTGTATATTGGTAATGTGAGTACATAAAAAATGAAATTACATCCTTTTTTTCGGTCCTGGAAGAGTGATTTTTTTGCACTTTTTAAACGAGCACGGAGGCATGTTTACGTTCCGAGCGTTAGAACTCGCTAAACTCACAAAAACAAAAGGATGACCGATCTCTGATTTGGTCATTCTTTTGGTGAAGACATTTTTTGTCGCTGATTGTGTATCTAGTTGTTATAAATGATCGAAGTCTCTGTAGTTAATTAGACAGAAAAAGAAAAAGTCACAATGCAATGATGTTTTCCATCACCGAAAGGCAATTGGTCTGATAAACCGGTTATCCTTTTGACATATTATCCATATCGACCATTACCGATCACGCGTGATAATAATGTACCCGCTAGTCGGGTAAAAAGTTTGCAGTATGACAACACTCCCCATTTGTGACGTCAACATTCTCTATCTCATGTGGCTACGCGTAACAACAATCTAGGGTTTCTTTATCTAAGGCTTTAACATAGCACTCTGTGCATAGACTAGACTCTGTGGCATTGAGATGAAGTTTTAGGGAGATGCCCCGATGTTCTATACATACATTTTGCTTATACAAATATGAGTCAAACATGAGACAGAGAGTGAAATATTGGTTTGTCTCTTTCTTTCTAATGCAGTAATCATATTTGACAAAAGAGACAACAATATTTCGGTTGTTGCTCAAAATGGAATATTTTGTTGGGATATTTCCCACAGTTACAGAAACGTGCCCATTTCGCCATTTTATGTGCCAAGTTTCGTGGTAGTTCTGTTGTCAAACAGTTGTTTACTTTTTGTTGAATTTAGATTTTTGAGTAAATTACGGAGTGTTTTCTTTTAAAAGTGCGTGTTACCATTAAGAAACAGTAATTCTACATGCCTGGATGTTCCATTGTGTCTTGTCATGCCAGGAAAAAGAAAAATCCGCCTGAATTGACTTTGTACAGGTTAGTAACACGTTTTCATGCAAAACTACATGTAATAGAACAATTTCGGTAAAGAAATCGCTATGTGCCCTTGTTTTCATGGTTAGAGTATTGATATTTGGGTTTATTTCCGTCCTACAGACAATATTTTTCATTTCTTATTTTCGTTTGTTTGTTTACAATAATAATAGTGTTGTACCGTTGCTGTAATAGTTCCCGATACTAGTCCTTTGTTACACTGAAACTGTTACCAAATGATATATTGATAAAAAAATACTAATCATTTAGAGGTTTCCCAAAAATGAAAGATTGAAGAAAAAATGGTTGGACTCTATCGGTGACGAAAAAATTTGTTCTCGAAGTAAAGACTGGCTTATGTGTTCACTTCACTTTGAAGAAAAATGTTTTAACAGAACACTTGATGTTATTAGGTTACATGAGAACTCTGTACCTACAATATTTTCGGTAAGTGTGTATTAAAATGATTGTTAAATAACAGCCTGGTTTTTTAGCCTAAGTTATATGGATAGTAATGCATATTTCTTTTTTTTTCAGACATCCAACAAAAAACAACTTCCAGAGTCATTTGTATTCTGTGAAACAAGCAACACTCAAGAATCTGATGTTTCTTGTACATCTACTGTAATAAAGGAACCATCTACCGTACATATAACAGTGCACAAAGAGGTATGTAGATGTTGAATTTTTAACCGTTTTCTGACAAACAGACGGCAGCACATCAAGCGCCGCAATCTGTCAGACTTGTCAACTGTCACTTGAAAATAACTTTTAGCAATAAAATGCAATATGCAAATTATTTTTTAACGGTGCATTGTTAAGTTATTGGTTAATAGTGCTGATACATTTGGCATGTTCGTGAAAAGGCGCTGTCAGATGGGACTGATCATCTCTTAGCTGCCACGGTCTATTTTAATTTTTCATTATTTTTTTTAATATTAGCTGTACACTTAACTTGCTACGTTGAGTGTAAAAAGAGTGTCCATGGAGTTTCTTGTCCATTCTTTTCCATAGAGATCTTCGCTCTGGAATGGGCACCTACGGTACTTTCACAGTTATTATGTCTTGTGACTAGAACTGTAGCACCATAACAATTTTGTACTGATTTATTTTTATGTCTTTTGACCATTCAAAAGTGCCTGTAATTATTGGCCTAGTTGAAATAAAATTAATTTGATTTAACTATTTATCTTTTCTATTACAGGTTTTACAAACTGAAAAATATAAACCTTTAAAGAAAAATATGTCAAGCAACAGAAAACAATTAAACGCCTCAATAATAATAATAATTGTTGATTTGAAGGCTGTTGTGATAGAAGACTTGGCGGGACCAAAAGACTTTTTAAAAAAAACAAATTAAAAAGTCCAAAGGTTTACCTGTACAATCCGAAATAATCGTCAAATTTTAAATTAACGCTAACACATAAATATAATATGTATAATATTTAATTACAAGCAATAGCGCAAATGTGAAAATTTACATTTTTTTTACGTAACTACATGGATTATAATTCAATCATGGTATCTAGTCGTAATACCATTATGTAATCCTAAAAGTACTAGGGATACTAGTATCCATACTCGTTACAGTAACACTATGTTTCTTGATTGGCACAACCCTAGCATTGGCCGCCATTTTATGTGCCCGGCGAACTTGTAGGTATCCACGTTTTTGGTGTAGGTATTTCCAGTCGTCTATGCTCTGTGGCAGTGTAGCTGTCAAATGTCAATGTCATTGTCATCCACCAAATTCCAAACAAAAACAACCACCAAATCGTGGACGAAAATCAAGAAAATTAATAATAAAAATCAATTAATTTAATAAAAAAAAAATACGATGACCAAACTAATTAATAAAGATGCAGAAAGGTTAAATCCATGTCTGAAGGTCTTCATTTTTTTATTGTCACTATTATTCCGCAAAAATTATTTTCATTATGTAACTAAACTTAATATTTTTTTAGGAGCAAGAAATGTCCTACAAATGTTTGAGCACGAATGGGTATGATAATTCTAAATGCGAGGAATATTTTGATAACTACAACACATGTAAAAAGTTTTGGGTAAGCATAAACAAATTTTATGTTTTGGGGTTATATTTCTTATGATTCCTACTAATTTTTAAGGTTTTTTGATAGCAAAAGAGCGATAGCTTAACGAATATAAAGATGCCAGGCAGTATCTACCCCTCATTATAGATTTAAAATGTATTATAACATTAGTAATTACTGGTCATGGAAGGAATAGTATTTAAAAAGCTTTTATAAATGGCCCAGATCATACTCTGCTAGGGACAGACTATTTAACAGCTAGTAAATACTTTTAATACTAATCTAATAGTAATCCATTGAAATATTGTAATAAATTAAAAACCAAAAAAGATCTAAGTTGCATTATTCACTTTTCTCTTTTAGCTCACATGGTTTTCAATTTAACTTTGGCATTCAGTGTTCATCAGGATGAACGTGAAATGAGGATGAATGATGATGATGATAATGTATCTAACATAATTTTATTTTAAGTAGAAAATTGACAGAAGCATTTTTTTTTCAGGGGAAAGTATACAAAGACAGAAAGGCTAAAGGAGAGTATCCATACTTGCCAGAAGTGGAGGACAGGGCAAGAATAAAGGAACAATATTTCAAAGCTGTTAAAGATAGTTTTTAAATGCATTTATTAAGTCTATAGCGATTATGTATTTATTAAAGTACATACAGTTTAATGATAAAAATATTATCTTCCAACATTATAATTCAATCAATTATTTTTGTTTATGGTATAGAGTTTTTGTCGATAATAATATTGCAATTTCAAGGAATTTAAATATTCTATTCAATTGGTATGGAGTTTTTGTTAATAATAATTGCAATTTCAAGGAATTTAAATACTCCACTATAACTTGACTAAATACTATGTATTCGGGCATCAAAGACCTGTATACTGCTAGGCATCTATTTGAGCAATTTTTAAACAGTTGGCATAGAGCTAAACCACTCTTTAATGACCTATAGCAATTTAAAAAAAAAAGTCCGCTCTATGGTCACAACTGTCAACTTTTTGAAAATAGAACAGTTTCTGACCAGAGTTTGGAACTGCAACTTCGTAATAATAATAATGGTCCTCTCCCAAGCAACGATTATGATTGAAATACATTTTATTTCTTTTTATTTTACCTGTTTGTTATTAGACGTATATCCTGGCGGAATCAAGGAATTCTTCCTATTTATGATACTTGTGATACTATTCAATCTCAATGATTGTTTAATAGACTATAGCTAAAATAAAGCAACCATAAATTAATAATATTAATATACTTCATGTTCGTATTATTCACTTAAGTCTTAATTCCTCCATAAGATTTAGTATCCAGTGTTTAAAAGACCAGTATCGCTTGAAAAGGTCGCGAGGCCGCTCGCGGCTGCCAGCGGCGCGCGGCGCCAAGAGGCCGCCCGCCAGCGACGCAGCGAGCACTTTCAGTGTGAAATAATTTTAAACTTTAACTACATACAAAAGACCAGTATCGCTTGAAAGGTCGCGAGGCCGCCAGCGCCGACTTCGCGCTGATTTCGGTGTGACTCGGCCCTAATAGGATTAATTTTCATTATTCATATTATGAAACATTGATCAGTCTGTTACAGAAAAATGCACTCTAACCTTATTGGATTTGGACACAGTAAATCTGTTATCAGAGATGTGTAAACAGGAATAAGGCAAAAGGAGTATTTAAGGATAGCTCAAGTAAACTTAATAAAATTGAGCCATACTCAGGTAACTGAATTTTAATGTGTTAATATAAATTTCCATTAAAAAATAAATGATGGCAAATTATTTAAGTATGCAGTTAAAGTTTAAAATTATTTCACACTGAAAGTGCTCGCCGCCGCGCCGCGCCGCTGCCATTCCGGTGTGACTCGGCCCTTAGAATAAGGTCCATTTTTGTATGAACTGTACTTAGCTGGACTGATTTCTTAAAAACATTAGTTATAGTAACTAAGGCCACACTTACGAGAAATGGACGTTATTACACGAACATTTAAAGACTATTATCGCGAAAATCAACGTAAGTGTAGCCTGTAAGGGCGGAGGAGTAAAATAAAACCACAAACAATCATCTAAACATTTTATAGTGACACTTACAACAGTGGAGAAGCGATGGCCGTGTATCTTAGTATAAAAAGCCACTAGCTAGCTATAAATATATATAGCAACACCATTACAAGGCAATTTGGGAAGAACAAGTTACAACAATCATATGTTTATTGGTCTTCAACTTTATGGCTCAGTTCAGATGATCAAGATGTGTGACTACTAAATTATTCAATCTCAATCCAAATCCTGTTCCTTTTGTTTTTGGCGGTTGCTTCTGATTGGATACGTTTGTGTCGGATTGGCAAGTACGGTCGTCAACGACCATTTATATCCAGACGCCTCATGCACGATCTGACTAACGATAATTATTCTGCCAAGTCGCTGAGGTACGACGTAAGCGAGGGGGACGGGGTACTGCGTTCTGATTGGCTAACACTGCGTTCTGATTGGCTAACTCAAGGTCAGTGCGACGAGGGGACTGACAGGAGTGGTCGAGTCACGACGGTTATAAGACTTTTTTACCTAATGTGTTGACAGACATCGGTCGCCTGTGATTAGGAGTCTAGATATAAATGGTCGTTGACGGTCGTTGATTGGTTAGACAATGATGTTCGGGATTAAGATAAAAACTGAGATGGATTATTTTAATTTCCAAACTTTTTCTACATGGGGGTAACAAACTATAGACCTAGGTTCCTTACTCATTTTGCCTCGTCCACGTTCATACATCTGGTCCCAAATTGATTGTTTGGGTTGAATGCGACTGACATGCATGAATCTTTAATTTAAATACATTAGAGTGCATTTTTCTGTAACAGTCATTGATCAATCGTTGCTTACGAATATGAACATTAGCTTTGTAAGTTTAAGGTCCAATTTCATATACCTACGAACATAGAATGAGTGATGGCTAATTTGATTTCGCATAATAAACCATCGCCTTAGTTAGTTCCATTGTAATTTTTAAGGATCATTTCAAAGGTGAAATGTTATTTTACTCTCCATTTTCTAATTATCTTGGTCTCCTAGTACTTACAATATAGTCACACGCCATAATTATCTGAAACCAAGCCTATGACAGATCCAGGCAGTCAAAACATTTTTCACCGTTTTCACTAACACTAAATCTCATCTTAATAAAAATGTATCGTTGGGTTCCTCATACCGCGATTACACTTGGTCATTAGCCCGCATTCAATTGCCAATAGAATTCGGGATAGCGACCAAGTGTCAATGACCAAGGAACGCACATTTTTGGCCAACCTTTTGCGGTTTTATGATTCGACTTCATTAGAATTACTTGTACCTAGTACAGTATATGTATTGAGTACCCGAATACGGGAATTTTACTAGGGAATTACGACCAATTTATCAGTTTAGAGCTTAAAGTAGAAAATCCAACAGCACGCTTTGTTTAGGCATTAATTTAAGTTCCGCTTAGTTTTAGTGAAAACGGGCATATACCTGCGACGTTGCTTAGAATTTAACCTGCCTAACTGCGTGCATCTGTGCAAAACTTACAATAAATATACAGATACAATACACAACCATTCATAAATTCCTAATTAACATTATTTTACAGTCCCACTTGAAATAGTCCAGTGCGGGAAAGTGATGGCGCTATACGTCTTGTAGAGCACCATCTCTTTTTTACAATCAGTTACAAAATAGTTCAAGGGTTGCATGATAAGTTGCGATTATTCATTGCAAGAGAAAGACGTCGCTATACAAGACGATAACACCATTGCTTTCTATTTTTTTTCTTTATTTGTCCCTAGCCTAATCTGACTCCAAGTAAACATCATTATAATAATACATATTATAAAGTCCTTTTTACGAAATAAATTACAGATCATCGATATGCTTTCTTGAAACAACATTCTCTCTCGAAACCCTTAAAGTCTACTTTTGCTTAACATTATTTGTCATATTACAAAACTAGTACCGAGGCAGTTATTGTATTTTGAATTGTATCTTCAATGACGTTAAGCTCAAAATTGATTGTCAATTTTCAATTCAGTACTAATCACTTATTGCATTAAGAACTTTACTTCACTTGGAATAAAGCTCAAACTACAATATCTACTTCGGAAGTAATTTTGTAGTAACACGCTTTAGGTACATTTTAACGCTCAATTTTCTGTTATTTTGCTCAAATGTACGCAGTTCTATTTACCCTGATTCTTAACATCAGTCCAATTTGTCAGTTCAACTTGAAATACAGTCATCATGCCAGTAACTTGCACAACGGTGCAAATGTAAATAATTTTAGACATTATTTCAATGAGAACAATGTCGATAATAAGTTGACAGGTGAAAAATGTTCTGCGTTATACTTCGGTTCGGCTAGAGTGCTCAGTTACTGGGTTGTGGAGGTCGGTGCGCAGGAGTTTCGTTCTGGGTTTTCTCGCTTTTAATATGAGGCCATTATCATTTTATGTAAAGGAAATAAAATGCAAACTACTTGCATACATTTGTGCAAGTTACTGGCACATGTATTATGTACTTTTCGCTTAAGAAAGCGGTTTTTTTTCGAATAGCGGCTACGTAAATAATTTTGTGGTCAAACGGCCTTTTTTTTGTTGTATCAGAGTAACATACTTATATTAAAGAAAACACACAAATAAGATGGCATAAATTAATATTATTTTATAAGTTTCAGTGATTTAAGAGTATGTCTATTTCACACGAAAAATGTTTGGTTTCTGGCAACACTTATTTTAATAACGTCAGTAGTGATACACTTTTGTCGACTTTAATTGTCCAAGGAAGACACGGTGTAGGTATTAAGATGCGATTCAAATATTTTTACAATGTTCGCGCACATCTGGATACTTTTGTACGCGCACACATGAGTATTGGACTCGTTATTTCTGCGTGGACATTGCTAAACTCAGTTCAGAGTAAAAGTGACAAACAGTCTTGCCGGTGCACACAAAGGCTGTACGCGTTACCATCTTAGTACGTGCATTATTGAAGTTTTGTACAAAAAGTGCGCGTACAAAAGTACCGCACACTATTTTAGTGGAATCGTTCCATTAGAATTTATATTTTTTATGAGACCAGACCATATTATTTTATATTGAAGCTCATATTTATCTTACGTCTAGAACTAGCGAAAAGCGATATCTATGGAAAATCTACTGTTTACTATCATGAGGCACTTTTTATTTTGTAATGAATAATTAGTATTAGGAGTAATAATCTCGTTTTAATTTCATCCGTTACTACTCACATTTAGAACACAATCTGTCAAATTACATTAATAGATTTTCCACTTTGATACAAAAGTAGAAGGTTCATATTCGAATGGCAAGATTTTTAGAAGTTTGGGTTAGGTTGTTGTGCTGGCGTCTCACATCTTATTAGAATGAATTTAAGTTTCATATTCCTTCAATTGCCTGTGATCAAATAAGAACATAAAATCTATGAGAATAAAGTCCATTTTTAGATAAAGCTCATCTAAGTACGGTATTTGGATCTTTACCTAAAATATTCTAAATAGTGAGTAGTAACTTTATGGAGTCGTAATGACACGGAGGGTTAGCACCTCTTCTCTCATGCATGAGGTTTCGAGTTCAAACCCAGGCAAGTACCAATGTGTCTTTTTCAATTCATAATGTACTTTCAAAGTTTGCCTTAGACATCACTGACATTGGTGACGGGAAATATCGTGAGGAAAGATGGACTTATATGATAAATATATAAGTCCAAACCCATGTCAGAAGGCCTGTGAAGTTCCCAGAGGCGGCTTCATTTGCTTTGAAATCAGAGGCTAAATACTCAAACGAAAAAAGAAAGACAACTTTACAGGATGTTGAAAGTAAATATATACATAGAGTGGTTCTTTTCAATTAGAACAAAATAATGAGGAAAAAATTAATGCATAAAAGACAGTTTTTTTTTATGAAAATTTAGCAAAATAGGCAACTTTACTGAAAAAAAAGTATTATCTGTCAGTTACATTTTAAAATACATACGACTAGTATTTTTTTCTTTTCTTGCGTAAATCAAAATTTACGGAGATACGACGTCACGTCACGTCAAAATTGGCTATACTTATAATTTTTTGCAGACTTCTGACATCATATCGACCCTCGAGTTTTCATGCGTTATATCTTTGTGAATATTCATTGATTTAACCAAAGAACAAAATGCGTGCCTAGTATTAAAAAAAAAACTGACAGGCGCAAAAATTAAATAATTTCTGAACAATTTTTAATTGGAATATGGTTATTGTTATTATACACCACTATATTCCAATAAAAAATCAAATAATATTTTGTATAAGTGTTTATTCTAAACAAATCTTGCATTGTTAAGCACAGCGTCTGTACTATAATTAAGGTTTAATTTACCATAACATATGGTGGGTTGAAATAAATAATACTGAGGCATAATTTCAGAATTATTTTTGTTTTTGTTAGTTATATATGTATAATTAGTTAAAAGTATATTGTTAGTAGTCGATACATTACTTTATATTTAACTAAGCTTATTTTAACTTAAAAGGGAATCAAACAATTTTTTTTTCTTAAAATATAAATAATCTAAATAAAGCCGAATTTAAGTATAATTTTTCGAGTAGTTAGCTTTTTTTCTCTTTTTAGATATTCAAATATGCTTTTGTTTTAGTTAATGTAGTTATTAAATATATTTAAATTCGCATAAAAGCTTTTTGCACGGTGCTTTTTAAAGCATAAGTAAAGAAAAGAAAAAAGGTAAATATTTACTTAAGATTAGGGTATGATAATTTTAAAATACAGAACGATATAAGTAAATACAAAATATACAAATTTTCAAAAGTCCAATTGGTAAATAAGGCAGTGCTTAACATATAATTCGCGATATTTTGATGAAAATCTCATTTACGCTTAAAACTAAAATGGTTTTTGTTTTAATTATCTTATTTACCATGTTTTTTTTTAATGAAAATAAAATAATTAAAATAAATTTTTACTAACATAAAATTATGAATACGAGATTAAAATTAAAAATTCACAAATTGAGGAACGAGCATATTAAAAAATTTCATAACTACCTGCTATTAAAGCCAGTAAAAAAATCTACAGGGTTAAGCAAAGCTTGCTGGGCTTGTGCCGTGGATGGGTGACCGTTTTCTACGTACCAAGACCTGCTCAGCCGCAAAGCACGTTAATCAGTTACTCCCGACTATTAATAAGTAGGTTCTTTGGCAGTTGTTACAAATTGTCAAAAGCCAAATTGAAAAAAGTCAAACAACTTAGCGACCGTGCTCATGTTTCAAAAGCGCAGAGAAGAAAAATAAATAAATATATTTTTCATCGTTTGACGATGTTTTTTTTTAAATAATAAGGATAAAAACATAAACTATACTTAATAAATTTCGAATAGTTTAGGGAAGGTAACCCCAAGACGGGTAGCCCGCCTAAAACGAGTATGCATGTTAAATTACGCGTCTTTCTTGCTAATTAGAATGTGTGCGTGCATTATGCCTCATTGTGAGGAGAATTTAACATGCATACCCGTTTTAGACGGGCTACCCGTCTTGGGATTACCTCCGCTACTCTCTAGAACAAGGTACAGTTAATAAAACTACAGATCTTAAAGAGATTTTTCCTAAAAAAGAGACTACAATAAAAGATATCAAGACTAAAAACTAAACTGGGCAATCAATACTGGTATAATAATGCTTCATTCCTCAATTTGATAAAATAGTCAAAGGCTTTTGCATATTCTCAAAAATAACTGGATGGAAATAGTAATACAGGACCTGGCCTATAATGTTCCCACTGCTGGGATGCCTCGTCTCTGTGAGGGAGTGGGCTGTAACTCATCACCTTGGTCCAATGCTGGTTGGTTGGTATCACAACAAGTTTTCGAATATTTCGAAAATCGAATTCACGTTTGGTATGTGAATTTAAACGTTTCTGAACGCAACCGCGATACAGAAAAAAATCCAAGAGCGCGGAAAATTAAGAAATAAAAATAAAGTCGAATTGATAACCTCCTCCTTTTTTGAAGTCGGTTAAAAAAAAAGGAGAAAGAGTTGAAAAAAGAACGTCACTCACTTTCTCCGGATAGTTTTCGAGAACATTCAAAAGAACTTTGACCAAAAAGTATATAACTTAAAAATAAGAGTAAAATTAAATAAACCATAAACATTGGTATCAAATAGATAAAAACAAGGGACAATGCGCGTTATGAACCCTCAAAATAAAGACGTACACAAGATGGGACAGAAAAATCGAAAATGAAAGAATAAACTGTTTTGACAGATATGTAACAATTAAAAAATGAACATGGATAACTTTGAAAAAACAATCCTTAACTATTTTTTAAAATGTAAAATTCGCATATATCATAAAATATAGCTTCTGCTGTGTGTACAATCCTTATAAAAATAACATAACATTCAGAAATAATAACAACAAAATGTACTTTTGTAATTTAAAACCTATTTTTAATTGTTTTCTTTCCTATAAAGCAGTGTTATTGTGTTATTTGATTGTTTGTTTTACGGACAACTTGAAATTTCGAATCACTTCGGATTCCTAACGTTATTTTTTTAACAGTAATTTAAACGGCATGTTTAAATGATAAAATATGAAAATAGATTATTTTAAATATCGAATTCGTGTTTCCTTGACTCATTTTTTTTAAAGGTTGACGTATTTTGTTGAATTAAGACCGGGAATCAACAAAATTCGAATTCTCGATATAGGTGGCCTACCATGACGCCAGTGAGGGAACGAGGTGGAGCTAGACGATTTGTATAGTTCTGTCTCGTTCCTTCACTGGAATTACTCTGGCTTTAACCACCAGAAGAACATCAAAGGGCACCAGAAGAAACCTAAAGGTGGCTCAACTCTAGAGAGCCGAGTACGAGCTGAGCACAAGCCGAGTTCTACTCCCGGTATCAAGTGTGGACGTACAAAAAGTATACAACAATTACGCTCCTCGAACACATTGCAAATCTCTTTGTTTTCGTGAAAAAAAAAACGAAAATAGACGAAGTACAGCCGAGCGCGAACCGAACGCTCGAAGCGCGCTCTTTAGAAACTGTACCGGCCCATTCACGACCTTCCCGCTGTGAGCGGTGGCGCGGGGCGGCGAGCGTTAAGATCAAATGTATAGAAATGTTTGAAACACTCCACAAGGCCCCGCCAGTAGCTAATTCGGTAACTTACAAAGTAATTGATGTCTTATTGGCGCCGCCCGTCGCACCGCTTAGACTTAGGGACTTTACACATGGCGCGATGCGATTGCAATTCGACCGATTCCAACTAAAAGTGAAAATCAACCTTACCACTACGACATATGACATAAAACACGCTGTTATCTATGGGTAAATGAAAAACAAAATACGATCGCCAAAACGACGTCAATTCTATCGAATTGCATCATTATTTCTCAGTGGCAAAGTTGATTTTCAATTGTCGAATCGCGCCATGGGTGAAATCCCTAAAGTTGTGAAGTAGGTATACACGATTTTGTGCTCGGCTCGTCTAGTGTAGACCCACCTATAGTGATGGGCAAAGAATATAAAAAAAGATATCGATATAAAAAATAAGCTAAGCCCATATTTGTATGGATATGTATGCATGTAAAGTTGCGTGTACATAATGTTGTTACTTGTTTGATAAACCTGTGTTCAAACAGAATTATGTTATGTTACTAACACGCATTGTCATCTAAGAGTCAATCTGACCTCTGCTTTATGTAGAAACAGCTTATTCGGAAGTGGTCGCACATTTGACGTACCTGTAAGGAAGAAAGAAAATGTTCTAAAAACTTCATCTAGGCGAGGTTAAAAATAGTCTAATTTCATAAATTGCAAATTTATTTGGTCTATTAGAATAATATAAAGGGTGAATGGTAACTAAAAATAAAAAAAAACAATAGGTAAAAATCAAATGCCTCTTCCCGCTATGGGTGGAGAGAAAAGGAGTGCCAATCATACTGATAAAATTCCACCTTGTTCCTTCAACTGCCTTTTGCGTGCCTTGGCCGCGGTTACTCTTTCGAACATTTCCATAATCTTGGCAAGAAGAAAAATATAGTGATTATACTCACAACACAACCTCCATAGTGTATGTGTGCCAGCACAATCAGCAGTGTTACAGCGTAGAAGGCGGTGACCTCGTAGTGTGGTAGCAGCAGTGACACGGACGCAGCGACAGTCAGCAGTTATAGTAATAATATTATACTCACAACACAGCCTCCATAGTGAATGTGTGCTAGCACAATCAGCAGTGTTACACCGTAGAAGGCGGTGACCTCGTAGTGTGGTAGCAGCAGTGACACGGACGCAGCGACAGTCAGCAGTTATAGTAATAATATTATACTCACAACACAGCCTCCATAGTGAATGTTCCAGCACAATCAGCAGTGTTACACCGTAGAAGGCGGTGACCTCGTAGTGTGGTAGCAGCAGTGACACGGACGCAGCGACAGTCAGCAGTTATAGTAATAATATTATACTCACAACACAGCCTCCATAGTGAATGTGTGCCAGCACAATCAGCAGTGTTACAGCATAGAAGGCGGTGACCTCGTAGTGTGGTAGCAGTAGTGACACGGACGCAGCGACAGTCAGCGGCCATAGAAGCCAGTTGACTGCGTCGCAGCGTTGATTGCTCATCTGACTGACTATTAGGCGGCACTGGAAAATGGACCTTATTAGTTAGGGGGAAATTTTTAACTAATTCTTTGCTTAGTGAATACTGCGTTCAAGGTGTTTTAATGGGAAAATCCCACAGCACTATTCCCAAACCAGTGCAACTCCTAAAGCCAGAATTAACAGTGACGACCACCAGAAAAGCGTGAAGCTCGACGTGTCCCGAAGAATTGCTACATCGTTCTCAAAAAAATGTACCATCTCAAAATGAATGATGTAACAAAGGTTCTGTAATAATTGATCATGGAGTTTCTTGCCCGTTCTTCTCCATAGAGATCTACACCTTGGAATGGGCATCTACGGTACTTTCAGTTATATTTATGTTTGTATGGTGACTGGGACTGTAGCACCATCATAGTATTTCATTTTATTTTTTAGTCTTTGACTATTCAAAAGTGCCTGAAGACCAGTTAGATCTAATTGAAATAAATGCTTTGATTTTGAATGAATGAGCAGTGGTGGCCCAGTGGTGTCGGCCCCGATTTACGAGTTGTGGGTCGTGGTTTCGGATCCAGCCAGGTGCATTACTTTGTGTAATTTATTTCATCACACTGCTCTGCACATCACTGCTCTCAAAACGGTGAAGGAAAACATCGTGAGGAAACCGGCATGTCCTAGAACCAAAAATTCGAAGACATGTGACATCCACCAACCCGCACTGGCCCGCGTGGTGGATTATGGCCCACTCCCTCTCACAGAGAGGAGGCCTGTGTCCCAGCAGTGGGAACATTTATAGGATGATGATGAATAATACTCACAGCAACATTACTAAACAATGTCCCAATAAGCAGGAACAGTGCTCGCAGATCATAGTCCGGAAGCCGACTGGACTTGTGGACCCACACAGAACAGACTAGAAACACGGTCAGGAACGACCATAGAGGTCGGAGCGCTTCTGTGGGAGAACGCATCTTGCCTGTGCGTAGTTTGTAGGACCTAGAAAAAAAAAACATTCGTTTAGGAAAGAGCTTAGTTTATTCAAATGAGGGTTATCGTTTTTTGGCTCACCAGTTGGCGCCACTGTTGAGTAAGGTCCTGAAGTAAAGCTATCAAACTTTATTACTACGGACGCAAAAAATAATTTTACATTTAAATCATATATTTTAATACCTCAACACCGTACCGAATTCATACGCGATAGCTTTTATTGTGATGTAATTTTAATTCTCTTAAAAATCTACCGTCTTATCACGTTAAACGTTGAACACTTGTCTAAAAAAAAGTGTAACTGCAAAACGACCATTATGCCTAAATGCCGTTTTGCAGTTGACAGTTCTTTGAGACAAGTGTTCAACAGATGTTTAATTTTTTTGTAGTAAGACAGCTTGGATTTAAGTCATAAGTGTTGATTCCCCTTTAACCTGTGCGCAATGCAGTATATTATAAAAGCCAAAATTTTTGACTCGTGGTCATAAAACGAGATGATAAGACGACACAACACTCTTTACAAATTCTGTACAAAATTCACCGTTACATTTCCAAGTATTGGTTTTTTTCGCCAAATGTAAAGTCAGTTGAATAATTGAGATTATTAAATAACCTCATACTCACTTGTAAATATTATAAAGAGCAACAGGCAAATTAGTGACGACACCTGTCGCATAGATCAGTACTTCGAAAACATTCGCTAGAGTATACCCGGCGAATATAAACTTCTTGTAAAAACTCGTGCCTTTTACACCCGTCCAAATGAAGAAGGCTGTTGACGCCTGTAATAAAAATTAAAAGATATTTATTTTGCAAAATATGGGTACAGTACACAGGTGTTAAAGAAAAAATAAATAATCATCAGCCATATTTTACCCGTAGGCATGCAAAGATTACTAAAAAAGACACAATACACAAATTCACATATTTAAAACCAAATACACACATCAACAGAATCTAGGGATATTTTATATTTCATCAAATATCTAAAAATCTATGAAGAATTTTCTGATATAGTAAATTGAAGAATGATAGGTTATTTTAAGGTCTATAGTAAAAAATAAAAAACATTTCGTGATTTTTTTGTTTTAAATAAAAATGTTTATTTTTTTAATCGCCGTAGCAAATTAATATGATAAAAAACTTTATTTCTTCTTATAAAGCTATTTATTTCAATGAAAATTGAAAAAATCTTATAAAATCTAATTAATAATAATCAGTGTTGCCACCTCTTACATTAATTACACATCGACATCGATTGTTCATGCTTAAAATTAGATTGTCAATGTCTTGCTGCGGTATGAGGTCCCATGTTCTTTGCAAGTGTTCGTAAAGTTGTTGTTCTGTCGTCAAATTTGACAGGAAATCTCTCAAAGCTTTTTGTTGTAACATGTCCCAGGCATGCTCGATAGGATTTAAGTCAGGCGACTGTGCAAGCCAATCCAAAACTTGAATATCGTGGTCTCGGGGAGCGGCCGACACCAGCCGCGCCGTATGGGAAGGAGCATTATCGTGCATGAGTAGAAATTCCTGGCCCATTTGGATTCTGTGTGGAACAATAACAGGCTCTACTACCTCCTCGTGGTATTTTTGTGCGGTCATGCTACCTTGGATCCAAATGAGCTGGGTTCGACCGCCAAGATGAATTCCTGCCCACACCGTGATTGTCCCGCCTTGGTATGAGTGGACCTCCTGAGGGTGCCGTAGACGGCTAACTCTCCCTGGAGTTCTCCAAACGCGTGTTCTTCGTGAATCCGGATGAAACCCAAACCGGGACTCGTCGGTGAACAGCACCAAAGACCATTGTTCGTCACTCAATGGTAAATGCTCCCGAGCCCACGAAAGCCGCCGACCGCGATTGCCACGTCGCGATGCTGGATCACGTAGCGGTCTTCGAGCATGAAGACCAACTTCATGCAACCTCCTTCGCACGGTTTGGTCGCTTACCAGCAGCTGGTGGTCCTCCTGGAGCCTTTGTACTAGTTGCATCGCTGTGATATTGGGTTGTTTACTAGCGGTCATTTGGAGAAATCGTTCCTGTCTCTGCGTAGTAACGCGATATCCACCCGTGTGCCGTTGAGCTACATCCCCAATACTGCGATAACGTGACCACAACCTTGATATCACGTTTTGGCTGGTGTGTATGGCCTCAGCAACGACGCGTTGAATAGCACCATTTTCTAGCATGCCCACGGCTCGCAACATTTCATCTCGACTCAAATGACGACGTGACATGACTCCTAAAGCTCACACGACACGTTAAATTAAAAAAGAATAACAATCTAATCCCTTTTCATTAATTAATATTAATAAAACAATTTTAATTTTCCTTAACGTAACGAACTACTAACAATTTTGCCGCCGTATTTTGTTTTATTCTTTTTTTTGTATATTTATTTTTTAAATTTTGAAAATAGAATAAATGAGGTTTCAATATGTATACAAACTTTTTGTAAAAACTAAAAAGATTTTAAACTAAAAATTCGTAAATAATTTAGGATTAAGATATCCCTAGATTCTGTTGATGTGTGTATAATAGGAACATATTTAAGGATAGAGTTATCAAATTAAATTAATAAATACTATTATTTTATTTAAAAGCAAGCAGGAACTCTCGCAGCAGGATAATTAAATAAAATAGAAAAGAAAGCACAAAAATTAAAAAAAGAAGACAACAATACTTAATGAAATAACAATATCATAATCAATTGCAATAACAACAAAAACAGAATTAATAATCATAAATCAAATTAAGTAGGTAGTATTTAATTTGTGTCACATAATACAATAATCAATTATAATAAAGTGTAAACAATAATAATCAAGTTTCAAAACATTTTTCTGACATGAATTCTTGCACGCTATAGTATGTTTTCTTCGTCAAAAAGCTTACTTGAAGGATTATAGTCATAGGTGGGATTATTATAGGTCGGTTCCCATTATTATAGGACCCACCATAACATCATCTACTTAGCCTTAAAAAATTTCGCAATAGGTCTGCTTTCAGTCGAACCAGATGCAGCTGGATATCAGTGTTTTACATGGAACGACTGCCTATCGGACCTCCACAACCCAGTAACTGGGTAATACGATACCCCATGGTAAGACTGGTTGTCAGACTTTCGAGCTTCTGACTGTGATGGATGATTAACAACTGTCAAAGATCTACAAATGACAGCCGGGACCAACGGCTATACGTGCTTTCCGAGGCACGGAGGAAACTCGCTATGTCAGATGGTCACCCATCCACAGACTAAACTCGGCAAGCGCTGCTTAGCCCGGAAAATCGGCCTGTGCGGCTTTAATTATTTAGCCACGAGCTCCTCCTTATACCGAACCTTAGACGGCAGAATAATGGTAGAGTGGGTCAAACTGTGTTGGGCACATTCGCCAGTTACATCTAAGCGCCCTTAACTCAGGATGCGATTCGACTGTTATAGATTGATATATTATAGCGGTAGTTGCGTCGGCGACACAAATTAAACCAATTGCATGACATCGCGTCTTGAGTAAGCACGCTTAGTTTCATGTAATAAGGACAGCTTTCCTTTGACAGAGCAAATGCCCAGACTCCTGGGCTTCTACTGATTTCCTTATATCCTGTCTGAGATTAGACGAACTAAAGTCACCGATATAGCCCACCGGATTAGCAAGCTGAAGTGGCAATGGGCAGGCCATATTCCTCGCAGAGCAGATGGCCGATGGGGTCGAAAAGTGCTAGAGTGGAGACCGCGGACTAGCAAGCGCAGCGTAGGACGTCCACCAACGAGGTGGACAGAGGACCTTTTAAAGGTCGCCGGAAGACGCTGGATGCAGGTCGCTTCCAACCGGTATATGTGGAGATCTAAAGGGGAGGCCTATGTTCAGTGCATTGGACGTCCTATGGCTGAGAAGATGATAATGATGATGATGTCTGAGATTCGAACTAAATCCTTATACCAAGCAGTAACACTTTTAAATTCCGTGCCACTCCTGAGCAAAGACCCTCCCCCCTTCCCTTCTTGTACATTAATAAAAATATACTTAAGTTTATCAGTGTGCAGCTGATTAAAATTCGTACAATTTTACACTTCACTTACTTTCAGGTAAGGTTTACTATTGAAAATCAATAGTTTTGATAAACATGGACTTACCCACATACTGAAGTCATATCCCCAAGGCAAGAACAATACTCCAGTGTTATATTTCTCCCAATGGCTTATGTAGAAGTTGAGAAGGAGATTCCACATCACGTAATATATTCTGAAAAAAAAAAACAAAAAGAAAATTAAGCAATTATGGACCTAGTCGGTTAGGTTATGAAGTCGCGTTCAAAAGCTAGTTATTAATAAACTTTCTGAGGATCTCAGATAAACTCAGCTTATATGAAAACAAATAAAAAAATCTGCTCCCGAAATCAATCATGACGAGTGGCGCCATAATGTACGATCCGAAATGATTCTAAATTAACACGAGCAAAGCTGCAGGCAAAAGCTAGGTATAAGTTAAATTTGTTTTTGGAGATAAACTTCTTACCTGATAGGCGGTATAGAGTAGTCCAGCCTTCCAAAGATGGAGTAGAGGCAAGCGGGTATGAAGAATACTGTGTATGAGTCCAGGCCGTGGTCGAAGAGTTCTCCTAACGGACCTGAGGTCTGCGTGCGACGAGCTTGCTTGCCATCTATTCCATCTGGAGTAGAAAATAGTAAATTTAAAACGCCTGTATGATTTCGACAATAAGGTAGTTTATTGCATAAATAAATTAATAAAAATCTGTTTGTACTCGTATTTTTTGCTTTTTTAATTCAATGAATATTGACAAAGATTTATACGCTTCAAAATTGGGGAGTGGGGTCTTGTGACGTCATAACGTCTGTAAAATTATACCGACCGAGTGACGTTTTGTGATTCTTAGAAGCGCTGTTTCTTCCTCAATTTTAGTTTAGGTAGTAAAAGAAAAAATATATTTTTTGATAATCTATCTTTCGAAGGACTTACCTAAAGTATAAGCCAAGAACAAGAACACCCCGATGAAATACCACAAAGATTGCGGTATTACCTCCATATGTCCGTTCAGAGGTACCTCTCCGACGGTCTCATTGTACAGCGGCGTACTGGCCGCGTAGTAATCGTAGTCGTAGTATGACAGCAGTAAGAAGTTCAGTACGACGAGCAGGAATCCGCCGAATGTTAGAACGTTGGGGGCCACCCATTTTGGTACAAACTGGAAGAGATGGGGACATTAGTTGATAGAGTTTAATAGTGAGTCAGATACATATGTCAGGTTTTTTATATCTTGTCCAGAACAGATATTAAAAAAAAATACGGTCAAGTGCGTGTCGGACTGGTACACGAAGAGTTCCGTAGCATTATTACCACCGTTACCATATTGATCGGACGGTGAACTTCCCATTACTCGCCATCCGTAAGAGCACGCCTCCGCTCCGGTGGCAGGAAGTGAAGTAGCTTCGAATTTATTAATTCCGCCTAAATTAAGCTAGATTAAGAGATTTTTTTTTACTTGAGAAGGGTTAGCTCTTGACTTTAGTCGGTGTCAAAAGTGACTAAGACAAGGTCGACGATGGACCGAGCTTACGCAGAAGAAGCCTGTTCACTCTAACTTTGAAGAGATTTGGGTTTTATGCGTTCGAGAACACGAACGCAGGAAGTGAGTTTCACTCCTTTGCTGTGCGCATTATGAAGGAAAATTGAAAGCGTTTACTGCGAATTGGTGGAATAGCAACTAAGTATGGATGATAATTAGCAGAACGTCTAGAAGTCCGATGGTAAAAGTGGGCCGGTGGGATAAGATCATAGAGATCATGCGAAGTAAAAGTAAAGTCTATAGAAGACCGACAAGCAGGCAACCTTTGCGGCGATGACTCAAGCTGTGAAGCTAGGCATCCACCAGTTTTTACCGACTTCAAAAAAAAGGAGGTTATCAATTCGACCCGTATGTATGTAAGAACTGCCCAGTTTTCATATATGTTAGTCTATATCAGCGTCTGAACAAATGTGCCAAATTTCACAAGTGTATGTATGTATGTTTTTATGTTTGTGCACGCATATCTCCGGAACTACAAGTTTGATTTAAGTAATTCTTTTTTTGTTGTACTAGGTATTGTTCAACTTAGGGTACACTGCAAGTTTCATCAAAATCGGTTCAGCAGTTTTAGAGATATGGATTTTTTTATGTTGTGACGGATTACAAGATTAGTGCATATGTAAGAAAATTTTGTATTTTACAAGAATTTGGGTTGACTACTTAATAAATAAACTAATAAAAAGGGTAAAATAAAAACTTTTTCAAAAAACTTTTTAAAAAAAAGTACCGACTTCAAAACAAATACAAAAAAGTTTAAAATAACTTTTCTTTCGGAAGTCGGTGGCAATAGTCAATGACACAACACAACAAAGCCACCGACTTCCGAAAGAAAAGTTATTTTAAACTTTTTTGTATTTGTTTTGAAGTCGGTACTTTTTTTTAAAAAGTTTTTATTTTACCCTTTTTAGTTTATTTATTACATATTCAACCCAAATTCTTGTAAAATACAATATTTTCTTACATTATGCACTAATCTTGTAATCCGTCACAACATAAAAAAATCCATATCTCTAAAACTACTGAACCGATTTTGATGAAACTTGCAGTGTACCCTAAGTTGAACAATACCTAGTACAACAAAAAAAGAATTACTTAAATCGAACTTATAGTTCCGGAGATATGCGTGCACAAACATAAAAACATACAT
Source organism: Agrotis exclamationis (assembly GCA_950005045.1). NCBI lineage: Eukaryota > Metazoa > Arthropoda > Insecta > Lepidoptera > Noctuidae > Agrotis > Agrotis exclamationis. Next base: position 15,196,958 of record OX465438.1, read on the forward strand.
ACATACATACATACACTTATGAAATTTGGCACATTTGTTCAGACGCTGATATAGGGTCCGATTGCGTTTCTCTCCGAACCTAAATAATGACAGACTAAAATTTTACTAAATATGTCCATGTCCTTAACCTAAAGCTATTACGTTTCTGTTAAAATAAGTTCACGTCACTAAATTTGAACTTAATTCTACGTCTATGGAAATGGACTTATTTACGTTCGTTTGCCGCCGCAAATGGCAACACCACAGCTCTAGTCTGTCAAGTTTGTCGTGTTATTTTTTGTGTGAGTTTATGGAGTTTTCGCAAGAATTATTAAAATTTTAATAAATATGGATACAAAGAAGCCAAGAATGAAGAAAGAACAGCAACAATATTTATTAAACTTCTTGATGAGGAATCCGGAAATGGTTAACGGTATGTTTACAAAATATTTCATGTGAATTTTAGTTTTAATAGTGTAAATTGTTATATTATAATTTTTCGATTTACCCTACTCATCCATCCATCTATTTACAGAATAACAATTTAAATTTGATCATAATCATAATATATTGCACTCTAACACCTATCTACAAGCATTCCTGTGTAAATTCAGTTTGGTAGTCATGTCGCATTGCAACGTTTGTTATTACATTCACAATCATTTATTCACGTTAAATTATAATATAACATATAATATAATAAATAATTGGCATCCAATAAAACATGATGTTTTTATACTTACCTCTACTTCATTTGTCTTTATTTATCAACAGGAAATTCTCAGTTGCCGGCTACCAAAAGATTGTGGACTGAACTGACAGAAGCCCTCAATGGAATGGGAGGTGTTCGTAAGACACAGAAAGATTGGTTAGAGGTTAGTTAGTGGTGCTTCATACATTACATTGTCCTAATTTTGTACTAAATATATCAGTGAACTTTTAAAATTTAAATCATAACCAACCTACTTCACCCACTTGGATATTAGTTGTTGTTAAATTTAATGTATAATCTAAATTTTTCAGACATACAAGTTATTAGCACGCAGGGCGAAGGCTAAGATGCGCACACAGCGTGCATCTATGCAAAGGACTGGAGGTGGTCCTCCAGCAGATATCTGCTTGACAGAATTGGAGAAAAAAACAATAAATATAGAGGGGACATCAACTATATATGGATTACCTGGAGCCGTGGAAGCTGTAAGTTATTGGCATTAGTTTTTTGTAAGCTCTTCGAAAATTTACTTATTTTATCATGATTGCATCAATCATCACAATTGTGTTAATTTTGAAAACTACATACATTACATAGCATTAATATTATAAAGATGTCCTTTTATAATATGAACGGAAAACCTTGGTCCTTGACTTGTAATTTTCTTACAGGGTATTATTATTGTCCCAGGGACTCCACAGCCCATTGTTGATGTTCCGGATCCTCATGTTAAACAAAACATAGTCATGGTGAGTGTGTTATGGCAATGCTTGTAGCAGTCGTGATATAATTACCAGTAATGGTCTGATGTTAAGTTGATTTTATTTTGACTACAGGTTTTGGATGATACTCAACTGCCAAAGCCCAAGCAGACGTTGATTTTAGACGCAGTAACAGATGTGAGTATATTTTACCTATTCACAACATTATTATATACATATAAATAAGATTTATTAGTTTCATATAAATAAGTTTAAACAGTGCCCTTATTATGACTTGAGTTCTACTGATTTGATTTTGATGTAGTTTTCACTTAGCGTTATGGTCAATTTTGGTAATTATAGAATAACCACATTATTAATGGTATGAGTAATAAATACTGAAGTCATGTTAAAAAGAGTTTTATGCATAATGATTGTATGAATTTAACCTTGTAATTGTACTATGCAGGATATACATTCAGACACTGAAGAAGAGCCACCGAAGGAAGCGGCTATGGTGGACGCGTTGACACCGAAGGCGAGTCACGATGGGGCGACTGTCGTCACTTCAATGGCGACGGACGCGTCATCAATACTCGCATCTCGCGTTGGTCGAATTGCGGTAGACGCGTTGATGATGCCAGCGGCAAATAGGGATCTGGCTACGGTCAGTTGCAGTCGTGAACAAATCGTGGCCTCAACCCCTGAACAGAGACTGGAGGACGGCGTGGTGCGCAACACTCCGCGCCTCGAGCGCCGCAATGCGCGTCGAGCAACGCCCCGTACTCTCGTGCCGCCAGCCGATTCAGCCACCCCGCAAGAAGATGCCATGATAGCGGCTTTAAGGGAGGGAGCCCAAGCACAGATGGCGCTCGCCAATGCGCAGACAGAGGCCGCTCGGCATCTTGGCGATTGCATAATGCGTGCCGCTACCATGTTCGTCGAAGCGATCAATAAAAATAAATAAACTGTTTTTTCGAAATTAAGTTTTATTAATTCTTTAATTTAAATCTTTCATTAAAACACATTATGCAAAGTATTGTCTTGTGATGTTATTTCGAATATTTCGTGCCACATTTAAAAAATTCATATCCCTGGGAGGATCATCTGCTGGCCGCAATCTGTCTTCGAGTTCCAATTCATCTGGTAAAGGTTCATTTCTCTTAATTGCCAGGTTATGGAGAACAACTACAGCTGCTATTATTTTAGAGGCCTTCACGGGGTCATAATGCAAGGTCCTGTGCTTGTGAATGCATCTAAATCTTGTTTTCATGACTCCAAAACATTTTTCAATAAGGACCCTCGTTTTGGTATGCGCTAAATTATATCTAGCTTCAGGTGTATTTTCATCTGCATCAGCATACGGGGTCATCAGCCAAGGTAGTTGGGCGTATCCAGAGTCTCCTAGAAGCCATTCACCAGCTGAAACTCCGTTAACATAATTGGTTTCCAATAATTGGCTCAAACTGGATCCTTGCCAGACCGCTGCATCATGTGTTGATCCAGGAAAAGTGGCATTGAAATGAATAATTTCCATCTTTGCATTACAAACAAATTGGCAATTAAGACTATAAAAGCCTTTTCGATTAAAAAATAATCTCGCTGGCACAAGTGCTGTGTCTTTTGGGCGAACAATGGAGATTTGACTACAGTCTATCAAACCCAAGACTGAAGGAAACCCAGCTATCTGTAAAAACCTCTGTTTATTTTCTGCCCTTTCCTCTTCAGTCTCTGGAAATAGCACCATACCGTTCAATAAAACAGTTATAATTGCATCAGCAACTTCTTGTAAGCATTTGCTTACAGATGGCTGACTTAAACCTAAATACTGCCCCTGCCCAACCGTTGTTTGGTAGCCGCCATGTCCAAAGAAATGGAGTGAAGCCAAAACTTTGATATGCACAGGAATTCCGTGCTGCCTTTGACGATTTAAATTCTGGTGAAGACACTCCACTAAAAAATGCGCAGTTCTTTTGGAGAGCCTGTATAATTTGGTAAAAACCTCTGCAGGCACGTCGAAAGGGTTGGAATGGTCCCGAATATGGCGATGCGCTATCCTTCTCGCAGCCCTACAACGAAAAAAGTTAGGTTATGTCAACATGCTTATACCGTATACAAGAAAAGCAAAGTTTTTATAATATAAATTTCGTACTCATACCGTTGCCGTTCCTCATTGTGTCTTCTTTGAATGATAGCCCAGCCATAAGGAAACATTTTTCGCTATTTTCTGAAGAAACTTAGCTTACGTACGGACTAAATAGGTGCGAACTTAAAGAATAACACTTCCTAGACGTTTATGTTCATTTAAAGCCAACGAACTGTCAAATTGTCAGAAACGGAATAGCAAAAGACATGCGTAGACATAATTTAAGTCCGAATTGGACATAAATAGTGTTGTGGACATAATTAGTTAAGAAACGCAATAGCAATGATATTAGTACGAATTTTAGACTAATTTAAGTCTATTATTCGGCATTATTTAAGTGCGCCGAAGAAACGCAATCGGACCCATAGACTAACATATATGAAAACTGGGCAGTTCTGATAATATTACATACATACGGGTCGAATTGATAACCTCCTTTTTTTTGAAGTCGGTAAAAAAGTAACCGACTTCAAAAACAACAACAAAACAAAAATGGGTGAAATAACCTAATTAATAACTTCTTTCGGAAGTCGGTGGCTAAAAATCAATGAAATAAATTAAAAAAAAATAAAGCCACCGACATCCGAAAGAAGTTATTAATTAGGTTATTTCACCCTTTTTTTTTTGTTTTGTTGCTGTTTTTTACGTCGCCAATAAGCCTCTTAGCTCTGCGTTCCACTAATTACAAGTTATATTGACCTCCTATAAAGAATATTCCTTATAAAGGAATGACTGAGTGAATGTATTTGACTTCCTCGTTATCGATGATTGCTCATTGTTGCGCGGTTGTTTCCAAGCATAATCGAGTCAGTCGTTTTCGTGAATTTGTTAATCGATGTAACGTTAGTCGCTTTCAAGTAGGAGAGCTCCGATAATTATCAAAGTCGATGATCGTGAATTCGTAATACCACGCTTGGTCGCTTGCAATTTGATATTTGTTCCAAGGCTGTCTTTATTGGGCGGCGAGTAAAGGGCAACTCGCAGCCCGACCATGGACCATGCCCGGGTCGACGGCGCGTTGTGTTCCACGCGCGCCTCAAAGAGCGTCAGCATAATGACGGGGCCCCCTCTCTAGAGGGCCAAAGTCTGCCGGGGTCGCGGGACTTATACCATTACCGTGACCCCGGGACATAAAGGGCTACTGAAGGACACCGTGGATTTTAGTCAGTACAAGTCTGACAGTCCCTCCCGCCCTGCCCGGGGTGGGAGGACTCATTTGATGATTTTACCACGATAAAAAAAAAGGCTGTCTTTATTAGGCGAAAAGTAAGCGGCTCACTGTTCGCTGCGAATCGGCCAGACGCTACTGAATGGATTCAGATGTTTGGTAGGTACAGCGGAACCTGGTTAAGTGAGACCCCAAGGGACCTGCAAATTTGTCTCACTTAGAGAGGTATTCCACATACCCAGTGTCTCAGATATCCAGGTATAAATAAATATCTGTCTCATTTATAGAGGTTCCAATAATACAGGTCAGAATACAGGTTATTTCAGTTATATAGGTGCGCATTAACTTCAGTTTTTTCACATACTGATAACGATTTGAGTCTTCGTATCGGCATTTTTCAAATAAACATTCGTATGATAGTAAAGCAAAACTAAAACTGAAGGTCATTGAGGCTTAAAATTAGTTCAGTGCAGAATAAGTAAGTAAACAAAACGATGTTATCTCAGTTACAGAGGTTAATGCATATAAAATTTATTCGTTATCTTAGCTATAGATCGAGGTAACTATGACGATAAAATCGAAAAAACGAATCCCAGATATAGAGGTTCGCTTCGTCCCACTCAACAGAGGTAATTCAGTGCCAAAGTGTTGGGACCTCAGCATGAGTACCAGTTATGGAGGTTTCTCATTTATCCAGGTCCCACTTAACCAAGTTTCACTGTAGTTAGGTACGATGTTTTAAACACAAACTATTGTGTAATAAGGTCTCGATCCATGAGCCGTTTACTGTTCGCTTAATGGAGACACAGCCTTCACAATCGATCTCGATATCAATCATATTTATTTTATTTTAAATTAGGTTTTGATCGCAATAATCTCCATTGCGATAACACCCAAATTATCTTTGAAATGCGTGCGTGCGATTACGAACTTAAGCTGCGTACACACCGGGCGCATGGGCTCGCGCGGTAACTTCGATGTGCGCCTCGGGATCTAGGCCTCACGAGGCAGTCCGGTTTGCCCGGAAACTCAGATGCGAGCCTCCAGACTTGCGAGGCCGAGCCATTAGAGGCCTCGCGTTTCAACAATGGACAACACAAATGGAAACCACCGTACAGATGGAACGAAAAGCGCATACTAAGGCACCCTTGAGCGCACTGACTGCCGAAGGCTCGGCCGTGAGGCACGTTCAGCCAAAGCAAAGTGCATGCGGTCGAACGGGTCCGACACACATCCACACCGACCGAGCATTTGGCTGACGGGGTTGCCCCGCGAGCCCGTGCGCTTGGTGAGGACAGCAGGGTGTAAAGCTCGTCATCCTCTATAGAAATTAAGGAGGAACAGTCTCTCCTGCCAATGAACTCCTACAACAAACGTGTTAAGGGCTTGTTAAGCCGATCGCAAGATGTTTGAAAAATAAAAAAAATATATACCGATCTAACTAATGATTTTGCTTTTGCGATGCATGATTTTTAGGTCGTACGAGTATGTATAGTTTATTTTTTATCCCCAGTATCTATGTAATATGGTCGGCTTTCAAACACGATGCACTTAATACCAGTTTTTTTAAATGAAGCGACTGTACTTGGGGTGCTAAGACAGGAAACCTCCACGTGCGCCCGTGGACTGGAGTTCCCTCTCGGATACGTCTTGGGGTTTTTCGGGACCGGTGCACCCTGGGATGCGGGCAACTCTTCCTTAGGCACTGTGCCTAAGGGGTCTCTTTGCCCGTATGCGAATAGCCTGTCGGGTGGACGCTCCAACGCGTGTCCCTCTGATTAGCAGAGGGCACAGCGGCGGAGCGGGCTTGCGGACGGTGAGTAATGGGTAGCTCGCCGTCCGACCAAGGACCAAGCCCGGGTCGGTGGTGCGTCGTGTCGTGTTTCGCGCGTGCCTTCGGGGAGTTGTCAGCAAACTGACGGGGCCCCTTATGGGGCCAAATGCCTGCTGGGGTCGCGGGTTTTTCTTAACACAGGATACCGTGGCCCCGGAACGTAAAGGGCATCCGAAGGAACACGGGTGGATTTTAGTCAGTAAGAGTCTGACGGTCCCTTCCGCCCCACCCAGGGCGGGAGGACTCATTTGATGATTTTACCACCTAAAAAAAAAGAAAAGGCGACTGTACTCTACTTATATCTTTCCGGCGAGTAATATGAAACTCCTTGGTAACAGTGGTTCTCAGACTTTCGAGCCACTGCAACTGTCAAAAATCTGCAAATTACAGTGGCATAACATGCTTTCAAAGGCGCGGTATGTACGTGTATGGTCACCCATCCGTAGACTGGTCTCGGCAAATGTAGCTGAACCATAATAACCTGTGCTGCTATTATTCAGTACTTAGACAGGAACTCGTCAATCTTCATATCAAGTAGCCATAAATTACAGATGTTTCAGAAGGAAACAATAGTCATTCACTAGCAAATGATGATAAGATTATAGTATATTGAATAAGCTAATTTCAAGGCCGTAGCGTAGCTTAGCTCCAGTCATCACACAATTTACAAGGACAACGCTATTGGATTTACAGCTCTCGGTCCAGAGCTAAAAGCAGAAAATCGAACAGCAAGCTAAATATCCCTTACGATAAAACTAAATCATGGAAGATATGTGACAATGGACAATTATTATAATAGCAATGAACCACAAGCAGCCTGATAACATATTTGACATAAAAGATTATGGAGCAAACAAATTTCTACTTTAATCTAGTAGTACAAGGTTGAAATTGAGTAAACAGTTGTTTTATGATAACCTCAGATGTTGATAAGGAATCATACGATATTTGTCATTGTTCTAGTGAATATTATCAATGTAGGTATTACCTTGTTTTATGGCTAGAAGCTAGAAAATAGTTTTATTGGCTTATTAAAGTAGGTATTTAATCAATTTGTTTGTAAACATGTTTGTAAACATAATACAGCGGATTATTATTGTTTAGTACACATTACTAGTATTAGAACCACAATTAGATGCGGGGGGATTAATAATTAATATGTCTTTTTTTAATTGTGGTTAAATCATCAAATGAGTCCTCCTACCCAGGCGAAACACGAGAGACTGTCGGACTTGAACTAACTAAAATGTATGGTGATCCCTTAATACCCCTTTATGTTCTAGGGTCGTGGATATACGACGCGCCGTCACCCGGGCATGGTCCATGACGGACGGCGAGTTACCCATTACTCGCCGTTCGCATGCCCGCGCCTATGGTGGCCGGAAATCGCTTCGCGACGTCCGTTGCCATGGGTGTCTCCAATCAACTTTTTAACATAACTCTTTGCATTTGATCTCTGAAGAAGATATACATGCACACCAAAATTCATCTATTTCTTTTGCGATGATGTTTGTCAGAAACTACAAAATCTGCTACCATCGACTGTTTTATTATTCTTCTGGACACTTATAAGATTATTTAAATATACATAATCAAAAACAAAAACTTTATGAAAAAAAAAAGAGAACGACTTCAATAAAAACTGTAAAATAACTTATCTTTCGGAAGTTGGTGGCTTTGTTTTTTATTTCATTGACTATGGCCACAGACTTCCGAAAGAAAAGTTATTTTACAGTTTTTTTGTTTGGTTTTGAAGTCGGTTCCCTTTTTTTTCAAAAAGTTTTTTTATTTTTCCCTTTTTAGTTAGTTTAGATATTCAACTAAAATCTTCATATTATCAGCGTGTTTGAAAATCTACAATCCTAGTAAGCAAACTAAACCAGATCTATGCAGGCAACTTCACAAGATATCCATTATTGTTATATGTATACTAAAACCTTCTCCAAAATGTACAATCGCGAGATAATCGTGGACAAACATACATACAAGTCGAATTGAGAACCTACTTTTTTTTTGAAGTCGGTTAATAAAAGAGTTCACCACTTACTCACCTCTACAACTTTGTTCCAAAAAGGATGCATAACATAAACACTCAGCGGGCTGGTGTCTATGGCCATATACTGAAAAAAAAAAAAAGTTATTAAGAAGAAGTTTTTTGTTCTTTATATAATTCCCTGCACTTCTCTTTTAAATATTAAAGGACACGGAATAAATGGCAGTGGGGTTGTATGGTGGATTGGTGGTCCACTGGCCCACTGTATCTCTCAGAAACGATCTGATTTTTTTTGGATTATGGAGAGACAATCTATACAGGTATACCATACCACAAGGGCTGGGTCGAAGTGGCCCAGTTAAAGAGTTCATGAAAAGAATTAGGGGAGCCCAAATCTAGCAGGAAAGGAAAAAAGGGATTATGGAAATCTATCCTAATATTATAAATCCGAAGAGTTTTTTTGGTTGAGCGTGCTAATCTCAGGAACTGGTTTAAAAAATATTTTTTGTGTTGGATAGCCCATTTATTAAGAAAAGCTATAGGCTATAAAACATCACTCTATGACCAATACTGCCGTCATTAGGAAAAAAGACGTATCTACACTTTTTGTCAAAATTGAGTTACATACATATTCTGAATCAGTAAAAAAAATGGCATCGCCCAGTATTTTTATATTTCTCATAAGTTAAAGGGAACCCTGTAAATCTAACTGTTAAAAAAGACGTATCTGCGATATGACTGGAATATTACTAAACAGAAAAGACGTTTTTAGCGTACACTAAGTTGAAAAAACGCATTTTAGTAGAAGCGTCTCATTTATTTACAAAATATTTAACAATTCATAACATGAAAAGACACTTCTGGCAGTAATGCCTTTTCTACATAGTTTTGCTAGTTATGAGGGGAGAAGTGGGACTCGCGGTTGGAATATTGCATTTCAGATGCGTCCAGGTAGTTAGAGCAAAAATAAGTATTACAGGTTTAAATTACACTGATTTTAAAGTTTCCATAAAAACAAAGATACCAATAATCTTTTTTAAATACTAGGCCTATGTATCTTACTTATGCGTATAAAGTTTAATTAAAACAGATTCAGAAGTCATTTCGAAAAATAAAAATTTGAGGAAAACGCCTTTTTCTCGAATTTGTTTTTGCGTTGAATATTAACTATCACAATGAGGAAATGGTCTGCAGATAAAACAACACAAAATATGATGTAATAACGTCTCTTTCGGAAGTCGGTGACTTTGTTTTTTATTTCATTGAGATTTGTGGCACCGACTTTGTGGCTAAAAGAAAAGTTATTTTAAACTTTAATAAAAATTGTTTTTAGAAGATTTTTAAGCTTTATATTGAAAGCGGTTTGTTATTGCTCACTCAAGTTGATATCGAAGACAAATGTATGAATTAACTAGTTTTTGCCGAAATCGAAAATGATCCCACGTGAACACAAAATGGGGCTTAAAAATTATTCTATGTGTTAATCCAGGTGATAAACTATCTGTATATCAAATTTCGTCCAAATCCGTTCAGTGGTTTTTGCGTGAAAGAGTAACAAACATCCAGTCATCCATCCAAACAAACTTTCACGTTTATAATATTAGTAGGAAGTAGGATATTGAGTATAATCCATACATAGATAGCTTTAATACAAAATTTTTGTTTGTTGTACCTACATAGTAACATTTAAAACTTTATGTTATAATTAATAATATAGCTAAGCCGAATTCTTATACTTTGTGTTCTATTTCATACAAAATAATTATCATTTTAAACGTGCTTACTTCAGTTTAAAAAGGGTTCTTTTTTTGTAAATTAATTGAATATTAGTTCAGTGAATCCCTATTAGGTGGGACACTGGAAATCATGGTGAGGTCCACTTTAGCACAGAATTATCACTGTTAATGGGACAAAATAAACCTGGACATCTCTGAAAATTATTCTTTCGATTTAAATGTCCCAATGACGTCTCTCTTTAACTTCTTTTACTGAGACTATATGTATGTGTAAAGTGTAAATACTTTTGCTTAATTGTTATCTTTAAATTCTGTAAACTAAACGACTTTAATTATGATAACGGATTAATAGCACAAAAAAACTGTACCACACAGTAATTTGTGGTCCACCCGCAAATGTGCCTAAATTGTTTTACATAGTGAGTGAGAGATAAACTCTCCTGTATACATTTTTTAATTCGGATAATGTTTAAAATATGTAATGATATCATATGTTATTTTATTTAGCGCACCCTTTTAATGAAATTAATAAGTCTAATATCATCTCTATTAATTGAACTCTCCGTAAATAAGACGGATATTTATGTATACCTGGATGTCTGAGACACTGGGTAAGTGGAATACCTCATTTAGTGAGACAAATATGCCGCTTTATTCAGGTCCCCGTTATCCATGTTTCACGGTATTACTAAGTTAAAAAGCAGCAAATGGCTATTTACGTTTTTTTTAATTTAGTTTTTATGGCTTGGTAACACATTATTTCTAAGTAGGAAAGACGTTTTAAAAAAATACTAAATTGAAAGGACGCATATGGCCAGAAGCGTCTTTTCATTGCAGTATTACGTATTTTCTTGCATTTTTTTTATAAAAAAGAAAAGGAAAAATTGATTTATTTAAAAAATAATATTACTTTTATTAAGTCTACATATTACTCCCGATAGATCAAACTGTAATACACCCTTTGATACCAAAAAATAGCGATTTGGTTTATTTCCTTACACACAGCGAATTTTTTAATTTTTGAAACACGTTTTATTTTTTTTCTCCGTTTCTCATTTTATGTAGATGCGTCCTTTTGGATTATGGCGGCAGAATAGGAGCCAAGTAACGGGGATGAAACCATGGGGAAGAGCTATTTAAATATAATTTTATATTTAGTTCAGTAATTAAATAATTTCAGATGGATTATGCGAGTAATAAAATACCTACAATAATGGTTTATCAAATTTTGAATAAATGTAAATGTAATGTTATATTTTTTTCTAATAAATAATAATTAATATTCATCAATGTTCACACCCCACAAGTTAGTCAATTTCCTACTCAATTTAAATCAAACTTAATAGTGAGGTAATAGAGACATTTTTTTATTACTGAATCATAATAGATCAAGTAAATTCGGTACAAATAAACACGATAACTGGAGCGAATTTCGTGCTATTTTTTTTTCAACTTTCGTTGCGCTTGAATAACATTGTTTCATACAAACACAGCACAGTAATGAGCCAGACGCAACGAATATAAATTATAAGACACAAATAACTACGACTTAAGTTAAATGTATCATCATAATGCGGCAATTACATCAACAACTTCCTGGTACCGCGATGCGTAATTAATCGATATATTTTAAGGTTATATCACAATGATGCAGCACTAGAAATATAAACTAGATATTCTATTACCACTCTTAAACACGCATGGACAGTATTTACAGCGGAAAACACTAATTTAATAAAGACAATAACCAATACCTTGTAATTATCGAACCCTTCAAGGTGCTCGCGACTTAGATATTTGTAACTGAACATTTTCACTGTGTACACTTACTCCTTACTAATGAAATATAAAGTAATTACTAACTATACATACAATATTTGCACTTCGCATAATACATTTCGGTCTATTTTTATTAATTTAAAAGTTAAAAAATAAACGCGTTATGACACTGTCACTGTTTCCTGTTTCGCTGACGCCTGCGCCCAGTGTTGCCGGCAGCAAGTTTCAATTTATTCCGATTCCTCATCTCAAAAGTTCCGTTAAGTTCAGCCCGAGTAAAATAAAAAAACGATAACAAAACACACCTTTTATTTTTTTTATCATTATACATTAATTCTTTACAACCATCAATTTAGTCCAGACGATCTGAAAAGAAAAATGCTCTAAAAACATTTGTGTTATGTATGTCATGTCTATGGCCTCGGATAATAATCTGTGATAATAATGTCAAAATACTATGGCGTTTTGACATAATTATCACAGATTATTATCTTTACTTTTCGGAACTTTGGCACAAAGTTCCGAAAAGTTCCGCCAAAGCGGAGGTTCCGCAAAAGTTCCAACAAGGGCTTCAAAGTTCCGAATTCGATACAAAAGTTCCGCGCCGGCAACGCTGCCTGCGCCTGACGTAAATTATTTGACATTTTGACATCATTTTCACAATGATAGTTTTTTTTCCTTTGCCCAATGGGCAAGCTCAAGCTACGGTCTTTCAAGCTTACCGTACCGCTACCGCCCCTACCGCCTTGTCTTCCTTGTGTGTATATTTCAAAAGATAATATTTATATTGTCGTGACGTCGCTTTAAAAGCTGATATTTTTTCTGTATAGAGCTCGACATGTAGAACGATTTACTAAAATATTACATGGCGAAGCCTCATAGTTTTCGAGAAAAAAAATTCCTAAAGTTACGAAAAAAAAGGGTTGGCTTGGCTTTAGTGTCGTTTGGCAGGCGGACAGGGCTAAAAGTGGTTAAATCTGGTAGAGGGTGGGGCCCCGATTATAACGCTACCACTCTTATTACAATGTAATGGATATTTTTCCAGGAATTTACAAAAAATGTTTCTAACCTCAAATCAAAAAACCGGCCAAGTGCGAGTTGGACTCGCCCATGAAGGGTTCCGTAGCAGCAAGCATATATTAGAGATATAATTATATTGAGATTAGTAAGTAATATACACAAACAATAAAAATAACTTTGTTTTTCATAGTATTTGTATGAATGGCAAAGTTATATTTGCGGTTTTTGAAAATGTACTATATCTCAAAAACTGCTAACTGTATCTCATCCAAACCAATTTTCGTTGGTAGTTTTGGTTGAGGTCTACATTATATATTTTTTTAGTTTTATCATTCTCTTATTTTAGAAGTTACGGGGGGGGGGGACACACTTTTTACCACTTTGGAAGTGTCTCTCGCGCAAACTGTTCAGTTTAGAAAAAAATGATGTTAGTAACCTCAATATCATTTTTAAAGACCTATTGATAGATACCCCACACGTATGGGTTTGGTGAAAAAATTTTTTTTGAGTTTCAATTCTAAGTATGGGGGGCACCCCCAAAATTTGTTTTGTTTTGATTTTTGTGTGAAAATCCTAATGCGGTTCACATAATACATCTTTCTACCAAGTTTCAACAGGATAGCTCTTATACTTTCGACAAAAAGTGGCTGTGACATACACGGACAGACAGACAGACAGACATGACGAATCTATAAGGGTTCCGTTTTTGCCATTTGGCTACGGAACCCTAATAAAAAGCGTACCTAATGTGTTTTTAGGTAAAACGGAACGTTAAAATGAGCGATCGACAACCGAATGTGATATATTATATCGTCAGTGGTGTACAAATTTAATCAGAGAAAAGGAACGCAAAACAAAAAAAAAATCTCGGGATTTTTTTTTATAACTGTTGAATTATTTTGGATGGAAGGCTATTGTGGAAAATAAAATAACGAAATTCAACAGCAGCACGTCTTTACTCGACATCTTAATTATAGGGAGGTGACGTCACAGGATGGAACAGTGTTGTAGACAATACAGATATAAAACATCCTAGACCACAGATAATATTTGTTGTCTTCTAACACCCCCCCTCAACAAATATTTCTCAACTAATTTACAAGTTGGAATTTTTCAAAATAGTTTATCACTTACAACTTAAACATTACCCTTATATCATGATCACATATTATATAAATACCATGTTTACACTCTTACAATTCCGTTTCCAAGACAAAATCAAAAAAATACTTATAATAAGCACTACACTTTTACAACTTTCAGTGTAATCTCTTTACTTTAATTAAGCTATGGAATTTCTATAAAATTTTAAGTTGCTACTGTGACTTCCTTACAATAGAGCTTGCTAACTCTTAGGTATACTTACACAAAACAAAATAAACTTATCTATTATCTTTGAAACAAACTTTAAATACTCCTTTCTTTATTTAGCAAAGAACATTGTATAACTATACTAACACTTTTTACTCACTTATAATTAACAGAACACAGTGTTATTTTAACATATTAATCTTAAATTTATCAAACAATGTTTTACCCAAAGGTTTAGTTAGTATATCTGCAATGTTTTCTGAAGTATTTATATACTTTAATGAAATTAATCCTTTATTTACTTGTTCAACAATGTACCTGTATTTAATATCAATATGTTTCAATCTTTTGTTGTTTTCTGAATTATTTGCCAATTTAATTACAGATTGATTATCCTCAAAAATGGTTATGTTATTACAGTTAATATTAAAATCAGACAAAATACTTCTTAACCAATTTGCTTCAACAATACATAAACTCAAAGCGACATATTCAGATTCAGCTGAAGATAGAGTTACACACATGTTTCTTACTAGACCATAAAATTACACTTCCAAATAGTTTAAATACATATCCTGATGTAGATCTCCTGTCATGTATGTCACCAGCCCAGTCTGCATCAACATATCCTTCTACTAACACATTACTAGAGTTGTAAACTAAGGAAAGTTGTGATGTGCCCTTTATATACCTTAATATCCTTTTCAGAGATTTATATAGCGACTGACTGGCGCAATGCTGAAACCTACTCAAGAAACTGACTGCTACACAAATATCTGGTCTTGTACCGCATGCTGCATATAATAAACAACCTATTAATTGCCTGCACTTTGTTTCTATTTCACTACTTTCTGACCTTTCTCTTTGTAAAATTTGAAAATTAAAGTTTTGATCTATGGGGGTAGAAACAGGGTTACAATCCAACATTTTGTACCTCTTTAATATTGAAATTAAATATTTTTCTTGATTCATGGTAGTTACACCATTTTCTTGACTAATATTAATACCTAAGTAATTTCTTGCCAACCCTAAGTCTTTCATTTTAAAATTTTGAGATAACTGATCTTTAAAGCATTGTAATTCCTGTTGTTCTGATCCAAAATAGATAATATCATCGACATAGAGTAACACATACATATATTTACCCTTTATATTTCTGAAATATAAGCAAGAATCATTGTTAGATCTTTTAAAACCTTGTTTTATCATAAAACTGTCAAATTTCTCATTCCAGTATTTAGGGGATTTCTTTAAACCATAAAGAGATTTATTAAGTTTGCATATCTCTCCTGTATGTAATTTAATGTACACTGTTTCTTGTATATCTCCATGTAGAAAAGCACCAACTACATCCATCTGATAAACAGATTGTTTTAATTTATTTGCTACAGCCATGAAAATTCTAAATGTCCCTAGTTTAGCAACGGGTGAATACACATCTAAGTTCTCATCCTTTTGTTCGAACCCTCGAGCTACTAACCTAGCTTTATACAGTTTTCCTTCCTCAGTGTCTTTTACCTTGAACACCCATTTTGTAGATATTATGTTTGTCCCATTTGGTATTTCACTCACCCTTGTAAAAGTATTATTCACATTTAGTGTATCCATTTCCTTCTTGATTGCTTCTTGCCACTTCTCTCGATCAACTCTTGTCATAGCCTCTTCATAAGTCAACGGTTCATTATTTGTTGCCATGAAACCTGTTTCATATTGATCAAACCACTGTGGTTTTGTCTTTTTTCTTGATGGTTTGTTTTCTTGTACTTTCTGATTGTTTTCTTCTTGGTCATGACTATCTGATTTACTCTTCTCTTGACTACTTTGTAGATATTCTGGTTCTTTTTGTATTGTTTCTTCTTGCTTTTCTTGTTCTTCTTCCCATTCTTCTAACTGTTCTTCTATTATTTGATCATGCATCTCTTCTTCATAGAAACTATGATATTCATCTTCCAAATGTTCCACAGGCCATTCAGATTCTTCTGAAACATATTCTATGTCTTTCTTTTCAGTTGTCTCGGTACTAACCTTAGTTTCTTTCAAGAAAACTACTTCTCTTTTGATCTGGACATCATTTTCTTCTGGTAGAAACACACGGTATCCCTTAGTTGTCTCTCCAAATCCCACAAAGAAACCTGTTTTAGATTTAGCATCCCACTTTAATCTTCTTTGATTTGGTACTAATACAGCTACTTTGGAACCAAAGGTTTGCAATTTTTTAATATCAAATAAATCCTTGTTATGCCATAACTCATATGGTGTTTTGTTTATGACCCTACTTTTACCTGTCCTATTTAAGATATAGACTGCAGTGTTAACTGCTTCCGCCCACAAACTTTTATGTAAACCACTACTCAAAAGCATTGTTCTAGCACACTCGGTGATAGTACGCATTTCCCTTTCAGCGCATCCATTTTGTTCAGGAGTGTATGCTACACTAGTTTGATGTATGATACCTAAATTATCCAATAATGATTTCATCTGTTGATTAATAAACTCTTTACCGTTGTCAGATCTAATTATTTTTACTTTATAACCTAAGTTATTTATGACATATTTTAAAAACTTCTGAACACACTTTACTGTTTCTGATTTATGAGATAAAAAGAAGACTGTTCTAAAACGAGAGTAATCATCCTTTATCAACAAATAATAATATGCACCACCTAATGAACCAACTTCCATGGGTCCACATAAGTCCATGTAAAATTTCACCGGGTCGTTGACCTCTGACCTCACTTATAGGGAATGGTTGTTTATGTAACTTACCCTTTAAACAATCCTCACATGTAGACTCACTACTATCAGGTGACACATTGATATCACTTCTCTTCAAAATATTTTTAACCTGTTCAATGTCCTGATGACCCATTTTACTATGCCACTCTGACAAATTGTCATTAACTTTACCTACATAAGCCATATCACTCTTTTTGTACCTAAATTCCATTATATATAACTTATCTTTCCTGTTAGCTACTGCACTTGGCTCTTTGTTATAAATTTTCTTAAAAATGCATTTATCTTTATTCATATGAATAAAATAACCCCTATCTGTTACTGAACTGACAGAAAAAAGGTTTAGCTTTAAGTTTGGAACATACAATACCTCTTTTAAAGTTGTTTCTATCCATTTATAACCATTGTATGCCTCTAGGTATATATTCCCTATACCTTCTGCTTCAATGACATTACCGTCTCCTATAATTATCTCCTTCGGTGAAGGAAAACTTACATAATTATTAAAATATTTAATATTATGGCACATATGCTCTGAAGCACCGCTGTCCATAATCCACACATCATTGTTTTGATACATTTGTGCATTCAAGGCTGGGGACATACACACATGAAACACATTACTAGTTTTATTTTTATGACTTGACATACCTTTTGAACCTTTTGATTTATTATTTTTAAACCAACACTCGCTTACTAAATGACCTGGCTTCTTACATATAGTACAATGTTTATTATTACTATTACTTTGAAAATTACCTTTACATTGAGACTTGAAATGGCCTTCTTTGCCACACCTGAAACATTTTCGCCCTTTCTTTATTGCTTGGAACGCTTCTGAAGAATTAGTATCAGTCTTCATCCGCATTTCTTCAACCAGCAATCTCGAAGATAGTTCCTCTAGTGTGCGCCTCTCAGTGGGAACAGATTCCCAAGCCGATACAAAATGATTAAACGAAGAAGGTAGTGATGACGTGATTTTGGTGACCGCCATACTCATGCTAATTTCAACACCCAATGACTTTAAAGTTGCTAGGGTCTCCTCAAATCTACCTAAGAAGTCTGCCACGGTCTCCTTCTCTATGAACTTGAGATTATAAAACTTTTCTTGTGCGATGTGAACTGATAGGTTCCCTGTTTGTTCAAAAATTGTGTGTAACTTATCCCAGACTTGTTTCCCTGTGGTACAGCTTAAAACTTGGTTAATGGTTTTCTCAGCTAACCTGGCTACAATGATGTTCTGCGCCTTGGCGTCGTTATCTGCCCACGCCGCGAACTCTTCTTTAGCCTCATCTGGTTTTGGACTGGAACCGTCCACGATACTTAGGACTCCCGCCGCCCTTAAAAGTACCTTTACGCGGTATTTCCACGCCGCCCATTGCTCCGGGCTACGAAGTTTAACCTCGTTGTTGACCTCCATAATGTGCACGACTCTGCACGCAAGCTTAACCACGCGATGAGAGTACTCTGACCACCGAACCACGCGCTTGCTCCAATAATGGCCGCTCCTGTTACACGTCGCTTTACCACGACTTTACTCGATGCTTTACCACACCGTATTTTCACAATAACCTCCAACAAACACTTTCAAAGATTATAAGCATGACTGGGCCGATAACCTGTTGAATTATTTTGGATGGAAGGCTATTGTGGAAAATAAAATAACGAAATTCAACAGCAGCACGTCTTTACTCGACATCTTAATTATAGGGAGGTGACGTCACAGGATGGAACAGTGTTGTAGACAATACAGATATAAAACATCCTAGACCACAGATAATATTTGTTGTCTTCTAACAATAACAACCTAAAAAGGTAATTATAGAGTCTACTACAATGTTACTCCTCTTAGTATGCAAGAGCGAGCGAAGCGAGCTCGGGAGTACTCGGGACTTAGGGCACCCCGACTCGGACAGGTTAGGTTAGAAGAGGATGGCGGGGTCTGAAAGACCCGCCATCCCCTTCGTGGTTATTTTTTTTAAACCACCTATAAGTAGGACCCATAACTCAACGTTTTAAGATAGCATTCCAAAATTAGAAAAAAGATTAAGGTTGATGCTCAAGGGTAGCCCGCGAAATTCAAAATTTCTTGGGTTTTTTGCAATTTGCAGGCCAGTGCTAGGTTGTATGTTGATTAAAATATTGATCGCGCTTGTAAGACGTATGTAGTTACAGAATTATTATCATCGAAATCACCAATACAACCCTCCAAGTTCATAAAGCTTCAGGAACAAAAAAATAACATAAAAAGTCATTCCTGAAGCTTTATGAACTTAGAGCGTTATATTGATGATTTTGTTGATTATAGTTCTGTAACTACATACGTCTTACAAGCGCGATCAATATTTTAATCAACATACAACCTAGCACTGGCCTGCAAATTGCAAAAAACCCAAGAAATTTTGAATTTCGCGGGCTGGTTGGAGCATTCCCCTTAAGTTGATCTAGACTTTTTGTCCTTCAGAGTATTTGACCTTGACCTCTGAGTTGTTGACCTTGACCTTAAACATGTCATTGACCTCATTTATTTGTTGATATTTAGTTGTCTCAACTCAACGGACTGCAGTGCCGCGTGTCGCGGTTTCGAATCCCGCACGGAGCAAATATTTGTATGATCTACAAGTAGTTGTTCCGGGTCTGGGCGTTTGTGTATGTGCAAACTGTGGCCGCTGCCGGCCGCTGCCATTCCGGTGTGACTAGGCCCTTACCTGTGAAATGATAAGCCACAGCCAATATTATGAATCACTTCTCTATGTCTTGATACATCACATTTTACTATTTTCACAATGAAAATAGAAAAGAACCGTAGTTAAAACGTATTTTTATATAAGGTTTTTAAAAACAACAACAAAAAGGCGCCATTTATAATTCATACGTCAAATTTCAGTGTTGTCAGAATGATTATGTAATTACTACCACATTGTCATACAATTAATAAAACTTTATTACAAAATTATTATTACTATTTTCTACGTATTATAAAAATATAGTAAAAAAAATATGCAATCTTACAAACTCAGGTACCACTCTATAAGTCGTGACGTCGTTTTTTATAGTGCCAATTTTTTTTTTTTGGTAGATTAGACCACATGTCTATTGTATATTTAAATCGGCGAATTGCGATAAACCATAGGTAGTGAGAAAAAAAATCCGAAAGTTTCCTTCGGGATGGGTGGGAAAGTAGGAGTATTATGGGTGGGAAAAATCATGTGAAGGGTCTAAACTCATTTTCAAGTGATAATGAGGTCAATGACATGTTTAAGGTCAAGGTTAACAACTCAGAGGTCAAGGTCAAATACTGTGAAGGTCAAAAACTCTAGATCAACTTAATCTTTTTTCTAATTTTGGAATGCTATCTTAAAACGTTGAGTTATGGGTCCTACTTATGGGTGGTTTAAAAAAATAACCACGAAGGGGATGGCGGGTCTTTGAGACCCCGCCATCCCCTTCTAACCTAACCTGTCCGAGTCGGGGTGCCCTAAGTCCCGAGCTCGCTTCGCTCGCTCTTGCAGGAGTAACATTGTAGTAGACTCTATAATTACCTTTTTAGGTTGTTATAAAAAAAAATCCCAAGATTTTTTTTTGTTTTGCGTTCCTTTTCTCTGATTAAATTTGTACACCACAGACGATATAATATAACACATTCGGTTGTCGATTGCTCATTTTAACGTTCCGTTTCACCTAAAAACACATTACGCTTTTTATTTGATTTGAGGTTAGAAACATTTTTTGTAAATTCCTGGAAAAATATCCATTACATTGTAATAAGAGTGGTAGCGTTATAATCGGGGCCCCACCCTCTACCAGATTTAACAACTTTTAGCCCTGTCCGCCTGCCAAACGACACTAAAGCCAACCCTTTTTTTCGTAAATTAGGATTTTTTTTCTCGAAAACTATGAGGCTTCGCCATGTAAAAAAAATCAAAAAATCAGCTTCTAAAGCGACGTCACGACTTATAGAGTGGAGCCCAAACTAATTTTACTTGTTGCTTAAAAATAACAAATAAATTAAATAAGCCCCAAACTATAATATTTTCTACCATTTCTACCAATGTTTATCTAATGGCAATTGAGGAAAAGAGACACAATTCTCCAAAGTTAACCTCTCTTTTCTCTCGCTATTATTACCAGACAAAAAAGAAAATCTAAATCAACAGCTGTAAGGTTCATTTTTGTGTAGCAAAAAATGTCTGTGGTCTAGAACATTATAATACGTCTAGATTATTTGATAGTCAGTCTGTCACAAAAATGGATTCATAAAATGCTAATGAGACAGTTCAATAACATCGGCGAATAGTACTATTGAATAAATATGAATGTTTCTCTCAATGACTCAATCTGCTTATTTGTTAAATCTGAAGGACGAACAAATTATTCAGTGAAAATCTGTCATTTTTTATGTTTGGCAGGCCAGAATGGATCACGTTAACCGGTTACTTATTATTTTATGAAATAATATTATTATTAATGAGAATTCGAACAACTCGTTTCTGCCGTAGATAACTGAGCTTTTTCTTTGCTCACGAAAAAATCCAAAACGGCTTAATTATTCTGATGTGCAAGGTAAAATGTGATGAAATACTAAGAAAACATAGTTTATGTGTGTGTATTATAATGGAACAGGAAAGATAAAAACACCGTTATTGCAAGAACACATTGTCGTATACGTCAAATTGATAGGTTGTGTTGTGCACATAGAACAGGTGAAAAATATGGTATGTGATTGTGAAACAATTAAAATTATACGCTGTGAAATCGAAAAACACACAGTAAGAAAGCAGTGCAATAAACATTAATCAACCGAGAGAATGGAAGACGACATAGGATTAGAATTGTTTTTAAAAAAAAGCAAAGGCAAAAAGAAAAGACGGGGCAAAAAAAACAAAACTCCAAGCAGTTCTGGAGATACCAGAAGTGATGCGGGGACTGTAGATGATGTCAAACAATCAGATGACAATGGTGGAGATGACATTGCAGAAGAAAACTCTAAAAACAATGTTTTTCTATGTGGTAATGGGGGTGATGTAGTTTATGAAAATGGAAACCAAATATCTAAAGATGGTTTTATGTCAGCACCACCAGAAAATAACTCTGAAAAAAAATTACATGACGAGGAAAATGAACTAGAAAGTTCTATGAACAAAATTAATATTGAAGAAGAAAGATTAGATACAGTTGAAAATATTAAAATTAACAGACCATTCTCGTTCATCAAAACCAGAGCATTATCTAAGGGGGCAACCACGTATGAACTAGAGAACTTTGACAAACATGCACTGATTATCTTTAATCACAAAGAAATTGATGGTCATGAACCCAGGTATGGTACAGAGAAAGATGTGGATGCTCTCACTACAACCTTTCAGAATTTTGGTTTTGAAGTTACAACACATAACGATTTGACCAAAGATGGTCTTTTCAACGAGCTTAAAAAGTGTAAGTAATTTAAAAACTTCTATTACCATAATTATAGTCATAGATAAATAATTAACCAAAGGACCTAGAAAATTGTGTGTATTTTAGGGCTATCGCAAGGTGTTACAGTAGTAACTTTATCAAAATCAAATTAAAATCATTTATTTGCATAAACAATATACAGAAGGTTCTTAAGTAAAATAATAGATCTCTTATTCTGATTTTAATTTCGGTGTGCAAATGATTATACACCGTGTTCCGGACGATATACATAAACTTCGACCAGATGTTCAAACCACGGAAGTAAGCATTTTTCATTATGGACACATTAATAAATTCTTATTTTTTGTTAATTTTCATACAAACTAAATACCTAGACGTAAATAACCCGATATGCATGCCTCTTTATCCAAATTGGCAACGTCATTCATAACATTTGGCGGGCTGAAACAAATGAAATGCAAATAGTATTTGATAGATTTCTAATTAAGATACTTTCTCACTGCATAGCTCAATTAAATTTCATTAAATGAAATTACAAATATCTTTGTAACGAAGCCTTTTTAAGTACTACTTCCTTTGTTGGATTTGATTTGTAAAAGCCATAGAAGTATTTGCTAAAGTTTATGGATAACGTGAAGAACACGGTGTATATATAAATATGTATAATATAGAGCCAAGAATGACCCAATGGGACTGTCTCTGATTGTCATCTCATTAACAAATTATCTGAATCTTAGAGCTTTACAGTGTTAAAGAAGTTGGAAGAAGGTAAGATGAAAGGATCCAGTCCACAGAGTTTAGAAATTAAGTTCCAAAATTTTTGTTTTTATACTTATTTATTAAGCTTTTCTTATTCATCCCTTAACTTTCTGATTTTCCCATAACATTTTTACCCAATGGAATCATGATGGCAGAAAATAATCTTGTTAAACAAAAACTCATGCATTTGTTAATGTCCTTCCAGTCAGTGAAAGGAACTTCACGGATTATGGGTGTGTGGCTGTCGCCATATTGACACATGGCTCAAACAACGGCATGCTTCGGGCCAAAGATCAGATGTACAGCGAGATTGAGATCATTAACCATTTCAAGGACTACTCTAAGCCTTCCCTGGTGACCAAACCCAAGATTTTTATCATTCAGGTAAGGTTCTCACAGTAATAAATTTTATATATGTTAGAGTTCTGTTGTTATACATATATATATATTGGTATTATAATTTGTAATGGCTTATGTTTAACTTACCACCATAGTATTCTATGCATATAACAGACAAAAATAGTAAATAATCACCAAAATGAAATCAGCATTTTAATGTAAAATTATAACCAAAGTTTTAACATTTCGCTATCCTATTTAATCAAAATGACTCCAAATAAATCATTGTCAACCCAAAAGTAGTAAATGATCACCAAAATTAAACCTGCATTTTAATTAGAGATGCATCCGATACCGATATATCGGCATACTTCGGGTGATACTTCGAGTTAGCCGATATATCGCCCGATATATCGGCTAACCCGATCGATAACACTCGCCGTGTTCTAAAGTTGGCAACACCCTCCATCAGGTATTGCGGGACTTCCCCGCTTAAGTCATTTACTCCAGCGGGGGAATCCCACACAATTATCAATGTATATACGATACGATGATAAGATGTCCGCGGTTGATATGCGTGACCAGTCGCCATCTTCATTTTTTTTGATGACCTTGTCCAATTTTTTGGGCCCTGCCAAGTTACGCTACGCTTCTGCTAACAATAACACACAAATAATTTTCTGGTCAAACACTTAGTAAAGTGGGTACTTGGCATCATTTTAGAAAGGTAGTGAGACAAGGAAGTTTTTTCTGTAATTTGCCAACAAAGTGTCGTACATAAATTTTGAAAAAAAAAATGGCTTGAAAGGCAAGGGAAGTTTTAAGAAAACGTTTATGGTACTTAATTTCCGAAGATACGATTAGATTTTGTAACAAACTTGTATTCACTCGTCGTTTATATTTTAACAGAAAGTATGAATTCAAAGACCATCGTTATCTTTCTAATCTTTTTAAATATCTTTAAAGTTTCATATCTCCAAAACCAGGCAGTTTAGACCCTATACATTGTCGGGGTTAAAAGTGTATCACCCATTTCAAAGAATGGACGCATTTCCAAATCACCCCTAAATAGCCAGCATGGACCGCTAGCAAGTGAATTTTAGTTTAATGGTTTAACTATGCCATACATCCGATATTTCTGAGAGCTCGATTTTTCGCGATATTATCTGTTAATCCTAAAAATATCTCTTCATCATTTCTTACGTTTCTCTTTACAGGCGTGCCGGGGTACCAGAATCATGACAGGCGTCCCTGTCGTCCACTCAGGCAAGGTTCGCAAGGACCTGATTGAGGAAGACTTGGAGCCATATATCCTGCCCGTGGAGTCGGACCTGCTGATCCTTCACAGTTCTTATCCAGGACGAGCTTCACACAGGTAGTTTAACTGACTGAATTTTAGTATGTTTAGGGCTGATTTTTCAATAGTCAGATAATTTTTATCTGAGGAATAAAAATAGCGGTTTGACATTTTCTATAGATAAGCTGTCAAACCGCCATTTTTTATTCCGCAGATAAAAGTTATTTGACTATTGAAAAATCAGCCTATAAACAAGCAGGTGAAACTGTTTTAACAAGTGTTTTTTTGTCCTTTTTAGTTTAGGGCATTATTTTAAATGAGTTCGACTATATTTCATTTCTAGGCTAGATCTTTATAAACTCGCCATAATAAAAAACGATTAATAGGTAAACAATCATTTTTATACTGAATGCTTCACATTCACCCCATGGTCCATATCTTGATTTTTATACTGGCGACATAGGGACTTTCCTAGCGGGAACGGCGATAGCGGCGACGGGGATTTACCTAAGATTTGTTCTACGAATTGGGGAAATACCAATACTTATATTTATATAAATAGGAGAATAACCACTAATCCATTGAATTACTTTCTGTCGACAGCCGACATTAGAGATCATAATTATGATTTTTTAATAACTAATGTTGTTTATTAATTAAAATTGTTACAATTTTAATAGTTTTGAAATTGAAATTATCTTATGCTAATGTTTCAAAAATGTCTTATACAAATCTGTCCTATACAAATCCTGGTACTTATCTGATATTTGAATGATTGAATAAAATACTTATCATAATAATGTTTTAGTTAATTATAATGGCAATAAAAGTTCAAAAATATAACATGCAATATTCGTTTTATGTTGAACTATTCAGACTCAAATATTAATTTATTTTCATTTTATATCCAGTCATGCGCCATGAAAACTAGTTTTAAAACATGTTTTTTTTTTCTTATTGTTTTAATCATGCCAACCCTGAGTAGGAACCTGATCTCAGAAGTTTTGCTTCGTAGAGCATTAGCTGTTTTTTTTCTCCTAAAGTCCGATATGTATGTCTATGTAAACTGCGCTGGTATTTTTGATTGTCAATTATGTCAAGTAATTTTTACTGATATTGTCATGTTGAGGCTGCCAGCCAAAAAAAAAACTGTATAATAATTTGGGATGATGACAACCTTTACCACAAGTAGGTACTCCTAGTCGGAATTATTTGTTTTTCTTCTAGATAAATTATACCTATACATTTTCTTATCTTAATTTTTTTTTTATGAGACATTCAAAATTCAAAACTCTCGCCTGCAACTCAAATTCTTAATTCCTTCAGAGACATAGACCACGGCTCCTGGTTTATCCAAACCCTCTGCAAAAAGATCGACACCCTCTCCTCAACGCAAGACTTGGAGTCCATCATCACCGAAGTCAAAAGAGACGTGGCAATAGACAAGCAACACGAGGAGTACAACAAGAGAACTTGCGAGATGAATGTCAACAAACAAATGCCGGTGATGACGTCAACGTTGATAAGGAAACTGTATTTGAAGAAGTTTGGGGAGACGCATATAGAACAGACGTACGTGGAAAGGTCGAGAAGCCAGAGTGAGCCAAGCCAAGATGTCTTGGATACTGCCAGTAACATTCCTCCATCACCCCTGCTTGTGCACTTCGGACCTTGTTTTTGCTTTTTGGGTCACTTTACTTATATGAGGAATTGTTTAAAGTGAGTGTTTGGTGTCTTTCTACATTGTGCTCATTAATGATTGAGAATAGACTCTATATTTAAAATTTGTCCAATGAAATCAAACTGGCAAAAATAATGTTATAGTTGCTCAGTATTATAGACTCTTATCCAATCAAATTAACAAAATAATTTTGTTTGTTAATAATTGTGGGATATTATTATTATATTATTATTATATTATTATTATTCTATTATATTGGTGACTAATGTCAAGACAGAGCGCGCCTAGTGTCCAAGGTTCCGTACTCAAAGGGTAAAACGGGACCATATTGCTAAGACTTCGCAGTACGTCTGTCCGTCACTACGTTGTATTTCATGAACCGTGATAGGTAGACAGTTAAAATTTTCAGAGATGATGTGTTTCTTTTGCCGGTATAACAACAAATACTATAAAACAGAATAAATTAAATATTTAAGGGGTCTCCCATACAATGGGCATGATTTCTTAGCCTATGATTTTCTTACTAAAATTAATAGACTATTACTCAAACCATTCCAGGCACTTCGTTGAAGAAAATCCTAATGATGAAGCGGCTCAAGAAATCCTGGACATGGCCAACACATTCGAAGATACGGTGCAATTCAATTCGGCAAAAGATAAAATGTGCAAAATGATCAGCAAACATTTAATGGAAAAAGCTAAGACTAGCCTGTTCTACAAATATTTGTATTTCTATAATAACTCTTCATGAGAAACGCAATCGCAACTAGTCTTTTTTATTGCGTGGTAAATTCATCAAATGAGTCCTCCCGCCCAGGGCAGGGTGGGAGGGACTGTCAGACTTGTACTGTCTAAAATCCACGGTGTCCTTCATTAGCCCTTTACGTTCCAGGGTCACGGTAATGGTATAAGTCCCGCGACTCTGGCAGGCTTTGGCCCTGTAGAGGGGGGGCCGTCATCTTGCTGACGCTCTTTGAGGCGCGCGTGGAACACAACGCGCCGTCGACCCGGGCATGGTCCATGGTCGGGCAGCGAGTTGCCCTTTACTCGCCGCCCGCATGCCCGCGCCTACGGTGGCCGGAGATCGTCTTGCGACGTCCGTTGCCGTGGGCGTCCACCACCGCGGGTGGGGCGGAGGGAGGACATTGTCCTCTCCCTCACGCGGCCCGCCTCCTCCTTCGCGAGCATGACTGCTTCGCAGAAGGAGGCGACCGCTTCCCACTCCGTCTCGCCCCGCAGCATGGTCTCGACCAATGCCGGGCGCGAGAGGTCTGCGCCTATCGCCGCCGTGAGGACACGTCGGTGCTCTGCCCAAGCGGGGCAGTCTTGCACCGTATGCTCTACTGTGTCCTCCAGGCGATCTTCGCAGTGGTGACACCCAGGCGTTTCCTCCTTTCTCTTCAGACACAGGTACCTCCCGAAACTTCCGTGTCCGGTGAGGACCTGCGTCATGCGGTAGGTCAGGAGACCGTGACTCCTATCCAGCCACTCCTCAAAGAGGGGTCTTACCGCCGCGATTGCGGCGTGCCCGGCCGTCGGTTGCGACAATCGTCCCCTCCATACTGCCCTGAGATCGCGCCGGACCTCTTCCCGCCGCGCCGAACCTCTTCCCGCCGATAATACTTGTAACCTGTAAATGCTGTGCTGTGCTGTAAATGTGAGTGGCAAGTTCACTCTTGATTTAAAGATAAATTTTATTATTTTACTACCCCAAAATGTATGAGTCAATAAGTCGTTGTGCCATAAATAAATAAATAAGGGTCTATTGGTGGCCGAGCTGAAGTCAGTTTCCCCAGCTTGGCCCCGCGTGAATCTCAAAAACTAGGGCACTTAGTTCAGATCTGTTTTCTCCCAGATTTTGTCGCTGATTTGGCGTTTGTCGTCAAATCTCAGAAGTTGTCGTTCAATGCTTCAAAAGTTGTATGGGTCTATTGGCGGCCAAGCTGAAGTCAGTTTCCCCAGCTTGGCCCCGTGAGAATCTCAAAAACCAGGGCTCCTAGCTAAGATCTAATTTCTCCCAGATTTTGTTACTAATTTGGCGTAAGTTGCCAAATCTCAGAAAATGTCGTTCACTGCTTCAAAAGTTGTATGGGTTTATTGGTGGCTGAGGTGAAGTCAATTTCCCCAGCTTGGCCTCGTGTGAATGTCAAAAACTAGGGCATCTAGCTAAGATCTGATTTCTCCCAGATTTTGTCACTAATTTGGCGTAAGTTACCAAATCTCAGAATATGTCGTTCAATGCTTCAAAAGTTGTATGGGTTTATTGGTGGCTGAGCTGAAGTCAATTTCCCCAGCTTGGTCCTGTATGAATCTCAAAATCTAGGGCATCTAGCTAAGATCTGATTTCTCCCAGATTTTGTCACTAATTTAGCGATCGTCGCCAAATCTCAGAAAGTGTCGTTCACTGGTTCAAAAGTTATAAGGGTCTATTAGTGGCCAAGCTGAAGTCAGTTTCCCCAGCCTGGCCTCGTGTGAATCTCAAAAACTAGGGCATCTAGCTAAGATCTGATTTCTCCCAGATTTTGTTACGTAAGTTGCCAAATCTCAGTAAATGTCGTTTACTGCTTCAAAAGTTGTATGGGTTTATTGGTGGCTGAGGTGAAGTCAATTTCCCCAGCTTGGCCTCGTGTGAATCTCAAAAACTAGGGCATCTAGCTAAGATCTGATTTCTCCCAAATTTAGTCGGAACTTAGTTTAGAAGATATAATGAGTTCAATTTACAAGGTTAAGTCCCAGAACTAGATCTAAGCATTGGCAAGTCATTGCCAAGAAAAACTATTTCTATGCGTGATATACAGGGTATCCCGGAAAGTCTGGATCAAATTGAAGTCTGAGATATACGGTGCTATTTTTTACGGTCTCTGCCATAGTTATTAAGTTAGTTTAAGTTATAATTATTATATTAATGAAAATAAAATGTAGGTATTCTGTTATGGGTCATAGTTTCCTGAAATAAAGGTATAAGTAAATAAAATAAATATAACAATATTTTTAAATTGTGTCGTTTTATTTTTACATGTTTTTTTTTAATAATTTCCACACAGATTTTAAACATCATTTTAAACAGCTGAAGCGACCTTGTAACCAGCCATCTTATTGAGTAATATAATAATTTAATTGCCAATCACGACTATAACTTCAGCTTACTTTTTTTATTTAAAATTGATGAATAATATGATAATAATAATTATGAATTTCTCCTGTGTGTCTTGGGTGCATTTACAAACATAGAAACTCACATACATAAACACCCAGACCCGGAACAACTACTCGTAGGTTATACAAATATTTGTTCCGTACAAGAATCGAACCCGTGACACGCTGCGCAGCAGTCCAATCGCTCAGCCACTGCGCCAACCGTGCCGACTAAGACACAACCAATCTTTGGTGGTTTTTGATTACCCAGCAAAAACTAATGGTAAGATTGGATTACACAGCTGCCGTTAGTTGCATTTGATTATCCCGTTTGCATATAATTATATGCACCATTTACTTATTCACTAGGACGGAACTAGGTAGGTATATACTGAAATTAATGTTTTCGTAGAAACGACTTAATGAGAATACAGGAATTAATCAGTATGAGTCACACATATGTAACGATCAGTATTACCTAAATGTTGATCAACCAAAATATTTTGATATTTTTAATAAGTTACAGAATAATTAAATGTTGACTTGTTCTCTAGAAGATCAATCAAATCATCCCTATCGACTGCTTGGTCACTGCCCGAATTCTCATCCTCAGACATGGTAGGCTTATATGGCCGAAGAGTCTTTTTTATTAATATCAAGGACCAAGATTATTTAAATGGTGTATAAAATAGAGCGCTCAAATCGTACGCGTCGTGTTGCTGTGTCCGACCTAAAGAGTTCATCGAAAACGCAACAGCTTTTAATTCCGATGACGCAAGGTAAAAATGTGAATAGATATAAGAAAATATGGTGTGTCACTACATAAGTCCCCGATGTCGATGGCTGGCTATCAGTTGATAAGATTAAATTTATAATGGAACAGAAAAGATAGTATCCCCGATATTGCAGCACACATTGTCGAACACGTCAAATTGATAGGTTGTGCACATAAAACAGGTGAAAAATATCGAAAGTGTCATTGAATGTGATTGTGAAACAAAAATTTGCCGCTGTAAAAAAAAGACAAGCAGTGCAATAAATACTAATAAACCGACAGAATGGATAACCAACACATGGATTACGCTGGATTAGAATTGTTTCTAAAAAAAAGCAAAGGCAAAAAGAAAAGACGGGGCAAAAAAAACAAAACTCCAAGCAGTTCTGGAGATACCAGAAGTGATGCGGGGACTATAGATGATGTCAACCTATCGGATGACAACAGTGGAGGTGACGATGCAGAAGAAGGTTCTAGCAAAGACGCTGTTATTCTGCGTGATAATAGGGATGATGTAGTTTATGAAAACGAAAACCGAATATCTCTAGATGCTATGATGTCAGCAGCACCAGAATATGAAACAGAAAAAAAAATACAAGACGAAGAGAATGAACTAGAGAGTTCTATGGACAAAATGAACGTTGAAGAGGAATCATTAGATACAGTTGATGATATTAATCTAAAGAGATTGCTCAATAGCAGAGCGTTACCCAAGGAGGCGACCACGTATGAATTAGAGAACTTTGACAAACATGCACTGATTATCTTTAATCAGAAAGAAATTGATGGTCACCTACCCAGGCTTGGCACAGAGAAAGATGTGAGTGCTCTGACTACAACCTTTGAGAATTTTGGTTTTGAAGTTACAGCACACAACAATTTGACCAAAGATGCTCTTTTCGACGAGCTTAAAAAGTGTAAGTAATCTAAACACTTCTATTACCATAATTACGGTCATAGATTATCTATTAATGATCAAATAAAGGACCTATGTAGTATCCCGCTATGGCGAGGTGTTGCAGTAGTAACGTTATCAACATTGATGATTCAGAACAACAGTTTAGCATAGTTATTTTCGTGGACAGAGAGAGTACTGTTGGTAAACATTTAAGAAATTACCTGTTTCCTAGTCAAATGTATGAGCGGCAATAATGACTTTGGCAGGACCGTCCCAAAATTAACAAAGTATCTGTATCCAAGAGCCTTTAAGTGTTAAAGAAGTTGGGATAAAGGCAAGAAGAGTGGATCCAGTCCAGAGTTCAGAAAATAAGTTAAAATCTCTTTGTTTTATAGAAAAACTTTCAACAGGGTTGGTTTAATAAGCTTTTCTGATTCATTCCATGCCTTTTTAATTTTCCCATAACGTTAATACCCCGATGGAACGTGACAGAAAATAATCGTTTTAAACCATTTCGTCATGTCCTTCCAGTCAGTGAAAGGGACTTCACGGACTACGGGTGTGTGGCTGTCGCCATATTGACACATGGCTCAAACAACGGCATGCTTCGTGCTAAAGATCAGCTCTACAGCGAGATCGAGGTCATCAATCATTTCAAGGACTACTCCAAGCCTACCCTGGTGACCAAACCCAAGATTTTCATCATTCAGGTAAGGTTATTGACTAAGAGTTTGTGAAGAAGATAGGAAGTGTTAGGAAGAATTAAAGGCATCTAGCAAAGAAAATAGATGTGAATGA
This sequence comes from Agrotis exclamationis, assembly GCA_950005045.1. Classification (NCBI taxonomy): domain Eukaryota; kingdom Metazoa; phylum Arthropoda; class Insecta; order Lepidoptera; family Noctuidae; genus Agrotis; species Agrotis exclamationis. The sequence continues at coordinate 15,229,173 of OX465438.1, forward strand.
AAATGCTATCAGGTGACGCCCAAAAAGGACTCGCATTATAACTTTCCGTGACGTTATTCATAAAGATTAGGACCGTAGTAACCGCATGCGTATGTGACCATGTGCATGAAAGTGTATGAAGCGATAGGAGAAAGTATGAATATGTAATAATGTACGTAGTTGGTTACTTATCGGAGTTTCTTCCACGTTTTGCAAATAATCCTGACCTTCACCTTTTCGTGTCGTGGTGCGTTTAAATAATAGGGTACCTACTTGACAAAAACAAAAATCGAAGTCCGTCATTTAGCATTTTGAAAAATAATGGACAAGTATTTTTTCTTTTGTAAAATCAATGAATATTTACCAAGATGTAACTTATCAAAATTCGAGAGAGAGGGTCATATTAGGGCATATATTTGGCTCGGTATGTGGCCTCTTTTAAAGGGGCATCCGAGGTCCTGATCAGCTCATCGAGGCAGGTGAAGGCACGTTCGTGACAATCAAACAAAAATGATGGATCGATAATCCCCTGGATCGACTGGTGTAGATTTTATGGAGCTCCTGCGGCTTAGTTCTGATTAATGTTGAGTGCGAGTCGAAATGCGAGGCGCATGGGTTTGGTGAAAAAAAAATTTTTGAGTTTCAATTCCAGGTATAGGGGGCACCCCCAAAATTTGTTTTGTTTTTATTTTTGTGTGAAAATCCTAATTCCGTTCACATAATACATAGATGTATTATTTAACCAAGTTTATTATTTATATATTTTTTCATAATTTTTATTTATATATTTTTTCCAATTCTTGCCAAGTTTCAACAGGATAGCTCTTATACTTTCGAAGAAAAGTGGCTGTGACATACGGACGGACAGACAGACAGACATGACGAATCTATAAGGGTTCCGTTTTTGCCATTTGGCTACGGAACCCTAAAAAATGGATCCTCCCAAAACCTTCTCCAGGACAATGGCCTCAGTCTCTAGGTAACATGGGTGCTGTAAACTACTGTACGGACCCGTGTCAAGTTTTCAAAGATTAGGTTGTAGAAAATAGATTTCTGCTAGAAAATTATTTCATCACCGATTTGAGATCAGCTGTGGTCCACTGGATCACCGGTGCTGTGCTCTGGAAAAGATCTTCGTAATTAGAAGAGTTGAAGTACTCGGTACAATTGTACATCACATAAGACGTCATGCTCATTTGCGTCATTTTCTTCTGGGTTTTACACCGTCTGTTAACTCCAAAGATCCGGTTAAGCTTATCAGACCTAGAAATGAAGTGTCAACCTCTTGAGATTTCCTTCCGGCCTTGTGACGATTGGTAATCCTCTCAAATGAAGGCCTCGATAGCAAAACATCTGATCGTATCGATAAGGATACCTCAACGATTCGTCATTCGTTACCTATAAATTTTGTTTTTATCAATATTAGAGAGACAAAGGCGAACAGGAGCATTTTCATCGAATGAATCATTGGTGTTTATTTATTTTTGAGTGAAGTACCTAAATTCTAAGTCATTACGGAACTTGGCATGCGTAAGAATGTTATTATTTTGATAACACTTAGGTGGTATGATGAAACGCAATTTTGCATTGTTATAAATGGTAGATCGTTTTTGCAAAAATCGCCGTTTAATGCTCAAGGTAGCTGATATTTAATTTAGTGTTTATGAAAAAGGTGATAGGTAGCATTGCATCATCTGAATGAAGAATATATGTTGGAGTTTCTTGCTAACGAAAGTATTCTTGCGGATGGACAATAGAGTCAATTATTTTGTTATTTTGAATTTAGACTTTCAAAAGCGCCTTTAATGGCTCACTTGAAATAAATATCCACATTTATATTTACCTACTTATAATCTTTTTTACGAACAGGTAAGTATAAATAGCCACGGTTTAATATGTGCCTAAATAAAACTCGACTGATTAATGTTAAGATTGTATACAAATTAGGACGATTACGATTTTAAGTGTATCTTCTCTAATATATAAAATTCTCGTGTCACAGTGTTAGTTACCATAATACCATATTCCTCTGAAACGGTTTGACCGATTTTTTAAAATGTTTTATATGCATATTCAGTAGGTAGGTCTTAGAACCGGCTACTATCTATCTATTTTTCATACCCCTAGTGATAAGGATTTGATAAGGGTTATCCACCCCTAACATTTAAAAAAATTTTGGACAATTTTTTTGGGGTAAGTAATATATGATATAACTACAAAATCTCTAATATTTACAAGAGATAACAACTGAATATATAACTTTATTTGATATAACGATTTCTTAATATAATAAACGATTGACATAATTTTATAATGACTAATTTCTATAATCATAACAATCAATGAATATAAAATCGTTTTGTATACCACTCAAAAAACATAAAACTTATTTGGTCTAATTTTTTTTTCCTGGTATGTAATCTAACTCTGATGTACCTAGTAATTGTACCACCTACCATGAATGCTCGACGGAGCTCCGCTTCGCGGGGCTCCTATTTCTGCGTGCAAGGTTTAAAGTAACCTAACACGAAGGGGATGGCGGGGTCTTTCAGACCCCGCCATCCCCTTCGAACCTAACCTGTCCGTGTCGGGGTGCCCCAAGTCCCGAGCTCGCTTCGCTCGCTCTTGCATCCTAGGTCAAATAACTGATTATTACCTGTCATGCTGGCTCGACGGAGCCCCGCTTCGCGGGGCTCCTATTTCTGCGTGCAAGGTTTAAAGTAACCTAACACGAAGGGAATGGCGGGGTCTTTCAGACCCCGCCATCCCCTTCGAACCTAACCTGTCCGTGTCGGGGTGCCCCAAGTCCCGAGCTCGCTTCGCTCGCTCTTGCATCCTAGGTCAAATAACTGATTACTACCTGTCATACTGGCTCGACGGAGCCCCGCTTCGCGGGGCTTCTATTTCTGCGTGCAAGGTTTAAAATAACCTAAGAACGAACCTAACCTGTCCGTGTCGGGATGTCCCAAGTCCCGAGCTCGCTTCGCTCGCTCTTGGATACTAAATTTTTCTAATAACAATAGCATTCGTGAAGGCAAACAATCAAAGTCCAAAGGATAGCCAAAGTCATCAAAGAAAATGGTTTAAACGTTAAATTATATGTTTCAAACGTTATCATAATGATTTTCGCTTAAATAAACGTTATATCAAATAAAATTATATGAAATGAGTTTTAGAGTAACACAAACATTATGTGTAAAGAAATTATATCAATCGTTGGTATTTCTCACGTTGATTATATCATGTGAACGTTATTGAAATGAAAATATATCAAATAACTTTATATGAAATGAGACGCACCCATTTTTTTGTAATGTGGCACTAGAAATTATTTATATGGCAAAACAACGTTTGCCGGGTCAGCTAGTCATTATATAAAAAAACCGGCCAAGTGTGAGTCGGACTCGCCCATAAAGGGTTCCGTAGCAGCAAGTAACATTATATAAAAGTTCTTGTTACAATAAAATACCTAGGGAAATTTTAACACTAAATGAAAGAAAATTTAAAAGTTACATAAAACATACACTTAGTAAACAAGCATATTATAAATTAGAAGATTATATCCAAGATAAAAATGTTTGGAAACATGCTGGTCCTGCTCCATAGTACAATGTAGGGCTTAAACAGAATCAAGCTGGTTGAAATTTGAATGCTCACACACTTATATTGTATTTGTAAAAGAGCTGTAATTTCAATATTTTGTTAAATGTGAACACCATGTACCTTTTTGCTATTTTTGTTTTATTTCTTATTATTTTAATTTTTAATAATATTTGGTGTACATTTTAAAGGTGCATTGCTTTCACATTATTTATTTTAAATGATGTAAAAAAAATATTGTAAAACATTTTTAAAAAGAGTAAGTATGGAGTTTCTTGCCCATTCTTCTTCATACAACCTACCTTTGCGAATGGGTGTAGATTCATTCCCATCCCATCCCATTTCCTTAATTTTAATTATGCGACGTTTAAAAGTGCCTCTTTGATGGCCTAATTGAAATAAATGATTTGACTTTGACTTTGACTTGTAATTGGTTGTAACTTCGAAAAGTAAATTACGGTTTACGATTTATGACGTATTAAAAAAAAGAACTTATTACTTGATCTCCTTCAAACCAATTTTCGCTGGTAGTTTTTACATGGTAATATACATCATGTATTTTTTTAGTTTTATCATTCTCTTATTTTAGAAGTTATAGGGGGCACACCTTTTACCACTTTGGAAGTGTCTCTCTCGCAAACTGTTCAGTTTAGAAAAAAATATATATTAGTAATCTCAATATAATTTTTCAGATACCCCACACGTATAGATTTGGTGAATAAAAAAAATTTGAGAAATTTGATTTTTTTTTTTTTGAGTTTCAATTCTAAGTATGGGGAATGCCCAAATTTTTTTTTAGTTTTGTGTGAAAATCCTAATGCGGTTCACATAATACATCTACTTACCTAGTCTCAACAGGATAGCTCTTATACTTTCAAAGAAAAGTGGCTGTGACATACGGACGGACAGACAGACAGACATGACGAATCTATAAGGGTTCCGTTTTTTGCCATTTGGCTACGGAACCCTAAAAATGAAGTGTAAATCAAAATGCATTCATGGACCTTTAAAATGGATTGACTTTTGATATCGTAAATTAATTTCACGCAATTATCGTCGACGGTCCGGAACAAAATACGAGTATTACGAAGTAAAATTAATATTACACCGTTTTTTTTGTTGAATTTATGATTCAATATTAACGCCAAATTGCACATTATTTCTTTATTCAAACTTTTCCTCTTCCCCAAACTTTTGTGCAATTATTGTGCAATCTTTGATTACAGCCTGCGAAATTGCACAATATTATTAACCATTGGGCTTTACTCATTGCGCTATTCGTGATATTGCGCTAGAATGTTGTAGGGTCGAAGCATTCTGCTATTCTAGATCCAAGAGCATATTTCTGCTCTCATCTCATGTTATCTACTTTGGGTCGGCGACGGCGCAATAGGTTGTTATTATAAGATTATTTACAATGTTTGGTTTTGTTATCTAGAAAGAGTTGGAACTCCCGTGCACCAACGGAGTACAGTAAAAGCTATTAGGAGCGGGACCTCGATAGGACAGTGGTCTGGCTCGTAGGAGGCCGTGGGAAGGTCTACCGCCAGTGTGACTGTTTAGTTGTTACTGCAGGTTACAGATAGCCTGTGGTACCGTTGCCAGAGTGGAACCCTAGTGGAGTTAATTAAGTCATGTTTTAATTCTGCTATACTCCCGATATTTCCGAAAGCTCGTTTTCTCGCCATGTTAACTAACCGTTTATCCTAAAAATAACTCTTCAACATTTCTCTTTACAGGCGTGCCGGGGTACCAAAATCATGACAGGCGTCCCTGTCTTCCACTCAGGCAAAGTTCGCAAGGACCTGAGTGAGGAAGACTTGGAGCCATATATCCTGCCCGTGGAGTCGGACCTGCTGATCCTTCACAGTTCTTATCCAGGACGAGCTTCTCACAGGTAGTTTGACTAACTGAATTTTACATATTTCCCCCACTTTGATTTTACTCTGATCTTAGAAGCTTAAATAATCAAATTATTTAAAACTTTCGCCAACAATTGCAGTTCTTCATTCTCAATCAATCCATAATCCCTTTCAGAAACGAACTCCACGGCTCCTGGTTCATCCAAACACTTTGTAAAAAGATTGACACCCTATCCTCAACGCAAGACTTGGAGTCAATCATCACCGAAGTCAAAAGAGACGTGGCAATAGACAAGCAACACGAGGAGTACAATAAAAGAACCTTCGAGATGAATGTCAACAAACAAATGCCGGTGATGACGTCAACGTTGATAAGGAAACTGTATTTGAAGAAGTTTGGGGAGAAACATGTAGAAGAGACGTACGTGGAGAAGTCAAGAAGGCAGAGTGACTCAAGGCAAAATGTTTTGGATACTGCCAGTAATGCTCCTCCAACGCCCCTGCTTGTGCAGTTCGGTCCTTGTTCTTGCTTTTTGGATCACTTTATTTATATGAGGAATTGCTTGAGGTGAGTTTTTGTTGCCATTCTACGTTGTGCTGATTGCCTGTGTCGTTGGTAACAAACTGCGGCATGACTAGATCTAATCAAATCATGTTATGCATGTCCGTTAATTTATCTTAACTCATCAACACGGTTTAAGAAGTGATCGTTTCATTCAAAGTAACTTAGCCTGTAGGGGATACCAAATTGATACGATATTTATACTGGCTTTTCCAGTGCATTTGGTAAATTTTATCATCAAATCTTATTGTAAAAACTGGAATCTTATTGTATACATGGTTCTCTTCTGCTCTGGTTTAATTCATATTTAATTAGTAGGATACAGATCGTTTCAATAGGAGGTCACGATTCTAATTTGCAATAGACCAAATCTGGTGTACCACAGGGCTGGCACGTGGGTCCTCTTGTTTTCAGTGTACTTGTCAACGATCTCGCCTACCAAATTAGCTGCACCTTTTCTTTCTATGATGACGATCTCAACATCTATAAGAAAGTAGAGTCACCAGCAGATGCCAGACAACTACAACACGATTTTGATCAAATTAGCTTTTGTTGTGAATGTTAGTGTACCTATTCTAAATACTTAAACATAAAAGCAATGTTAGCAAAAAGTACGTTAAGCGGGGAATTCATTAGACGGACATGCCCGCGGGCAGTTTGTAGCCACAATATACTACACAGATTCATCAGCTTGTTACCTCAACCGCTACACGGTTTAGTTGTCATTTTCATGTGATCGTGCAGACGATATGAGATCGCTCAGACGAGCAATGGGCAAGACTGCCAGACTGACAGCGACGGTCCTACACTAACAAACATTGCACAGACCTAAGTAGCGAGGTTCGGCGGGCATGTCTGCAGACTTGCCCTCGGGCATGACGGAAAATGGAATTCCTCGCTTCACAGTTGCACATCGAAACGTCGAGACCGGTGTCAAAAGAGAGCACGCGTAGTTTTTAATATAACTATGGGTGGACATGACGGTCTATAATTCAGTCGTTAAGACTTGGTAAGACTAATACAATAGTATTCAAAACATTTCAGGTACTTCGTTGAAGAAAACCCTTACGATGAAACTGCTCAAGACATCTTGGACATCGCCAACACATTCGAGGATAGCGTAGAATTCAATACGTCAAAAGATAAAATGTGTAAAGCTATCAGCAAACATTTAATGGAAAAAGCTAGGACGAGCCAGTTCTACAAATATTTGTATTTCTATAACTCTTCATCACATACGCAATTGCAACCGCTCTTTGGGAATAAATATTAGGTAAATTATGAGATCTTGTTTTTTTACCCTGTCAGCCGTGACTTTCGACTTGCTACCTCTACGCAATCACCTTAAATCTTCAAGAACATTCAACCCAAATTGCAAACACACAAGAAAATAACCTCCTTTTTTTGAAGTCGGTAAACATAGGTCGGCATGTAAAATTATGCCAGAACTATTAATACCTACATATATAGGGGAACATTGTATAAGACGGGGACGCGAGATATGATGGGAAATCACACACTTAAGGCAAACTTAACACAATACTAACGTAGCACAAGCGCCAACAGGACGCCATTTCTTAATGGCCGCTTGCAAATGACGTCCTGATGGCGCTTGCGCTACGTTAGTGTTGTGTTAAGTATGCCTAAAGAGTGTATGTCCCCATTATACCTCGCGATTATTAGCGTCCCCGTCTTATACACTGTTCCCCTATAAAACATTAACAACCCATACAAATAAGAGATCATGAAAGATCGACAAGTATTATAATAATAAAGTGGTCATAAATACTAGCATAGGTTACAGATGTTCTTGCCATCTGCCAATATTCACCAATGGTGATCTAGAAAGTATACCATTACAAGTCGGTAAACAAAAACATAAAATATCTTTATGTACACACATATAATAAAATTGTAGCAGGCCGAAGTCTATGCATTAAAGATATTGAAGGAAAACGAATAGGGCGAGTCGGTTTTAAAACAAAGCAAGCCAAAACTATCTGTATGTTTGTACAGGCATTACGCAAATACGACTGCATACTATAATAATGCATGGAATTGAATGCAGTGTACACCGATGCATTGCTAGAGATCTAACTTAAAATAAAAGGCTCTATTTTACCGTACGAAAATATCTTATTCCGACTGTTTTGACACAGTTTCACGCGTTAGAAGTCGCGGGAAAAAGCTAGCTTCAGATATAAAAAGGGGTATTTCATTCACATATAAAACATTGATAAATATGCCAAGGTCTCACATCAAATAACTGTATCAGTAACCTATTTAACGAATTATTTATTGTTTCGAATTGAGTTCAAATAATAACCGTTGACAGGTGGAAAAAATATGGCGTCCTTTTCTAGAGTGTAAAGTGTTTCATCTATTTTTATATTTGTAGGCTAACAATGTGTCGAATTTTATTGTTATTAAATTAAACAATTTGATGTTGAAGATTTGGGTGAACTAAAGAGTTGTAGGTAATATTATCGAATAGGTAGTTTATGCTCTTGCCCTCAGTGCTTTAAAATCGGTAATTATTCCACAGGATATGTCGTACGGGGATAAAAAGTATCTATCTTAGGGTTAATCAAGGTTATTGAATTAGGTATCCGTGTACATCTGAGGCGCCTGTTACACGTAAAGTATTTACTGTGATCCATCAGTAAATAATGACGTATCGTGGTATTTAATTAACGTGTAACCTAATGTATTGATGTATGTCATTATTTATTCATGGATTTCTAGATTTCTTGATTCTGTATTGATGATCCGTCGGATTATGATAAATATTGACCGTGTAGCCTCGCGTCAATATTTTATTTATCACGTCAGTACGCGTTACGCTAGCAATGGAGGAGGACGACTTTTTGGATCTTGTGGCGGCGGACGCACCGTCGCCGCGTCGTTGTCGCCGCCCCGCACCCTCTCGAAACTTACTAAAGATCAGGAAGTTTTAAAAGAATTTATCCTAAATTTAGAAGTATTGCCAAAGATATGGGATAGTTCTTCAAAAGATTACAAAATTTAATAAAAAAAAAGAGAAGCCTGGCATATTGAAGCCGGTGACATTATAGCCAAAAACCTTTATATCTTTAAAGTTCCGTCCCGTTGCCAGGTAATGCAAAGTTAAGTAACGCTAATTTTTCTCTCGGGGTAATAGATTTTCTCATCACGGTATCTTGTTTGGTTAAAAAAGGTGTTATCTACTATTGTCAGAAGTTCTTCAAAGCAGGGTTCAGGCATTCGAAAATAATTCTCGTAATCATCCATTTCACCATGTAATTTAATTTCTGCCATTAAATTCAAATGTGTGTACCTTTCCCTTTGTTGTAACCAATTCTTTGCCCATCGCTTTCGCTTGACCTTTTTATTTAAACTAAGTGCTAAAAATAATAGCCACGCAACCTTTAATTTTCAGTTCTGTGGCCATTTTAGACGTTTAAACAGCAGGAGACCGAACACAATACTGACGTAATAAATATTGAACGTGTAGGCTGGTGTATTAATCCATCAGTAAAAACTGAAATCCATCAATAAATACTATACTGACGGATCACAGTAAATACTTTACGTGTAACAGGCGCCTGACTTCGGCTAGTATGTTGTAGTCTATGCTCAATAAAAGAGTGAGTATTGTCTATGAGAGGAAGCACGCCTCTCGCTCTATGGTCAACCTTGTAAAATGTAAGTCGTGTGGTGCTCAATAAATAATTAATATTAAAGTCTAAAGCAGTTTCCCTGATCTACTCGTACAAGCCATCTTGAACGAAACCCAAACATAGTAGTTTTTGTGTGAAAGAATAACAAACATGTAGGTATCTCTTCGAAATGGGATGGCAACTGGGAAACGAATGGCGCTAGTATAGCTAGTTCCAAGCATTGTCATTGGTTCAAATCTTATAGGTACTTCAAAATAGTACTACCTCATTGGTCGGATTAGGACTTAGCTATGGTCACGCCATCTACATTTTCTTTGACTGGCCTTCCCCATTGATGAAGAAGTAAGTACTAAGATTTCATTTTGCGAACACACAAAAGTCTGCCCACCTCTAATAAATAAGGCATACCTAGACAATGAGATCACAATAGGAGAGTAGTAGAATATTTAGGTACCCATCACCTCTGCATTGACATGGCGGCATATTGTGTAGGAGACATAAGGTTTTAAGCCAGTTGCACACTCATTAACAAGACTTTTCAAAGTGTTCAGGTTCAGTATTTTCACAACTTTCAACAGGATTGACAGCTTTCAGCTGTTTCATATATCTACTTGACTTTTCATCATTGTTTTCATTGATAGAATTCTATTTTTTTCTTGTTTTCAAGATCAATATGACAGTTATATTTGGGATGTTTTGTAAAAAGAGTTAAATGGTAAATACTGGCGTGCTTGCAATTTACGAACTTCTACTACTTCAGATAGCTTAAAACACTTATAATAATATGTAAAAATATGTATATAAATGAAATCTGGCTCGAATAAAACGTTCAAATATGTCAATAACAATAAAACACAATTTTATTACGAGACCATTAACCGACCAATGATCTACTAGTTTTAGTTTATTGAGAACTTTTAGCAAAATGACAATGAAATCGCGTTGGAATGAAGAATTTGTAAAAATAGTAGACTCTGGCCCCAGGTTTGAACCTGCCTTTAAATAACCAAACGATCACAATGTCCGCATAAGTCCTCGCCACCTTTTCTAAGGCAAATCAGCTTGACCAGGATGTGTCGCTTCGTTAGCATTTCTTTTGTTTTTAATATGCTTTGTTAAATAAGGAATGAGAGCCAAATCGTGAGGAAAGTTTTAACAAGGTACTCGTATAACTGCTGGCTGGAAGGGCTCTACATAGTTCATATTGATCCAACTTTTCAATACAATGAGCTTTTTTATTAGGACAATCCCACCGCACTATTCCCAAACCACTGCAACTCCTGAAAGGCAGAATCAACAGTAGCGACAACCAGAAAAGCGACGAGATAATGTAGCTTGATGCAACGAAAAAAATATATTATAGGTTATAGCTTAACCTTCCTGAAACATCAACTTCCACAACAGTTATTTTATCGATTTTGTTGAAAAGTGTACATTGGAAAGACACAGTTTTAAGTAAATCGAGTGAGATTAAATTATTTTCACACAAACTTTAATACCATTTTAAACCCACTATAATAGGGGATGAATTTTTAAAAATCCCTTCTTGGTACACACGGACGTCATATAAGGAACGCTTGTGCAAAATTTCATGCTTCTATGCCCAGTGGTTTCGGCTGTGCGTTGGTCTAGCTAGATTGATTTTTCACCCCTTTAAACTCCTATATTCCAAATTTCATCGAAATCGTTAGAGCCGTTTTCGAGAACCGGAAAATATATATACACATATAGGTACATTTATACAAATATTGCTCGTTTAATATAAGAGTCGGACTAGCAACTGTTGGGAGTTATCTACCTATTTATTTTCAGCAACGTAAAAAGATAATCTGTTTAATTCATAATGGTCGACCATTGGTCAGATTTGTAAGAGACAAGAGATTACCATTCTATGCCATTTCTTTCAATGAGTGTCAGTGGTTGACCATTGGAAAGACATAATGTCGCCACAGTAGGTTATCAAACTATTGTAAAAGTTGTTGAGCTCCTAGAATTATGAGTCGAGCTACACGATAACCGACAAATGCTTGCATTGACTGGACCGATCCACTCAAATCATTGTGGTTCTTTCTTCAAATGACCATCTCAGACGTTAACCTACATGGCCCTCGCTCGTATGACTATTACCAATTTAATGTCTGGACTTTAAAAGAGACTGTGACCTCTGAGTTTGTTTCGGCTGTTTCTTCTCAGAGTAGTCAGGTACGAAACACCGGCTTCATCTAGTTTGTAAAAAGACGACGTGTAAAAGTGTTGATATTAACCTACTTGCAAAAATAAATATCATTTCATCATCACTTCATTTCATTTCAAAGCAGACTTTAGGCCCAGATCTGTTTGGGAAATCATGGTGCATGGCTTTTTTTTTTGTGGTAAAATCATCAAATGAGTCCTCCCACCCAGGGCAGGGCGAGAGGGACTGTCAGACTCGTACTGACTAAAATCCACGGTGTCCTTCAATAGCCCTTTATGTTCCGGGGTCACGGTAATGAGATAAGTTCCGCGACCCCGACAGGCTTTGGCCCTCTAGAGGGGGGCCCCGTCATCATGCTGACACTCCTTGAGGCGCGCGTGGAACACAACGCGCCGTCGACCCGGGCATGGTCCATGGTCGGGTGGCGAGTTGCCCTTTACTCGCCGCCCGCATCAGGTAATGTCTTGTACGCGGCAATGAAGTTATCTAACAGGAATTTCAATCAGAATGGAGGAACTAACGTTATTAGTAAGAGGACGTTAATCATCCGTCTGACGAGATCTTAGTTGATTATGCAAAGAGATCCATCACGGATCGTAAACTTTGGTTAGAATTAATTTACCTTGCATTAATTAGTGTGCAAATTGTTCGCTTTGGCATTGAAAAATCGATGCCAGACTATAGCTAGACATGTACTCCTCACTAGATGGCTCACCATGACGTTTTAAAGCGTGTGTAGTTAGGCTGTGGAAAAGAGACAGAGCTATACAAGTCGTCTAGCGCCATCTCGTTCCCTGGTAGGCCATCCTGTCGGAGTCTGGCGCCAAATAGTTTTTACTGTGTTCCTTCGACGCAGGAGTTCCTTCTGGGTTAGTTTGCTCCATCTTAGTCTTCTTATATCTTTGCTTATGGGCTAGTTTGAGGCCAAGAGATAACCCATTTTAAATAAATAAATAATGATCTGTGTAAATCTTTTGTTGGACATCCTAAATTAATCTATGAATAAATACTTTGGTCGCTCAATTTTTTTTTGTTATCGTGGTAAAATCATCAAATAAGTTCTCCTATCCAGGGCGGGGCGGGAGGGACTTCTTAGTTGGGACAAACCCACCATACTATTCCCAAACCACTACAACTCCTGAGAGCCAGAATCAACAGTGGCAACCGCCAGAAAAGCGCCGAGACAATGAAGCTCGACGTGCCCGGGAGAATGAATTTACCTGTCTTGGATCCTGCACGAAATTAATCAGAAAAGAGTAGTGGAGGAGTAGGAAAAATATTTTTCCACTTCCCTCCATGCAAGCAGGAGACAGAACAAAGCAAGGCCAATAGGCACAAAGGGACATTACAACTGGGAGAAGCCCAGTTGCCTTACACCACGGGTAAAAATGACTGCTAATATTAATGAGTCCTAAATTGTGCGTAAGGGCGGGAGGGACAGTCAGGCTTGTACTGAATAATAATACATGGTGATCCTTCAATAGCCCTTTACGTTCCAGAGCCAAGGTAACTTGAAAAGACAGTCCCGCGACACCGGCAGATTGTTGATAGCTCTTTTAGGCGCGCGTGGATCACGACGGGCCGTCGACCTGGTCCATGATCGGACGGCGAGTCACCCATTAGGTACTCACCGTCCGCATGCCCGCGCCAAATATCTTGGGTTGATAAATGGAAAAATAGTTGTTGAAAATAATGAGTCCTGACTGCAGCATGCCAATGTTCCCGGTACCAGGAATATCTATAGACATCCGGGAATTACCGGTTCTTTCCGTATTTGTAGAACCAGGAACGTGACCTTGGCGGCTTAGGCCAAAATGTCACGTTAACAGCGGTAATAATGCCGGAAGTGCTGAATTTAGCTTGAGCTTAACACTTTTAAAGCTTTATTTGTATTACCTAGTCCTCTGAAGTAGAATCGGTGCTGGCATATTGGTAACCGTAGACGTGGCATGAAAATTGTCTGAAACAGAACTGCTACTTGCGCTTTATTTTTTTTGCGTGGTTAAATCGTCAAATGAGTCCTCTCACTCAGGGCAGGGCTGGATGGACTGTCAGACTTGTACTGACTAAAATCCACAGTGTCTCTCAAAAGAGCTTTACGTTCCGGGGCCACGTTTACCTCATCATCATCATCAGCCTATAAATGTTCCCACTGCTGGGACACAGGCCTCCTCTCTGTGAGAGGGAGTGGGCCGTAATCTACCACGCGGGCCCAGTGCGGATTGGTAGATGTCACATGTCTTCGAATTTTTGGTTCTAGGACATGCCGGTTTCCTCACGATGTTTTCCTTCACCGTTTTGAGAGCAGTGGTGTTGAAATAAATTACACAAAGTAATGCGCCTGACGGGGTTCGAACCTACGACCTACAACACGTAAGTCGAGGCCGATACCACTGGGCCACCTTTACCTGATAGGTAAGTCCCAATACAGGCGGGTCTGGCAACAACTAGTTGGGGCATGTAATTGTACACACTGATTAAAAGTCAAGTTCTCAAAAACTGTTAGCAAACAAATGAAATCCGGAGCTAAACTGCGAAACCGACCAGACTAATTCATGAGCACGTTTTATAAATATTTAGTTTATTTCGGATTACCTGTAATTTATTGAAACTAGACATACATGATGCAATCCGATTGTGTTGCATAGAATGAGGTGAAACCCCTTGATATTTATAAAATTATTATCAATGGTGAAACCACAACTCTAAGCATTTTAAGTCACCGACTTTCGAAAGAAAAGTTTTTTTGTAGGTTATTTTGAACTTTTTTGTGGGAAGTCGGTCACATTTTTTTTTTTAAGTTTTTATTTTATCATTTTTAGTTTCGTTCCAGGGAGTATCATAAAACCTTGTCTTTTATTTTTTTTTTAAATTCGATAATCATTAGATGTGTCCGGAGACACCTAATACAGCTTGGAGACTGCGGACTAGCAAGCGCAGCGTAGGACGTCCACCAACGAGATGGACGGACGACCTTATAAAGGTCGCCGGAAGACGCTGGATGCAGGTCGCTTCCAACCGTTATATGTGGAGATCTAAAGGGGAGGCCTATGTTCAGCGTGGACGTCCTATGGCTGAGATGATGATGATGATGATAATACAGCTTAGAGCAATGATTGCCCGGTAGTGACGGACCAACGTACGCCTTTTAAAAGACATTGCCAAGTTTCCCTTGAAGCCTCGGCCAACCCAACAAAAATGAACCCAATAAAGATGAACTCTATATCATTTAATAGGTATTAACTATTGAGTGATCAACTATACATATAGGTCAACCATATAAAAATGTTTTTATATAGTTATTCTATAATTATTTTCCTATTTAATGATATATAGGTATAGTTCATCTTTGTTGGGTTTTAACTTTAATGTTAACATAAAAGAAACTTAAATAATTAATATAAAAAATTAAATTCGTGATTTTTTGCTTATTATTATTTGTTTTACTGATTTATGTTATGAATTATCTAATATTATTTAGAAATTCACATCTTTCATTTTTTGACACAACATGAATCGGGCCGAATCTTGTAATACCCCTTTTGGGCTCGAGCCCAGCCAGGCACATTGCTTTGTGTAATTTAGTTCATCACCATTGCTCTCAAAACGGTAAAAATCATTAGTAAGGGAACTCGCATGTCCTAGAATAAAAAAAATTACAGACCACTCCCTCTCACAGACAGGAGACCAGTGTCTCAGCAGTGAGAAAATCATGGGCTGATCTGATCGGTTGGATGTCTGATCTATGGATAATCCACAGATTAGAAATCCGAGAGATGTAACAAAAGAAATCCGGTAGATACAAGAAAAACACAGAATAGGCCTGACATTATCACGGGAAGTCCTCCCCCTTAGATCGCCACGCCGAACGACAATCCGCCACTTGCATCCAATCGCCTATGAAGTTTTTTAAAATCGGTTCGGCCATTACAGAAAATAAGGACCTGCTTGAAGTTTGTAATGGAATGCTGTTCGGTGTAAATCGGTGTACACGATCGAAGGCTTGAACTTCGCTGACGTCAGTCGAGTAGTACATCAGCTTCACAGAACACAATGTTAATGATTATTATCGATACCCGCGCAACCTGCTCTTCTAGTAATTTACCCAAAAGCCAAATTTTTCACCAAATCCTACAACGAAAACCCCAGTATCATAAAAACCTGTTTGTCTATACTACAATGCAAACAATCTTAAGAGAGTTAGTGGTCGTGCTAATATCTAAGTCAAGGTGCCGGCGCCGGCGCAGAAACTCAGCAGATCATGACCTCAGCCGTCAAAAATGTGGGCGTAATGAATGACGGTCTTGTTTATGTGTTCCTGGTGTTAGCAGATTGTGTTGCATCGCATTTTTCCGCAAATTCACTTAACATTACCTAAAGGTGTTCCCTCACCACGAGCATCTGCGTGTAATGTAACGTTACAGATTCGACTTTGAGCATTAAATTACTTTATTACCTCCTTGTCTCCTTGTAAAATATGTGGCAAGGCGGATATTTTTAATTACAAGTGGTGCGCATTGATGTTACTTACAAATTGTATCAACGTATTACACATTCCATCATTACCTACAGTGCCTATTGTAAAGCTCAATTTTCCTCCCTCACTAGCGTACTTGAAGTATTTAGGCTGCGTTTATTGTATTGAAAAATGAAAAGGCGTCCCACAAATTAACGCCAAAATTCCAGTTTACTTTACGTCACAAAAACGGGAAAAGTCATGATAGGGCGGGCCTCTGATGTAATGCTCGAATATGTAACGTTACATTACAGTACAGACGAATGCCTCCGATGAGTGAGCACCTTAACATCACTCCTGTAACACGGAAAAATTGCATTCCAATAACTAAATAAACTCAACGGTGATCTAACAAATGAGTTACGTACTTCCTGGAATGAAGTTTTGTAAAAAATAGTACTTACTTACCTACATTTCGATACAAATGGGGAAAGTTTGTTATTGCATTCGAAGTGGAAATTAGCAGCCGAGACCTTGGCGAGGCTGTTAGGGAGTCGGGAACAACAATAACAAATGCCCACGTGTATAGAACGTTTTCCAATACACTACACATCCGAAGAAATAGGTAGAAATAGGTAAGTACATTAATAGGACGAAAAATATTGATATCACTTGATCTATATTTTCTACTAGCTTCTGCCCGCGACGTACGCGGATCCTGTTGCTTATGCCAGCGACAACGGGGTCTACAAAATCGAAGATCTGAAACGGCTGATGCCCAATTCCAAGAGCCCGGGTAAAAAACCAATAGGAGTTTTGGCCAGTAGAGTAAAATTCTTATTCATATATTCATCGTCATCGAAAATCAGTCCTTAACTGTACCCGCCTTCACTGCGTGGAGGTACTCCCGGTTTACGTTATTTTATACTTATACAGTAAAATTAGTGACAGCTTTGATTTCCACATCAGGTGTTTCAGATCTTCAATTTTTATACGTCCACAGATAGTGCTCATCAGGTTGAACAACTTTTGCTAAGACGTCATTCCTATACATATATGTTATAGTGTAGCTGGGCTCTTGGTGTTCCACATCAGGCCCTATAGTCAAACAGCAGACGACAGCAGACGATAATCGTTATCGCTCAGCAGTCACTAATACATTTTCAATTTTATACACTAGCGTATAAAGTTGAAAATCTATTAAAGACTGCTGAGCAATAACGAACGAAACAAACGAAAACGATCTGTAAAGTCCTGAGAGGGCTCATCAGGCTGAATAACTCTTGCTAAGACGTCATTCCTATATAAGTATGTTTTAGTGTAGCTGGGCTCTTGGATTTCCACATCAGGCATCTTCAATTTTTATACATCAACAGTGAGTGCTCATTAGGCTGAACAACTCTTGCTAAGACTTCAGTCCTATATAATTATGTTATAGTCTAGTTGGGCTCTTGGTGTTCCACATCAGGTGTTCCAGATCTTCATTTATTATGCGACAACAGAGAGTGCTCATCAGATTGAGCAACTTTGCTCAGACGTCATTCCTGTATATTATTAGGTACAAATTATTTTTTATTTTTTTACCAAAAAGTACACACATCAACACGGTCTAGGGATATTTCATACTCAATTAAATAACTCGAAAAGTACTGACCGCATTGGAATCTTTTATACACCGATTTGTTTGTAATTTATCTCAGACTAATTCCAAATTCAAATTTTTGAAAATTCTTTTGTTTCGGTGGCATAAAAATGTCTTGATGTATAGGAGAGGGAATTTTCATTTGTGCGAAATTTAGAAAACAATACGAATTACGTTTAGTTACAGTTTTTTTTTCATTTTTAAACGAAAGATAAAGTTTAAATTGAGGTATTGTAATCATGCAACGCCGACATTTGACGAGGGCGGAGATGTTACGAGCTGTGGGAATGCTGGAAGCTGGATCTGTTCAGCGTAATGTTGCTGAGCCCATAGGGACCCATCAAAATGTAATTTCAAGATTGTGGACACGCTATCGTGCCACAGGTGAAGTAGCGGAGAGGCACCGGGGGCCAAGTCGCATCACTACCCCCAGACAAGACCGATTTCAGCAAATTACTGCGCGAGCACAACCAAATGCAACGGCGACTCAATTGGTCTAAAGGCTGCGAGTGGAACACCAAGTGCTTGTGAGTGACCAAACTGTAATGAAACTGCATGAAAGCAATCTACGCTCTCGTAGACCACTCCGGGTCCCACCTTTACGGAGAGGCAATCGTGGACGACGATTAGAATGGGTTCGGAACCACGTGGACTGGGGCCGTGAGCAATGGTCCAATGTCCTGTTCACTAGTGTTCACGGATGAATCCAGGTTCGGCTTCCATCCAGATTCACGAAGGACGCGTGTTTGGCGAGTTCTTGGACGATGGAGCCGTCTCCAGAACCCTCAGGAAGTTCACCCATACCAAGGAGGAACAATTATGGTTTGGGCAGGAATTCGTCTTGGAGGACGGATGGATCTCGTTTGGGTGCGGGGCAATATGACGGCAGAACGATACGTCCAACAGGTGCTGGGGCCCGTAATCTTGCCCCAAAGAACACAAATGGGGCAAGATTTCCTGCTCATGCACGACAATGCCCGGGCACACACGGCGAGAACGGTAGCAGCTTGGTTACATACACATAATGTTAGGGCCTTAGACTGGCCTGCTCAATCGCCAGATCTAAATCCCATTGAGCATGCGTGGGATATGCTGCAAAGAAGAGCTCTGAAGGAAGTTCCTGAAAATCTGGCTACAGAAGATCAACTTTTTGCGCACCTCAGAAGGACATGGGACAATATTCCGCAGCAAGACATTGACAACCTTGTTCTGAGCATGCCGAATCGTTGCCGATGTGTTATAAACATCATGGGCGCTTTCTCAGACTACTAACTTCAAGTTTATAAACACAAATTAAATGATTTTTCTATTTTTTTCAGTTTTTACTCACAAATTAAAAGTTCATTCATATACGGTTTCCGTCTATGCTTCATTTTTTTTCCATAAAATCCTGAAATTTTAATCTATACTTTAACCATTATTAAAAATGGTAGAATATTAACTAACGTATCTTTAAAATATATACATGTCGTATAAATACTTAACACATTGATAGTAATTCGCTTTTTTAAAAATATCCCTAGACCGTGTTGATGTGTGTATATTATGTGCACTTTTTTATTTTTGTTTTGAAAGATCGCTTAGATCGCATTAATTTTCATTGACACAATAATGACAAAAATAGTCATAAAAATTGCTAACGAATTGAATTTTAAAATCAATTCTTAAGTAATTTTTATTTATTACAGCTTTAACCATCGTTACACCAAACATTGAACTAAAATAATAAAACTAAACACACAGTGATACAAACTGAACAATGGTGTTTGATTACCCTGGATTTTTTTTGCAGTCTCTATACAACTTTTACGATTTGACAGGTGTGACGTCATAAGAAGTTCTCCTTCTTAGTTGGATCGCACTATACATCTGCAATGCAATCAAAATTGATACGCAACAAAATGCGACAGTAAATCGGTACCAAATGCTCAAGCTCACGCTTAACCTCTCAATAATTCCACATGCTGTGTTTGAGCAATAAATATGTCGTCAAAGCGCTTTAAATTCCAAGATTAGCAGGAGACAGTTAATACATTGTAAACAGATTATGAAAGTCCCAGATCTTGATGCATCACACCTGAAACCCACTTTGTATGCACTGACTCAACTGATCAAAATAACTACAATGACGACACCCCTTTCTCTTTACGTTAGAGTTCAGCATAGCTCAGCAAAGTGTGTGGAGTTGTGTCCATTCGAGAATGAAGTTTCACAATGCACTTGGGATCAGAAATATCGTTGATACAGTTAATGAATTTAGGTTGAATATTTTTGCACGTCGCGTCGTTCTGAAAGATTACCTACATACAACAAAAAAGTTTGGAATCACTAGCATAAGCTGATATACACACATCAAAAGTGTCTAGGGATCAACATATATTTTTGCAATAACTTTTCTCCTGATTGATATTAATTAAAATTTTCTAAATAAAGTGTTTTCGTTTGTCACAGTAACGATAAACCAAGTCACCTTTGCATTAATAAAGAAATTTGCCATTTTCCTAATAAAGGGATTTTTGACATTTGAACCACTAACACAAAAGTTCGAAAAAAAGACTGAAATAACAGTTTTCTTTAAAATTTTATTGGGTAACTTAAACAATTAATAATCCGTGTTTCTACCGCGAACACTAACAACACAAGAACATCGGTTTGGCATACTCAAAATGAGTTCATCCAAATCACGCTGTGGAATGGCCGCCCATGTTCGTTGCAACAACAAAAAAAGGTCTTCTTGCGACTGGATACCCTCCATATTCGGCAGAGCTCTTCTCTGTAGCATATCCCATGCATGCTCAATCGGATTCAAGTCTGGCGACTGAGCAGGCCAGGGCAGGACATTGATGTTAGCTGCGGCGAGAGTCTGTCTTACAACTCTTGCGGTGTGCGGTCGTGCATTATCACGCATTAACTGAAATAAGGGACCGATTTGCACTTGTAGAGGAACGATGACGTCTGATACAATCGTCTCAGCATAAATTTGAGCGTTGAGGTTGCCTCTGATCCAAATCAACTCAGTTCTTCCGCCGATCCAAATACCCGCCCATACCATGATGGTTCCACCACTATAAGGATGGACTTCCTGGCAGGATTTTAATCGCTGTTGGCGTCCAGGGGTTCTCCAGTGTCGTATACGTCTTGTATCCGGTCTCATACCGAAACGAGACTCATCAGAAAAGCACACGAAACGCCATTGTTCTTCTGCCCAATTTCTGTGTTCAAGAGCCCATTGATATCGAATCCTACGATTGTGCATTGCTATAGGTGGTACCCGTAGCGGTCTTCGGGAATGAAGGTTCACTTCATGCAAGCGGTTTCTGACTGTTTGGTCGCTAATTAAGTTCCCTGAAGAGTGATGAAGCCTCACGGCTAACATCATGGCGGTTATTGTTGGAGCTCTTCGAGTTAAGATTTGAATGTATCGGTCTTGTCTCCGTGTGGTGCAGCGATACCGTCCTCCATGGCGCTCAGCCACGGTACCAGTGCTTCGGTAACGTGTCCAAAGTCGACTGATAACACTCTGACTTGTATTCAGAGCTAAAGCCACAGTACGTTGCCGGGAACCAGCTTCTATCATTCCCACGGCTCTGAGCATTTCTTCCCTGCTTAAATGACGTCGCCGCTCCATAATAACGTTGGTTTTAATCAGTAGTAGGGAAACAGTAGCACTAATAATGTCTTCAATGCGTTGTATGTTTTTATATATTACAGAGGAAATTAAATTGTTAATTAGCCTTTAATCTAATGTATTTTCATGTGTAAACGTATCGTAAATGTGTAAATACGCAGGAATATTGTTTTCCCAATAATTGGAAAAGTATAAAAAGTTTTCGGTGACCTAACTTTCACCGGTAACCTATAACTATCAGCTGACGTTTGCACTACGGATCCAAACCGGGGAGTATTGTTTACTTATTTTCTTTCTAAATAGCACACATTCATAATATTTATATTAGTTACTCGCTTAATACTTTTAAGGACTATTTTTTTGTTGATTTTGCCCCACATAATTTGCTTGCAAAATTGTGTGTTGACATACTTTTACCATTGTGAAGTTTAATTAGGAAATTTTTCAACAATACTATAACATATACATAAATAAACCTATAAGATCAGTGAACATTATTGTCTTTAAAAACAATAATTGTTATAATGTACTAAGTTTTGTGTTCTTGACAATATACCCACAACACAAAAAAAGAAAACACAAAACATTAAAATCAATAAAATTGTATTTCCAGCTAGAATTTATTAACTATTTAGAAGCTAACATAGCAGCCTACCTCAATTCAATCTCTAGCTGTGCACTTTATTCCTTTTTTTTTTTTAATTTTATTTTCCCCTTTCATCGCTAACCTCCCTTATTGATCTGTTCTAATAGTTCTCACTGTTTCTTTATTTCTAAATTTCAGTAATCAATTCAATAACCATGCCTGTGATGACCCGTAAGGCTGCTGCTCAGGATATGGAGCTGAAATTGAGAACAGCTCTCCATGAGCTAAAGGAATCAAACCTCAAAGTCCAAAAATTGTTACAGGAGAGAGAAGAGAGTGAGGTGGAAGTTGATAAAGTTATTTCTAAAAACTCAAGCCTTAAACGTCAGCTAGTAGACCTACATCAACAATTTGTGGACGTTGTTGATGAACGGGATCAACTGCGGGTGGTATTGGATGGGTTCAGTAATTGTAGTAATTTGTATGAGGAGGCTTTATGTAAAGTTAGGGACTTAGAAAATGAGTTAATTAATGCCAATAGTTGTATCTTAAAGTTACAGAAAGAGAAAGAAAGTTCTCAGGTTGAACAAACAAATAGCTTATACAATGAGTTATTGAATAGCAATTGTAACCCCTCTTCCTTAATCACTATTGATCTCACTGAAGATTCTTTGTTGAGAAATAATAAAATTAGCAACAAGAAAATTAAAAAATATGCCAAACTTAATAAAATAATTAAAAAATGCTATAAGTTAAAGAAACAGCAAAAACTTTTTTCTAAATATATTCCACAAAGGAAAGAGCGTGTTGAGTTAGTTAATAAGTTGCACAATTATCAAATAAAATTGGAAGATAGCATAAAAATTTATGAAATTGACACTCAGCATTTGCAGTCTGAAATACAATTGCTTCAGGACTCACTTAGTTCCCTATCCAGTAAGTATATGAAATCTCAGTACCAAATTAAGGAACATATTCTTGCTGCAAATGAGTTAGTGATGTGTCAATGTACTTGTCAGACAGATTCAAACCATGGTACTGTCCAGCCTGAGGTAATGGAGGACCCATCCCTGGCTGTGGATTTACCTCAGGTCTGCACTCTTAGCCAGCCTGAGTTATATGATAATAGTTCTTGCTCGGTAATGTTCTCAGATGGTATAGGAAGAGGTTTAGGTAAACTGTTAACTAATAACCTGAGTTATTCCTGTAACAATTATTGCATGCCAGGTTCAACTTTTAAGCAGATTATGTCATCAGTTTATAATAAAAAATACGAACATAATACTGATATAACAATATTTATTGGAAATAGTTCAAAAATTAAAAAGAAGGATTTAACGGATAGCATCACTGAGTTATTAAAGTTAAATTGTCGAAAAATTATATTGTGTGCTTTCCCCTACTTTGAGAAATTGTCCTCTAGTCAAAATAATTATATTTACATGCTCAATAAGCACCTTCATTTCTTAGTTAATCTCTATAGTGACAAACTTATGTATTTTGATACCAATGTTTGTATGGATAAACTTTGGTCAACTCGAGGTACCGTGTATCTGCCTTATATGTATAGACGCGAAATAGCCAGGCTATTAGTTTTTTATATTCACACTGACATAAATAGTATGTCTAAGCTTAGTAGTATAGTTATTACTGATAGTGTTCATAGCACTCCTTTTGATGCACCTAGTGATTTAAACTGTTAGGTACGACAACAGGCAAGCCACATAATATGTTGAATGTTGTGCATCAAAATATGCAGGGTTTGTCTGGCAAGGAGTTAGAATTAAGTTTATTTATGGAACACTATCAGGTTCAAGTCTTATGTCTTACTGAACACTGGTTGAGGGAGCATGAATTACCGTTTTTCAATGATAACAATTTTTCTGTCCAAAGTGCGTTTGTCAGAAGGGGCGCTATTCGTGGTGGTTCTTTGGTTCTTGTTTCAAACAAGTTGAAATGTAAAGAACGTTTAGATCTAGTTAATCTTTCTGTTGAGCGCATTATTGAGTTGTCTTGTGTGGAACTCAAGAAATATATAATAATTTGTGTTTATAGACCCCCTTCTGGGGATTTTACTCGCTTCGAATCTGTAATGGAGGATTCACTTAGTAAGTTAAAATCAAGTAATAAAAGTATAATTTTATGTGGAGATTTTAATGTTAATATTTTAGATGCAACTCCTTTAAGTGTTAGACTACTCAACCTTTTTTAATCTTTTAATTTAATTAACTTGTTTTTTGAACCAACAAGAATTACTGCATCTTCGTCGACTTGTCTTGACAACATGTTTACTGATTGTGATGCCGAAAGTAAAGTAGTGTTAAGTGACTTATCGTCTGATCACTGTGGATTGATGGCTAGCTTCACTATGCCATCACGCAAAAAGCCTCACAAGATTGAATGTAGGCCCTATACAGTTAGTCGTTGTAACAAGTTTAAGAATAATGTAGCTGATAAACTTACACCAGCCATAGCTGAATCAGATCATCCTAATGATATCTATGAATCCCTTTTCGATATTGTTAAAGATGAATACCAGTCCACATTTAAAACCAAAATCATTAACAAGAATGGATCTTCTGCTAGTTTCAATCAATGGGCTACACCTGGCATTTATAAAAGTAGAGCGAGATTGTACGAGTTATATGGTTTGAAAAAATTCAGGTTTGATACACCTTTTGTGGAATATGTAAGAAATTATTCAAAATTATTTAAAAAGATTTGTGCTATTGCTAAGTCAAAATTTTTAAGCGAAACAATTAAAAATTCTACTAACAAAGTTAAAGCTACTTGGCAAATTATCAACAGTGAAACAGGAAAATCGGTTAATAATGAAAATCAATTAGAGATTATGATAGACAATCAATTAATTACAAATGCGACTAGCGTAGCAGACGCATTTAATGAATTCTTTGCAAATATTCCTATAACTACGACTCGCTCCTTAAGTTCGTCTCCGTCTAAAGCTGAAAGCATTCTGCAACGTAGTGTGCCTAAATGCGGTAACCTATTTAGTTTTGAACACATAACACCATATGATGTAATAAATGTATTCAACACACTTAAATCTAAACATACTGGTGATTATTGGGGCATTTCAATTAAACTTTTAAGTAATATAATTGACATCGTCGCCCCCTATCTTGCAATTACTTTTAATAAATGTGTAGATCTGGGTACTTTTCCTGACCTCATGAAGAGTAGTAAAGTCATCCCATTATTTAAATCAGGCAATAAAAATGATATTGGTAATTTCAGACCAATTTCTATCTTACCTGCTTTTAGCAAAATATTTGAAAAATTGATACTCAAGCAGTTGCTTAGTCATTTTAATGTAAATAGCCTCCTTCATAGTGAACAATATGGTTTTACGAAAGGTCGTTCAACAACTGATGCAGGTGTTGCTCTGCTGAGGCATATATTTGAGGCGTGGGAGAGCTCTAAGAATGCAATTGGTGTTTTCTGTGATCTATCTAAAGCCTTTGATTGCGTACACCATGATACACTCTTGCGAAAATTACATCATTACGGAGTCCAAAACGAAGCTCTTAATGTTATAGAATCGTACTTACGTAATAGATTTCAATGCGTAGATGTTAATGGTTCGAAATCTTCTGGTCAACCTGTTCAGCTAGGTGTGCCTCAAGGATCAATTCTGGGTCCGTTTTTATTTTTGGTCTACATCAATGACTTGCCATATCTTTTAAAGGGCATTTGTGACATTGTACTGTTTGCAGATGATACCTCTCTTATATTTAAAGTTGATAGAAATAGACAAGATTTTGACGAAGTTAACGCCGCATTATCATTGGTAACGGATTGGTTTACTGCTAACAACCTAGTCCTAAATGCCAAAAAAACGAAATGTATTAAGTTCGCCTTGCCAAATGTTACAAATCTTGGTCCTAACATTATTCTAAGTAATGAAGAACTTGAAACTGTTGACTCAGCTGTGTTTCTGGGTATTAAAGTAGATTCTAGAATTCAATGGGGTCCGCATATAACAAGTTTAGCGGGAAGATTAAGCTCGGCAGCCTACGCTGTCAGAAAAGTAAGACAGTACACGGACGTTGATACAGCTCGACTAGTTTATTTTAGTTATTTTCACAGTGTAATGTCCTACGGCATTTTATTGTGGGGCAAAGCGGCTGATATTCAAAATATATTTGTCTTACAAAAACGAGCTGTTCGGGCAATTTACCAGCTGGGTACTAGAGTTTCTCTGAGGGATTTGTTTAAGGAGATTGGCATTCTGACGGTGGCATCTCAATTCATCTTTGCCAACATTATATATATTAGGCAGAATTTACATCTGTATACCAAAAACAGTGACTTTCACTCTATTAACACAAGAAATAAGCACCACCTACGTGTTCCTTTTCATCGACTTCATAAGGTTCATAACTCATTTGTAGGCCTTGGTATAAAATTCTATAATAAATTGCCTTCGTCATTGCTAGACTTACCGTTTAATGAGTTTAAAGCTAAGATTAAATCCATACTTTGTTCAAAGGCATATTATTCCATAAATGACTACTTAGTAGATAATAACAGCTGGTCACTCTGATGAAGTTAAGACGGCCTTCATGCTCTTTCCCAGATGTTTTTTTATTTATTTATTTTTTTTTTATTATTATTTTTTTTTCTCGACTAGTTATATGATTTCATATAATTGTTTATATATTTTTTTGACTTAATTAAGTCATCTTGCTTTATTTTATGTGTTTGTATTTGTTTTATTATTCTATTCTGATCAACGGATATTTTTGTCCTATTTTACATTTTATTGTTTGTCTTTTTGTGTGTATTTTTATTTTTTAGTACGTCAGTCGTAGGTTTCCTTCATTTTTAATAATATTGTCGGAGCAGATGAAGAATGTACAACTATCACTTGCATTGTATAGAGTGTATTTATCTAGTATTATATAGCGTCATAGCCAGCATTGTGTGAGTACCATGTACTTCAGAGCTATCTTTGACTAGAAACCTACGTCTTTCATTGACTTGAATGACTCTGGCGGTTGAGAGTATGTCATGCTCACTCAAAGGTCTCGCTGATGGTGGCGTGTATGTCGGATCATTTAGTTCCCTTCAAAATGGTTGAGCTGAATGGTGCTGATATATGTGTCATGTTCGTGAACGGGCGCTGTCAGTTGGGACTGGTCATCTCTCAGCTGCCACGGTCTATTTTAATTATTAATACTTAACTTTATTTTTGAATTGTCTTTTTTATGTTTACTATGGACACAATTAACTTGCCACATCGTTCTCACATAATGTACCATCTGATGATGAATGATGTAACAAAAATTCTGTAATAATTTTGGCGATTGAAAAAGAGTGTCCATGGAGTTTCTTGCTCATTCTTCTCCATAGAGATCTACGCTTTGGAATGAGCACCTACGGTACTTTCACAGTTTTTATGTCTTGTGACTGGGACTGTAGCACCATAACTATTTTTGTACTTGTTTTATTTTATGTCTTTTGACAATTCAAAAGTGCCTGTAATTGGCCTAGTTGAAATAAACGATTTGATTTGATTTGATTTGATTTATAGGGAAAATATTGACAGCTGATTTTCATCTTTTACTCGAATTTGATTCACAGTTCCTGATTCAAATTATGAAATGCACCAAAAAGGATCCATATAAATTTATAAAATCATAAATTTATTACAAAGCCACATCTCAATCTCAAGAAATCCGCATAACAATGCTTGATCCCTAGACACTTTTTTATGTGTGTATTTTTTTTTATGGAAAAACAATTGAACTGTTCTATTGCTTTGTATTTTAAGTCTATATTTTAAATTAAAGAGTCTAAAAAGAAGAAGAAATCGTATATAATCTACCGGAACAAAAAAGATTTATATTTTTCAAAGTGGTCGCTTTTCGATCGTTACGAGTACCTAAATAAATACATAATAACTTTGAAATTTAGGAAGGAAGGAAAACCTCTAACCTCCATACAACTGTTTAACTACTTTGATTTCATAGAACCGCTTATTTTCGAACGAAACACATACAAACCTATTCATAGTTTCAGGAATTTCATTCATAACCAATTAAAAGTGTGTTCGCGAATCAGCTTGTAAGGCCAGTCGCTCACTACTGACTTTTTGTTTCCCAGTCAAATGCTATGAAGATTATATGGGAGAGCATAGAATCCTTATCACAAGATTTCTGTTATTTATAGCGTACTTGAAGTATTTAATGCGTTTATTGTATGGAAAATTGACAAAGCAACTCTAGTGTACAAACGAGGAACTAATTTTTACATCAACTTGACTTCATTTCTGTTTACATTTTTTTTAACATGTATTGTCTTACTGCTGGGTATAGGGGTCCCTCATAACCTTCCACTCTTTCCCTTTGTGTGTCTTTATCCTGCTTATTTCTCGTGAACGCGTCTAGGTCGTCACGCCAGCGTTTCCTAGGCCTTCCTCGGCAACAACGCCCTAACGACGACACGACACGACACGTAACGACCCTAGGGTCGTTACGCAGTGGGTCACGGACGGGCCCAGTTTACTTTACGTCACTAAAACTGGAAAAGCCATGCTAATGCCTTTGATTATGACAAAGTCACAAACCCAATCGAATTCTATGAAGATTTGCCGGTCGCTAAGAAGTATTTTTCAACATACTCAGCGCACTCCCATATAAAATCTTCATAGCATTCGCCTGGGAAACAAAAAGTCTCCACGACAAAAAGTAACCAGTGTGTGTGAGGCTGTCTTTACCGTTTGAACGGGGGCAATTCGTATGAATCGGAAAATAATTATCGTATACATTTTGAATACGTATATTATTGTTACGTCGATCGGGTTGCGAGACCAATCTATAAGCTTCTCGAAGGTTCCACAAGGTTCTCGACTATTCTACTGAAGATTGGAAGTTTCTGGAAAATTCTACCTTGTTCTAGATGTTTCGAGATGGATCTGGAATTTTCCAGAAGGTATGGGACTATGTCGAAGTCTATGGATGTTTCCAGAACATTCGACCATCTTCTAGAAACATCTAGTGGGTCCGGCCGGGGTATAAATAGGGCGCCGATCGGCGACCTGAGTCAGTCTGGTTTTGACTACGATCGTGGAGACTCAAAAGTGAACTCAAGCGATCTCTAAGTGACTTTTACGTGTCATTAAGTGTGTGTATAAGTGTTAAGTGCTTGTTGTAATTAGTGATTCGTGTGTAAATAAAGATTATTTGGTTTTAATTGGTGTTAATTAATGTATCCCGATACCCAGCTCGTAACATTATCATAATACATATTAGTCGTATTATTATTTCAATTTTGCTGACTGTACTGCCAATTTTTACACGTGCTTGTACAAAGTTCTTAATAAAACAGAATAATATTTCTTAATACATTCCTGAAATAACTGAACCAAATGCGTAACAACGCGATAACATTAAATATTTTAATTAATTCTTAGAGTCCTGACATTGTGAGTCATGTCTAATAATAGTTCGGAATCATAGCTAGACTACATGACGACATTTATACATAATTAATTTATCACTTATAAATTAATGTCATACCCAAAACCACAAATGTCGGTCTCATATTAATATTTATAATTGTTATTTATAATTAATAATTAATTATAAATAAAATTGTAATAATTCACAACTATAAATTAATTAATCTACATTCCTAATACCTAGATGTTTAAAGAGGTCAAATCTGTTTCAAAGTCAAAGTCAAAGTCAAATCATTTATTCCAATTAGGCCATCATAGAGGCACTTTTGAACGTCGATTATTAAAATTAAAGGAAATAGGAAGGGATGGGATTGATTCTACACCCATTCGCAAAGGTAGGTTTGTATGGAGAAGAATGGGCAAGAAACTCCATACTTACTCTTTTTCAAAAATGTTTTACAATGTTTTGAAATTACAAATTTAAAAAATAAATAAATGTGAAAGCTATGTACTCAAGCGAAGACAATTTAAAGGATAAAAAAAAACAAGAAATAATTATACAGCTAAAAAGGTACACGGTGTTCACACTTTCACAAAATAATGTAATTATAACTTTTATACAAATATAAATATAGGCAGTGTGTGAGCATTAAAAATTTCAACAAAGTTTGATTCTGCTCAAGCCTTACATTGTACTATGGAGCAGGACCAGCATGTTTCCAAACACTTTTATCTTGAAGAGTTTGTTAATGTAGGGCAACGGGATGGATTAGTTCTGGAGATTACCCCACTACATATATACAAATACCTCTCTACGTCATGATTAGTAGGTATACTTAGATAATTCCGTGCGGGAATCGAACCCGTAACACCCTATCTACCTAGAACAGCAGATAATCACTCAACCACTGTGAAAACCGTATCGTGTCAAATATCCCACGAAAATTATCGTACGGGAACATAAAATCGGAATATCTATCTGTGTACCTTTCATCTAAATCCGTTCAGTAATTTTTGCGTGAGTGAGTGAGTGAATGAGGTACATGTACAAACATCCGTCCATACATCCATCGTCCGTCCCAAACTCTCTTTTCTCTCCTTTATAGTAGGATTGGACTCGTTTTGCCAGCGGCTTCACCCGCTCATCCCCCTCTACATACAAATTGAACCTAGATACAGGAAAACGCCCCCCCCCCCCCCCTTAGAAGGCCAAAGCCTGCCGAAGTCGCGGGACTATCGGTAATCGTGGCCCCGCAACGTAAAGGGCTATTGAAAGACACCGTGGATTTTAGTCAGTACAAGTCTGAAAGTCCCTCTCGTCCTGCCCTGGGTGGGAGGACACATTTGATGATTTTACCACAAAAAAAAGGTTAGGTGCCGGAGAAATTCCTTGAAAATGAAAAATTAAAAAAAAAAAACTAGTCCAGTCTAGTTTGTGGCTGTATTGGAATAATTTACCTAAACCAACCGCAATTTAAATAAAACTTTATGAAACCGGAATCACTGGAGTAAAATCTCAATTCTAAGATATACCGTTTAGATTTATGTTTACTACAAGATATTATTATGAGCTTTGAGATATCCATTTCCATTCAATATGAATATGACAGTCATTTTGTCTGTCTGTTTGTTTCTTTGCAGATTAATTTTAATATAAATCATTTTTTTTAGCCGTTATGGCGTCAAAAGGGTTAGCTTTTCCTGGCTATAAAATGGCTACCATTCAGTGGGAGTTGGTTTCCGACCCCATAATAAGTAAATTAGTTTGATGGACAGTATTGACGAGGTAGCGGAGGTAGTTAGGTAAAATAACTGTAACAGAGAGGTATCTAACCTCTTCTGTTCCTTCAACCTCTTTACTTTAAGATCTATTTATTGTTTTAATATTTTTAAAAAATTCATTGATTTTTCAATGTGTCATTGCGTCACCTGCAATTCTTTTCTAGCCACTTCAATTTTTACCACGGCTCCAGCTGCACGTGTTTCAGTGTTACTTTATTTTCACATTTTACAATAAACTACTTATTAAAGTCTGTTGTGTTCTTTAAAACTGCTACACAAGCAAGTACGACAGCTCCAAATCCAGCAACCTTTCCGGCTTCCTCTCGGAGGACGATGTCACCGTGGGCGACATCACGGTGTGCGACATAAACCCTGGACCCATAGCCGGCCTCGCCTTCGTGGCCGCTAATTTCAACGGCATCCTCGGCGTGGCGTAGCAGCATCTCGGTGGACGGCGTGAGACCCTTGCTCTACCCCTGAAGGTGGCGTAACGCTACATAACTTTTGAATTAAAAGTTAGTGTTAGGCATTGAGTTATAATGTACTTACATTATAACTCAATGGTGTTAGGTCTTAGGTATGATTGGAAGTCGTGTTACTTATTTCCTTGACTTTCCCTCCAAGATCCCGTCATCAGATCCGGACTAATGTGACCATCTGTGAAGTATAACATTTTAAACAAATGAAGAATTTTCGAAATCAGTCTAGGTGTCATCGAGAATACGAGGAATAGGTATACTTAAAAAAATGGTTCCGACGAATTGAGAACCGCCTCCTTTTTTCGAAATCGGTTTCAAACTGAGTTACGTTATCATACCCAATAACCACCTACCTACCTTACCAGTACCTTCTACATTCCCGTGGGATCATTTTCGACCTTTAAACAGACGAAGTCGCGGGCAATAGCAAGTAAATATTAATATAAGATATTATTCTCAGAACGTTTATGTCAGGATCATAAAAGCGTCAGATAAATCTGATATTAATAGCGCAAATAGAAAGGAACAGTTATGCCGTACGGAATTGAAAACATACGCCCATGAATTTGAGGCTGGCCCGCAGCTTTATGAAGTTTAGATTACTGCTCAGGGAACGAGATGGCGCTAGACGACTTGTATAGCTCTGTCTCTTTCCCACAGCCTAACTACTCACGCTTGATATCATGGTAGGCCACCTGAGATCTTCTTTTTTACGTCGTAAAATCATCAAATGAGTCCTCCCACCCAGGGCAGGGCGGGAGGGACTGTCAGGACTCGTACTGACTAAAATCCACGGTGTCCTTCAATAGCCCTTTACCTTTCAGGGTCACGGTAATGAGATAAGACCCGCGCGCGACCCAGGCCACCTGAGATCTTAATGAAAAATTGAAAACGTTATTTATAAACATCGGAGTCCGGCGCCAAATAGTAAACTTTTTAAGGCCAATAGCAAATTTTTAGGTATTTATAGGTCCATTGTTAAAGTTTTAAAATAATGAATTAGAAAATCAAAATATCACAGCACCAGTATGCACGTACTCGTGAAGATGACGTCCTTGTTAGTAACTTACGGTGAAGCTATTTGTAAGCATAATTATTATCATATCCTAAGTTTAGCTGTGTAAGAAATACGGTTGGGATCGTGTACCATGCAACTCATGGCCCAAGCATACAATCGATGGAGTGGTTACGGCGCAAAAGCGCAACAAACAAATTCTACAATTTAGGATTTTGTTGCAGTGCGATATCAATGGACTGTCTAAGGCCCTAGCATGACATTTCATGTTTTTGTGACGTAAAGTGAACTGGAACTTTGACGTTAATTTGATCGTTCGTGAAAAAGCGCCTGTATGTAAAGGCACTTTTTCATTTTCCACAAAATAAACGTCGTGAATACCCTAAGCTATTTGATAAAATACGGAAATCTAGTGATAAGGTTGACTTTGAAGTAACGTCTCAGCACATAGTATATTCCCGTATATACTCCCGTATATTCTCAACCTCCAGTGAAAGTAGATCGTCGGCGTATTGTAGCAAACCCTATAGCTTAACCTTCAGGTCATCAGCGATTTACGATTAGCTCCGGTGTCACAACCTGACGGTTAGTTTCTATCAAAAGGCCAGAATAGGCCAACTTGTTATAAGATATCATTCCTGGAGGAGTACCGCCTTGTCATCTAGGAGATAGGCGGCGACCTCTCTCGCCAGGCCATGACCTTGGGGCCATGCTGCGGAGTGAAGAGAAACGGGAAGCAGTCATCTCCTTCTGCGAAGCAGTAGTTAGCGAAGGAGGTGGCAGCTAACGATCCAACCGCCGTGGGAGACGCCCAGAGCAACGACGTCACGAGACGATTTTCGGCCACTGCAAGGCGCGGCCATGCGAACGGCGAGTAACGGGGAGCACACCGTCCAATCAGGGACCTTGCGATGACCACGCGTCGATGACAGGGATGACCATGCGTGTTCCACGCGCTTATAAGATTGTCAGCAATCTGGCGGGTCCTTTTTAGAGGGCCAAAAGCCTGCGGGGGTCGAACAAAAACTGTTCTTCATGTCAAGATTAAAATAAAATAGTTTGAGAGTAAAAGCGTAGCGTGCTTTCACGGGGCCCCGTATACAAATTTGTTTGAGGGCCCCCAAACAAATTATTTTCCTTATGAAGGAAAAAGATATAAAACAAAGGAAAAACAAAAATTGCATTGCTCAATATTATATCTATGCTGAAATATAAACAAAAAATTGCACAAAGGTTGCCAACTTCTTCGGATGCTTTACGCGGGAAAAAAGAAATAAGAAATTGCT
Source organism: Agrotis exclamationis (assembly GCA_950005045.1). Lineage (NCBI taxonomy): Eukaryota > Metazoa > Arthropoda > Insecta > Lepidoptera > Noctuidae > Agrotis > Agrotis exclamationis. Next base: position 15,263,329 of record OX465438.1, read on the forward strand.
TTTTGATAACTTTTATCATTAATTTGTGAAATAAAAAAAATTAGAAGGTTTTATTGTATTTTGGTTACGCACGTTGGGGGCCCCGTATAAATGATACGGCAGATACGGCGGTAGCTTCGCCCCTGTTTGAGAGGCTTCCGCAAGTCAAGTCTGATTGCCAGAAAGTCTGATTGCGTCAACCGAAAAAAAAAACGGAAACTCACACTTGACCGGTTCCAAACAAGCCGATTAAAATTCCGATGGTGCAACTGGTTATTTTCAGTTCATCTAAATATAACCCTTAGCTCAGCGATGAGGTATCCGTTTAAAGGTGAAATTAATTTTGACAAATGGTATAATGCAGATGGCGATTATTAAATTTATATTTTTAGAAATATCTTGGTTTTAATAAATTAATTGATCATCTTCCTGCCCTTATACTAATTTGCTTATGGTCGGCGCAACACGGTTTTCGTTCTTCCATTCTCCCCTATCGTAGACGTCACAGTATCATTTACTCCTATTTATTTCATATAATTCCTTAGCAATGTCTGGCTAATAATTGCATTGGTATAAAAGGATCTTAAGTTAGGATAGAAATTCTTGATGTCTCTGTTCAGGATCGCAAACGACAGGAATTGATTGAATTTGTCAGCCAATAAAGCCTACCGCTATTCACTGATAAACATGTAATGGAGTGCTCCGAACTCCATATTTCCATATCTTTTCATCCTGGCGACGAATGACTTCATAATCATCATTTGCCTAATCTTTTCCCACTTGCTTAAATGAATAACTTTTCAACTTGCACTTAATGTGGGAGAGGTGGAAATTATTCTAAAAATTTTTATACATACGAGTAGTTCGATATCTCCAAAACCAGTCAGTTTGGACTCCATGTGGTCGGGGTTAAAATTGTTGCAAATAAGGTCTATCCAGAGGCGGCCTTACTCATTGCGAGGCCCCGGGCGGCAGGTCTTTGCGAGGCCCTTCGTCTTTCATAAAAAGTATGGGATGCTAAAGTAGGTCTGGTTATTTGATTTAGGTATTTGTCATAATTGTCATGTTTGAGGAGAAATGCTAAAGTTATACATACAATTAAATAAAAAAATGAGTTTTAAAACATTTTAGATTCCATACAAAACTGTAAACATCCGTGTTTGCGTTAAATCTAGTAGTTCTGACTTTTTACGGACTTGTTAATGATGTTGGCCCAAAGAATAATCCAAGTTTGAGACGTCGAGCACCGAATGCATCTTTGTCAAAAAACACCGAACATTTTTAAACGACTTCTAAAAAAGGAGGAGGAGTTACTCAATTCGACCTTTTTTATGTTTGTTCGCGCAGAACTTCGTCGTTTATGAACCGATTTGAATAATTCTTTTTTTGTTGGAAAGAAGACATTTCAGAAGTGGTTCTATGATAAGGAAATCAAGGTCTGATGATGGAAGACCAGAGAAATCGAGGAGAGCTTTCAAAAATCATAGGGGTGACTAGTGCGTTTGTAAGTTTTATCACTAAGAATTTTAAAGCACTACAATTTAATACAGATTTGGAGTTGATCTGATGATGGAGCCGAGAGACAGTCGAGGGAACTCCTCAACGATTCACATCACCTATCTCGTGTTTGAGCTTGATTAATTTGTATTGATAAGAACTTTGCACTTAGATGGGTTGTAACTGTCATTAGGGGTCTGATGATGAAATCGAAAGACAGTTCAGGGAACTCCTCAATGGTTTACAGTAGCTACCTTTTGTTTGGACTTAATTCATTTATATTGATGAGAACTTTACACCAAGATGGGTTGTAACTATCATTAGGGATCTGATGATGAAGACGAAGAACTGTTCAGGGAACTCCTCAACTGTTTACAGCAGCTACGATATATTTGGACTGAATTTATTTAAATTGATGAGAACTTTGCACCCGGGTTATTGTTCGATGCAGTATACCTGCCATTTGGTCCCATAAAAAAATCATTTAGTTTCGTTCAGTAGTTTTTATTTTATGAGCATTTTTAGCTTATTGTGTGCACGGGCGATATTATAACCGGTGCTACGGATAATAAAATTCTAGTGTATTTGTAAGAAAATTATGTGTTTGACAAGAATTCGGGTTGAATTTATTTAAACTAAAAAGGGTAAAATAAAAACATTTCAAAAAAACTGTAACCGACTTCAAAAACGACCACGAAAAAGGGTAAAATAACCTACCAAATAACTTTACTTTCGGAAATCGGTGGCAAAAAACTTAATTAAATTAAAAAGCAAAGCCACCGACTTCCGAAAGATAAGTTATTTGGTAGGTTATTTTACCCTTTTTCGTAGTCGTGTTTCAAGTCGGTTACATTTTTTTTTTTGAAAAAGTAAGTTTGGTATTTTTAAAATATTGGTATTTTTGGCGATTATAACCCTAAAGGACTAGTTTTGATGAAACTTAAGCACGACGACCAAAATGCTTTCTGTAGACCCGAAAGCTTCCGAGTTCCAATATCTGGCAATTGTTTAGACACCTCTCGAGCAACTCTAGCGGTATCTTAAATCAACGTTACTTTTTTTAGAAGAGGCAAAGTATCAGATACCTATCATGTCATCAGTTAGGTGGTCGAACTTTGTAGCTTTTTCGAAAAAATTATAAACTTTTTATCTCGGAAACTTTTAGGTCTAAAGAGGTACTAAAGGTCTAAAGAGGTCAACAAATGTGGAAGAGGCAAAGTAACAGCTGATATTAAGTATTCCAACATCGCTATGCGCTTCTTCAGAATCCTTATTGGAACCACAGGTTATTCACTATCTAAACTTTGGCTATACGAACCCTAAAGGGCTAGTTTTTGGTAGTTATCTTCTCTTATTATCATATCTCCTTTCAAGACTAAATTTGCTACAATGTGAGACTAAAAATCCCCGACTTACTAGTTGTAGGTCGTAGATTCGAACCCAGCAGATTACTTTGTGTAATTTATTTCATCACCACTGCTCTTAAAACTGAAGGAAAACATCGTGCGGAAACCGGCATGTCCTCAAACCAAAAATTTAAAGGCATGTGACATCTACCAACCCGCACTGAGCCTAAATTGGATTATGGGGCCATAGCTCGTCTCTGTAAGAGGGGGCCCTCTTACAGAGACGAGGCCTTTGACCCAGCGGTGGGAACATTATAGGCTGATGAAGATGTAGATCTGTCTTATTTTTTGTTAAATTGATTGTTTATTTTTCTTTCGTTTGTATTTTATTATGTGTACCCTGTGTGTACCAAATAAATATTATTTCTTTTCTTTCTTTAGAGTGAGTAAAAATACCTCTGTAGACCTAATAGTATCCGAGATAAACCCCTTCAAAGTTTTTTCATTTTATTGAAAAAAAGTGACAAAGTTTTTAAACATCCCAACCGATAACATTATGTCTAATGCTTTGCCTCTTCCACATTAATTTGTTTGAAAAAATACATTGATTTGAGATACCGCTAGCTAAAGTTGCTTGAGTGGTGTCTTAAAAATTGCAAAGAAATTAAATGAAAATTTTGTAAAACTCATTTCGGAAACTACTGGATCTACAGAATATTCGAATCTCATATTGCAGCAAGTCATCTTTGAAACCTTTCTGAGAAGTTATTGTCAACCTTTAGGGTCATACACGCAAAATAACTCAAAAAAACCGAAACGAGGTTTTTTTTACAAAGTAGCGCTCCGTGCTTGAGGTCTCAAACTTGGATTATTCATTGGGTCAACATTATAAACAAGTCTGCAAAAATCTGAACTACCGGATTTAACGTATACTAGCCCGTACGTTCAGGAGAAAAAAAATATTGTACCATTTAAGAGATTTACAAAATCAACAAATACTGGCATGAAATAGTAAAAATTGATGTTTACGATTTTTCCTAAATCTAAAATCTTATTTAATTTACCGTTATGTTATGTGTGCCTTAATAAGTAGTTAGGGTCACGATCAAAAGTTTTAAATTAAAAATATCATTTTGTTTTGGCTTGGTTTGTTTCGCGAGGCCCCCTGCAAGCGCGAGGCCCCGGGCGGTTGCCCGGTTCGCCCCCCCCTAAGGCCGCCACTGGGTCTATCACCCGTTTCAAGAAATACATCGAATTACAATTCACCCTGTAGAGACTGGAATATGCATGTATCTGTTTATTCTCAGCAGTTTTTAAGACATTTGACCAATAAATACAATTGTTATTAATGAAATTTGCAAATACAATAGTAATCATAGATTATGATCCAGATACATGAAATATGGTGGTAGCTTGCGCCAAATTGCTTAACAAATTCACTAGAATTCACTTATAAAAATAATAAAATACAACCTGTCAAAATGTTTTTAAGATAACGCGATAAGTTAGGTTCCGTAGGATATTTTCTTCTTGCATTCAATAAGAACGACAATTTCATTTTCTTTCAAAATATGTTTATAATGACTACATTAGGCCTCTATTCTCAAACCGCAAAGGAATCAAGGCGAGGAAACAATGTCCTTTTCTAGGAGTAACCATCCTAGAAAAGGACATTGTTTCCTCGCCTTGATTCCTTGATGTTTGTTTGTAATGAATTATAGGCTCAAAAAGTGCTAGTCCGAATTCAAGTTTGTAATTTCGAATAGATTTATAATAATATGCTATTTCCTTAAGTTTGCCGTATATCATTACTTCCCAGAAATTGATCCCTAATAGTGTAATAGTACAGGCTGTGATTTTTTTCCAAAATCAGCGGGTTCGATTCCTGGCCAGGATGATTGAATTTTCTAAAATCCAACGATGCAGTTTTCGTCAAAATCGGCCTCGAGACTTCATTCAACGTTTTTTGATATTCTTCATAGTTTCGGATACAGCCATCCATGCCCCGTCGAAAAATTCACCCTGTATACAGAAACCTTGTGCTAGTTCTCTCATGGTGGCCGTGTGTATAATAATAATTATTTTCTTACTTATTTGGAAAAATAGGAAATATCATCCCGCTGTAGCTCGGATAATGTAACAAAACAATTAGGTTATTATTTGTTAAAAAAAAAAGAAATATTTAGTTAGATGAAATTATAACATGTAACTTTTGGTACCTACAATTTGTTAAACAAAGTAAGCCACAAAATCTAACGTTGTCTGCTGGGATGGAAGCGCTTTTACTGCTACTAAAAGCGATCAAACCCACTGAACCCTAAAAGAATGCGCCATTTATCAAACTAGAAAGGTTTTTGGCTAGACGCCTGTATTATTAAACATCGGTCAGGCAGGTATTTAGGTTACACTATCCATTTCGGTTAAGGCCGTTTCTAGTTACAAATAAAGGAGCTAGAAACTGTAACATTTTATGTACCTAAGAATGTATTTCTTACTTATCAAAATCTTAGAATATTAAAAAAACCGGCCAAGTGCGAGTTGGACTCGCCCATGAAGGGTTCCGTAGCAGCAAGCATAGATTAGAGATATAATTATATTGAGATTAGTAAGTAATATACACAAACAATAAAAATAACTTTGTTTTTCATAGTATTTGTATGAATGGCAAAGTTATATTTGCGGTTTTTGAAAATGTACTATATCTCAAAAACTGCTAACTGTATCTCATCCAAACCAATTTTCGTTGGTAGTTTTGGTTGAGGTCTACATTATATATTTTTTTTAGTTTTATCATTCTCTTATTTTAGAAGTTACGGGGGGGGGGACACACTTTTTACCACTTTGGAAGTGTCTCTCGCGCAAACTGTTCAGTTTAGAAAAAAATGATGTTAGTAACCTCAATATCATTTTTAAAGACCTATTCATAGATACCCCACACGTATGGGTTTGGAGAAAAATTTTTTTTTGAGTTTCAATTCTAAGTATGGGGGGCACCCCCAAAATTTGTTTTGTTTTGATTTTTGTGTGAAAATCCTAATGCGGTTCACATAATACATCTTTCTACCAAGTTTAAACACGATAGCTCTTATACTTTCGACAAAAAGTGGCTGTGACATACACGGACAGACAGACAGACAGACAGACAGACAGACAGACAGACATGACGAATCTATAAGGGTTCCGTTTTTGCCATTTGGCTACGGAACCCTAAAAAGACCATTTTTAGGTAAAAATCGTAGTTGTCGAAATTCACTGAGATGCATGACAATAAGAGCGCAGTGACGACGAAATGGTGTTGTCCCGAATCTTGTAGGTACTTAGCAGAGACAAAAATACCCTGCATTAAATTTAATGGTTTAATGCTGATTGCAAGTCTTTTCCCAATACATTGCCAGTTAGTGACGCGTTGTCTTCATTGATCAGTTCTGTCTTAAGAATAACATCATTTTCTTTTAATTCACTTTCTTCTACGTCCGCTGGAGAAACTACAGAGGTATTGGAAAACTGCGGAAAACATGTCTATTTTTAAGAACACTTCAGTCTCATTTGAGTTTGCGTTTATGAATCGATATTTTTTTATTTGGATAAAATTTTTACATCTTTGCGTGACCTTCGTTTTGAAAAGTAGGAAATAGGTACGTTTACAATATCTCAAACTGTATTATTACTATAGTGTAAGTGGTGATGAGAGCGAAAAAGCTCATGGGCATCGCTGCGTCGATGTTGAACATACCACACGCGTTCATCTTCTTGAAAGAGGCTGTTTGAACTCGCTGGATATTCTTGCAGACCCTCTTCTGGGCAACTGTAAGAACGAACAAATATACATTGACAGACATGATTGACACGTGCGCTGTGGCAGTGATTTTTCTGTACTTTCCATTCCTGCGGTACAAGGTCTATATAAACATGGTAATAAAACTTCCATTGTGGCGGCACAAGGCTTATAGACCCTGTAACATTTAAGCAACTTCTTTAAGAAAATCCTTTTTTTGGCTAATATATCTACATATATTCATCTCTTTCCTACACCGAACCAAATCGAAAATTATCCCTTCCGCACGACAAGGAAGTCTATACTTTTCTTAGCCGCACTGTAAGCGAGGTGTAATACAAGATGTTTAGACCTGGTATCGCACTCAATGTGTTAAATCGCAAACAAAAATATTATGGGTGGCGGCGTTACCGATACAAGGCGCGGCAAACTATGCGCGTTTTCTCTTCGTTTTTGACTATGACAAACTTATTCCCAATAACTGACTTCAACTTACCTGAGCATCCTGTTGAGTTTGCCAGTTCAATACAAGTATTATGGACTTCCCTCATAGCTGAGTAGAATTTCTCACATTCTAGGGTCAACAATATGAGTAGAATCATATTTTTAACGATCCAAGATAATGACATGAATGATAATACGGCAAACTAGAATGAAAGCAACGCAATATTAATTATAGGAACCAAAAACAAAATGATAAAAGCTTTTGAAATAGGAATTGTTGTAAAATGTAGTCAATTGTCACTAAACATGCTTATCAAACTAAATGGGTAGTCACTGGTTAATCAATTAATGACATAGAATATACTTTATTGTACACCAAAATGAATACAAACTTACAAAATTTATAAATTAAGGGTACAACGGCCGCGGCGGTCTTATCGCTAATAGCGATATCTTCCAGACAACCTTAGGATGGACTTAAAGAACTTTAATCAAAACAAGAGGGTAGGCAGTGATGCACAACAATAAACAGATAACCTATATTATAAATACAATACACATAAATGTTGATTGTAATATAGAATACAAATACACATTTAAATACTTATATATATACATTAAAGAGAAAGGAAATGATTTATGACTAATCTTTTAAAAGATACCAGTGACTGGGCTTGTCTAACTGACAACGGCAATGCATTCCACAAACGGACAGCCTGGACTGTGAAAGAGTCATCATAAAATTTTGTGGAGTGCACAGGCATCAAAAGTATCAAATTTTCCGATGACCTCAAATTTCGAGTGTGTGCATCGTGCAGGAATTTAAAACACTCTTTTAGATAAGAAGGGGTAGCAGGATTAAAAAGAATGTTAAAAAGCATTGTTAAAATGTGAGTATTCCGGCGAAGGCGGATAGGTAGCTACTTGAGTTTTTTGCGAAATTCTGAAACATGATCATATTTACGCAAACCAAATATGATATTTGTAGGTCACGCAAAAAACCACAAGAGGAATTTGAATGAAAGGCAAACACATATTACATAATTATGTAGATACAATACTTTTTGTCTTATCAGATGAATCTCTTAAGATAAATTACTGAACACCAACCTGGCGAAGCTGTGGGCATTTTCAGTGAAATGCTAAATTGATTGAAATGTTAAATTTACTTTATAAATATAATACTACAGTTAATGTTAAGGCAATTCATTGATTTATTTATTGACTAGATAATTTGTGATCTTACTATTGAACTTGCTTCAATGGCACTTGTTGATTTCTTCATTTCAATACACATTGTTATATTGCTCAACGATCTTGATGTTGTGTGTACGGTGAAGAATAAAATCTGCAATATAGAGATATGTTATGTAAAGTTTCGCTGGATGAAGACACTGTTACACATCATTATCCTGCATGTATTTCGATTCATTTGTGGTTCTCTCAGTATGTCTTCTACCATATTCATTCTCTATTACTCGTCAACTCAGCAGACAGTTAAAAATGGCCTTTCAACTTGCTAATTCGCTGGGTTATGTCAGCAACTTTGATTCGTCTACGAATTTCTTCATTTCTGATTCAATCACTCCGAGAATATACCTTATCATAGCTCGTTGGGCTATCTTAAGATTATTTAACAATTTAACTACTTTACTAAAAATACTACAACATTATGGATATACATACCAAGTGCTGAAAAGTCCCTTTTAGTAGTTTGTAGGCGTCTAATATTTCTATATGTGCTTCATATACAGTATTCCAATAGTTCTCATTTTCTAAATTTACTGTTTCCTGAATATAATGGACACAACTTTCGAATGCTTTTGTCATGAGTTTCAGGATCGTAGTGGCATATAAAATATTAATATCAGAATAAATCCAAAAATAGGAAGCAATATTGAAACCACGGCTGGAGAAATCAAAGATGTAGTACGAATAGAAAACCCAACCGATTTGTGCACTATTTAATGTGATAACACTAATCCAGTTGGAAATGACGAAGCGTTTGAAACTTTCATTTATGTTAAGGGTTTTGAAGACATTCTGAAGTTTGATGACAAGGAGTACGTTGGTGAACCTCTGACTGATATTGGTGAAGCAATTCAAGAAGCTACTAGCGACAAGTAAAACATAAATGTGCATAGTATTCACTCGTTCGAAATATTGAAATCCTTCGTATTTGAATGGCGATGAGCATCCGAACCAGCAGTAATAAGAGTAACACATTAAGGTCAACATGAAGAAAACTGAAACAGTACAGTAAAAAATAGAATTGGTCGAAATTAAATTATCACGTATTTTATATTTAGTACAAACGAACAAAGTTTCCATTAAAAATAGGGGTTGTAATACTGATTGAAACTCTGTTTCAATTAAATTATTTGGTGGAGATTCAAGATTTTGATCTGAAACACTGGTAACCTCCATTGGAGCAGCCATTTCTATAGTATGGTCAATTTTTATTAATTCATCATTATTTATATTACTCGTAGACATGTCTGTTGCGGATGTTTATTCTAACCTGAATAAAGTGTAAGTTTTGATATTAACAGCTTTTTAAGTAAACTTACATACATTATGTAAATAATAATACGTTTAATGACAAAGATAAATTAATTGTTAACTACGTTTTTCTCGCAACTTCGCTCGCATTATAATTGTAAATGATATCAAAGGGAACGTTTAAAATATAGCTTTTGGATTTTTTTATACCATAAAGGTGCCTGATACATATGTGAAGAAAGAAAGAAGGAACGTTGTGCCGACAGTTAATGAGCTTTCTTACTGCCCTCGTCAGATCGCATCGCGTTCAGCCTATAGATCGCATCGCCGCGCGCCGGATTGTATCGCCAGAATGGATCGCGCTCTATCGGTAAAGGCCTCAGCTGTTGGCAAAACAATCCTTGGTAACTGGTTTAACATACGGAGAAAAAGTAGATTTCTAGTAGTAGATTTGAAGTCGGATTATTAGTTCTGAAGATTAATCCCTACAACCAAACATAATAATCATGAACTCTTACTAATATCGATTCGATTAGATTCTTGTTACTTAATACTTATGTATTACGTAGGGTATTAAGTAACAGCAAGCCTACCATGATCGAATAAAAAACAATTCTAAAGCAATACATTTCAGTTTAGGTTCCTAAACTGCATCGCTTTTGTTTTCGTGGTAAAATCATAAAATGAGTCTTCCTGCACTTACTGTCAGAATTGTTCTGACTAAAATCCACGGTGATCCTTCAATAGCCCTTTAAGTTCCAGGGTCACGGTTTCCTGATGATACGTCAATTTTAAAATTGGCAAAACGTCACAAGCAAGTAGTTATTACTTGATTCTGACGTCACGAGCCCCCATTCTCGAATTTTGATGCGTTATATTTTTGTAAACTAGCTTTTGCCCGCGACTTCGTCCGCGTGGAATAGTTACTTTGGGCTAACGTTAAATTTAACCCGGATTTCGAAGCATTCTTCATTGGCGCTCCGCTCCTATTGGCCTTAGCGTGATGATATATAGCCTATAGCCTTTCTCTATAAATTGACTATTTTATACCTTCGGCCGCGAGACGCGTCGAGCGCGGCGACCGATTCTCAAAAATAATCCTTATAGCATGATTCAGTATTCACGCGCAATGGCTTATTGGCGTATTTCATGTATAACTTTGGTGTTTCTGTACTGATTTATATGATTTTTTTTTATGGAGCAGTTAATTAATGTTAACTTTTTCAATTAGGGGTGACTGAGAGTGTTATAAACATAAGAGTATTCAAATGTAATCAGAAAGCTTCGAACTGCTAAGCTATCGGGAGTTACACGTGTTATTGTGAGTCAACCATAAAAGATAGACATATGCTGTCGTGGGGTATTTTTTATATAATTTTAAGGAGAAAATTTCCGTCATAAATGATTTCTGTGTAGCTTAACCATTAGGGTTGCACACGCGACGGAAGATTAAAAAACCCACGTTTTTAAATGTCCTAAAAATAAGAAAATAACCCTACGGGGCTGAGAGAGGGGCCACTCAAAACGTGGGGGCGTAAATTATTTATGAGATATTTACATGACGTGTATAGCTCGTGGGCGTAACTTGCAAAGATACGCCCCCACGTTTTGATTGGCCCATCTCTCAGCCCTGTAGGGTTATTTTCTTATTTTTAGGACATTTAAAAACGTGGGCTTTTAGATTTTTTAAATTTATTAATTATTTTATTATTTTTATCTTTGTTCATCGGGTTTGAAGGTACCCTGAAAATTTCAGCCTGCTAGCTTATCGGAAAGTGCCTCAAAATTGAGTTGCAAAAATCCAACCGGAACGACAAAACGTGGGAAAAACACGCTTTGAGCACCCACTAAATATTATAAGTACTTTTTTTTAGTCTTCTTCATATTCAAACTTAATTTACTTCTTATCCGCCAACTTGGGACGGCTGCCATGTTGGATTTAGGTCACGTGATATTTTTTTTCGTATCCCATTCAGCAAACCGTTTCGTTTAATACCCATATCATGGGGATGCATTTCAAATAGCCGATCCGCCATCTTGGATGTCCGCCATGTTGGATTTAAGACACGTGACTATTTTTTTCATATTCCTGACAGCAAACCCTTTCATTTGATACCCATATCTTGGGGGTGCATTTCAAATAGCCTGTCCGCCATCTTGGACGTCATCCATATTGGATTTAAGTCACATGACTATTTTTTTCGTATTCCTGACAGCAAACCCTTTCATTTGATACTCATATCATGGGGGTGGATTTTAAACAGCCAGTCTACCATCTTGAACGTCCGCCATATTGGATTTAGGTCACGTGACTATTTTTTTCGTATTCCCGACAGCAAACCCTTTCATTTGATATCCATATCATAGGGGTGCATTTCAAATAGCCTGTCTGCCATCTTGGACGTCCGCCATATTGGATTTAAGTCACCTGACTAAATTTTCGTATTCCTGACAGCAAACCCTTTCATTTGATACCCATATCATGGGGGTGGATTTTAAACAGCCAGTCTGCCATCTTGAACGTCCGCCATATTGGATTTAAGTCACGTGACTATTTTGTTCGTATTCCCGACAGCAAACCCTTTCATTTGATATCCATATCATAGGGGTGCATTTCAAATAGCCTGTCTGCCATCTTGGACGTCCGCCATATTGGATTTAAATCACGTGACTATTTTTATTTCGTATTCCTGACAGCAAACCCTTTCATTTGATACTCATATCATGGGGGTGGATTTCAAACAGCCAGTCCGCCATCTTGGGTAGGCCGCCATATTGGATTTGTAATGACGTTTCTTAGCTAGTCATGTATTTTCATCAGAACTCAGAGCATGTGCAAAATTTCAGTCTGCTAGCTTATCGGAAAGTGCCTCAAAATTGAGTTGTAAAAATCCAATCGGAATCCCTTCACTGCTCTGCTCCTATTGATTGTAGCGTGATGAAAAGTATACTATAACCTGCTCAGGAGTATGAAAAATAATTGTACCAAGTTTCGTTAAAATCCGTCGAGTAGTTTTTGTTTCTATAGCGGTTATACAGACAGACAGACAGACAGACAGACAGACAGACAGACAGACAATAATTTTACTGATTGCATTTTTGGCATCAGTATCGATCCCTAAACAACCCCTGATAGTTATTTTGGAAATATATTTAATGTACAGAATTGACCTCTCTACAGATTTATTATAAGTATAGATATGCATTGTTTTAACGAAAGAAAAAAATACGTGTCCATTATTTTTCAATATTTCAGCTGATGGACAAAATGGACTGAAAGTGGACTGCTTGGAGGTGGATGAATATATTGATGCTGTCGAATTGCATATTAAAGATTTGTTCCATGGCGTGCGAGTCCGTCGGGGTTCGAACTTGACCTTGTTTTTTGTTTATTTTGTTTTTTACCTCATGCACGTTTCATATCGATCAGGTGCACAGGTGTGTTTACTGTAAAGAATCTTGCTCAGGCTGTCAGGTCAGTAGGACATTGATGAATGCACCTGGGCGCCATCTTATAAATCTGCGTAGGAGTTCCGACAGCTTAAGTAATCTGTGGTAATGCCAGATCAAAGAGGATTTATTCTAATGCACGTATTGTAATAAATAGCAGTTAATTTACAGTACGTTTTGTTTTTCCATCTTATACAATAGTCTGCAATGCCTAACGCATGATGTTTGAAATCAATAGCTATTTTCAGTAAACTGCGTGGGTTAATGGCTTTGGCTATCGTATTTAAAAAATTCTGACAATTTCAAGTGTTGTCTGTGGTGCGTTTTTATGATGTTACTAGCTCTGTAGCCATGCTAAAAAAAATGTTACTAGTTTTTGTCTGTGGAATCGCTTGCGTGGGTATGGGAAATTGCGGGAAGAAGGTCAAATGATCCCAATCGGATATTAACCTTCTTCTTTGGAGAAAATCTATTAAAGAAAATTTATAGATTGAGGTTGGTTGATGAGCTAGTATTTGTACTAACGCGATTAAAAAGATCTAAACCCAGGTTATGTTTTTCTCTAAACGAAATACTTATTATTGAAATCTGTTCAGCCGTTAAGGCGTGAAGTTGATATTACACTTGTACAAACTCACTTCAAACATTTTGTAATATTAGTATTTTGTCTGTAGATTGTGGCGCCATTTTTATTATCTGTTGTTATAAGTGTTTATGGTTTTATTCGGAAAAATCCACTTGTTGTTTAGAATGTTACCTAACCTCCTTGTGAATTGTTAGATAGACATTAAAAAAAAATTAAATAGATTTATTGAGCTAACTTTTTTTCCTAAACCTAATAATATAGAACACGAAAAAAATATATCCTACGTGTAAACTATCATTTATTACATACATTTACGAGTATGTGTAAGTTAATCCGTTCAGTAATTTTTGCGTGAAAAGGTTACCTACAAAAATTCCATGTTCACAAAGTTTTAAAATTATTGGTAAGACAAGATTAGACGATAATGTAGCTTTCTCCATTCCATTTAAACTTTTACTGTGCTTTTTATTTCTCTCCGTTTGTGCAATTATTGTATAGGTACCTAAAGTTTTCATTTCACCTAATGACATTAAATGTTATGAAAAATATTTAGTTTTAATTCCGCTACAAAAATCCAGGCTTCATGCAGGATGCAGTCCCACCCTCCCGCCCTCATGCATATGCACATGAAGCAAAGGTCCCACCCTCCCGCCCACATACATATGCATACGTGCAAGAAAAATGGAAAAAACATGCCATGCAATCAAACCTATACTCGACACGTGTTAAGTATGATTACAGGTAGATCGATACAGACGTCTTTGTGACGTTTGTATCGAACGTTGTTATTGCGTCATCACGACGCTATATAAAGAGGCGACAGCTGTCAACCTGGCTCATTCGAGGCCGAGCGCTTGTCGAGTCAACATCTCCTGAGGATGCCCCGTGGAGGGGCGAAACACGTGTCGAGTATAGGTTTGATTGCATGGCATGTTTTTTCCATTTTTCTTGCACGTATGCATATGTATGTGGGCGGGAGGGTGGGACCTTTGCTTCATGTGCATATGCATGAGGGCGGGAGGGTGGGACTGCATCCTGCATGAAGCCTGGATTTTTGTAGCGGAATTAAAACTAAATATTTTTCATAACATTTAATGTCATGGATTTCCGCAAAGTAACGCCTGATTCTATAATCACCTAATGACTATTAAAGATCTACTAATGATAGCCGACTAACGGTGACCTTTCAATCATCGTCATCTTTCTGTCCTTATACCATCATGCTTGTGGTCGGCGCAACACTGTCAGACTTCACAGTATCATTTAATACTTTTACATTCACATCATTCCTCCATCTTTCCTTTGGCCATCCTCTTCCTCTCCATGCATCGACATTCATACCCATCACTCTAGTTAACTCAACCTATTATAGGTTGAGTTGAATAGAGTGATGGGTATGGACTGCTATAGGTAATAGCAGTTCATACCCATCACGCTGAACATTGGCTTTCTTTTTCGTTCCCGGGCTGCGCCACATCACTATCAATGCTAGATAATAATTATCATAAGAATACCTTTGATGTACATGTTTTTTTTTTAAACCAGCCTTGATTCTAAAAGTTATGCATCGCAGCATAAGGATTTTCATTCATAAAGGTTATATGTGTGTCTGGTGAATGACAGATCAATGGAAAACTATATTTATGGTCTGCGCATAGAGCATAGAAATGAGGATGATATGCCTAATGTCCCTAATGATAGGGAAGTCACTTAGCGCCCTAGAATAAGCGTTATAAAGATAACGTGGCCAATACTTTAATGGGCAGTCATGAGTTGTAACAGTAGGGTGACTGCTCGAAGTTTTTGGTGTGGGCGTGATCCATTAGGCCACACTGGGTAACGACACCACTGAATACGTTTAACCTGCGGTGAAGGCTAAGCGATCCTACGGGCCGTGGTAGGCTTCACCAGGGCCGCCTGGCTAGCAAGCAAAATCCTGTCGAAGTCCGCCGCTGTGTTCCGTCGGTGTAGGTATAAGGAGTTCCAGTTTATTTTGGGTGAGCTCGCTTCATCTTAGGCCTCATCTTGGAACGTAAAAGGGTATTGATTCAGTACTAGTCTGACAGTCCCTTCCGCTTTATCCAGGGTCCGTGTGAACTCATTGGATGATTTTACATAATAAAAAAGGCGTCACCTTTGCTTCTGGTCTAAATTGCGGCCAACCAATCTAAAAACCCATTTAAAATAAAAAAATAAAGTGCAGTTTCAACAGCATTTTCTCCTTGTTTCATAATTCCGAAGGCGTTGAGGATGACCAGATAATGCATGCCAAGGATGCAACTACTAACAATAACTGAAGTAAAACAAAGTGGGTTTTGTTTGTTATTGCATTCGTTTCTGATATTTGTCAGTACCACAACGCTCTCAGCAATAAGTTTATGTTATTCCGAGTTTCGAGAAAACTGTTTGTAGGTGTTCCAGTTCAGAATGTGAAATGTTAAATTAAATAAGTAAAAAATATAACTTAAGTACCTATACAGGGTGATTCGTTATTCGATGCGGTCCTTGAAATGGATGATACTAGACCTTATTTGCAACAATTTTAACCCCGACAATATGGGGTCTAAACTGACTGGTTTTAGAGATATCGAACTTTAAAGATTTTTCGAAAAATTTCCACCTCTCCTTCATTAAGTGCTTATTGTTAGAAATTAACGATAGTCACCACTTAGAATTTATGCTTTTCTGATAGAATATGAACGACTGAATCTAGTGAATACAAGTTTGTTATAAAAATAATCATATCTTGGGAAATTAAGTGTCATAAAGTTTCTGTTTTAAGATTTCTGAAAACTTTCCTTGTCTTTCAAAGCATATTTTTCAAAATAAATGTATGACACTTGGTGTACAAATTACAGAAAAAACTTCCTTGTCTCATCACCTTTCTAAAATGGTGCCACAGTATCCACTTTTAGTTAATGTCTTACCAGAAAATTAGGGTTGTTACTGACAAAGTAGTAAATCGAAGAAAATTGGTTATAATGTTTTTTCGACCCAACATTTTTTTTCTGTGGTTTTTGTCCAAACTGCTATCTGATATTAGCTTTTTGAGTCAATGCGCTTAATTTTGGTCGATCGCATCAAGCAAAATTGGTCTTTATCTGGAGTATTTTCTTCGTAGACGCCCACGGCGTCGGACGTCGCGGGACGATCTCCGGCCACCGTAGGCGCGGGCATGCGGGCGGCGAGTAAAGGGCAACTCGCCACCCGACCATGGACCATGCCCGGGTCGACGGCGCGTTGTGTTCCACGCGCGCCTCAAGGAGTGTCAGCATGATGACGGGGCCCCCCTCTAGAGGGCCAAAGCCTGCCGGGGTCGCGGGACTTATCTCATTACCGTGACCCCGGGACATAACGGGCTATTGAAGGACACCGTGGATTTTAGTCAGTACAAGTCTGACAGTCCCTCCCGCCCTGCCCGGGGTGGGAGGACTCATTTGATGATTTTACCACGCAAAAAAAAAAATAATAAAATAAGGTCTAGTATCATCCATTTCAAGGACCGCATCGAATAACAAATCACCCTGTATTTTTTGACGCGTTCTATATTTTTTATGGCTTTTTCAAAAAATACTATAAAATCTGACAAAAAAATGTTGGCAACCCTACATACAGGTCGAACTGAGAACCTACTTTTTTTTTGAAGTCGGTTAAAATTTGCAGCATATGCTGAGATATGGGATCTTTTGGCCTCGCACAGGACTAATTATGTTTATTAATTTTAATATGTTTGTGTCATTTTTCTTGTTTTTCTTTTTAAATAAGTTTCTTTTGTTTTGTCGCGATTCATATTCATTATTCTGTCCTTTATAAGTGAATAAATACATTTTATTTCCTTTTTAATAAGCTGAATAAGTGTGAGAAGTCCCTTAAGTGGCGCCTAAATAAAAACCAGGTAAAATAGTAAGGTCAAGTAAACAAATACCAGATACCTGTTGTTTGGCGTATCGCCAAGATTTCACCAGACATATTTAAATAACGTAAAGAATTTCCAGCAGTTTTGTAGACATCTGTAGGTATACCTAGATATACACCGTGTTCCGGACGATATACATAAACTTCGACCAGATGTTCAAACCACGGAAGTAAGCATTTTTCATTATGGACACATTAATAAATTCTTATTTTTTATTTTTTGTTAATTTTCATACAAACTAAATACCAAGACGTAAATAACCCGATATGCATGCCTCTTTATCCGAATTGGCAACGTCATTCATAACATTTGGCGGGCTGAAACAAATGAAATGCAAATAGTATTTGATATATTTCAAAGTAAGATACTTTCTCACTGCATAGCTCAATTAAATTTCATTAAATGAAATTACAAATATCTTTGTAACGAAGCCTTTTTAAGTACTACTTCCTTTGTTGGATTTGATTTGTAAAAGCCATAGAAGTATTTGCTAAAGTTTATGGATAACGTGAAGAACACGGTGTATAGGTATACAGTACAGATGTCCCATGTAGATGTAGGCCTAGGCAGGGTTTCTTTCTTCTTTAATGTTAAGTCACCCAATGCTTAGGCGGAGACCTCTCGCGCCCGGCATTGGTTGCGGCCATGCTGCGGGGCGAGACGGAGTGGGAAGCGGTCGCCTCCTTCTGCGAAGCAGTAATGCTCGCGAAGGAGGAGGCGCGCCGCGAGAGAGAGAGGACAATGTCCTCCCTCCGCCCCACCCGCGGTGGTTGGCGCTCACGGCGATGGACGTCACAAGACGATCTCCGGCCACCGTAGGCGCGGGCATGCGGGCTGCGAGTAAAGGGCAACTCGCAGCCCGACCATGGACCATGCCCGGGTCGACGGCGCGTTGTGTTCCACGCGCGCCTCAAAGAGCGTCAGCATAATGACGGGGCCCCTCTCTAGAGGGCCAAAGCCTGCCGGGGTCGCGGGACTTATACCATTACCGTGACCCCGGAACATAAAGGGCTATTGAAGGACACCGTGGATTTTAGTCAGTACAAGTCTGACAGTCCCTCCCGCCCTGCCCGGGGTGGGAGGACTCATTTGATGATTTTACAACGAAAAAAAAAAAAAAAGTCACCCAATGCTGTGTGATTCTTCTACGTACCTAATTAATATTTCTCTAGGCTCTAAATTATCCCACGAGACCTCAAATTCGAATAAAAACTATCTATATGTTGTATTTGTATCCAGGTTGTACCAAAATTAAAAAGAGTAACAAAATATATCCACGGCGGCGGCGGCGGCATCCATCCATTCTTACAAACTATCGCATTTATTAATAAGACAAGATTAGTAGACGATAGAAAAATCTAAAAACCCACGTTTTTAAATGTCCTAAAAATAAGAAAATAACCCTACGGGGCTGAGAGAGGGGCCACTCAAAACGTGGGGGCGTATATTATTTAAGGGATTATTTATGGGATAAGTATAATTTACATGACGTGTATAGATCGTGGGTGTAACTTGCAAAGATACGCCCCCACGTTTTGAGTGGCCCCTCTCTCAGCGCCGTAGGGTTATTTTCTTATTTTTAGGACATTTAAAAACGTGGGTTTTTAGATTTTTTAAATCTATTAATTATTTTATTATTTTTATCTTTGTTCATCGGGTTTGAAGCTACCCTGAAAATTTCAGCCTGCTAGCTTATCGGGAAGTGCCTAAAAGCCTGTCCGCCATCTTGGACGTCCGCCATATTGGATTTAAGTCACATGACTATTGTTTTCGTATTCCTGACAGCAAACCCTTTCATTTGATACCCATATCATGGGGGTGGATTTCTAACAGCCAGTCTGCCATCTTGGACGTCCGCCATATTGGATTCAAGTCACGTGACTATTTTTTTCGTACTCCTGACAGCAAACCCTTTCATTTGATATCCATATCATAGCTGTGCATTTCAAATAGCCTGTCTGCCATCTTGGACGTCCACCATATTGGATTTAAGTCACGTGACTATTTTTTCGTATTTCTGACAGCAAACTCTTTCATTTGATACCCATATCATGGGGGTGGGTTTCAAACAGCCAGTCCGCCATCTTGGGGAGGCCGCCATATTGGATTTGCTATGACGTTTCTTAGCTAGTCATGTATTGTCATCAGAACTCAGAGCGTGTGCAAAATTTCAGTCTGCTAGCTTATCGGGAAGTGCCTCAAAATTGAGTTGCAAAAGTCCAACCGGAACGACAAACAAACAAACAAACAAACATACAAACAAACAAACAAACAAACAAGAAAAGTGAGTGTATAAAAACGTGGTAAAAATAGAAAAAACATTTCTTTATTTTAAACATTACCATGCTTAGGACGATATAAATGAATCTAGATTTTATTTTTATCTACATTTTTGTCTGTCTTCCTACGTGGAATATATTGACGGGGATTAAATGCCTTATTTTTACGGGGATGACCTTTTAGAAATATGTTTTAGTGATAATGCGCTACGTGTGCAATCTGCCCTTAGATCTTTCGAACAAGGCAATGGATTTATCAATATAGGTACAAAGTAATTCTAGAGGCAAGTTTATAGTATGTATAACAAATACATCTACACTTCTACTAGTTGCTTAGATTAGGTTTGTTATTGAAAGTTCAACTCCTAACTTAAGGGGTTAAATTAAAAAAAAACGAAGCCACCTACCTAAGAAAGATAAGTTAAGTATACATACCGGCACGGTTCTTGAGCGCTCGGCGCCGGCGTTAGAGTGGGGATCGCTTTGCGCATCGTACACTTATTGACAAATGAAACTCACAATAAAACAAATAAAACGCACAAAACAACGAATCCCGAGTGGCGGCTATGACGCGATGCGCTACGGCACGCTACGCGGGCCAATCACTACACTTTCCCCGCCCCCGCTCCTCACTTCATCTAACAAAGGGACCTAATAACTCACTTCTGCGCAGGTGAAGGTCAGCGCTCAAGATCCATGTATCCATGTACGGTATTTGTATATGTATAGCACTTTTTTGTGGTAGTTTTTGAAGGCGGATAGTTTTTTTTAAAGATTTTTATATTGTTCAGACGATTGACGACGACCAAAAATGATTAAAAAAACTGATTCTTCAACTAAATCCAGCTGCATCTTCGGTCATCCCATCAGTTTAAAAATGTTGATAATAAATTAAATAAACCTTCGTTCAATTATAAGGGTCTGTGTGCATTTTTATTTATTTGACACATGCACTCATCATTGATTCGACCAATAAATCAATTAAAGTGATTCCAATCAATTAAACTGACTCCCATAATAATATCTCAGAATTGAAGATGAAAGCTCCCTTGGTAACCTTCGAATGTCTTTAAATACTTAATCAAAGTACTTATCTTAGTTTATTTGTGTTTCTTGAAAGGGTAAAATGTATTTGAAACGAGGTACATACCTAACGCTGTGAATTAATATAATCTTGAGTTCGGGCTACGACTGAAGTCCTGCGAAAGATTCGTGGGACCTACTATATTTTTTCAATGCAATTTGGCGTAACGACAGACTTAGACACTAGCGCTGCGTCAATAGGTGCGCCCACACAGAACGAGCGGCCTCGCGAGGCATTTGCCGCGCGAAGCAGCTCAGTTAGTGTGGACGTGTCTCGGCCGAGGAAAGCGCGCTGGAAGGTGACCTCTGTAATGGAACGCCGCAAACCCATCGAGTGTAAACTCGTTTGATTCGTCTTGACGAGTACTTTGACAGGCCTGTTGGTCTAGTTGTTAGTGACCCTGACTGCTAAGCCGGAGGTTGCGGGTTCGATTCCCACCCAGGACAAATTTTTGTGTAATGAGCACGATCATTTGTTGTGTCTGGGTGACTTGGTGTGGAGTTGTGGACGTGTCTCGGCCGAAGAAAGCGTGCACGCTGCCGCGGGCGATTGACCGAGCGCCCGAGCCATCCAGTGTCGGCTTTTGTTTTGCTCGCGTATATATTGTTTCGTGGCTCGGTCGAAAAACAATGACGCGTCTACACAGAGCAAGCAGCTTAGGCTGCTCGCTCTATGTGGACGCACCACAGTGTTTCATATTAGTCTATGATCTTAGTTTAAAAAAGAAAAGAAAGATTGTCTATGGATATACATCATGTCAGGTCTGCTTTACGTACATTATACAAGTCCTTGTCTCCCTGAGTTTTATTGAGAAGAACCCATTGCATCACGCCCGAAATATATAACATGGTGTCATCGTGAGGATATCAACAGGGTAACAGAAGAATGGAGACCAATATTTTCTTGAGTAACAGTGTCAAACCCCTAACAAGTCAAAATGGTAACATGGCTGAGCATTGGAAAAATTGGAAACAAAGATTCGAGATTTACTGCGATGCTAATGATATAAAGAAGCAGACAGAAACGAAGCAAATAGCAATATTTTTGAATCTCATTGGTGAATATGGATTAGAAGTTTTCAATTCCCTAAATATCGATAGAAAATCTACAACTATAGAAAATGTGCTGAATCACTTTGACAACAAATTCAATCCGCAAAGCAACATTACAGTGGAAAGGTATAATTTCTTTACAAGATTACAGCAACAAGACGAATCTTTGGATAACTACGTCACGATATTGAATAATTTAGCCAAGTCATGTGAATTCGGGGTGCTAAGACAGGAAACCTCCACGTGCGCCCGTGGACTGGAGTTCCCTCTCGGATACGTCCGGGGGGAAGACCAGTTTTTCGGGCCGGTGCGCCCTGGGATGCGGGCAAAAACTCTCCTTAGGCACTGTGTGCCTAAGGGGTTTCTTTGCCCGTATGCAAATAGCCTGTCGGGTGGACGCTCCAACGCGTGTCCCTCTGAACAGCAGAGGGCACAGCGGCGGAGCGGGCTTGCGGACGGTGAGTAATGGGTAAGCTCGCCGTCCGACCAGGTACCAAGCCCGGGTCGGTGGCGCGTCGTGTTTCACGCGTCACCGACGGGGCCCCTTATGGGGCCAAATGCCTGCCGGGGTCGCGGATTTTTCTTAATCCAGGATACCGTGGCCCCGGAACGTAAAGGGCATCCGACGGAACACGGGTGGATTTTAGTCAGTAAGAGTCTGACAGTCCCTCCCGCCCCACCCAGGGCGGGAGGACTCATTTGATGATTTTGCCACCCTAAAAAAAAAAAAAAAAAAAAAAAAAAAAAAAAAAAAAAAAAAAAAAGTCATGTGAATTCAACAACTTGAAAGATTCTTTAGTCAAAGATATGTTTGTTATCGGGATAAACAACTCAAAAATAAGAGAAAAATTATTACAGCAAGAAAAACTAACACTTGAAGATGCTTTAAAAATTGCAAAAAGTATGGAATTATCTCAAGAAAGGTCTACAAAAATAACAAAGTCACAAAGTCATCAATCTTCAGAAAATATGTCATCAGTTCAGCAAGTGTCAAAAATAACCCACAGAGGCAGGTCAAAGTCAAGAAACAATTTCAATAATTATAGACAGAGAAGCAAGTCAAATAATAGAAATTATAATCAAAACTCTGTGCAAAGACGTGACAATTCAGTATCGAAGAAGCCTTGTACGAGA
The DNA here is from genome assembly GCA_950005045.1 of Agrotis exclamationis. Classification (NCBI taxonomy): domain Eukaryota; kingdom Metazoa; phylum Arthropoda; class Insecta; order Lepidoptera; family Noctuidae; genus Agrotis; species Agrotis exclamationis. Next base: position 15,286,373 of record OX465438.1, read on the forward strand.
TGCGGACAAGTCCATATTTATAAATGCCCAGCGGAAGGAAGAACGTGCAAAATATGTAAGAAGCAGAACCATTTTGCCAACTACTGTTTTTTCAACAAGGACAGACAGAACAAGGGTCGACAACAAAAATCTAGTGTAAGTTGTATTAATTATGATGACTCTTCTTGTACTGAAAATTATTTTATAATTAATAAATTGACTGACAATAATAAATGTAATAATAGGAATGATGAATGGAAAATTAATGTAAATTTAAATAATATTTTGATAAAATGTCAAATTGACACAGGTGCCGATACTAATGTTATTTCTAAAGACACACTTAATTCTATAATGACTCAGACTAATAGGAAAATATTTATTCGAAGAACAAATAATAAGATTTTTTCATTTTCAGGAGAAATAGTTCCAAATCTAGGTAGCTATGTGATACAATGTGAATTTGAAAATAGACTGAAGACTAAAATATATTTTATTGTAGTTGACTGTAAATGCCAAACAATTCTAGGCTGGAAAACGTGTGAAAAACTTGGAATTGTCAAAAGAATTTATAAAATTCAAAATAACCTACAACTTGATTGTGACAGGTCAGTACAAAGTGTCGTATCTAAATATTCTCATACATTCGAAGGTATAGGATGTCTTCCAAATGAAGTTCATTTAGATATCGTTGAAACTGTGAAACCAAAAGTATGTCCTATTCGTAGAATACCATTTTCTCTTCAAAATCGTTTAAAGTCTGAATTAGAAAATATGGAAAAGATGAAAATAATTGAAAAGGTCACCAAACCTACAAAATGGGTTAATTCTATTGTTTTAGTAGAAAAACCAAACGGTTCGTTGCGTGTATGTCTCGATCCGAGAAACCTATGTTGCTATTCGAAGACCTCATTATCCTTATCCTACATTTAATGATCTCAGGTCACAAGTTACTAATAGTAAAATATTTTCAAAATTAGATGCAAGTTCTGGCTACTGGACTATCAAATTAGATAAAGAGAGCAGTGACTTATGTACATTCAACACACCTTTTGGTAGGTAAATATATAGAATAGATAAATTTCTTAGACTCCCCTATGGTATAAATTCTAGTGGTGAAATATTTCATAGAGTAATGAATGATCTCTTTGGTGATTTGCCTGGTATTGTGATATTTGTCGATGATATTTTAGTTCACGGACGAAATGAGACCGAACATAATGAACGGCTTGAGTCAGTTTTCAAACGTGCTTCTGAAGTCAATTTAAAATTTAATAAACAAAAATGCAAATTTGGTCTTTCAGAAATTTGTTATGTGGGACACATTTTTAACCAACATGGAGTGTCACCAGATAAGTCAAAAATAGAAGCAATTACTAAAATGCCTTCTCCTCAAAATGTCAAAGATCTTCAAAGATTCTTAGGTATGATTAATTATTTAGGTCAATACATTCCAAATTTAGCTGAAGAAACTAGTATTTTAAGAGATTTACTTAAAAAACAAAATTTATGGTCTTGGACACAAAATCAGGAAAATCAGTTTAATAAATTAAAATCAATTATTTGCAAGTCCCCAGTTCTAATTCATTATGATGTCAATAAACCTGTTAGAATGTCAGTAGACGCCTCTAAAAGTGCAGTTGGTGCAGTCATATTTCATGGTAACAATCCTATTGCTTATTCATCTAAATCTTTAACTAAATGTCAAGAAAACTATGCACAAATTGAAAAAGAACTATATGCAATTGTTTTTGGATGTAAAAAATTCCACCAATACGTTTATGGAAAACCAATTCAAGTAGAGACGGACCACCAACCTCTAGTCACACTTTTCAAAAAACCATTATCTGAAGTACCTTCACGACTTCAAAGAATGATGATTACTTTGCAAGCTTATGATTTAATAGTATCTTATACTAAAGGCTCAAAAATGTACATTTCAGATACTCTTTCTCGAGCACCAGTCGATAATGATAACAATCTTGATGATAATTTAGAAGAATTTGAGCAAAACTTGGATATTCATATTAATTTACTAACCTCAAACTTAGCAATTTCTCAAGAAAAATTAGATAAAATTTCAGAACATTCAAACAATGATGTAATTTTACAAAAATTAAAACAATATTTTTTCCAAGGATGGCCTCAGTCAAAAAATCTATGCGATAGTTTAGTACTCCCATATTGGAATGTCAAAGAAGAAATTCATGTCATAAATAATATACTTTTTAAGAATAATTCTGTCATTATTCCTACTTCAATGAGAACTGAAATCTTGAATACTTTACATGAAGGACATCTAGGAATAGAAAAAACTAAAAATTTAGCTCGTGGTATTGTATTTTGGCCTAACATAAATCAGGATATAGAAAACAAAGTAAAAAAGTGTGAAACTTGTGCTATGTATAGTTTAAATAAATCAAAAGAATCACTCTTGTCACATGAAAAATCAATTTTCCCCTGGCAAAAACTTGCTACTGATTTATTTGAATATAAAAATCAAAAATATTTACTTGTGGTAGACTATTATTCTAACTACATTGAGATAGCTAACTTAAAAAATGATACTAGATCTTCATCAGTAATAAATTGTTTAAAATGTATTTTTGCAAGACATGGCATTCCATTACAATTAGTCAGTGATGGTGGACCACCTTATAACTCAAAAGAATTCAAACAATTTCTTCATGAATGGGATGTTCAACACATTGTCAGCAGTCCATACATGGCAAGATCAAACGGATTAGCCGAAGTCTCAGTCAAAACAGTCAAAAATATCTTAAGAAAATGTGAAGAATCAGGTACTGATCCTCACATTGGTCTATTACAACATAGAACTTCTCAAGGTTCAAACATGTACTCCCCTTCTCAATTACTCATGTCAAGACAATTGAGAACAAAATTACCGAGTCAAATTAGTCAATTAAAACCTAAAATTGTCAAATTTTCTGAATATTCTAACATTAAAGACAAAAACTTACAAAAAACTAAAAATTATTATAATAAAGGTTGTAAAAATTATCAAGAATTTCATGTCAATGATAACATTTATTTCAAGAAAAATCCTAAAGACATTATTTGGACAAAAGGTCAAATTATCTCTAATTTAAGACTAAACTCCCTAGATCTTTTATAATACAAGACAACTTTGGTAAAACATATAGGCGAAATTCTCAACACATTCGACCTGATTATTGTCAACAAAAACAACATAAAAAATCTATAAAGTTTGATGATCTTAATGGTCAAAAATCACAGTCACACTTTCAGTCACAGTCGGGTCAGTCTTTTGAAAATGAAAGGGATGATGATAGTTGTCAGAATTACACATACATAATAACTCGTAGAAAAACAAACTCATTCTCAAGTCCTAGTCAAGTTCATAATAATTCTTATTGTAACAATACAGAATCTAATGTTGAATCTGAAAATTATCAATCTTTGGAATCTAATCAGTCGGGATCAAATGTAACAAATCAGTCAGTCATAAAGTCACCTGAATTTGTCAATGTAAATGATGATGTATCTAGTAGTCAAAGTCTTTGTGACTACTATGAATATCAAGATGAATTAATTTTAACTAGTCCTCCTCAGTCATGCTCAGATGTAATGCCTAATACTATAATATCTCCTGACGAAAGAAACTATGTTTCAGAGAATGTAAATAAGTATAGTTCTAGAGGAAGATTACTGAAAAAGACACAAAAATTTGATTTATAATATAATTTATTCACAATGTAATACATTAAATTCAATATCACTATAAATTTAAACATTGTATTGTAATAATTTCACCTCAGGACAACTCTATTGTATTGCTTATAAATGTATTAATGTAATCAATTTATTATTGTATAATTTACTTATCACTTTATCTTAAATGATAAACATAAGTTAATAATAAATGTAATTTGTATTTCAGCATTATTTGTGTAAATTGTAAACAACATTTTAAGGGTATGCCCAGTTGTCAATGTCACATGTCATATTTTTTTTTTTTTTTAAAAAGGGGCATGTTTCATATTAGTCTATGATCTTAGTTTAAAAAAGAAAAGAAAGATTGTCTATGGATATACATCATGTCAGGTCTGCTTTACGTACATTATACAAGTCCTTGTCTCCCTGAGTTTTATTGAGAAGAACCCATTGCATCACGCCCGAAATATATAACACACAGAAATATTAAAAACAGGAGAAGTGGCAAGGGGGCGTGTCGGTGAAGCCTTGGTGTTGAACGTTTCGCTCAGCTATCACTTGTACTACTTTATTCTTGTTTTCCTAAATTACTCCGACTGTATTGTTTTTGCATTAAATACATTGCTCTTTTACAACCACCACAGTCTATTACCGAGTGACTTGACAAGCAATGTAAAACTGACATAACGATACCTCACCAAGCCGTAATGTCGCATGGTGCGTCCGTTGTATTTGAGCGGGAGAGTCGTATCCGCCCCCCGTGTCGCGACAACATACAATGATAATTGTTTGTGTGAGTCGATTATACGGAAAAAGTACGCTGTAGTGTAAAGAATTAGGTTTATATTTAAATGACTGAGTTAGCGATGGCGCGCGTGTGCAATTGTTCGTAGTATTGTTTTGACAGAATTGTGTGCGCAATATTAGTGTTATGGAGGGGCAATTGTGGCTTCATCGGATTTCTATACATTTTGAATTCCACGCCATATCTCCTTCTTTAATATATCTATGGGACGCACCTAATAGGTCGTGTCGTGAGTGGTGATGCGGATTCTACCACAAATACGGGCCCGCGTTGACTGGGCCCGCGCTTCCTAAGGCCTTGTGGCAAACGTCACCTTGAGTACAGGTCCAGTCCGAAGCTAACCAGATTTCATCCGCATAAGTAGGTATGTTGCACATAGAATAATGCATTCTAGCAAAAAAATAACAGATGAAATACATAAACAGAAACATCAAAGGAATACCTTGTAACACTAGAATAGTTGCGGAAATTAGATCTAGACACCAAATTTATATTTTGTTTTTACTTTAAAGTGCTTTTGGGTTTTACTATTAGCATTTCTCAGTTAGCAGCAAGGAGTTTGGAAGTTGGCGATATGGTACTCTGCCACAGATTATCTGTGCCTCGGAAAACACGTCAAGCCATTCGTCGTCCTGCACCTGATCTTTGTCCGGTCGGTCGTGTTGGATTGCCGTCATCGAACTATGAGAGTGAAGGAACAGAGAGTGCACCTGTGCCTGCGCATGCACACACTTGTGCCTAGTGCACTATAACATCTCAGCTGAGATTGGCTGCCATAAGGGCCGTAACTAGGCTTTTATGCGCTTAGTGCGAGTTTCTTTAATTGCATCCTAGTGTGGCCAATTCTGCTTCTTTTCTGGATATTTTTATGCCCCTACAGGGTCTATGCCCGGGCGCCGCCGCCGCCGCCGTTGGCACCTCCCTATTTTTACACGAACGCGCGATGCAAAGGAGAGTAATGTGTTTTAGGCACTCACCATCATGGCCGTCTCGGATCATAGATTTATCTGTTTCTAAAATCTAAGTCACATTGGTCTAAAGTCTGAAGTTTTGTGAGAATAGACAATTTAAGAATTAATTCTTTTATGAGAAAATTGGATGTTTTTAACGATATTAGTGAGTTTAACCCTGAAGAGGACATATCTATTGAATCTGGTGAAATATCGATTTATAGACCAATTGATAGCAGACTCGTTTTTTATCAATTCCGATCGTTATCGGATGACAGATAGATCGATATTGTCGATCGATATAATGAATCACTGACAAATTATTAGAATCTACTCAATCTACACGGTAAATCGGTGACCGACTCGTAGATTTGATAACAGGCGAGTATTTTTTTTCTAATGTATTTTTTTCATCATCAGTTATAAAATAGTCCTTATTAACATAGTTCAATTACTACTTATTCCTTGCTATCCTCCCCGAGGTGAGGTCACTTAGTTTTTCCTGGCTGAAGGCATTATATTTATTTAAGGCATAGCAGTATTGTCCGGTTAAACGGCACACAACCTCATATACCTACCTATGCCATTAAAAAAAACGACGGCGCAGTAAACTCTCTAGCGATATAGGTATTTTCTCTGCTCTTTCTCTGGTTTCAAAATAGTAAAAGTTCTAATGGTGATTGCTACGAGTAAATATTTATCCAACTAATGTTATATAATGAAACAAAGAATACAGGAAAACTACTATGTCTGAAATACTAGGAACATAGAATTATAATTGGAGGTAAATTCATATTATTAGTTTGTTTATTGATCTTATTTCGGAAATGCGTCAATGCTGAATTTCAATGTTTCATGAATTTATTTATTTCTCGGTACAGGTAAAAATAATCTGTTCGACCTTGTTCAATTGTTTAAGTGGAAGAGAATAGGTAATTATTCCAAATGTCCTCATTTCCTAAATTAGTACATTTTGATACAAGTGGGGAAGTTTGTTATTGTATTCGAAGCGGAATTCCCGACCGAGCCGTATACGGTGTTATGGAGCCGAGAACTGCAATAACAAATACCAAAATGTGTATCAAACGTGGTTTTTCAATGCACTCTCTAAAAAGAATTAAGTTTCAAGCAAGAGGAAGTCATAAATTACTTTCAAAATGAGTGTAAGCATAAACCTTGAAGTTGATTTATTAATAACAAGGATCTCAAATTGTAAATAAGGTTTCTGGAGCAGAAGAATTTAAAGATCGGCTTCCAGAGAGAGGTAAAGTTATTTTTTGCTTAAGATTCACCGTTTGTTTGAGGAGTATTTCTAGATATTACTAAAGTGCATGAGATGATGAAACCAGACTAAATGCAAGGTGTTGTTGCATAAAAACTAGGTTGTATTCACTTGCGAGATTTATTTTTTAATTCTGATTAACTCGCTCGCATAGGGTTGCCAGGTCTTAAAACTAAAAAGCCGGACAAACCAGTAAGTTTAGCCAGATATTTGGGTAAAAGGACCTTAGACCATTAAAAAAAATGAATGACATTGACAACTGAACAAGGTTCCCCCTCGATGCACAAGAGTTTAAGCGAGCGCGTCTAGAGCCAGTTCACTCGCTTGCGCTAGCGATAAAGGTAAGGCAGGCGCGGAAACCAAAAGATGACAAACATAAAGATATGATCAAATTCAAAAAGCCTAAGAAAGGCCGGACACACTCTAATCCAAAAAGCTTGACGTCGACGTGTCCTGCTTTATCCAGACGCCTGGCAATTTAATTAATTTAGAATTAGACTATGAATTTGCGCCATTTATTTCATATTAACGACGTTGTTGTTTTCCTCGGGAACAGTACTCATATTTGGGCTGAAAGATATCTTATGTCCATTTCTATAGTCCTGACAACGCATATTTGCATTTCCAGATAATCGTTTCAGTTAACCACTGGAGGAGGAGCAGTGGTGGGCCAGTGGTACCTATCGGTCCCAACTAACGAGTTGTAGGTCGTGGTTCCGAACCCCGCCAGGCGCATTACTCTGTGTAGTTTATTTCATCACCACTGTTCTCAAAACGGTGAAGGAAAACATCTTGAGGAAACCGGCATGTCCTAGAATAAAAAAAAATCGAAGATATGTGACATCTACCAACCTGCACTGGGCCTGCGTGGTGGATTATGTCCGACTCCCTTTCACAGAGAGGAGGCCTGTGTCCCAGTAGTGGGAACATTATAGGCTGATGATGATGAACCACTGAAAAACTGAAAGTTGTGAAAAAGTAACAAACAAACTCACTTTCGCATATGTAGCTGTTCCCCGTGCTCTTGGATGCCCGACTCCTTTTGGTCGTAGAGTGATATTATATTGCCGTCCTCTACAAATGAACTACCTATATAACACAATTTTTTCAATTCAAGTTGTATGTTGTTGTCAATCAAGTTGTTGTGTTGTTTGTAAGCAGTCCCTGAGATTCATCATCATCATCTCAGCCATAGGACGTCCACTGCTGAACATAGGCCTCCCCTTTAGATCTCCACATATACCGGTTGGAAGCGACCTGCATCCAGCGTCTTCCGGCGACCTTTATAAGGTCGTCCGTCCATCTCGTTGGTGGACGTCCTACGCTGCGCTTGCTAGAGAGCTTGTCCCTGAGATTAGCGCGTTCTAAAAAACAAACTCTCCAGCTTTATAATATTCGTATTAGCCTTTAGCCAAAAGACAAAGCGCCTCTCTTTCTGTATGAAGGAGAGATTTTCTCCAATAAATTAACGTCCCAAAACGTGAAAGCTCGTGTTAGGGCTTGTATGTGATACTTCAACAGTAAGTATAAGCTTTAATATTTAAGACTTTCAACGAAAAATATGTTCGGGCTTGCCAGATACCTTCTAAGTACCTAGTCAGATTGTCCGTTTATTTTCTGTCCTTATTTTTGTTGGTGTGGTCAAACCCCTCCTGATTAACACTAAAATCTGGAAGTGTTTACGGCTCTTTAAATTTTAACGACTCTTCTTTCGGCGCCGAACTCAATTTGAGAAGTCGTAAATTGTACCACATTCAAGACAAGTCAATGGTTCTGGAGGTGATTTATTTCTGTTTTGATTCCAAGACCTTGGGATTCAAGAATTTGAGTCAAGAATAAATCGATTCCTTTGTATTGTCTTCATTGGATTTTCCATTAAGAATTTCTCAGAAGCCCAGAATTTAGAAGCTGGCGGTATATTTCCCTCTGCCTCGAAAACAACGATAGGTCCTGTGTCTGATTTATCTTCATCCACTACAACGTCACTATACTACAACTTTTGTTTCAAGCGAAATCTATAGGTACTAATATTATATAGCAGAAGAGTTTGTTTGATTGAACGCGCTTTCATTTCAGGAACTACTGGTTCGAATTGAAAACTCCGGCTACATTAGGCATCAGCCTGCGGACACGGCGAGTAATGGGTTGCTCGCCGTCCGCCCAAGGACAAGGCCCAAGTCGACGGCGCATCGTCTTCCACGCTGATTCTCCAAGGAAACTGACAGGGCCTCCATAGGGCTAGACGTGTAACATTATAACGCGGGTGAAACCATGGGCAGAAGTACTTCATAAAAATGGCAAAAAATATTTTAGATACCTAGTTAGATTCGGTGTTTATTCGGCCTTTCAATAATGTTTTTAATTGTATGCCGTGACGTCTGATAGGGAAGAATGGAAGAAGAAAACGTATTGCACTGACTCAAAACGGAGATAAGATCAGGACAGGAAGATGCTGAGATGATGATGATAATAATCCGTCTCATCGGTCAAAAACAATGAGGTTAGTGTAAGTGCATCTGTGTTTGTACTTTGTGCACAGGTATTGCATTATGACTAGCAAGCGCAGCGTAGGACGTCCACCAACGAGGTGGACAGACGACCTTATAAAGGTCGCCGGAAGACGCTGGATGCAGGTCGCTTCCAACCGGTATATGTGGAGATCTAAAGGGGAGGCCTATGTTCAGCAGTGGACGTCCTATGGCTGAGATGATGATGATGATGATGATTGCATTATGTAACTTCCCGTGTTCCCCAATATCTACTTATTACAGTCATAATTATCTGAAAAACCGACCAAAATAACTAAGTATATCAATGTCTAAAATTGGAAGTGTGTTTTCGTAGGAGTGTGACAGGAGAGAATGGAAGAAGAAAAGGAAAACGTGTTGCGCGGAATCGCCCGCCGACCCAAAGTTAAATGAGTTGAGGGCAGGAAGATGACGATCAAAAGTGTACGTACTACTCACTCGAGAGCAATGAATCCGGGTCACTTAAAGAATGTTAAAAATCTCGACACCAAGTTCCTTATACGATTTTGGGGAATATTCTCCCATTCCTCTGTGAGAGCAATTTTGAGCTCACGAAGCGTGATTGGGGGAGGGTTTCGTTGTTTTACGCATCTGCCTAGCTCGTCCCAAGCATGCTCGATCGGGTTGATATCCGGGCTGCGCGCTGGCCACTCCATACGAGTAATGTTCATCTCTTGAAGGTAGTCATTCACAATCCTACCTGTATGAGGTCGGGCATTGTCATGCATAAATATAGCATCCTCACCTAAATTGACCATAAATGGACCAACGTGATCATTGAGGATTTCTTCCACATATCTTACGCTAGTTAAAGAGCCGTTTTCTATGATCACCAGCTCTGTGCGACTTTCAGAAGAAATTCCGGCCCACACAAGTCTGTACTTGTGTGGGCCGGAATTTCTTCTGAAACTGACTGTGGTAGGTCTGTACCTACCACAGTGGGCTACTTTTTCTTCGATGCATGCTTGCTTGAATCTTTCCCCTGGTCTTCGATACACTCTGTGTCTTCCATCGTGCTTGTAGAGCATAAATTTTGATTCGTCGGAGAACATAACTTTTGACCAATCTTCAATACTCCAATTTACGTGGCTCTGGGCATATCTTAGTCTTGAAATACGATGCCCACGCTCCAGTTTAGGGCCGTTTGCAGGTCTAAGGGGTTTTAAGTTAGATTCAGCAAGCCGACGTCTTACTGTCCATGCACTTGGGTTACTTCCTCCGAGGCGTCCAAACTGATTGGTGAGTTCAGTTCCTGTGAGAAAGCGATTTCGAAGCATAGTGTTCACCAAGTATCGGTCTTCTCGTGCTGTGGTACACCTGGTTCTGCCCGTTCCTGGTCTGCGTAGGTTAGAACCAGTTTCTTCGTAACGTCGGAGAACTCTTTGTACTGTTGACAGCGACACACCGACAGTCCTGGCTGTATCGCGCTGACTCCGGCCGGTTTCCAGCATAGTAAGTATTCTGGTGCATTCTTCAGGCGTAAGCGACATAATTTCAGCTTGAATAATGAATATAGAGCACTATCAACATGGTTTATGTACCCACATAAATGACAGATTACAAACAAAAGCAAAACCAAATGCTGTAATTTCGTAGTTCCATCTTCGAAAGTGGCCCTTTTTCAAATTTGATTTTTTTATGATATAACTTTACAATAACTAAGAAGTTTTAATACCTTCATTTAAGGAGTATTACATTGTCTATTAAATACAATTTATTGCATTAACCTAGCATTTTTAGTTTCCGAGATTTTTAGGATTCTTTAAGTGACCCGGATTCATTGCTCTCGAGTGTATTCCGACATTGAATAATATCTCAGTTCTGGCTTTTCTTTACTAGGCCTCGATTTCTGTTAAACCCAAAAGTCACACGTGGAAATCTCCAAAATAACTGTACCTATGTGCGTCATATGTATTGGAATATCAAACAATAGTTACCGCAGCACATTCCATAGTCTTGTGTTCATTTATAGTGGCTTCGGTTTGGCAACAAACCTCCGCTCGTTAACCGAGTAACAGGTGAAACGACATATTTAAGAGCTATTGTAAATGCACTAAATCATTTTTAGCTCAAGACATCGTCGCGATGCGACGACGCTTCAGCCGAGTAACTTGCTGTGTAATTTGGACTGTGTCTGTTTTTTGGGTGATCATATCTTCTAAATTACTTAATTGATCTTGATACGGTGTGTTACGATAAATAGCCATTTTTTCTGGCTATATTACAGTTTTTATTATGTGGGAATCGGCTGGGAAATTCTGGAGTTTAAGTCGTAGCTGTGTAGGGCAAGGGCGGATCCAGCTTTTACTTCAGGGGGGGGTCACCATGTCGCAGACAGCTTGTCTCCATATTCTAGTTCGGATAGATATATCTATACTTTTTTTTTGTCGTGGTCATCAAATGAGTACTCCCACCCAAGGCAGGGCGGGAGGGACTGTCAGACTTGTACTGACTAAAATCCATGGTGTACTTCAATAGCCCTTTATGTTCCGGGGTCACGGTAATTCATAAGTCCCGCGACCCCGGCAGGCTTCCGCCCTCTAAAGGGGGCCCCGTCATTATGCTGACACTGTCCGAGGTGCGCGTGGAACACATCGCGCCGTCGACCCGGGCATGGTCCATTGTTGGACAGCGAGTCTTGCATTACTCGCCGCCCGCATTCCCGCGCCTACGGTGGCCGGAAATCGTCTTCCGACGTCCGTCGCCGTGGGCGTCTACCACTGCGGCTGGGGTGGACGAAGAACGCTGTCCTCTCCCTCAAGCAGCCCGCCTCCTCCTTCGCGAGCATGACTGTTTCGCAGAAGGAGGCGACCGTTTCCCACTCCGTCTCGCCTCGCAGCATGGCCTCGACCAATGCCGGGCGCGAGAGGTCTCCGCCGTCGTGAGGACACGGCGGTGCTCTGTCCAAGCGGGACAGTCCTGCACCGTATGCTCCACCGGTGTCCTCCGGGCGATCTTCGCAGTGGTGACACCCCGGCGTTTCTTCCCTCCTTATCCGACACAGGACGTACCTCGCAAAACTTCCGTGTCCGGTAAGGACCAGCGTTATGCGGTAGATCAGGACGCTGTGACGCCTATCCAGCCACTCCTCAAAGAGGCGCACTCCTCACGATTGCGGCGTGCCCGGAGCTCGGTTGCGTAGGTCGTTCCCTCCAAACTGCCCTGAGATCGTGCCGGAGCTCTTCCCGCCGCGCCTCGACTTCTCTAGGCTGCGGGGATTCGCCCCAGAGCACTGCGCCTCCACGCGCCACTCATAGACGCGCTGGTGGGCAGTCGCCTCCAGATGCCAAGGCAGCAATCCGGCAAGGAGGTTGGCCGATCAGATATAACTATACTTAATATTCTAAAGGAATGTGAAAGTGTGTTTGTAAATTTTTCACGTTGAAACCGCTAAACAGATGAGATTTCATGGGGTCGATTGCATTGGTCCTCCATTGCAGAGAAGTTACCTGGTCGCGGACAGAGTCACCGGGAAAATCTAGTAAATAATGCTATTTGTAAACAATAGTTACTGTATTTATTATGCAAGGCTGCAATGTTGTTTTTTGGCGCGAGTACTAGAATTGAATCCTGAGCGTAACGAAGTTTTCAAAGGTACGAGACGCTGAATAACTTTGCTGCTGCACGCAACACACAACTTTTCACCTTACTACAGCGAGGAAATGCAGTGAGGCCGGCTCGCCTCGTCAGTGTAGAAAATAGTTGAATAAAAGACGTGTTCGAATTTAGAAAACAATTTCGCGCTAACGCGCAAAATGGAGTTTTGCGCTCGGATTTCGAATGACGAATCTTTCCGAGCCTGTGAGGTGAAATAGTTATTTGTTATGCAAGGCTGCAAAGTTGTTTTTTGGCGCGAGTAATTGAGATTGAGTTTTCCAAGGTAGGAGACGCAGAATAACTTTGCTGCCGAGCGCAATACACAACTTTGAGTATTCCCATCTGTGCAACTTTTCACCTCACTAAGCGAGGAAATGCAGTGGGGCCGGGTCGCCTGACAGTGTAGAAAATAATTGAATACAAGTAGTGTTCGAAGTTTGAAAACGCTGGGGTGCTAAGACAGGAAACCTCCACGTGCGCCCGTGGACTGGAGTTCCCTCTCGGATACGTCCGGGGGGAAGACCAGTTTTTCGGGCCGGTGCGCCCTGGGATGCGGGCAAAAACTCTCCTTAGGCACTGTGTGCCTAAGGGGTTTCTTTGCCCGTATGCAAATAGCCTGTCGGGTGGACGCTCCAACGCGTGTCCCTCTGAACAGCAGAGGGCACAGCGGCGGAGCGGGCTTGCGGACGGTGAGTAATGGGTATGCTCGCCGTCCGAAGGACCAAGCCCGGGTCGGTGGCGCGTCGTGTTTCACGCGTCACCGACGGGGCCCCTTATGGGGCCAAATGCCTGCCGGGGTCGCGGATTTTTCTTAATCCAGGATACCGTGGCCCCGGAACGTAAAGGGCATCCGACGGAACACGGGTGGACTTTAGTCAGTAAGAGTCTGACAGTCCCTCCCGCCCCACCCAGGGCGGGAGGACTCATTTGATGATTTTGCCACCCTAAAAAAAAAAAAAAAAGTTTGAAAACGCTTTTCGTGCTAGAGCATAAAATGGAGTTATGCGCTCAGATTTGATAATGACAATTAATCTTTCCGAGCCTGTGAGGTGAAATAGTTATTTGTTATGCAAGGCTGCAAAGTTGTTTTTTTCGCGCGAGTACCTACTTGAATTGAATCCTGAGCGTAGCGAAGTTTTCAAAGGTACGAGACGCAGAATAACTTTGCTGCCGAGCGCAACACACAACTTTGGGTATTCCCATCTGTGCAACTTTTCACCTCACTAAGCGAGGAAATGCAGTGGGGCCGGGTCACCTGACAGTGTAGAAAATAATTGAATACAAGAAGTGTTCGAATTTTGAAAACGCTTTTCGTGCTAGAGCACAAAATGGAGTTATGCGCTCAGATTTTGAATGAGGAATAAAATCTTTCCAAGCGTGTGAGGTGAAAATCACATATTTTTATTGGTGCACACTGAAGAACAATAAAAACTTGCGGGCGCGCGGAGCCTTTGCTTCCTGCCGCTCGCTGGTGCGCCTGCCATTGCCTGCCATGCCGCGCGATAGGACAATAATCACAGCGGCCACGCTGAGCGGCAAACTTGAATAATTTTATTCTATGTTTTGCACTATATAACTATAATATAACCAATAACAACACAGAATTGTATAATTATGATTATGTGCATCTTTCGCGTATAATTTGTTTATGTTTATAAATAAAAATAGATTAAAATTGCAGTGGTCGCCTATGACCCAGCCTGTCGCCCAGGGGGGGGTCATGACCCCCATGACCCCCCCCTGGATCCGCCGTTGGTGTAGGGAGGTTTTGTACTAAGTATCTTTGTATTGGTTACAACTGTGTGATAGATGTTCGGTCAAGTTTCGTCATAAGTATGAACTAGATAGATTTCTGTTCTGTTTCTGATAGATGTAGATTTTTGTCTATCTAAATCCATACAGTTTGTACGTTTGTAATTCAGATGTAGAGCGTAATCTCCAGGACTACTGATACGATTCCGAAATTTGTTTCACTTAAGGGAAACTACCGAGCTAAGTATCTCCAACAATTTAGCACACAGCAATAAAAATTAGGAGCACAAAATCACGAAGCACCAACGTAACGGCCGCCTTAAATACTGAGTGATCTAATTCGTGAACAGGTAAGAATCAGGAATGTTTCATGTTTTCAAATACCGTTTATAAGGAGTTATTTATATCTTCGTGTTTTCAAGTGCTTGCTTTATTCTCTACTAGCTTATCTCGCAACTTCGTTTAAAAGAAGTCTTGTTTCCCATTTCACGGGTTGGTTTCATCGAGCCCGCAATGTGCCGCAGGCCCTGCCTGGTCAAAGGGCCATAAAAAATAACTTGCAACGATTGTCATAAATATATTTTGATTGAAATTCATAGTTATGAAACAGTTAGCAGGAGCGCTCCGCGATATTTTGCAGAAATGCAAACCTGGCTGAGTGACACTTTTATGGGACCAAAAAATCGCATCTTTAAATACGTCTGGCTTCGTTCAAAACTAGTTTCTCTCAGCCAGGTCTACATTTCTGTGTTGAGGGATAATTAAAGAAGTATTGAGCAAGTTTTCAGCGTGGCTCGAGTACTTTTCCAAAATTTTAAGTAGCTCTTAGGCCTATGTGGCCAAAGTCCCTACTATCATATTCCTGTACACTACAAACGTGACGACACGGTTGGCGCGACTGCTCCGCAGCGTGTCGCGGGTTCGATCCGCACTGAGTCTGGAGTCTCGTCACATAAGACGCCTGAAAACACTTAAGAGGGTTTAATTTCTGTTGGACTGTTAAAACCTGTCAATAAGTGTCCTAATGCCGTATTTAAAAGGGTAGCAACCTAAAAAATGAAAACTGATCGAATCAACGAAAGCTTTGACAAAATGCGACCTTTTTTGTGTTCCCCTAATTGTGCCGGTGTGTGTAGTTCCAGGTCTGGGTGTAAAACGGGACCCTATTACTAAGACTCCGCAGTACCTCAATCTGTTTGTTTAAATCATTTTGTTTATCACTTTCATTTAAATTCGTTTTCATCTTTACGAACGGTGATTTGAAGTGCATTTCAATTTGAAATAAATAAATAAATAAATTTATTCGAATAATATTTGTTTATTAATTTGTCATTGTATGACATTTTGAAGTGTAAGTGATGTCACTATAATAATTTTATGCACAATGTGACATCTTATTTATTGTTATTTTCTGCGATGTCTCACTGCGAGAAAAGTCATGCTGCAGTTTTTATACATACATTTCAAAGAGTGGAATAAATCCTAGTATGATAATATGCTATTTTACTCAATCTTTTTTAGTCCAAAAAAAGATTATCAAAAAACAAAAAAAAAATTACCCGTATTTCTTTCGTTACGTAAACCAAAATTGACGAACGCAACACTTCTAATAATCACAAAACGTCACTCGGTCAGTATAATTTAACAGGCGTTATGACCGCCTGACCGAGTGACGTTTTGTCACAAGCTCCTACTCCCCCATTGTAAATATTACGGTTTAAAACGGGATATTTACAATGTATATTGTTTTGAGTTTCCGATATTTCGAAGCCCTCGATAAAAGCTATGCAATAGCTCTTCTTTTTTCTCTCTTTATTGATCTTCTCCTTCTCCTCTTCCTCCTCCTCCTTAGGTTAGCTTAGGTTAACCTGCTTAGCTATTTAAGGTCTCGTTGGTATTTTTAGTGGATGTAAGCCATAAGCCAACCGCATTCCCAGATGGTTCAGTATGCGTCGGGCATTATTTACAGCTGAATAAAAAAAGTTAGGTTAGGTTACGTTAGGTAGTCACTTATACCGCCATAACAAAAGAACCCCGGGACGGATTTTGATAATCTCTTGCCAGAATGATGTCACAACTATATACTTTAATTTCCCATAAGTGTCATCAGTGGAGGATCTTGGACCAAGTTCCATACATTTTTGCCCATTGTCTATTGCTTTCTATCTTACTAGAGTGGTAAATTTAAAAACGTGAAGGGTAATTGAAGGATGGTGGATTTTCTAATTCGCTCTACCTAGGGCAGGAGGACTAATTATTGATGATTTTACGGATTTAACTACTCATCTAAAAAGTCTTATAATCAATCCTGTTTTGTTTTGCTTTTCTGACTGTCACCATTCTTTTTTTTTTTTTTTTTTTTTTTTTTTTTTTTTTTTTTTTTTTTATCTAGCTCCCCCGACAGTAGTCGGAGACCTTTGTAAACTAAGTAATTCTCTTTCATTCCAGTTCTCGCATATATTCCTCTCGCACTTTTATTCTACATACTTTTTCTTTCTTTCATCAATCCTCATCCATTCCATGGGTGGGACTCCCATTTTAAGTACTCTATTCTGACTATTCTTAGTATTTTATATTTTTATTCTTGTTCATGGGTAAATAACGGTAGAACAGACTTTTTTATTGTTATTACATATTTCTTAATCTATTGTTCTTATTTTATTTTCTTACAATTTTAACTTACTATTTAGGTTAAAGATTTACTGCTATCACAATTTCTACACGGGTTTTTAGATCTTTATTCTTATGCTTACATTTAATATATATAACAATATATTTGAAGCATAATTTACAGAGTCTTATTCCTTTTTATGGCTTTTTTACATATTTTTACGCAGTAATCAATAAATATTTTAGACTTTTTTCCAGATATTAATTGACTTACAACCTCTTTTTTCAGCTTGCAGTTTATTCTGTTCTCAAGTTCGTACCGTTCGGCAGCGTTCGCTGGGCAGTCCAGGAGCAGATGGGGGACTGACTCGCTCACTTCTGGGTCACAGATGCATGATGGATTCTCCTTACATTTAAACCGATTTAAGTATTCCGAGAATCCACCATGCCCCGTCAAGACTTGTGTGGTCACTTGATCAATTGACATCTTACGAATCATCCTGTACGCCGCCACTGCATCTGGGAAAAACATTTTAGTAACTGATGCTGTCTGACCTGATGTGTACCTCCGGTTCCACTCGTCAAGCGTAGCCGCTCGGACCTGTCGCTTGACGAATGAGACCGGACACAAGTCGTAGTCGGGCTTCCTCTTGCTATTCATAGCGGCCTCCTTTGCCAGCTGATCTGCTCTTTCGTTGCCCTCAAACCCCGCATGAGCCTTTATCCAAGACAAGTTGACCACCTTGTTCTGGAGGGATATTGTTGTCAGATTATCCCTGGCTTCAACTGCCAGGGGATGAAGACAACTGTGGTTTATCACCGTCTGGAGGGCTGCCATGGAGTCGCTGAAGATCCCGAAACTAGCGGCCGACTGTTTCTGGACCTCCTTTGTTGCTCGGCACAGCGCCAATAGCTCCGCCTGGTAGACCGTGCAGTAGTTTGGCAGCGCCAGCTTGAGAGCACGTGCTTCAGTGTTGCCCCTCCAGATAGATAGTGCAGCACCGACGCGCCCCTCTATCTTACTACCATCTGTGAAGATTTTGACTTCCAAGCTGGCGCTGGCCTCAACTTGATCACGGTGGGCCAGGCTTGCGTACTCCAGGTTAATTCGTTTAGCTGGGTGTGGAGATTGCAGCGCTGATGCCATTCGCTCTACCTCCCTGTCCTTTAGTACCGACTGGAATACCCCCTTCTTGGCCTCGTAAAGTGAGGCCACCTCACGAACTCGGAGATCCAGAGGGAGTATTCCAGCCAGCAGAAGCGCCGAATTCAGGGAGACGGTGCGATAGGCTTTGCACATTTTTAGTGCAATGCCGCGCTGCACAGCACCCAGCTGTTTGATGATACCCTGTTTTCTCGCAGCTGGAGCCCATACGCTGGCAGCGTACAGGATGATTGGTTCGATGGTTGCCACGTAAATAATCTTGATTACTTCCGGATTTAATCCCCAGCTCACTCGAGCCGCCCTACAGAGCTGCTTGTGTACCGCTATTGCTTTTTTGCAGACATTGGTGATGTGCGAATTGAATGTCAACTTCTCATCGATGGTGACACCCAAGATCTTTATTTCTTTTGACATTTTTATATCGACCTCGTTCATGCTCAACCGTGGGGTGTCGTACTTGAGTTTTTTTGTGATAACCATTGCGTTGGTTTTCTGAGGCGCAAATTTCAGTTTATTTTTGACACCCCACGCCCGAACATGTTCGAGGGCGGCGTTTGCTCTATTTTCAATAGCCATTGCTGTGTCACCATCGAAGACAAGGACAATATCGTCTGCGAAGGCTTGCGCGTAGTACCCACTCATCTCCAAGCTCTTCAGGAGCGGATCCAAGAGTAGGTTCCAGAAAATGGGTCCTCCTATGGAGCCCTGGACACATCCTTTGTTGGCCTCCCTGACGCACTCTTCCCCCGCATATCGGACCCTAACCCTCCTTTCATTTAAATAGCTGTCTATGGCCCTCCTTAGATTGACCGGACACTTTTCCTCAGCCAGTCGCATCTTGATCACGGGCCACCAGGCGCTGTCAAAGGCTCCCTCTATGTCTAGTGACACCACTGTCACTATTTTCTTCTCCTCCAATTTGGTGCGAATGTGCTGCACTAAGACATAGAGGGAGTCTTCGGTGCTCCTTTGTGGCATGAATCCGTATTGGCGAGTACTCATCCTCGGCAAAATATAGAACCGGAGGCGGGCCACCAGCATCTTTTCATATATCTTGCCCAAGACAGGCAACAACCCAATAGGTCTATACGATTTTGGGGTGGTGTAGTTCGTTTTTCCCGGCTTACGTAGCACCACCACTGTGGCCTCCTTCCAGGGCTGTGGAAAGTAGCTCTGTCTTAGGCATTGATTTAAGAGGGCCAAGAAAGTTTCTGGCGCACTACTTATGGCTCTGCTGCAGATATCAGCGGTAAGTCCGTCCTTCCCTGGGGCCTTCTTGGGATTGAATGACTCGCTTGATGTTTTTAGTTCCGCTATGGTGAAAAGTGGGTCGTTGCTGTCGTTGCTTTGCTCTTCTTTATTTACTTTCTCGGCCTCCACTCTAATGTGACGATGAAAATCATCGTCAGCATCATGTAGGTCCTCCGGATAAAAGATTTCAGTAATGTACTTTACCGAGGCTTTCGCGTCCAGTTCCTCCCCATCCCTCACCATAGGTACATCCTCATCCCTACGCGTGGTTCTTCCGATCACTCTGTAAATCCCCTGCCAGACCCCTTCCCTATCCTGCTTGCAGCAGAATTCTTTCCAGCTTTCTGTTTGGGCTTTTCTAACTTCCAATTCATACTCTTCCTTCTGTTTTAGGTACTCTCCAACGACCTTCGATCTCCGGACAGGCGCAGCGCATCGGATTCTTCGTTTCTTGGTCGTGACTAGTCTCTTCATTGTAGCGAGTTTCTCCGACCACCATGGCAGATTAACCTTCTGTTTGTTATTTTGCCTTGGCATTGCGGATTCGCAAGCATCCTGAACTGCTTTGGTGTAATTGTTTACTATTATATCTAATTGTTTGGTGTCATTGATTTTCTCTATTTCTGTTTTCGTTATTTTGTATTCTATTCTTAATTGGTTAAATTTCTCACAAAATTTAGGCCAATTTGCTTTTTTGGTATTGTAGATTCTAGTTGTTCGTTCTATATTTGTTCCTGTCGATTTTTGTAAATTTAGAGCAGTGGTCGTCAAACTTTTTTCGCCAAGGGCCACCCATGACAATGTGAGTGCCAGCACCGGGCCGCAGAGTATGTGAAGACTCTCCAAGAGCGTTTGCACAATTATACATAGACAGAGATAGATAAACACTGAACAATGAACACTGAGACAGAAGTTATATCTGTACTGGAATCGCAAGCAAGACTGAATTATTTGCAGTTTTTCAGTTTGTCAATTGCTGCCTCAAACAAATTTTTCGAAATATCTTCAACACGGCGGCGACAGGTAGATTGAGACAGAGTAAGCTTTTTTATTTCTGCCATTATTTGTATACTATTTGAAAAATTTTGAAATAACGTTTGAGAAACAGTTATCACACACTCTTTTATCAATTCAGCATCAGTAAAGGGTTTCATGCGTTTTGCAAGAATGTTACACACTTGGTACGATGCTTTTGTAATAGCCTCTTTATGCCCGACTGCTATCGTCATTATATTTTGTTGACGATGAATTGATGATTTCAAGTGAGTTATTTTATTCTTTCTTTCAATCGTTCCTAAAGGGAAGGCTTCAGTAAATGAATTATGCTTACTTGTGTAGTGGCGAAGTAAATTGTATCGCTTAATTCCGACGACAGTTTCCCGGCATATTAAACAAATAGCGGTACCTTCTTTATGTCCATTTATAAAACCAAATTCTTCCTACCATTTTTCTTGAAAACTTATTTTTACGTCAGCTATCTTCCTTTTAGTAGCACATTTAAGAGTAGATAGTCCCGCCATTATCCTATAATACTGCACGCGCAATCGATGAAGCAAGAAACGTTCAGTCTTGTGCGTTGAAACAAAATTAAATGTGCTCGCGGTTCGTATCGAAGTGGGCTTGGGCACCGCTGGTGCGGGCGGCGTTCTTAAACCAAAATCGCTTGCACCGATGACCACATCTGCGAACCACCCATTTTTGGAGAACCAATAGTAGTCAAAACAAAACAAAAGGAGAAAGATGGGACCAAATAGCTGTTACAATGAAAAAATAACGGAAGATGTGTCCTAAACCTTTTTGCATAACAACTTGGTAAAATGACACATCTGTGATTTCTAACAATGATCACAGATGTCTAACCACCCTTTTTACGAAAATAACAAAGAAAGAGAAATTTTATTTTTTAACGGAATTCATACTTACAATTCATTTACGCGTCAATAAAATAATTTACTTTGTTGTGGGCCACACAAATAAAGCCCGCGGGCCAAAAGTGGCCCGCGGGCCGCTGTTTGACGACCACGGATTTAGAGTAAAGGTTATGCCATTGTGGTCGGAGCTCGTGAGACCTTCGTCAACTTTCCAGTCCTCCATATGACCCAGAATGCTTGTCGAGCAGGCTGTTATGTCGATGTAACTGCTGTACCGTTGTCCTCCTCTGATCGTGTCGAAGGTCGGAATTTCCCCTGTGTTGAGTATGTGGAGCCCCAGTTCTCCAAAACTGCCGCATACGTCCTCACCTCTGCTGTCATTAATATGGCTTCCCCACCACATGCTTTTTGCATTAACGTCCCCTCCAACGATCATTGGCTTAGAACCGTTTGACGACTCGACCTTTCTTAAATGGTCCAAATATGGCTCCAGTGGCTTGTCGGGTTCGAAATAGAGCGAAACGAGTGTGATCTCCCAGGCCCTAGTTCGGATTCCCACCACTGTGATGTTATTTGTGGTGAGTTTTGGGTACTGTATTACGTCTATCTTTTTATCGAAGACGGCAATTGCCGCCTTGACAGTCCCTTCTCCTACAGTAGCGCTTTGGAAGACCCTCACTCCCCTCTGACTCTTAAGTGTTTTTTCAGCTCCGACGTACGGTTCCTGTATTAGTGCAACACTTATACCTCGTTTTTCAGCCTCTATATACATCTCGTTGATTGCCAGTTTTTTCCGTTGGAGGTTAGCTTGCACAAATTTGTACGCGAAATTCCCATGGGGGCCCTTAGCAGTACGCGACGGTTGCTCTTGCTAACTGGTCCCACTTTCTCCGCTGCGGGCATACGGTGCTAAAGGCGTTATGCTCCACCTGTGAACTGTTTGCCTTTTTACAGTTTCTGCATACTGCTGGTATTCCTGACATCAGATCTGCACACTCGGCTCTCATATGGGAGCCACCACAGTGGCTACACATGTCCACCGACTCCCTGCAATATTTTTTACCATGCCCGTAGCCAAGACAGCGTGTACACTGCATCAGAGGGGTCTGATCTTCCGCCCTAATGCGTTGGAGGTCAATGTGCACGTATCCTTTTTCCACTATTCTTCGCCAGATGCTCGGCGAGGTACATAGAACCACGTGGCCAGTATGCGGATTTCTAGCTCTTTTCCTGTACCTAATCTGTACCCTGTCTGTCTCACCGTCGAGGTCCTGAAAAATGTCCCGATTTTGGTTTCTGAGTGCCCTAAGGACATCTTCATCGGTATTGACCAGTAGGACGTCCCTGAGGATCACCATCGGGTCCTTATTTTTGACTTCCTCCACGGTGAGGCAGACTCCATTCTTCGTCAGTCTTTCCTTCATCTTATCTCTGTCTTCTTTCGTCTCGAATCCCATTATCACCTTTCTATTCTTCGCCTTTCTTATTTTTTCTACTTTTATCCATCCTTCTTTTGCATCTACCGCCTGTCTTACTCTGTCATACACTTCCTCTCCCGAATCTTCCTCATTGCTGGAGGTGACCACGACTGAGTGTAGTGTTCGTTTTTCCAGCGCTAAACTCCTCCCAGCCACGGTCACTCCCGCATATGTGGGGATTTCCGCATTCTCTATTCTCATCTTCTGTGCTTCTATGGCAGCCTTGAGCTCATCCACCTTTATGTTACTTTCAAGCAGCAGCTTGGAGTGCTCCTCAATTTTCATCGCCAGCTGGCTTGTCTCAATTATTGCTACAGCATGACGCTTTAAGGCTCCGTTCTCGGTCTCCGCTACGTCAGCTTTGTCCTTGTCCTTTTCCTGTCCCCTGCTTCCGGTTTTCAACTCTATCTCAGTCTCCCTAACCAGTCGATAAAGCCTATCTGTTGCCGCTAGTACGGCTGCTTTAATCTCCTTTTTTATATTTTTTGCTTCAAGCAGGTGCCCTTTCACCTTCATGAGGCAGGTTGCTGCCTCCTTCGTCCTGTCAGAGTACGATTTTGGCGTGACCGGTAGTTCTATCGATACTCTACGGGGTTCGGTCATTGTCAGTTCGGCTTCTTTTGTATCTGTCTTTGTGTTTGGCTCCGCATTAAGCGTGAGTGTTGGTCTCTGGGCAAATTGTTTTGGACTTACTCGCTTCGTTGGGCTGCTTATTGCGCCTCTCAGCTTTTCGATGCGGGATGTTGTGGGTGAGGGTCCCGCCTCTCCCGTTGTTGTTGTTTGTGGGCTTTTTCTTTGTGCTTCGGCTGGTGCTTTTTTGATGGGTGTACGTATGCCGATCATGTTGTTAAGGGTTTTGGGAGCTAGCTCAACGTCAATGTTCCAGGATATTGTAAATAGATTTCCCGGTCAAAAACAGTAAAACAATTATAACTAAAGCAATAATATAAAAATAAAAATTCCACAGGAATTTCGTCTTCGTTTACGTCAATATCAAAGGTAAGTGAGTGTTATAGTAAATAGATTGATTACTGCGTCAACACACAAACATTTAACATTAATTAAAAAATTTTAAAAAATTAAATTGAATTAAGTAGGTACCTACATGTAAATTGTAAACCTTTAATGAAATAAGAAGAAAATTTGAAATTTGTGAAAAACAGAAAATTTTGGAAAAACCTTTTTTTTTTTTTTTTTTTTTTTTTTTAATGCTTATATTTCTGTCATTTATCAGGTTAAAAGATAATGTCTTGCACTAGACTTCTTCTATAGATGAGCGCGCAGCTGGATCCGCTGGAAAATTTGGGGGTTCTGCCTGAAGTTTTTTTGTTTGCACGGGTCTGAAGTTTGGAAATTTGAAGTCAAATTTCTTTTTAACCATTAAAGGTAAAAATCGGCTCAATAGCTAATTAGTCTCGTCAGTGTACTTCCTTTCAGCTCCCAAAAGAACAGGTCTTTTGAGCGTCTGGTTTGAGATCCACGTGGTCAGTTTTTGAGGTTATAATTCTTGTTTTCGTCCGTTTTCTCAGAATTGCGTGGGCAGATTTTCTCCTTTGAGGGGTCAATCGATGCTCCTCACCATACCGCACAATATGATACTATAATACGTTGGCGTTGTCGATCTGTCTTCCGAGTTACGGGGCTCCGAAATTTGTTAAAGTCCCCGCAGTTCCGGTTTTATGGAAATAACTTGTCGGAGCGAACTTTCCGGAACAAACACTTTACACTGTTGTATGCACGGCACAAATACGCAGGTTTTGAGATATCACACGACACTGCAACTTTAAAAAATCCCACTTTTATTAATTTTTTGTTGCGGAGCTGCACGAAAACGTGGCGTTCACGAGCACGGACGGACGCAGAATCGACTGTCACCGTTCCCGATTGAGCAATTTGTCAAAATTTTGATAGGTATGTGCTCAATCGGGAATAAAAAGTTGCTCTTAAATTAGGTGCTCTGGAAATAATTGCTCAAATGGGAATAGGTAGGTGCCTCTTTTATTTGAGTTTCAATTTGTCTACGTAAACGGAATCTTTGACGTTGAGTTCCTCATTCATACACTAGAGGCGCTTTTTCAGTTTTCCATACAACTAACGCTGTAAATCTTCAAGTACGCTATCAGTAAAATACAGAGCTTATCACAAGATTTCAGTATTTTATTTAAAGCGTACTTGAAGAAGGAGGAGGCGGGCCGCGTGAGGGAGAGGACAATGTCCTCCCTCCGCCCCACCCGCGGTGGTGTACGCCCACGGCGACGGACGTCGCAAGACGATCTCCGGCCACCGTAGGCGCGGGGATGTGGGCGGCGAGTAAAGGGCAACTCGCTGCCCGACCATGGACCATGCCCGGGTCGACGGCGCGTTGTGTTCCACGCGCGCCTCAAAGAGCGTCAGCAAGATGACGGGGCCCCCCTCTAGAGGGCCAAAGCCTGCCGGGGTCGCAGGACTTATCTCATTACCGTGACCCCAGAACATAAAGGCTATCGAAGGATACCGTGGATTTTAGTCAGTACAAGTCTGACAGTCCCTCCCACCCTGCCCGGGGTGGGAGGACTCATTTGAAGATTTTACCACGCTAAAAAAAAAAAAGCGTACTTGAAGGAGTTTATTGTATGGAAAAAACGTGGGAAAATGAAGCAGCACCTCTAATGTATTTTTTCCTTCAAATCAACGCCAAAGTGGCAATTTACGTCAAAAAAACGGTAAAAGACATGATAAGGCCTTGGGAATCTTGTGATAAGGCCTCAGTTTAAATGAGTAGTTGTCTGTAGATTGTCTAGAACTTAAAAAGATCTATTAAAAAATAATGACTCAAATACTTGACGCAACAATCCAGTCATTAATCATTAGTCAAATACAACTATTTTTAACAAATGAATAATAATATAGACATTTATATATTGTTTGTATCATTATAGCAGGAAAAACTATTTAATTCCTTGAATAAAATTGTTTTCCAACTAATGAAATAATGTAGTATTTATTATAATTTATCTTAATGACTAAAGCCATTGACCGCAATGCAATTGTTGAAAAATTCGGAAAACTGTTGAATCATCATCAATACTCATCCGTAATTTTACCAGTTTTTCTTAAATATTGTTTATTTCATTTCTAAAACTTACCTCCCATATTCAGATATGGACTTCTTTTAAGTTTTCCTATAATCTATAAGTAGAAAACTAATTTCTGTTTTTTTTTCAAAATTTTAGGTTCAGTAGTTTGGGAGATAAGGGGGGGGGGGAATGGTCAAATTTCGTCTATTTTCTTAAATAACTTGGAGACTATTTATTTTAAAATAACAAAAAATATACTTAAGATTGTCTCAACAAGACCTTTCATTTGATATGTCACACGATGCAGTTTTCAATATTTTTTTTTAAAATTTCCCATTCCCCCCCAAAAATTACATCCCATATACAGATATGGACTTCTTATAGGTTTTCCTATAATCTATAAGTAGAAAACTAATTTCTGTATTTTCTTCAAAATTTTAGATTCAGTAGTTTCGGAGATATGTAAGGGGGAGGGAATGGTCAAATTTCGTCTATTTTCTTGAATAACTTGGAAACTATTTATTTTAAAATTACAAAAAAAATACATTTGAGATCTTCTCAACAAGGCCTTTTATTTGATATGTCACGCGATGCAGTTTTCAATTTTTTTTTTAAATTTTCCCCTTACCATCAAAATTACCTCCCACATACAGATTTCATCTATTCACGTCACACCTCTGTGCTTGGGTCACAGGAATTGATACGAGTATGTGTACCAAATTTCAACTCAATCGGTCTAGTAGATTCGGAAATAATTTACTGTAAGCGACAGACAGACGGACACACGAGTGATCCTATAAGGGTTCTGTTTTTGTATTCGGACGTACGGAACCCTAAAAATATTAAAAACTATTAAAATTATAGGAAAGTCTGAAAAAAAAAACACAAAAGGGGTAAGTATGACAAGATTCCCCCCACATCATTCAAAAAATTGAATGATGTGAATTGCTAAATAATAATACCTAGATAATTCATAACATCAAACAATAAAACAAATTAAATAATAATAAGAGAATAATATGCAAAAAATCATGACTTTAATTCATTATTTACCTAAATTTATACATATAGTTCATCTTTGTTGGGTTTATGCACTGGGCCGAGGTATGGCCGAGGCTTCAAGGGAAACTTGGCAATGTCTTTTTAAAATATTGTCTCTTACTCTTGTCACATTTTTTTAACGTTGTAAAATCATCAAATGTCCTCTCGTCCAGAGTGTGTTTTTTTCATTTCTCCTTTGGCGGTCTGCCGGAAATCCAGAAATTTCTTTAGAAATAGGCCTCTTGCAATTAAATACCTATATCCTGTGTCAAAATAATATATTGAGTGTATACATAAATAAAAACCGGCCAAGTGCGAGTTGGACTCGCCCATGAAGGGTTCCGTAGTAGCAAGCATAGATTACGGATATAATTATATTGAGATAAGCAAGTAATATGTATACACAAACAATAAAAATAACTTTGTTTTTCATAGTGTTTGTATGAATGGCAAAGTTATATTTGCGGTTTTTGAAAATGTACTACATCTCAAAAACTGCTAACTGTATCCCATCCAAACCAATTTTCGTTGGAAGTTTTTGTTGAGGTCTACATTATTATTTTTTTTAGTTTTATCATTCTCTTAAAAGTTACAGGGGAGGGACACACATTTTACCACTTTGGAAGTGTCTCTCGTGCAAACTGTTCAGTTTAGAAAAAAAAATTATATTAGTAACCTCAATATAATTTTTAAAGACCTATCCATAGATACCCCACACGTAGGTATGGGTTTGGTGAAAAAAAAATTAAATTAAACTAAGTATGGGGGGCACCCCCAAAATTTGTTTTGATTTTATTTTTGTGTGAAAAAACTAATGCGGTTCACATAATACATCTATCTACCTACCAAGTTTAACAGGATAGCTCTTAAGCCTCCTGCAGACACACGAGATTAATAGCGCGGGGCGACATGTCGCGGTCCATTCGCAGTATTTTTAGAGTGGAAATTAGCTTGGCTCGTTGTCGCAGCGCGATTAATCGCGTGTGTCTGCAGGAGGCTTTATACTTTCGACAAAAAGTGGCTGTGACATACGGACGGACAGACAGACAGACAGACATGACGAATCTATAAGGGTTCCGTTTTTGCCATTTGGCTACGGAACCCTAATAAAATACTATGAATTTCTCCATTGTCGTGTCTGCGTTTACAAACATAATATAAACTCACATACACGAACACAGAACATATAAAGGAGGACCTACTTTATCTGTTCTGTGTACACGAACACCCAGACCCGGAACAACTACTTGTGGATCATACAAATATTTGTACCGTACGGGAATCAAACCCGCAACACGCAGCGCAGCAGTCGATCGCTCAGACACTACGCCAACCGTGCCATTGCATTGGTACAACCTTTAACCTACTATTCGGAGAATATAGTTCATTATAATTTATATTCTGGATTCCCAGTTCCCTACATCGTAAACATAATAAAAAAAAAAGAAACAGGCCAAGTGTGTGTCGGATTTTCGCACGAAGTGTTCCGTATATAAAAACAGGCAAAAAATCACGTCTGTTGTTTAGGAGCCCCCTTAAATATTTAGTTTTTAATTAATTTATTTACATTTAAAGTGAGCAGGTACATAACTAAATATTTGTGAACATTTCAAGCGTCTACCTGCAGCCGTTATCAATATCGAGCAAATCGAGCAAAAAAAATCAGGTTTGGTGCCCCCTTTTTTTATCGTGGTAAAATCATTAAATGAGTCCTCCAACCCAAAAAAAAATATGTAGGTATTAATTTATTTTATTTTTTTTATAGTTGTTGTAATAGCGGCAACATAAATACTCGTAAATCTGCGATAATTTCAGCGGTCAAACTACACGGGTCATGAGACAGCCTTGGTGACAGACGGACAGACAGACAGATGGACAGCGGAGTAATTGGTTCTCATTTAACCCTTTGGAAACAGAATCCTAAAAAACTGCAGTCTATAAAGAAATTACGTCTTATCAGTGCAAATATAAACATTGAAAGTGGTAAAACCTGAGTGTTGTTTACGCGTGGGTCACTAAAAATGTCCATTTCAACCACGCGGCCTACTCTTAAAACTTGATGAAACTTTGCCAGGAGTTAGTAACGATTTGTTACTACACACTCCTCATTTCCTGTATTTGTTGCAAAAAAAACTAAGACGCTATGACCAAAAATATTTGGCCGCTAGAACCGCCACTTGCCGTAGTCACCGCCTGTGATAACACAGAAACTTGATAATGCAGATAGGCGAATGATATATCAAAAGAAAGGTCTTAATCACTTGTATTTGTTGCAAAAATAAAAAAATATCAAAACGTAAATAAACAAAAAGTTATGCTATATTAAGTTTCCAGGTTATGGGTAGGTAGGTATTTTACCATAAATATCGAATAAATAAAGGTTTATGCTTATAGACAGTTAGTTGCTGATTTGTTGCAGCGAATAAACAAGAAAAAAATACAAAAACTTGGTCCAATATTTTTTTATGATCGATTTTAATTGGCCGCTCGGACGGCTATATGCCTAAAATACAATGGCGTTTATTTCGTTATTAAAAGTAAGTTCAAGCTTAGTTATAGTACTAATCGACAGGTAACGTAACCTAGATTGGATAAATATGGCCAAAATAACTGTTAAATTCATGTTTTAGGAGATATTCACTAAAATGTAGTAGTTTGAAACTGTATTAGTGTAGGGTGACCATGATTACATAAATACGAAGACATGTTTTTAAATATGGGAGGTAGAAAGGTACACTATTTACATAGGGTACCTACATAAATTAGTTTAAACTAGCTATTACATTACACAACACTTGCATCTATTTATCAACCTATTTTTTACCGACTACGGCAAAGCCAAAAGGAGGACTGTGATTTTGACCGGTATGTATGTATGTTTGTCTGTTCCCTCATAACTTCTAAACTACTTATCATTACAATCATGACAAATGAGGTGTCGTTAGAAAAGTCTCATTTGTCCGCTGGTTATAGGGTAATTATCCAATATGGCTCTGTCCTCTAGGGGAGGATGTAAAGACGTAACCGAAAAACAAAATTTTAGCGCGCTAACGACATCGGTATCAAATTAAAGGGCTTGATGAGCACATTTGAAATATACATATATAAATTATATAGCTTTTACTAGCTAATTTGCTGTTTCTAACAGTGTCAACATGAGTATCAAATGAGAAATAAAAATGAGAAAAAACCTCAAATGATAAATCTTAAATTCGCAACTCAAAAAATATAACTCATTTGATACTCATGTTGACACTGTTAGAAACAGCAAATTAGCTAGTAAAAGCTATATAATTTATATACACCGTGACTTTTTAGTCGTCTTACAAAAGAGGTCCACTTAATGTATCCAACATAAAATACCTCTAGGCGTGATTATTTTATTTTTTTTCATTAATAATAATTTTTATCATTAATAAATAGGTACGTTAGAAATATGAAACACCCTGTAAAAATGTATACGTATCGAACTGTAGAGTATACCTACCCAGCGCACGAGTCGAGCAGATCATTCCATCTCCATTTTCTATGAGACAAGGGTGGGTGACCAGCTAAACTATAAGAGATACAAAAATGGCACCATAGCAGAAACTGTTCCAGGTGATGAGCATTTTCTGCTGCGAAAATAATTTTGAAGATCTGGAACACCTGATGTGGAACTACAAGAGCCCAGCTAAACTAAAACATATAAAAGAATGACGTCTTAGCAAGAGTTCTTCAGCCTGATGAGCACTCTCTGTCTTCGTATAAAAATTGAAGATCTGGAACACCTGATGTGGAACTACAAGAGCCCAGCTAAACTATAACATATAAAGGAATGACGTCTTAGCAAAAGTTGTTCAGCCTGATGAGCACTCTCTTTTGACGTATAAAAAATTAAGATCTGGAACACCTGATGTGGAACTCCAAGAGCCCAGCTAAACCATAACATTTATAGGAATGACGTCTTAGCAACAGTTATTCAGCCTGATAAGCACTCTCTGTCGACGTATAAAAATTGAAGATCTGGAACACCTGATGTGGAACTACAAGAGCCCAGCTAAACTATAACATATAAAATAATGACGTCTTAGCAAGAGTTCTTCAGCCTGATGAGCACTCTCTGTTGACGTATACAAATTGAAGATCTGGAACACCTAATGTGGAACTCCAAGAGCCCAGCTAAACTATAGCATTTATAGGAATGACGTCTTAGCAACAGTTATTCAGCCTGATGAGCACCCTCTGTTGACGTATAAAAATTGAAGATCTGGAACACCTGTTGTGGAATTCCAAGCGCCCAGCTACACTATAACATTAACACTATAACGTTAACACACAGGAATGACGTTTCAGCAAAAGTTGTTCAATCTGATGTGCACTCTCTGTTGACTATTAAAATCAAAGATCTGGAACACCTGTTGTGGAACTCCAAGAGCCCAGCTACACTATAACATATACAGGGTGGAATTTTGTAATGCCACCTGGAGGGAAAGTACTCTTAATACTGCAGATAGAAAATTTTACTCAAAGGAAACATTCCTTTATTTTTGAATAGAAAGCAAACTGCATTCAAAGATTCCAAGAGAATGGAGCCCATTTCGAGCAACTAATTAGTTAGTTTACCATTTTTTGTAAATAATTAAATTAATTTAAGATTTCCTGGTTTTCCTTTCATTTAATTTATCATGTTTGTTAGAGAGATTTCACCCTTATAATTGACCCTAACGATCGATGCAATAAAAGTACAGGGTATAATTTTTTTCAGATTTTAGCCGGTTTGATTCCCGGGTGTCGGTGAAGAGAATTTTCGAAAATCTTTGAATGTAGTTTGCTTTCTATTAAAAAATAAAGGAATTTTTCCTTTGAGTAAAATTTTCTATCTGCAGTATTAAGAGAACTTTCCCTCCAGGTGGCATTACAAAATTCCACCCTGTATATAGGAATGACGTCTTAGCACGAGTTGTTCAGCCTGATGAGCACTCTCTGTTGACGTATAAAAATTGAAGATCTGGAACACCAGTTGTGGAATTCCAAGCGCCCAGCTACACTATAACATAAATGTGGGAATGACGTTTCAGCAAAAGTTGCTCGGTCTGATGGGCATTTCCTGTTGACCTATAAAAATCGAAGATCAGAAACATCTGATGTGGAAATCAAAGCTATCGCTAATTTCACTGTATAATTATAAAATAACATAAGCTGGGAGTACCTCCACGCGGTGAAGGCGGTAAGACTTTAGGACTGATTTTCGATGACGATGATATATCATTAAAAATCTGACTCTATTGGCCAAAACTCCCATTTTTTTTACCCGGGCTCTTGGTATTGGACATCAGACCAGTTGCAGATCTTCGATTTTGACGACCCCGTTGTCGCTGGCATAAGCAACAGGATCCGCGTACGAAGTCGCGGGCAGAAGCTAGTAATGAATAATATTTTTATTTTTAAATTATTAAAATCTCATAAATCCCTATTTTTTATTATAAACGTGTTCTAGTCATTGGATACATGAACTGGGCTCCCGTTGTAAGACGACTAAAAAGTCACGGTGTATATTTCAAATGTGCTCATCAAGCCCTTTAATTTGATACCGATGTCGATACCGCGCAAAAATTTTGTTTTTCGGTTACCATCTTTACATCCCCTAGAGGACGCCATATTGGATTATTACCCTATATCCAGCGGACAACTGAGACTTTTCTAACGACACCTCATTTGTCATGATTGTAATGATAAGTAGTTTAGAAGTTATGAGGGAACAGACAAACATACATACATACCGGTCAAAATCACAGTCCTCCTTTTGGCTTTGCCGTAGTCGGTAAAAAATAGGTTGATAAATAGATGCAAGTGTTGTGTAATGTAATAGCTAGTGTAAACTAATTTAAGTAGGTACCCTATGTAAATAGTGTACCTTTCTACCTCCCATATTTAAAAACATGTCTTCGTATTTATGTAATCATGGTCACCCTACACTAATACAGTTTCAAACTACTACATTTTAGTGAATATCTCCTAAAACATGAATTTTACAGTTATTTTGGCCATATTTATCCAATCTAGGTTACGTTACCTGTCGATTAGTACTATAACTAAGCTTGAGCTTACTTTTAATAACGAAATAAACGCCATTGTATTTTAGGCATATAGCCGTCCGAGCGGCCAAGTAAAATCGATCATAAAAAAATATTGGACCAAGATTTTGTATTTTTTTCTTGTTTTTTCGCTGCAACAAATCAGCAACTAACTGTCCATAAGCATAAACCTCTATTTATTCAATATTTATGGTAACATACCTACCTACCCATAACCTGGAAACTTAACATAGCATAACTTTTTGTTTATTTACGTTTTGATATTTTTTATTTTTGCAACAAATACAAGTGATTAAGACCTTTCTTTTGATATATCATTCGCCTATCTGCATTATCAAGTTTCTGTGTTATCACAGGCGGTGACTATGGCAAGTGGCGGTTCTAGCGGCCAAATATTTTTGGTCATAGCGTCTTAGTTTTTTTTGCAACAAATACAGGAAATGAGGAGTGTGTAGTAACAAATCGTTACTAACTCCTGGCAAAGTTTCATCAAGTTTTAAGAGTAGACCGCGTGGTTGAAATGGACATCACTAAAATTGGGAGTTTTCCTCCCCGTGTAAATTCCCAAATTATCTTGCCAATTGTAAACAGAAGAAATATAAATAAACAGAATTAAACACAAAATTATCCCACGAACATAAAACCTTGAAAAACTATCCTATCCAGGTTATTATTATTAACTATCCGTGTACCAAATTTCATCTAAATTCATTCAGTAGTTTTAGCATAAAATCCATCCTCACAAACTTTCGCATTCATAATGTTTGTAAGATAAGAATTAAGATAAGATGGTGTTGTATTTATTATTTCTCAACTTGTTTATTTATCTTTCAACATACTTATTCTATTTTTTATTTTTTCATAAATCAACTTCTGACCGCGATTTCGTTCAGGTTAAGTTCCCTCGAACCTTCGCGTCGCACACCATCGCCCGCCCCCGCTATTACTTTGCCTTCCAACACTTGCTACTAGACATTTACAGCCTTACTACAAAAACTTAAACATCTGTTGAACACTTGTCTAAAAAAAGTGTGACTGCAAAACGGACCTTATTTCAACGTCATAATCTGTCATTTTTTTAGACAAGTGTTCAACAGACGTTTAAAAGTTTTTGTGTACGACACGGTTAGAATTGGATCATTCGTTCCGGACTCTCCGATTATTCCTTAAACACAAGCAATTTTTGAGTCCCTTGTCCACTGTGACCACATCTCGGTGCATACCCAATTAAAGATTGCACTCTTCGAGGTCGTGGAGGGTCTTCGCATTTGAAAAACCTCGATCCCTGTACTTTCTCGGGAAGTATAGCTTCATCACCGATGAACAGAGTACGGAGTCACCTATCCAAGGCATTGAGTCCATTTGAGTATGCCGAAGGAGTAGGTACATTAAAACTGGCAACCTTGTTACCACCTAAAAGAAGGCTATCTAATACCTTTTTCAGGCATCCAAAGAAGCGCTCCTGCAGCGATTGTTTCGTGTCAAGTATATTTAATGCAGCAACAATATACCTTTTTTCTTCGCTTGCACTTTCCTATAATATACTTAAAATAAGAAAAACTGATTCACGGATGAGTATTATATTATTTATACAAATATATCGCCAGGTATTTAAAACAGTTGTAGGTTCGCGCTCGGCAGTAGTGTTGTTGCGACATTCATTTGGAACGAACGTGAGCAACGTTCGATTTTCCCGCGCGAATACGAAATTCAAAAGTGACGTTTGTTTTTTTTTTAATAAATAATTTCAAGCCTGTGTTTTTTGAGTCAGAAACAAAATGGGCAGTTGATATATTTTTTAAATTTGTTTTTTTTTTTGTCGGAATTGTGTAAGGACTAAGAAGGGAAGATTTTGCATTTTTTTTGTTTTTAAGGCTGTGTTAGTGTTAAGGTGCCATGGCTTATACGTAAGTATTTTTGACCTTTTTTTTTCCATTACTTATTATTAATATAGGTAGTTTATACGATTTAAAAAAAAAACTATTGCCCCGAAAAGAAGAAATGAAGTTGTTTGACATGACACAATCTGGGACAACAATTGCATCAAAATAATATCAATTAAGTACCAAATATGTAATTAAAAGACAAAAATAAACAAAGAAAAAACAATTAAATATTTATCTCGTAGTAAATTCCTGAAATATTTACGTTATCAAAACTTACTCATGCTGATAAAATAATGAAAAATGCGAAGCAAATTGTATCACATTATTGTTTCTCAATCGTGAAATCTTTTTTCGTTGGCAAATATAACATTTTTTTTTTACACAAATAGGTACAGATAAAAAAAAAACTAAGCTATTGTTTTGTATAACGGACTGTTGTCCGCAACTTTACGAAAAAAAACCCGACTGCGTAAAAACTAATTTTGAAATTATGGGAAAAGTTAACTTAAATAAAAACTAAAAAGAAAGAAACAAGCCCAACAGAACAGCAGGAAGAAGCAGAACAGAACGACTCACAGTCGGGGCCCATTCTTTTACCAATCAAATCTTCCCAAGGGCGACTGTGAGTCGTTCTGTTCTACTTCTTCCTGCTGTTCTGTTGGGCTTGTTTCTTTCTTTTTAGTTTTTATTTAAGTTAACTTTTCCCATATTTTTCAAAATTAGTTTTTACGCAGTCGGGTTTTTTGTTTTTCTTTAAATTATTTTTTTATTTAACACTTTTTAGTTACGAATAATTGTTCACTGTTTTTTTTTTGTTTGTATATCGTTTATACTTGAAATAAAAACTTAAATCAATAAGTAAGAAAATTAGCGAGAATGATTGTTTTGTTAAACAACTTTAAATCGTTATATATCCTAAACTATTACTTAAAATGAAAAATGATAAAAGAAACCTAAAGATGATTTTAAAATACCTATTCAACGATACCCCACTTGACATAGTTCATCGACTTTTATTTTTTTCATTTTGACAATATGGCGTCTGGTTGTCGCTGTGGTGAATTTTGATTACTGTCATGTCTTTAGTGACACTCGCAAGGTTAAGACGAATCGATTGACGTAAGAATTATCAAAATCGGCCTACGCGTTTGGTCTCTAGAACGCCACATAGAAACAAACATACATACATACATACATACATAGACTGATAAACACATTACCCTCCTTTGCGTCGCGCAGTCGGGTAAAAAAGCGCGCACTAAGTATGTTACGTGTTGTTAAATAATTTTAACACCGAGATCTAAAGCATTATTTGAAAAAAAAATATCTTCTAAAAAAAGAGTTTTAATATTTACTAGGGAATTCACATAAACTTATGTACTTAAAGCAAAGTCGAATCGACTGCCTAGACTACTCTTGAACTAGAGGTAGCACTCTCAAGTTGTGCTCAAGTTAATTTAGGGAATTTAGAAACTAGGTATATTGGAAAAGTCTGAAAAGAAGAAAGGATAAAGGATATTTGTACGAAACTCATAACAAAATTTCGTTACCGTACTTAAATTTTACCCGTTCGCAATAAAATTACAACGAAAACTGATTTCTGACAGAGAACGTGTCGACATTTTGCGAACACCTCTAAATGTGCATAGCCCAAGCATTCATATAATTATTTTCTGCCTCACGGCAGGTCAAAAACCTCGTTTTACATTATTTGCGTAGGTATTATAAAATTATCATGAGAAAAGAAAATGTATGAAAATTAATTCGTACATAAATATTAATAGTCAGGCAGGTCAACATATTTTAAAACAGGGCATGAAACACCGCCATAAAATAGGTAATAACTAGGTACACTTATATTTCTAATTGACACTTAAATTATCATAACAATTGACGATTATAACGTGAATAACAATACGGAATAATCTGCCTTGAGTATATGGTAAATACTTATTTGTCTATAGATGTATAAAACAAAAATAAAACTTATTCTTGGAGTTTAAAAATTTGAAATTCGGCGGGAAAAATATCATAGATCTTCTATCAAACTGTGTCAGTTGTCAACATTTAGGGTTATGACGAACTGTCAAAAAACAATAGTTCAGAAATCACTTACGATTTTAAGCTGTGATTGACTGTAAAAAATAATAATAGGCAACACAAACATAAGATTTGACACCATATTAAATTGAAGCTTCAAGAGGCAGTGGTCAGTTCTTTGAATGGGGATTATTTATGTTAATCTGCGCCATTTACTATTCCAGCACCCCACTGTTCCACTAATGGGACAAAATGCAAATAACTTCACTTTGTCCCAATATGGATACACATTTTGAATTCAATAGGACATCATAAAAATTACAAAGAATAATGTCGGATTGCGACGGGAAATTGTTTTTTTTTTATTATTATTAATTTGCAGTTTATGAAACCAACACTGATTCCTCTAACTTACTTTTAGCCAAAATCTATGACAAAGGGGACATAAGAACTTTAAACAACAGATTTTGTCTCAAACGTGTGACAATTAAATTTGTTGGGACAGAGTATAATCGTCAAAACGCTGCGCTGTCCCAAAAATCTAAGCCCAGAAAAACATCCAATTGTACGTTTACACTTATTGGTAAAAATATTACATTACTAGAAAGGGGTTTGACGCGTTTACTTACCGTTTCCCTTCATTGCTTTTAACAGCTAGCGCGATGATAAGAGCCTGATAATCTGTATTTTCTAAACCTCACTAGTTGAAAACACTGACCTACTTAGGAGCAGATTTTATCCATCTATTGTAGTTGCTACTGTACAGTATAACGCTTGCTGCGATAAAATCTCAAAGTAAAAAAACCTCTTTGGACGAAAATCTTTTTTGATCTTTTAAAAATGTCCTGATTTATTTGACGTTTACAGTGTGGGTTACCTTAATTTTAATTTTTTTTTTCATTGTCTTTTCAAATGTAGACTAGCTATTTTTTATTTGGTTTAATAAAAATGGTGAATTTCAAAACTAAGAATAAATTCTGTCTAATTTAAATTAATTACAGATGAAGTCTGTCTCACGAAAGAAGCCCCGCGGCAATAATTGGAACTAGTTTATGTCAATGTCATTTTCTATTTTAATGATATTAATTAAAAATAATAAAATCGGATTGAACCAAAAATTCAATTTGAAATCATTTATATGAAATTTTTGGGGAGACTTAAACAGTAGAGTTTGGCAAAATTCCGTAACATGACTGTAGCGCTAGCGCCGCATCTGCAAGACTTCTTTTGTAAGACGGACTTTACCCAACGATTTAAACTGTTTATTCTTGACAACTAACGACAGTTTAACAGATTAAAAATAGAATTAAACATTTCAGGCATTGATAAAAGCTTGCACTCTATTTTTTTATTTGGCCAGTATTCTTTCCGATCAGATAACGTAAATTGGTCTAGACGAATAAAGTACGTAACTTACATTCAACTAAATCGAATTTGACAGCTAAATAGCATCTATTAAACTGACAAACGGCCTGATTTGAATGTTAAGGAGCTTTATTGTAAACAGTACATTGACATTTGCGAACGCTGATGAAAAAAAAAACTCTCACCTCTTTGGTATATTTGAATCAGGTTGATTAAGTTTTTATGGGTTGCGTTGTTGTCATAATTATGTCATTGTGGGCACAAATAATGTAAACGTGAATGTTATTTCTTTTGACAGACGTCACACGCTGCCCGATTATGCAGTAAAGCAGTAAATAACCAGTAGTAATTTTAGTAAAAAGCCGGTTGGTTTTCCCAATCACGAGGACGATCGAATTCGTTATCGTACATTTTTTTAAATATTATGTTGACTGCCTGAACTTATTGCCCAGTTTTGGGCAATAAGTTCAGGCAGTCAGATTTTGAAGGTCAGATAAGTAGCTAGTCGTTCCTCGTAAAATGCAGCACTATCAGGTTAAATTGACACGAAAAAAGCTAGAAAAAAGATTGGATATCTATTTATTATTTTGTTGAGATGCTAAAGCGAAATAATCAGATCAATTCGATTTTAAATAAAGAACACATACTTAATTTTCGTTAACCCATATTTTACGCGGGAACTCTGACAATCAGCTGTTTTTTACGGACCATAGACAAGAATATTGTACACTCAAAACAGTTTTAAAATAACATAACTAAGAAGTTGTTTACATTTATTGTAAGCTGCTATTACGGTGGCTTTACTCGAGGCCTAAGTAAGCTTCGCGTAAAACCATCATAAACTTATAAAAAAAAAACTATTTTCATTCTTATGTTTACATTTCTTTAAGAATACTTCAAACTACTAACCTTTGTTTACATTTTTCACGTCAAATTCGATGTTACGATGATAATAATATATTTACGTTTGAGAGTATTCCGTGTTTTTGTAATAAATCGTATGGGTCTGGCTAGGATTCTTGTAAACGAACTATTTATTGATATGTATGTTATTATAATAGACATCAGGTTGAGCGATATCTTTTGAGGTTTTGTGTATTTTTTAAATATAAAATGAGGTCATGGCAAATAGAATAATAGAACTATCTTGTTAATGTATTTCATCATTGACGTAATTCGGTCATGTAAAATTTAAGCAACACTTTTTTTCACTGTTTTTATATTTTTACAAGGTTCATAAACAGATAATCCTTAAACTAGTTTAAAAATAATACTACCAGGTGTTGCATAATATTCACGTAAATAAAAATCAATCGTAAGTATTTCGTGGTATTAGTATTCTAAGAATATAAGATTATTGACATATTATTCTTGTAAGGTCATAAATAAATGATTTGGTAACCGGTTTAGTAAGACTAGTTTTTGAAAAAAGAAGAACTTTTAAAAAGGATTCTAAACTTCCTTTTTGAATTTTTGTTACATATTTTGCAAAAAGAACAGCACATTTTTCTAACAAGCATTTTTTTCTTACATGTAAGATGATTGACACGTATTTCAATCTTCATTTCTAAAGCCGTAGGTACTAAATGTGCTATTTCTGCGTTGTTATTTTTACAACTATGTCTAAGAATAGAGCACCAATCTATTCCGGTAAGTATCGTAAGACTTCTGAGCTAATTGTGTCAACCTCTTTGCTCGAGTTAAAATAGCATTAAGAAAAACTGGCTATCGATGTTTCACGATGAGGCCTATTTTCAAGTAGGTAATAAATAATACCCCTAAAACTATTGCGTTCAGTAATTAATAAAACCCAAAATAAATAACGTCGAAGGCTAAAAAAAAATATCATGAGTCATGTTTGCACATTGTCCTTTTCTTCTTGCTTTTCATAACATAAACTGAAAAAAAAACAGCCTATGTCACTCATATCAGGAATAATGTAGCATTCTACTTATGATAGAACTTTCAATATTGGTGCAGTAGTTCCAGATATTACTTCCATAAACTCACAAACTTCTTTACTATCTTTATAATATTAGTAGATTTGTAGAAAAACACAAATATGGAAAGAGGTAACCTTATGCACGTACACAAGGATATTTTTTTCGTGGATTCAGGAACCTTAAAAATGCGTGCGTAACGAAATACATATATTTGATCTTATAACTATATAAAACAAACAATTATTTAGTTTAATATTACAGATTAATCTATTAGATATGACCATAAACAATATTCATATTTTTTGTCCCTTGGTTTACAACAACAAAGCGTAAATGTATAGTTTTAAAAACAAAAACTATTTTTATTACAATTTCACGGTTCTCGATTTCTAGCGTGGTTAAATTGTTTATTGTTCGTTTTATTTATTTTTCTTTTACCTCTTTTGTGTTCTGACCATGGTGATGTCATTTTTCAACAGTGGTGTTGTCGTTGCAATATTTACCGACATTTGTCATTTTTCAGACTCTTTTGTGTTTTTCTAAATTGTATTGTTCAAAAATTTATATTTTCCCGGTCATTTAATTTTCAGTGAGAACAGTCTATTGTTTGTAAGTATTGCTGTGTTTACCCGTCATTTATGGGAGCAGGCAAAAATTACAATTACCTACTTATGTCAGTTACTATACTATTTTTTTAATGCATTTTTGGCTTAGTATTTTTAAGACATAGGCGATAACCTATGTGTAGTATTTCACACTTTAACGACATACTTAACTTATGTCCAAAAACCTATAAAGGAGATTGGTCAATCCGCAATCAAAACGTAAAGGTTATAAATCAAATCGTGAATACGTAATTGGCGCTAGTCTAGCTATTACGTGAAGATATTAGTTAACACATTCCTATCAGATGACTTTTCAGACAACCGTTTATTATCATTTTATTATCCGTAGTGTCTGTCGGGGAAATACGTCAATATGGTAATATTCATTTCATGCTTTGCTTTATTAAGAAAGAATAGTAGTCGAATCGACTCATTGCCAAAGAAGAAGAAAAAAAGGAAAAATAGAAAATGAAAAAGGATTAAATAGTTTTTAATAGAGTTGAGTGTTGTTTAAATTGCTTTTGTAAAGGATAGAATTTGTATTTTGGTGATGTCTTTTAAAAAAAGACATTGTGTAACTTTGAAAAAAATATTTTACTGTATTGCATCATTGTTTTTGCAAGATCACAATATATTGCACAATATCGAATTTTATAAATCACCGATAGCCCTGAGTTATTGTTGATTAAACAGGTACACAGCAAGGACACCGGAATACAAACTTTGATCGAGTTCAAAAATATATTTTCAAATTAAATAAATAATTAATTAATTACGGATTACATTGTTGCCTTCTTTATCATTCGTAAGATATAATGTCAAATGAGAAACTGTTTGCAGATGGTCGCGGTCAATTATCATCTCCATGTTATTTTAATTTAAACGCACTTCGGCTTCGCGCTTTTTTTTCCAACTTTTGCATGTTTTTTTTTCTTTGGTGCTCAAACCATGTCCTGACAATTTTATTACGACTAACGATTCACAACGTTACGACAAAAAAATAACAAATCGGTTGTCCCAGCATCCAGTGCTGCACCGTCATTTAAGTGGAATTGATTTTAATAGAAATATAAACCTGTTTGAGACTATGTAATAGGGAATACAGTAAATGTTGTATAAACAAGTAATAACTTTATATTCACAACCTGACTAAAGGGTATTACTAAGAACAGGTACAGAACACGTTCCGAAGAATATGCAGGAAAAATGAACCAATCGAGGTAGGGGGAAGGTTTATACCTATCTTTCGTGAATGTGAATATAAAAGGAGTTAATAATACAACATTTTCTTTCATCTAGGTTGTTTGAGCAACAGTTGTTCAAAGAATCTGTACTTACAAATGTTGTTTTGAAGCTAGTAATTTAACAATTTAAAGTGTAAAATGAAATCTATAACTACTTGTTGTTGTTATTGAAAATATTGATTAATTTTCTTACGAGATTTTTACATTGTTTACTCAGAAGCGTCGTCTATTTATGGCGATTACTCATTATTTATTTAAGTAAATCTAGAAATCTGCGTAAGGTGTCAATGTACAAATCAAGGTTTTTCAAGTAATGTTAAAGCTTAACTCCTTCTAAAACTCTTGACGGGAAATAATGCATAAAATATCATGTTTCCTCTATGGAAATACGTATAATTTGCTTAAAGTTGTGTGTGTTAAGAACTCACCATATTTGTTTACGACACCTTTAATGTAATTTGTTTCTTCGACAAACTTTAAACGTATTCGATGTGTATTACGCATAGTCCTTTATGAGAATTTAATGACGTCATTATTTTGCTAAAGTTGGCTACTTGTACATAATTCACCATTCATTTAATTTTGCCTAGGTATAGATTAGGATGTGCAGTGTGTACTAATAGGTATTAAGTTATTTTTTAAAATTAAGTTGCAAGTAATTTTCTTCATTTCATAATCTCATTGCCTCCAAATTACCTCTTTCAAGATCAAACTACTTTTTCAATATTTTTTGTAACAATTATACGTTACGAATATTTCCTATGTTTGCCGATAGGAAAACATAACACTGAAAATGAAAATAAAAAACGAACCTACTTTCAGTAGGTAATATATTAATTAAAATAATAAAACGGTAAGTACTAGTTAAAATTACGTACGCGGATTATTTTTTAAATTCCCGCTGACATACTTTAAAACGATTGAGTTCACTTTTACTTAACCCCAAAATGATTTTCGCTATATTTAACGTCAAAAAACCGGCCTTAAACGATCTGGCGCCGGCGCCCCGGTAGATTAACGGGTTAACACACGCGAGCTTAACGTTGGCGCCAAAAAAATGATGTCAGCCATTTTATGTGTTGACTGTTAATTAATTATTATTGAAAGGACACGTATTAAGTTTAAACGTACTTGTTTTAAAGTAGTATGAAAGTGGTCATTTAAAGGAGTTTAATTATTTATACATTGTAAGTTTCTTATTTATTCAACAAGTGTGCTCAGGTCCATCTCTTATCTTTGTAAATTGTATTCGTACACGTACAGATTCCTTTAGGAACTAGGTACTAAGATACTAGGTAAATATTGACTTTTTAAACAGTCCTCAGCAATTCTGAATCCGAAAAATCAAACCGGTACATTTTAGATTGCCATTGAAACAAACATATCAATATTTGAGTCCACAAATTGACTGTAACTAGTCCAAGAAGATGGAATGCCAAGGTCGATTGCAACAATTAGCGCTTCTCAGAGTTTGTTATCTGAGAGTTTTATAACCTACATAAAGATACCGCTGGTTTAGGCAGACGCAGTGTCAACATTAAGAATCAAAAGACAATGACGCTAGTTGTTTTTTTTGAGGTCATTTAGGTATAGGTTAGGTTTTGTAATTGTAAAAGACAATTTTTTTTTTTAATATTGTCGGAAGGCCACAGAAAAGAAAATCTCAAATAACTTCTCATATGGGTTCAGAAACTCATTATTTTTAACCAAAGAATAAAGAAGTAGGTACAGACGCCAGTACATCAACCTACCTCAATATGTCTTTCTTTAACAGATTTTCAACCTTAATACAACAAAAGTGAAAGGTTAATGTTCGATTGGTAAAATTTCACAGATTGGGATAGGTTGACCTGCTGGCGT
This sequence comes from Agrotis exclamationis, assembly GCA_950005045.1. Classification (NCBI taxonomy): domain Eukaryota; kingdom Metazoa; phylum Arthropoda; class Insecta; order Lepidoptera; family Noctuidae; genus Agrotis; species Agrotis exclamationis. The sequence continues at coordinate 15,330,454 of OX465438.1, forward strand.
CTGTACTTAAAAAACCCGCATAATTTACACGTAAAAAATCATTAAAAATTACAAGCAAAGTATTGGCAACACAAAAACCATAACCAAACTAAATCGGAGAACTTATTTAAAACAATAGTTCTATAAACTAAAACCTCCTTCCATACCAAACAATGTCCTTTACTGAAACAGTGTTGCAACTTCACAAAACGTGCGTGTCAAATGTGACATGTAAATGTTTTCGTTGAGCTGTCATTTGGTTTGTTTAGTCTACTGTGAAGCCGCTGACAACAATGATTTATTACAGGGTTCTGACACCTCTTAATTTGAAGAACTAGAACGAGATATTGTGTCAGCGCGACATAGTATATTTGACATTGTGAAAGTTAAAGATTTTGGTAGTTTTAACAAAGATAAGCACTATTCGACGTTGGCATAATACACACCGACTTTTGCCAAAAAAAAAAAACACAGATAAAGGCGAACGTCGACTTTCTTAAAATTTCGAATTGTAACTGATATTTTCCAGGAAATTTTATTGTGACAGCTTTCTTTTAAAATCGGAATTGATTTAGTCATCGAGCGAAGCTACGGGAAACAGCTAGTACATATAACATGATATATTTCAAAATGTACTACTACTAGAATTCGTCCCACTCAACTTTGCCAATCAGTTCAGCTAGTATTTGCATTCCAATGTTTGGCAAACTTGCGTGGGATGTTTTACTTAGCCATATTTTAAGTTTCAACAGGTTGCAATATCCTGTATCCGTTCCCACTAAATTCTTAAACTAATTATCATAAACTAAGGGGAAAGAGCCTTGTTGGAAAAAAATGCAATGAGCTGACGATCCTGGTTACTACACTCGTAGCTCTTTTCTGTAACGTTCATGAACTCACATTACCAAAGTGAGCGCACAATCGAACTCATTTGTGTTTGAATGACAGATTCTGAACGATTCAATAAAATAAATTCTTTAAACATAACGTTCGAAATTCGAATGGAGTCGTTGAAAATCCGCGATGATTTAATTTTAAAACAAATGCGCTCACTTGGTTGAGGTGAGTTTGTGAACGTTACAGAATAGATCTACAGAATAATGTCCCTACCAAATAAATCAATAATTAGATTGATCGATCTAGGATGAAATACAAATGTTGCAAATTAACAAATCAAAGGTAGTTGCCCAAAATACCCTGAGGGAACTCAAAACACAATGAAATCGTATGTATTTTTTTGTTGCACCTTGATTTTTGCAATCTCGCTGTATATGATAGTGTAGACTTTAAGAACATATATTTACGACACAATAAAATACCATGTTTACCTTTACGTCTGTCCGCATAATCGGGTTAATCTCAAAAACTACTGAGCTGGTTTTGGCACGATGTTTGTCAGAAATAAAACGCATTAAAAGGAAGGTTAATGTTCCTATTTCGTGGTCCTTTTGTTAACAAATAAACTGCAATAATATTTAAAGTATCGCAGTAGTTGACAATTGTGTCAATAGTCTGGGAAATACATTGGACATTTTAGCCATTATAATATATTATAAATATTCATTAGTAGAATAAAGACAATAAGTACTATCTACTTTAATATGAGGTTTTTACATAATGAAAAATGTGTCATTGCAACGTGTATTACAAATTCAAAAGCAAAACCATCTGTGACCATGGATGTCTTACCTATTAAATGTTGGACTAATTTTGGGCAGACTAGGCCTTTACCCAAAAGTGGGACAGCCTAGGCAAATTTAATAAAATAAAAAAAAAACATAATATAACTTACTCCAGATTGCCATTTCTCTGTGTACCAAAATGATCAAACTCCTTTTAGTGGTTTGATAGCTTAAAAGATTGTATTAATCCTAAAAATAAAACTTAGGATTAATACAAAATTGTCGGTGTCGCGAGCCTATCTGCAAAGGTAGCCGTGGCCCATGGAACGCAAAGGGCTAATGAAGGACCAGGGTGGATTTTTTATTTTTTTGTCAACAAGGATCTGACAGTTTCTCTCCAGACAGGGCGAGAGGACTCATTTAAGGTCTTTACCGATAGAGCGCGATCCGTTGCGGTGGCGATACGATCTGCAGGGCTATTGGTTAACTTGATAGTCACTGACCAGCGTTTGTCCACTGAACTTGGATGGCTTGATACCTGTTATGAGGCTAAGTTGAGGAGTGGAGTGCCTCAAGAGCGTTAGAATAGTTGATTTTAGGGAACATTTACATTTATCAGTTTCATTGCAAATGCAAAAGCCAATACGAAATTTACCTTTTGACAGCTATTTGATGATCACATAGACACCGAGATTGAAAGAAAAAGGAGTAAATGATACTATGACGTCTGATAGGGGAGAATGGAAGAAGAAAACGTGTTGCGCCGACCACAAGTAGAATGGGGTAAGGGCAGGAAGAAGAAGACATAGACACCGAGATACGCAATAGCCCCGCTGAACATGTAATCTCTGTAACCTATGGATCTCCATAAATGTGCTTTCTCAGAGCCGGCGTCAGATTGCATCGCGTTCAGCTTTTACAGAAAACAGGGATAATATCGACATAACAAAGTTCCTTTTAGTATCACAACATATTTCCCCTCCCAAACCCCAATCGGGTTCAAATCTCCTAACATTACCAAATTGCATCTTCAATCATAATCCCTATCAATTCCAATCACCTCCATCGATCATGGTGATCAATGCAAGTGAAACTGTAATGCACTGCAATAAAGTTTAATTTAGACGAGTGTTTTATAGAGACCCTTAATAATGATACATTATTATTATTATTTGAAATGCTTTTAGTTATGATTTATTGAATTGCTTGTGTGTAGTCGTAAGCATTTAAGCTGATTTAGCTCAACGATTGATACTGGTGATCGAGAGATCGTAAGTTCGAACTCTGTCCGTCTGATATTACAAATATGAACGTCAGTCTTTCAACGTAGGTAGGTAAGTGTTTGTAAACGCAACCACAATAAAGGAGAAATTACTAGTGTGGGGCAACGTTTAAGAACGTTTTTAAGAAGTTAAATAATTAGGAAAAAAATAAAAAGATACTTAAAGATAAAAATTATAAAATATAATGATAATATAAAAAGGTAAAAATTAAGAAATACATATTGTTAAAAATACACCAACCCGCAATGGGCTAATGTGGAAGACTTTATGAAAGGGAATGGACTATATTATTAATATTATAGTTCTCCACTCTGGTCTGCACATTCATGGCTGATTAAAAATAAAAATCTTTTAAAAATAGTGACAACACTAAGTAATTACCGGTAAACGTAAACAAAATACCATCATTTCAAAGTAAATGGATTCTACATTATAATTACAATCATAGAACAGTTATGTGAACACAATGCAGAGGAAATAGGCGATGTGATTACCTCGAGAGTTCATTAATAATTCCTGGAATCAATTAGTTTTATAGGTCGGCAAGATTCCTGAGAAATTCTGATCTTCTTATTTGAAACGGTTTAACATTCCTACAAGGTACGTATGTTTGGCCTAAATTCCTATTTTAAAACCCTATTAAAGATCTTACATGATTACTGAGCAGTACGCAAGCGTAGCATGACCAATTTTATCTCTATTCTACCGAGAATAGACAAAGTTATTTCTATACAATTCGACTGTTTTTACGCGTAGACGATTGAAGCGTAGAAACATTTTTTTTTGCATTGTATCAGTTACTATGCTATTACCGACAATTTTTTTTTAAATTGTCATTTTGTCTATTCTTCCGTCGACAAAAGCCGTTTCTACGGTGTCGTGCTACGTATGCTGCTTGGTAGCAATAGTCTACATACAAGTGAAGAGGGACCCTCTTATTAAAAATAACATAAATTTTATTTAAAAAAATTACAAATAAAGAAAAATCCTACTTTCAAACATTTTTTTCCTCTGGAATTAGGTACTTACTAGTCAGGTTTTGTCGACGGAAGAAAAGACAAAATGATAGAATGTAGAAAGATAACTGCTAGCTTAAAACTGTAAGTGTGGCAATGTTTAAAATGTAGGAAACAAATGTTTAAGAAAAACTTAACTAAAATTTTCGAAATTACTTTTGTCTATTTTTGGTAGAATAGAGAATAGAATAGGGCTCAATAGGTATTACACCCTTTTTCAAAAAGTGTCTCAATCGAATCTTTAGGTGATAAAAAAGTACCAAAAAAATTACAAAATTTTTCTTTAATCCATTAGTGCCATAAAAATACATTTAAAATTAAGATTTTCAAATTTCGCGCGTAAGTTGAGGCAAATGCTTTACGCCATTTTGATGACGTCAGTTTGCTGGTAAACTTTACAGCTGTGTGTGTATAAAGTACTTGGTACTTTGTGACAGCTGTTCAGCTGTCAATAGTGTCAATTACAATGTCAATTTAAGTAGTGTCTTGTCTTGCTAATATTAGTTTAATTTCGATTTAAAATGAGTTATTATCCTTATCATTGGTGTGCTGTTCCTGAATGCAAGAATACTAGCGTAAAAACACCGGGCAAGTTGTGGATTCAACTACGAACTGATAAATATGAGAGAAACTTGCGAGAAGGGATCCAAAGTTAGTGGCTCATAAAACTCGTTTGCATTTTTGTGAAGATCACTTTGTCTTCGATGTAAGTAGTTACTTACCTATATCTTACCTGTTACTTATCCATAATAACGTGTCACGGTAATAGTTAAAGTTATTAATTAAGACTGGTTAAACAGAAGAGTATTCTTATTTTTGAAATATTTAGGTTATTCAGTTGTTTATATGTATTTATACTTTTCAGTTGGAAAATTATATGGATAACTGTGCAGTTTATGATAATGGGATCAGTTAAAAGAATCCGATTGAAACCGTATTGTGTACTGCTAGATTCTATTGCCAGGAATCAACTTCTGATGAATCTCGTTTTATTGCAAATAAAGAGCGAAAAATGACAAAATCAGAAGAGAAAGAAGATCTTACAGATAATTCCGAAGGTATCATCATCTTGCATCTAAGGTAATCTTACATTAATTATATCATGTAAACAAATCAGCCAATCACCGAGGCTGTCTCTTTTTGCTCAACTTCATAACATTAAGCTTTCTTTTTTGTTTATCACTATTTTGTTATTACAGATTCAACAATAGCAGTGGATGTTACTTAAATGAAATTATCGAAGGCAGAAGTTAAACAAGCAAAACAAGTCAGTCTTGGAGAGTTATTCGAAGACTCAGAGAATTTGGCATTTTAAAACTACATTCTGTTATAAATTCCAATTTGATTGGAATGTTGAATTAATGCATATAAGCTGCATGTGGTTTGATAAATTTACAAGATGGTCTAAATACATATAATAATAATAAATAAATATATAATAGAATAAATGTTTCTTTTCTTTACTGTTAATCCACATAGCCAATCAAATGTGAGATAACACTTAGTGGTTATTACTGAACACAATACTGATTTTGTAACTATTGTTTTGATTTTGTTTTATTTATTTACTTTCCTCACATGTGGCAAGCAACCATGGGATAATTTTCTTTAATTAGATAGAAAGTAATAAAATAAAAAGGCCACATCAGAATAAATAATTTATTTTCATCACCATATTAATTTAATAAGTTTATTCAAAGACAGAATATATTCCATATCAATAAAATCAGGTTCATGCTTTATGAACTGGCATGATGTTATTTTTCTCTTCTTGTATCTGACACAAATTCACTCATCAGCGCGCTGTCTGGTTCCAATTCTTTAGGATTCCACTTTGCGATTTCTATTGTACTCAATATTTTTACTGATATCCCGACTTTGGCAAGATTGGCCCTTTTCCAATAACAGTCCACAGACGTGCAGGGTGGCTCTTCACTGCGACGATGCAACCATATCAAAAATGTTACTCCATGTTTACAACCACCTTCTGATGATGGACAATCATGGCATTTAACACTTGTCACCAATCCTACTTGTTCGTCCACTATTATTGTAGCTACATATGGTTTAGATCACAGTTTGCGCTCTGGGCAAATTGTACATTTCACAACACAAACATTTTGTTCGCGTTTCACCTGAAAAATACCTGTACATAACCTATTGCGTCGTCGCCTTATAAGATTCTCTTAATTCCAGACCTGAAAACAAACAAATACATTTTTAAGCACCTCTATAACGCAATTTGATAAGTTTTGTTTCTATTAATTTGAAGAGGACAGTACTTACATCGTTGTTATAACATTCCGTAACTCTGCTGAACAAAAATCGGGATTTATTACAGACTTAGGAAATTTATTCTTGGTAGGTTTGTGCTGTCTCCTTTAACGAAACCGTCTTGCATGATAACAGTAACGATTATTTAATGAAGAATAAAATAAAATAGCATCAATGTTAATGTTAGTAAACACATTGACAGTTGTTTGACAACTTTGACAAGACACAATGACGCAATAACATGGCGGCTACCGTTTCGCTTAGTAAAAGCACAGAACAAAAAAGTGAAAACTTTGAAATGAATTTTAAAATTAATTTCATCATTTCATGTACTGAAACTAACATTTTCCGACTTCTTCTTGCCTAAACTATCGCATTTATATATTTAAATATTTTTTTTTCTAATACAGTAAAATACCCTATTGGTCATGCTACGCGTGCTGTATAACATGGTTTTTAACACCATAGTGCTGTCTACCGTGCCTAAGCTCTGCTTAACTTATAAGCCCCGATTAGCATCGAACGCGAGTAATTAACAATTAGATACGAATTAGATAGTGTTATCAATACAATTTCTCGTCAGGGTCCTAACATCGACCTAAACATGTGTTCGGATGATTCATCTTATCAGAGAGATATTTAGCCATTCGCCAGCTTCCTATCACTAATGAGATTTGAAGACTATTTAGGGCACAAATCAGTACAGTTGCCTAATAGTATAGTTATATAAGTAGGGATGCATCGATACGCTTTTTCGCCGATACGATACCGATACTCTTATAAAACGATACCGATACCGATACGCTTATTGTGAATTTAAAAAATAAGATGAAACCAATCAGATTATTTTTTTATTAATATGTAAAGTAATGACATAGGTTGATATTAGATAAATAAACATTTTAGTAATTAACATTAATATGATTTTTGTTAAAAAAATCGGCCAAGTGCGAGTTGGACTCGCCCATGAAGGGTTCCGCAGCAGCAAGCATAGATTAGAGATATAATTATATTGAGATTAGTAAGTAATATACACAAACCATAAAAATAACTTTGTTTTTCATAATATTTGTATGAATGGCAAAGTTATATTTGCGGTTTTTGAAAATGTACTATATCTCAAAAACTGCTAACTGTATCTTATCCAAACCAATTTTCGTTGGTAGTTTTGGTTGAGGTCTACATTATATATTTTTTTTAGTTTTATCATTCTCTTATTTTAGAAGTTACGGGGGGGGGGGACACACCTTTTACCAATTTGGAAGTGTCTCTCGCGCAAACTGTTCATTTTAGAAAAAAATGATGTTAGTAACCTCAATATCATTTTTAAAGACCTATTCATAGATACCCCACACGTATGGGTTTGGTGAAAAATTTTTTTTTGAGTTTCAATTCTAAGTATGGGGGGCACCCCCAAATTTTGTTTTGTTTTGATTGTTGTGTGAAAATCCTAATGCGGTTCACATAATACATCTTTCTACCAAGTTTCAATAGGATAGCTCTTATACTTTCGACAAAAAGTGGCTGTGACATACACGGACAGACAGACAGACATGACGAATCTATAAGGGTTCCGTTTTTGCCATTTGGCTACGGAACCCTAAAAACAAAGTAATCTTTTAAAATAAAGTAATTATTTCGGAGAAAGGCGATTTCGCAAGTCTGTTTGGCAAGTCGGTTTCCCCGGACATAGTTCGCGGTAGCTTTTTTTATCAACTTATGCAATTATAATTATTCATTTATTATACCTATTTATTACTGTACTAATTAGGCTATGGTCAGCCACGTCAATCAAGTGAAACGTCAAGAAACGTTCTCCTCCCTCTCCCTCTCCCTCACGTGAAACCCACCCTCACGTGAAACGTCAACAAAAAAATTCATTCATTCACGTTGACATGACAGATGTGACATGACAGTGTAGGTTTATTTTCGTTACGGAATTTCTTAATTCGGTCGCCGCGTTCAAAGCCCGCAATAAAAGCTATGCAATAGCTTATAAAAAGAAACCTCCACCTTTTGGAAATCTATTGAAAAACGAAGTAGTTCTCTTTGGCCGGTCTATTTTTATACTAAGTATTTTAAAACCGGATGGTTTTGGTCCAAGTATAGTAAGTATACGTATTATGTTAAGAAATTAACAGTTCTATGATAAACAGTATGCAAGTATGTTTGCGTCATAGGCCATGACCAAATAGGTAGGTTGTAATATGGCATAACTTAGTGTATACTCACCAAACCTGTACTTCTGGAAAAGATAGGTAGAGCACTTATAATTTGTTAGTTATAATACTGTTGCCTCTGGGTCAGCCTAATGCTCGCCATGGGCCCCTTCTGGTGACTTCCATTTTTTGTGGATCCAGTGCTAATTTAGAGTGTTTAGTCTCATTCCCGACTCCTGGAACTTCTAAAAAAAATTGTTTATTGATTTCGATTCAACATTTAACCCTCTCGACCCTGGCTTATTTAACTCTGACACCATCACGCGTAGCATGACACCGTAGAAAAAAGTTTTGTCGACGGTAGAATAGACAAAGTAGGTAATAGGAAAATGTTTCTATTTTACAGTCGTCTACGAATCGTGCCGACTTGCGTATAAATAACTTTGTCTATTCTTGGTAGAATAGATATTGAATTTGTCATACTACGCGTGCTGAGATGGTCGACACCTCACACGAACAAATTAAAAAAATAATATCAATTGTCTTATGTAGACGCTATAGCAAGTAAATGGGTAAAACAGACTCAATTTGATAATTTAGAATTTCCCACTGTAAAAACGAAATGAAAGTTTGGCAGACATCTGCCACCAAGCTATGACCCCGATTCGATAGCAACTTCACTGGTCCCGAAACAATACATCATTGAGAAGATATCATCTGGTTATCTGGTACCTAGTCCTTGGCCCATATCTACCCATGATCTTTAATTGTGGGATCCGTTGACACTTATTTTAACAATCTAAGATCAAAGATTTAAATCGTTAAATTAGATCAATCGCGACAAAGGATGGTTACGTTTGACTTTTGAGTAGGTAGTATTGTCTCGCCCAGTCAGAAAATCTTTTTTTTCGTTTCACGAGATTTGTGTGTTTGTGGGGTCACTTTTCATGTGGAAATCATTTTTTGTCGATAAGTGACTAACAAATACTTGCACTGATTGGACAGGTTCTTTCTTCAACTGCACTTTAATCTGTATTATAGTCCTCATACGACTTGTCCAAGATCATGTCTGAATTTAAAAAGAGACTATTTTCTAAGTTTATTTCGAGTGTTTCTTCGAAAAAAAATCGGATAAGAAGGACCTCAACAATCATTTAAAAAGATTTTAGATGCTTATGAAATAAACAGAGTTTACACTTTTGACTGCCTTGTTTGTCTAGCGGTCGCACGCAAGTGCAACTGATGAGCATCAAGGGTTTGATTTCTAGGCCTGGCAGTGTTATTGGATAAAGATTTTTTCAGTAGTAACAATGAAGTCTGGATTCATGCCAGATTGATTGCAATAGGCTCGCTCGTGCACACATTTCTGCCGAAATGTGGGTTTACCTACTAATAAGGCACACCTAGGCGTAGCTCTTCGGAAACCTGACGGGGCCGCCGGGGTCGCGGAACTGTCACATCAGGTAACCGTGACCCTGGAACGTAAAGGGCTATTGAAGGATCACCGTGGCTTTTAGTCAGTACAAGTTTGACAGTAACTCCCGCCCCGCCCTGGGTAGGACGACTCATTTGATGATTTTACCACGATAAAAAGAGCTGTGGGAATCACAGGCGTGTTTTGTTACAAATCTTGCGAGGGCCAATCTAAAGATTAAAATCTTCGCTTATTTATAGGTTAAGCTCCCATTTGACAAACATCCATTCTAAAATCTCCGACCGACATTTGAAACAAAAGACCTTTAGGAATCCCTTCACACTATGCAAATAGAAACTTGAGATAAACGAAATACAAACTTTAAAAAACACTCAATTTAACACCTTTTCATACAATCTGTTTGGGTTAAGTGCTTTTGTAGCCGCACAACTAAAGTTGTTGAAGTTCCGTATCGTAAATTTTGTATAGAAATCGACATTAAGTGGCTAAATGATTTATATTCTGTTTGTTAAGGCTTTGTTAGGGTCTTGAGACAAGGGCAATGTACACATATCCACATACCTATGCAAAGTTTATGTTTGTATGTTCTGATGTATAAATCTTCGAAACTACTGATCCAATTCTTTCACTTAATCGAAGCCACACCATTCCCGTGTATCATCTATCATACTATTATTAAGAATGAGATGTGAGGATGGATGTAGGGATAAACATTTGTTACTTTTGCACAAAAACTACTGAAGAGATTTGGGTGAAATGTCGTAATATAAGTAGTTTACAACTTGGATCAACACTTAAGATACTTATTCTGGTAGTAGGCGGGTATCTACTACCAGCATAAGTATCTTGGTGGGTCAATTAGTGACAAAAATGCAAGCAAAACCACAAGCATAAGTTAGTTCATAAGCACGTAAGCTTCAAGATAAATCCTACTAGCATCATAAATCAGTGTGAGTTTGTTTGTTGCTCAATCACTCCGAAACTGCGTGCCAGTTATTGATGAATTTTGGCACGAGATGTTGCATTGTGTGTTTGAACTGTTCATCTTTTTAACGTTGAAATAACATTATTTTTCGTTCATTCAGTAGATTTTTTTTGTTGTTGTAGATGTTCAGCGGTTCATTAAAAAGTTTTTCATTGATCGCTACGGTATATTTTTACAATGATGAATTCCGAAATAACATTATAGATATTTTAACATTACAGATGTTGAAATATCTTTTATACTATTTTTTATTCTTTTTAAAATGTTGTACAACTGGGGATGTATGAAATGAAACAACTTATTTGAATAGAAGAGTAGAAATCTTTTACTTCTGTTTGTCGAACGCGAACCTAATTCTGAATTTTGAAATTTGTTAATTAGGCGTTAAGAGTATTTGCCATTTTGGGAAACAATCAGGTTTTTTTAGAATTTGCCGTTTTGAAAATTAGGCCTTTAGAGAATTTGCCATTTTGAGAACTGGTCCTTTTGCGATTCGGTTGCCATTTTGCGAATTAAACTTTCTGCGCCTAAACCGTTTTGTCCATAGAGTAGTCTCATAATTAGATTAAATATTAGTTCATAATTTAATGATTTTCCACCACTCCCAAAAAAAAAACCTGTGTAACACATTTTTTATAGTATATTTTTTTAGATAATTATTCTTCCCTTTCCCAGACTGTCACAATAAATAAAGTTAAACGAAACGAAACTAATAGCTTTATTTAACCACATTTATAATAAAGATCCCAATGCCAAAGTAATAAAAGGTCACAATATTATGACATAAGTCACATGTGACACTTTAGCCGACAATTGTACTAAAATAAAATAAATTAAATTGATCTAATTCACACGGCCGTCTTTTATTTATTGTATTGTTTTTTTTTTTTAATTTATGGGCTTGATGTAAGTTTTTTATTGTTGCCAGTTAAAAAAATGGGGCAGGTTTATTTTTAATCGTATTTTTGTAGTTATCTAAAAATAATTAGTACTCGTATCTTTGATATACTTACGTCCAAATTATTGTGTGCTACTTCGTGTTGTGGTAAAATAATAATTATAAAAGATAAAAAAGGGCAACAAAAGAAACAAAAAAAAAAACATATAGCATCGCCCTTGTACACAATAAGCAAGAACACCCAAATAAATGATTTTTTTATGGGACCAAATGGCAGGTATACTGCATCATGATTGATGCTTACTCATGTTTTACAATCAATATTATTCTACTCTATTCTATTCTCTATTCGAACAATAACCCATATAGGTCATTAGTATAAATGAATTAACTCCAAATACAAGATAGCTGCTATAAACAGTTGAGGAGTTCCCTGAACTGTTCTTCGTCTTCGACATCAGACCCCTAATAACAGTTACAACTCATCTAGGTGTAAAGTTCTTATCAATACAAATTAATCAAGCTCAAACACAAGATAGCATCGAATGTGAATCGTTGAGGAGTTCCCTCGATTGTCTCTCGGCTCCATCATCAGATATACTCCAGACCTTTATTAAATTGTAGTGCTTTGAAATACTTAATGAAAAAAAAATAATTTACTAAATCAGTCGACGCCTACTCCTTACTGTTAAGGAATTGTAGCTTCCATCATCAGCTCAGCTACATGAGATGATGATTACTATACGCAAGTACTTAAATTACTTCATAATATTTGCGAAAAACGATGTGTGGGCCTATAAAATTTGACGGTTGCCTTCGATTTCTCCAGGATCCAATCATCAGATATTGAAATGGTGACAATGGGACCAAACGGGAAGCATCAGCTTTCAAATAAAAAAAGAATCATGAAAATCGGTTCACCCAGTCGCAAGTTATGAGGTAACAAACATAAAAAAAATACAGTCGAATTGATAACCTCCTCCTTTTTTGAAGTCGGTTAAAAACAATGAAAAAGCTTAGTATCCATTAGAAATCGTAGTAAAACGCATAAAACAAGAACTCACTAAGAACAAGATACCTATAAATAAACAAATTGAGTCGGTTGTAACTCTAGTCTAGCCATAAACTATCGAAGTTTTAATGGTTTTACTAACAAAAACAAAATGAAAGCATTAACTCGACGATAGAAGCAATTTATAAATCGTAAAGGCTGAAAGGCAAAGATTAAAAAAGTCTTGAAGTGCAGAAGCGACAAAACAAAAGTTTTCTTAAATTGTCTTTTTCTAGCTAAGCATAAATCCTGTTAGTATGACGATCTTCTGATTATCCTGAGTCCCATGTTTATATAAATTAGGTACCTTTGTATTTGGAAAAGGGAACACTCGTGCGAAAATATTTGAGTAAAAGTAGCTTTAAAGTGAAGTAGGCGAGGACCAAAGCAACTGTATAGCTATAAAAGACTAGGTGTTGCCCCCGGGTTCACTTGACTCCCTCCTTTAGCCCTATAACCATCTCCAGAATCTCATCTATATCTGAATCTTGGTATGGTATAAAATGGTATAGGTATAAAGGTTTGAGCGTGCAGCGAAAAAAACAAACACGTGTAGGGTCAAGTGGTAAACAGTGGCCCAGTAGTACACAGTGCACCAGCACTCATATCCCAAAAACGCGACGTTGCCAAACTGTGCTGCAAACGTGAAACAACTTGTCTTTTACCACCTCTCGCACTCCCCAGTCGACATCGCGCTCCCGCCCGTAACGGTCGCACAGTGCATGATTTTGTCCTTGGCGCCAAAAAAAGTAAGTACACGTGTTTTCATTTATTTTCTTTCTAGAATCGTTGTTTATTTAGTTACATTAGATTGCATTATTTTCGTGTGCAAAGCAAGTATTCCTTAATAATTTAGATGTATAAGTATCCCTTGAATTTGGTTTATTTAATAGTTATGTCACCTTATAGGTTAAAAAGTGGTGTTTGTACACACTGGCTCAAAATCGTAAGGTACACAGTGAACAGTGATTCACTGTGTACCAATCACTTTGTTAATTATGTCCGATACAATTTGTGCTTATACTTTTCAACTGTAATTGTAAAAAACAAATAATCAAGTGATCTTTTTGTTTCAGAATGGGTCGAACTAAAACAGAAAACCGAAAAATTGGCGGTCATGATGCTAACTGTTCTAAGAAGCGTAAACTATTCAGTAAAATGTTATTAAAAGACTGTTAATTGTTATGTAGAATAATAATAATGTTCCTAATTAGATTTTTAAGTTAAATTAGTACTAGTTCTTTTTTGGACTGATTGTTAACTGTGATTGTTGCTGTCGAATACAAATTATTTAGTAATACATTGACTGTTAATTGTTATGTAGAATAATAACAATGTTCCTAATTAGATTTTTAAGTTAAAATAGTACCTACTAGTTCTTTTTTAGACTGATGGTTAACTGTGATCGTTGCTGACGAATACAAATTATTCAATTTTACATTAATACAGTTTCATTTAACGCCATTTCTAAAAATAAATATTTTAAAATAATGCGATAAAGGGATGTAATTAATGTGATGGTTCACTGTGTACTCATTGGTCCACTGTCGACGCACCCCCCGGTTCACAGTGTACTTATACTGGTACACAGTGAACCATTCGCCATCTTTAAAAAAAAACAATATTACCAATAAACTATAACAATTGGAACTGAAATTGATATGCCAAACACAAGTTTAATAAATTTCCTTTCGTCTAATGTCAATAGCTCTTAATTAAATTCACGTACATTGGTTTTATAAATGCTTAAACTTTTAGTGGTTCACTGTTTACCATGTCACCCTATAAGTAAACAAACTGATTTTCACATTTATAGGTTTCTGAGCTGAGTAAACACCTGATAATGACATGTGGACAAAATATTTGGCGCCGACTCCAAAAAAATTAGGTTATTAAAACATTATGAATGCGCATTAGACAGCTAATCCCACTTAGATCTCGATTCCGAAAAAATCACCTGTTTTCATTCGTAATCTTTATTGCCGAAAAATACACGTTCTATTCTGATTCAAAAGCCCATCATCAATGTCATTTGAATTTATTTCATTATTTTGTTTTCATATTGTCGCCTCTGCGTATATAATCTTTGAACTCTGGAGTGCGACGACCCATTTCTTACAAATGTTTCAGATAACGCTTGCCAATGGGTTTGGCGTTCCATAGTTGATGGTTTCTAGAACTTTTTAGTATTATTTTTTACGATTATTGAGGTTTTAGTTGAAATATAATTGTTTTTGGGACAATGACCTCTCGTTTAGAATGCTTCTTTATTGGTATCGGTATTTTAGAAAGCCTATTGCTATTACACGACTGACGACAGACCTACAAAAAAGCGTTTTAAAAAAAATCTCTTCGCCGTAAACTCTTTCTCTTTTATTACATCTACACCTTACCGCGTTCCGCAATCTTTTTGTTCGGAAACTACTTAATTTTGCGCCTCTTTTTCTTTCCTTCACTTTTAAAACACCGACATTCATTGACCTGTAACTCATATTTGCCTTAATGAAAATGAGCTATTGCAAAATATTCACAGCAATACAGTTAAGTAGGTGCCTAAGTAAAAAAAAACTGTACTTACAAAAAATGTAAAAAAAAAAACTGCGAAGCCCATCCATAAACAGTGATATTTGACATTACAAGGACCTCACGATACACAAGCGCCTCTAGCGGCGAATTCATACGCGATAGCCATCATAAAGATTAGACGCTTAGTAACATTTATTATCTTCATTAATTTCCCGTATCGATTGTTGCAGATTACCAATTGTGCTGCTGTTCTGCGGGACGTTGGGCTTAGCTCTAGCATATACCGGACCTGATCTACCGAAGGGTCCATTCTGTGGGATCACTGGACAATGTTGCAGGGACCGGCAGGATGCTTGCTCACATAGAATTCTAGGTAAGTGAATAATGCTAGAAGCGCGGGGAACACCTGATCCTGTCTCCCGCGCTTTGTGGTACGGTTGGTCACCCAGTAATGAACGTAGGTGCTTCCAAGTACCCACTTGTGACGCAGACTGTACATTCTACACATTAAAAAAAGAAATTAGGTTTCCATTATCTTTCAAAAGTGTAACTGACCTACTTAGATTTTCAATTAATTAATTCTGTTAACATGCCTACATTTTTTTTCTTTCTTACAGATAGCAAATGTTACTGCGATGAGTTCTGCAACAGAACAGCAGGCCACGACGACTGTTGTCCTGATTACCAGAAGGTCTGTCTAGGTATCGAGGATGAGGTGCCTCCAGAACCTGCCATCAAGATCTGTACATATGCTGGCGATTTCTTCCAACCTGGTGACAAAGTGAACCAAGATTGTCATGAATGGTAAGTGATTTTTACCTTTTCCTTGTTTATTTTTTGTCATTTCTAGGTGTTTCTTTGAATATCGGAAAGAACTTGGCGTGTGTTTTAAGGTTTTCTAGCTAATTTTCGGAGGTGAAATACTTTTTATTTTAATTTATAAAAATCTTAAGAAAATTTCATATCATGATTATTTTCAACTTAGTTGAGGTGCCTGTCTCACAATAGATACTAATAAAAAACACATTAATTTTGAATGAGTCTAAAACTCAAAACAAATACATTTATTTTGTCACTACATTACGTTTTACAAATCTCTAGCTTTGCGCTCTAAATCCTTACAATAAAACTATCGCACAATATAAACAAAAATATCTTATATTTAGGAAACAGTGCCACTTAAGAATTCTTCGCGAAATAATGGGGTTTTCGACCTACTTGCCTCTCTACTCACGGATTAATCATAATCTAATTTTAAATCAGCTTTACTTTATGGCGTCCTGGTAATTTTTGACGTTTTATTTTGTCAACTGGCAATTAATTATTGTAAAGCAGGTGTTGTCAGCCTATGTATATTTAAAATACCTCAATTCTTTTTTCATAACAATAAATGACCTCTTTATTTATTGTTTTGAAAATGGAATTGGGTTGGGCCGGATTAAATTCCGGCCCAACCCAATTAAATAAAAGAAAGGTAAAGTAAGGCTAAGACCTTACTTTCTTTTATTGTTTATTTTTTAATTTTGTGATATAAAGTCAACCTATAAGTACTATATAACCCATTCTATATATAAAGATAGGTGTAACTTATCATCACACATAA
The DNA here is from genome assembly GCA_950005045.1 of Agrotis exclamationis. Classification (NCBI taxonomy): domain Eukaryota; kingdom Metazoa; phylum Arthropoda; class Insecta; order Lepidoptera; family Noctuidae; genus Agrotis; species Agrotis exclamationis. The sequence goes on from OX465438.1 coordinate 15,347,285, forward strand.
TTGCCATTGCGAGAATAGTGCACTACATATACATAAATAAGTCTTCTTCTGGGATTTCACGTTGGCAAAAAATAGTAATATTAAACAAATTATCTAAATTGATATTTTGTATGTAGACGTCAAAAGACGTCTCAATCAGACGTCAAGATCAAACAGTGAATTGGTATCAATTGTTAGTCAAACAAATTCAGAGTTCAGGGGCAATGCTTTGTTCAGTCGACAACTGTTTCAAGGTTTAGAGGATTTACATAAAGTACTTAATCTATTAAGAATAGTCTGTTTTTTACCACCTGCATTTCAGGAAGTAGAAAAGAGTAGCGTACTGCTCCCGCATTGTTAACATTTTTTTGTCTAAGTCATTTAATGACTTCTCCAGCGCTGGGTGGAGCAGAACGAATTTGTGAGACTATTATCGACTAAAACTCAGCCAGTTTCTTCAATTGCACTTTGCGTTCTAAGGCCGTGGTACTGATAACGCTTTCGAACGACTACGTGACTTTCGCCGTTATCTGGCTTATTATTTGAGAACTTTTAGGTTAACAATTTTGCGTGAATTTCACTTTAAAATTAAGAAAATTATAAAAGAAAGAAGTTGGCAGTGGAAAAGCAGAATTCGACAAGTTCTTCATTAATAAACCGCATTAACTTTTGTTAAGTCTTCCCGGACGTCATTTTTCCAAAGTATATCTATGCTTATGGACATATGAACGCCGTAGAATTCATGTATAAATGCTTTTCAAATTAAAATGAACCGTATTTTAAAACACAACGTCGCGCGTCGGGACAATGTGACAAATTGATGTTACAGAACTTCAATTTGCCATGTTGTATCTTCGCTGAACAATTAATTTTCATTACACAAAGGAACGCACATAACTCGAATGTAATCACTATCAGGGCCGTATTTACCCATGGACATACTGGACAAGTGTCCAGGGCCCGGCTAGCCTTAGCGTTTTCGAATTCCTAGTCATCATAGTATGTAGTTATACTATACACTATTGTAGAAAACCTAAATGTATATTTACAATGTCTCCTCTCCCCCTGAGTATGGCAGAAGGAACTGTACTGACTACCCACTACGCTTCCTTACGCCTCTCTTCCACCTTATCATGATATTTTAGCGTGTAAGAACAGTTAAAGTGAACCTAAAGTATCCTTGTTAGAGCGGGGCCCCATTGTCCGAAAGCGCCCAGGGCGGGCCCAGCTAAAAGACGGCCCTGGTATAACAGAAGCGAATTTAACGGTCAAAAACAAATCTAGAGTCCTAGCTACTACTGAGAAACATCATGGAAAAATCCGGAGTAAAGATAGGAACAGTCTACTTTCTCTCTTCAATAAATTCCATCTCTATTCATGAAGCACTAGCAGGTCTATTTCAAGACTTGAAAGATATTTATAAATAACTGGACATAGACAAACTATTAATATGTGCAGTTTAGCTATCTGGTAAAGAAAGTCAATGGAGCAAAGAAAGTGACTCACTTACAGGTGCGTTATTTGTTAGTAATGGCGCATTTTCATTAGTTGTTAGGGCCCGCATGTGGGGTGCGAGAGATTTCTGTAACGCATGCCACATGGGCCCGCATTCGGGGAACCGTTTTCATTAGTCGATAGCCCGCATGCGAGGTGTAGGAAAACCTCCATGTTCGTCGCCATTTACTGACAAGAGTGGCAGACCCGCATGCTGTATATCGGCCGATTAATTTCATTGGTCGAATCACCGCGTAACGAACACGTATCGACTTGTGACTTTCACTGGTTGTTATCTCGCATGCGAGGACTCCCCGTATGCTATATATTATACTGCCGAACGAGTTAACGACTAATGAAACTGCGCCATAAGGCGTGTTATAATCTATATATCAAAGAGAAAAAATAGCTGCCATTCATTCATTTAGGAATAGATGTTAATTTGTATGGTATATTAGCTGTTGCCCGCGTTTTTACCACTGCTGCTCAACTCCTATTAGTCGTAGCGAGATGTTGTATAGCCTATAGCTTCCTTGATAAATGGACTATCCAACACAAACGAAAAACAATTCGAGCCAGTAGTTTCTGAGATTAGTGCATTCAACCAAACAAAATCGTCAGCTTGATATCTATAGATAGATGAGAGCGATGGTCCATTCCACAGCGTTTTATATGACCATACATGTCTTTTACATGCCATAAACTATGTTTAGAAAGTAATTGTTTTCGTCTAGACACAATTTTAACAGTAGTCTAGTAAGTGAATGTGTTTCTCGTTCAGTTAAAATTCCTCTGGTGTGTTATCTTAGGGCAAACTGCCAGACCTCTACAGCTGGTCACCTGCTTAGCAGTCCGTTCATGAGTCGCATTTGCACCTTCATTACGCAGATGCAATCCCATTCTGCAAATGTTTTCATTTGCATTCTATAGGCATTTGACTAAGTTTGTTGGAATATTGACCTAGTGGTCGTTAAGTTCAGTAACTTAGCACTGTCACTTAAGGGCTACTGAGTTTTTCAATAGCAGTACGAAGGCTGGACCGGCTAGCAGAGAGAATGGAGCCAGTCCGGGTTGGTAGTCACATGTTTTCGAAATTTTGGTTCTACGAAACGGTGGTTTCCTCAATGTTTTCCTTCACTGTTTAGCGAGCAAAGGCTGTGAAAAAAAAGTTGCACAAAAGACGAGTGGAGCTGTGATAACCTTATTCCGGAAAGACACGGATTTAAGTCCCACTGGCAGCTTTTTATATCGTGGTAAAATCATCAAATGAGTCCTCCCCGTACTGTCAGACTTGTATTGGCTAAAATCCACGGTAATTCTCCAATAGCTTTACGTTCCAGGCTAAAGGTTTCTTAAAACATTTATGAGTTTTAAGAAAAAAAGATGTTGTGAAATTACTAATAAAAACTACATAAAATTACCCCGCAATGTTCATACATGATCAATCTTCCAAACACTTCTAAAGTCCTCACCGCTTTGAAGTGCGTATCGAACTAGATAACGCCGCGTGAAACCGCAAGTTATTTCCATAAACCACAATGCAATTATGAACGTCTAGTAACCGTGTAACTGCATTCGTGCTAATGACTATTTATATTTAGACATGACCCAGGTGTACATCGCTGGCAAACCGCCATAGATAAGGTATGAGTAGAGATCTGAAAGAAAAAGTACCTATCGATATTTTTTTAACAATCCCGCAACCTGGTAATTTTTTTTTACAACCCTTTTTATAGAATAGAATTTACGAGTATGTTCTCAGAAATCATAAATATTAGTTATATATTTCTGGGTAGAAACACCGAAAAATCGGTAGAGTACATCGATAGAATTGATACCATATTAATGGGTCACAATATAAATGTTCTATCGATAAAGAAAGACAGTCTTTTGTACAGCTGATTGTCACTTTCGATGAGTTACGTCAAGATATATAAGGTGACATTAACCTCAGTCAAGTTTAGGGGAATCACCGAGATATATTATGGTCTTATCAACTGATGCGATACGCCGTATCTTATATCTGAGATGCACTGTTCGTCAATATACACTATAATGAAATCATACTTTATCTTGTACTAGCTTATGCCAGCAGCGGCTTCATTCCTTCTATACAAAATAGTGCAAAATAAGTTTTCTTTCATAACTCGGTGACTCTATTTTTTATATCATTGACTTTTTGCCAAATCAAATCTTCATCAATAAGCAATTATTAGAGAATAATAAATTACGAGGAACTTTTTTTAATTTCTCCAATTTTAGAATCCAGAATAAAATAATATCAGTAACATCAATTTATCACACCTGCTTAATAAGGTGGAAAGAAAGAAATCAGCATTTTAATGGCACTGGGCACTACCTAATAGAAGCACTGCAATAAAAAAAAATAACAATACAAAATCATAATCACAACGAGTGACGTCAATGGACGTCTGGCCATATCAGAGACTAACATACCTCACATCAAAGCAATGCCAATAAATAAAATCGAAACAGATTGCTAAAAATTGTGTCAATGTTGTATCAATTCATCAGATCCAGACCACAAGTAATGGATATGAAATCGATACACGAAATAGGTCAAATGATATCAATATGGATAAAGCAGCAGTAATTCCACTGTAAATGGCAAGAATAATCAAAACAAGGGTTGTTGATGATAGCCAAAACAGATTTTTACAAAGAAGGTAATCATTCTCCTTGGGCCAAACCTTCACTAATAAAACATTCTCATTTCAAGTTATTTGGGGTTGGTCAACATGTTTTTAATTTTAACCGTCATCTCAGAAGGAAGAGGAAGGCCAAAGAAAAGATGGATGAATTGTCTAAGGAATGATATGAAAGAAAAAGGAGTAAATGATACTGTGACGTCTGATAGTGGAGAATGGAAGAAAAAAACGTGTTGCGCCGACCCCAAGTAGAATGGGATAAGGACAGGAAGAAGAAGATCTCAGAAGTCATTCTCTTCCTAACTAGACATGAGTAAAATAAGGGATAAAAAAAGCAGTTACTTAAATACCCAGTCCACCAGTCCTCAATTTATAACCCAAAAGATGGCCGATGTCTAATTGCATTACAGCCGTCACTCAGACAACGAACATGAGCACTTGAGCAGTCTCATATGCTGGCAATTTCAAACCAGAACACGGCAAAACGGCTGGCAGAAATAGAAATTGATTTCATACATCTGGTGTTCTGTTATAAATATCAATAGGTTGAAAAGGTGCTTTCTGAGATTGTCTTACAAAGTTTCTCATTATGACTGATTCTGATTTGTCTAGACCAGTAGCAATGTCTTCCAAAATGATTAATGTTTTTAAAAAGACTTGTTAAGAAGTTTTTCATAATGCTGTGTGACAGCGAATGTCAAACAAAGTGACGTTCTAAACATGATGCAAAAGTCAAGAATATATTGAATTAAATGGTATCGAAAATGTCAATTGGAAGTCGATATAGAAAATTCGAAAGGCTTTGGAACTAATTGCCACTTATCTAAGCCCCTAGGCCAGATAGCCGATAGATACCTCGATAATGCTAAAAATCTGAAGGCCTAAATGACTAAGCGGAAGGATGACTCTTTCACGGCTTTAATATAGCCAATCTGATAAAGTAATTTAAAACACTTGTTGCGAAACCAAACGTGTTTCCAATTCACTTCTGTTTATTTTGGCAATCTCGGGAAATCCTGAGTCAGTGTAAGTATCCATTAGGCATACATGTATAAATAAAGGGGTTAAATCAACATAAATACATACGAATTACTAAACGGACATAATAATAAGCTAGCTGTGGATTGTAGTGCCAAAGATTTCTGTTCGATGCGGATTTGGTTGAAGGAGAAGCCTCATTTACATGGTAAAGTTGTGCAACATATAAATATATCTTGTAGAGGCAACTTTTCAAGGCTTCTTAGGCGATAGACCGATCGCTTTGATGAATCCTCCCTCAGTCCCTTTTATCCTAGTAAGTACAGTTGAAGCAAAACCTTCAAGATCTTACCATCTCATGTTGCGTAACGTTATAGTAACATTTCTATGTGTTTCAGGCAAAACAATAATGTTTGTGGTAGAACAGATCACAATATTCTTTATGGCTTTGTTGGTAAGCATGGCTGCGCTGATGATGTTGCCATCAGACATGTGTCCTTTCAGGAAAATTAAAGCATGCAGTTACATTACGAAAATAACTGAATTTGATTTGACTTTATTCCTCTATTCCGTATTCAACATCTCGTAGATCCATTTTTCTATTTGTAATAAAATGTAGATAGACAGTGCGAGTGTTGGAATGATAAGGATGACGTTTGTAAAAACAATAATCGCCATTTTCCTAGTGTAAATCTTTTGAAGAATGTATCACAATGAAATTCTTGGACAATACACGTAATGTTACGCACACAGTCACAGTTAGAACACGTCATTTGGACGTATGTCAGAGTGCCAATCCTACCTTTACAAACGCAGGATTGCATCATTATAAAAAGGTGCATGTTTTTGGAATTCGTCATTTTTCAAAGTGTCTTGGCAGGTTAATGTTATAACGTTTGCCAGCACCTGAGACCACGTTTCTTTTAGTTTTTGGGCAGTATTTGTACTACTTATAGGGCGTATGTTTTATCACGTTTTTCTTGAAGTTCTTCATTGTAGTGCTTCGTAACGTGACTGTGAAGCATGTAAGAATTTCTTTAGATGCTGGCCGGAATCTGAAAACGTTCCCGAATAGGATAGACCCTATAGGCATATGGACTCTATAATATGATGAGATTGAAAATAACTGGCAAAATGGCAGTGTATTGTCTTTATATTTCTGCCAAAGCTTTGGAGAATAAAGATGTAATGCTGATGATATGTTATAAACACGAAAGGCAACAATTCTCTGAAGAGATTTTTTGGTAACATTTAAAAGATAAACTAAATCATTCTGATCTACAGAGTCCGGTCTTGCAATTAAATGTAGGCAATGACATTCAACTGACTGCCAACACAATAATTATTTGCATTGGCACCGGTCAAAGCCGTAGTTCAATTTATTATTAAATGCCCAGTTAAAATTGCATTTACAATAAAACCTGTTTGCTTGGAAGTTAATAGTACTCGTACAATAGCAGCAGCAGACTCTACCAACTTGTAAATCAAAACATATGCCTTTTCTTTATTAGAGGAAGATCCTTAATCCACCACACGGTCTTTTTTCGAGTTCACGGATTTCATGTCCTAAAACAAAAGCTCTCATGATTTCTTAAGCCGGCTTCTTCACAAGGTTCTCTTTCACTGTTTTAAGAGCAGCGTTGTTTATTTCTAATTTGCATTTAATCATTTTGCGAGAGTCAACATCACGGTAATCGGATGTGAGAAGGACGGGACAGGTTCATGTGGTGGTGCTGTAGAGATATTTACGACCACCGGTGGGTATCTTTCAATAAATTTAGGTGTTCATGTAGATTTAAATACCTCCAGATGTTTCTTTGTACGAAATAAAGAGGTTATCGACATTAATAACATATTCCACCCACGTTTCACTTTTCTGTTTGTTTCACATCTTCTTATCTTTACACACTTACAAAAAAGGGGCAAATGTATGTCCGTTTATTCGGTTTAAATCCGAGGTGAATGAACCTAACATCTCATTATGCTGAGATATTAATGTTTAAGTGTTGAGAGTGAGTTAATCCATCCTGGTTTTGTGCAAACGTTGTCAAAGTCTTAGGCATTATCACTTATCCCGTTTTACTTGTGATTGGCGCGACATGTTTCCTTCTACCATTCCCCCCTTTCAGACGTCATATCATAACTTACTACTTTTTCTTTCGTATCATTGCTCACACAATCGATCCACCATTTCTTTGGTCTTCCTCTTCTTCTCCATATTTCATACCTATCATTATCTTCGTCACTAAGATCAACTTTGGCATACATTTCTATAGCTGTATAATTCGAATAGATATGATTCAAAGTTATTTTTAGCGCACTAAGTTACTTCTACAATCCTCTCGAGCATTAAGGTTAATCGATAGAAAATGAAATGAGTCAACATTGAATACAAGTTTTTAATAAAGCATCGATGTATAAGCTCCGAATTGTACCAATTAATTATTGAATGGACTTGCCCTACGAGGAAAATGTCGTGAGGAAAGTGAATGAGTCCAAAAAATACCTTTTTTTCTTTCTCAACCTGTGTATATTATATGCGATTGCATAAGATAAACATGGGTCTATTTACCTGCACCGACCAGTACTGACACATCGGTGCTGATAACCTGCATCTCTTTACAAAATACTCTATGACTAGAAAAGAGGTGACTGCTGATGTGATGAGTAATAAAGAAGAATGGAAGAATACATGCTACAGATACTTGAAATATATTTTTTCAGTTTTTCGATGTCCCACACAGTCGTACAAATTACGCTCAAAATTCAGTTATCTGTAGAATATTAAAAAAATATAACAAACAATTCTCTCACCTTGATATATTTAACTCCAAAAAAGGTATGTTCAGGAAACTACTATTGGACTCTGTATATAGTGAACTGACTGAATAAATCAGTTCACTACATACAGAGTGAGTGAATGAATGAATGAATGAATCTGTTGGGGATCCTTAAAGTTGAGTGGAGGCTACAATCACATAATTACACACTACATTACACTACAACACACTACACAGGTACATGCACATTCTTATATCTCACACGACTCACAGTTGATATAGTTTGTCTTGTTTGTTTAATTTCTAAGTTTCTGTAGCAATCTATCTATGTAAAGTTAGGAAATTGTAAATCCTTAATTGGCTATAATAGTTGTACAATTAGTGTTAAAAAGTATGTTTAAGAGCTGTGGATTTTGTAATAAATAAATAAATAAATAAATAAATATGCAGTAGAGATCGGGTTATATGCAACTTAAAATATGCAACATAAATGCTTGAAATATGCAACAAAGTCGCTAAAATATGTAATATAAATTAAAATTGTTAAGTTTCATACAATTTTATATTACATTTTTAGTGAATGTTATTGTGTATTTTGTATTTATTTTTTTGGCTTTACTTAAACTAAAATCAGATATTTAGACAAGTTTGATTATCAGATCACAGATGCATACTAAAAATGCAGGTTGCGTGTTTCTAAAGCGAACCTATTATAAATTCAAGTTTTGTGGACATTATCCTCGTTTTGTCCTTCAGACATGATTTGAACATAAATAAGCTGAATATGTGTTATTATTGTAGTTTTATTTCTGTAATTTTGACCTACGTCTGACTTCTGAATTAGTTTTTTTTTTTAAAGTTATTATATTACACTGGTTACTCAACGTTTCTGGTCCGATTGTTGAGATTTTTTTTTGGCTGGTAACTCTGGAGATAACTTTACTTTTAAATCCTTTTATTTTTCTCTTTTGTCTATTATGTTTCTGGGTGCATTTACAAACGTATAAAATTCACATACACAAACAGGAATTACTGTGCCAATGCCAACCTTATTTACACAATTAATTTCACAATAAATGTCACAGTCGCTAAAGTTACGTCACATAAATAGGATTTCGCCCACTTTAGCTGGACTGAGCTTAATTACTTCTTAGTAGCCCAATCAAATTGAATTGATCAATAATGTTCCTTAACGATCAAAATGAATGAATAGTAATGACTGACTACAAATATGTTCATTCAAAATTAATAGTTAATTTGTTCTTTGATGAAGCAGAATGAATGAATTTAATTATCTTGTTGTCATTGACGAAATTACGGTATATTTCAATGGCTTGAGATTAGATTTAATCGCAGTATTTTATTGTTTATACTTCTGTTATGATTTTGACCTCTGATAGCAGTATTTGTTAAAAAAATATTGCTTTCAGAGCTAAAAAGAACCTCGGAACCCTCGGAGTAATAGGGAAAAAAAACTTAAAAAAAAAAGTAGGTACCGACTTCAAAACAAATACAAAAAAGTTTAAAATAACTTTTCTTTCGGAAGTCGGTGGCAATAGTCAATGACACAACAAAACAAAGCCACCGACTTCCGAAAGAAAAGTTATTTTAAACTTTTTTGTATTTCTTTTGAAGTCGGTACTTTTTTTAAAAAAGTTTTTATTTTACCTTTTTTATGAGTTTATTTATTACTCAACCCAAATTCTTGTAAAATACAACATTTTCTTACATATGCACTAATCTTGTAATCCGTCACAACATAAAAAAATCCATATCTCTAAAACTACTGAACCGATTTATACTAGGTATATATTTATTTTTTTGTTGTACTAGGTATATATTTATATACCTAGTACAACAAAAAAAGAATTACTTAAATCGAACTTATAGTTCCGGAGATATGCGTGCACAAACATAAAAACATACATACACTTATGAAATTTGGCACATTTGTTCAGACGCTGATATAGACTAACATATATGAAAACTGGGCAGTTCTGATAATATTACATACATACGGGTCGAATTGATAACCTCCTTTTTTTTGAAGTCGGTAAAAATACCGACCGAATTGAGACATCCTCCTTTTTGAAGCCAGTCAAAAAAAAAGAAGAAATCTCTAGGTTAAAGGCGGAAACACATAATCAAATGTATTGTTTTCTATAGACCAGAATCACACTGTGAACATCCGACGCCTGCACATTTGTTCGACTCAACACGCATCACGTTTCATCGGGTGGCGTCGCGTTTTAATAATGTGTGGGCAACTTAAAAGTAAATTTGATGACACTCTATCCACGATAATTACGTTTTTTTCTTTTAATTCGATTTTTTTTTATAAACATTGCCCCACACTATGAATTTCTCCTGAGTCGTGGGTGCTTTTAAAAACATGGAAACTCACATACACCTCACCCAGACCCGGAACAACTTCTTGTAGGTCATACCTACAAAATTTTGTTCCGTGCGGGAATCGAACCCGCGACCCGCTGGGCAGCAGTCCAATCGCTTAGCCACTGCGCTAATCGTGCCTTAAGTATACCTACATGAAACTGTTGTAAGTTTTCAGCATAACTTTTTAAATCTTGGTCTATGATAAAAGTTGCAATTTTCCTTTTGTTCAGTGCTCCTTAGTTCGAACTCAAACATAACCTTCAAAATACCTATACAATTTCCGTTGACCATGAAATATGAGTCAAAAGTAAATACGATCCAAACAAAATACACTTATTTGTTTCTGAGAAAACCCCATAAGCGGAGTCGCGGGTAAAACCCAGTCTTTCAACAATGTTGTATTGTATGTTGACGAGTCCTGACTACAAAATGTGTTGTTACATTTTATTATTCGAAATTTGTTTGGTATGGTAAAGAAGAGGTCCATATTGCCTTACTTACGCCTTTCAACTAAGTCAATAAGTAACTACTCCTTTTTATTCTTAATATCATTATAATATTATTACTTATTCATGATTTACAACAGACATTTTAATGACTAGTCCAGTTTTGACATTCGAATGGACAGCAAAAAAAAAGCAATTCACCAAAAAATCAAATTAAAAATCTCGAGATTTAATTATTTTTCTCACTTGCTTTGACACTAAAAATATAATAATTAACAAGATCATGGAAGATTTATTTATTTCAAACCCGTTACTGTCAGCAAATAACACACTTAAATATTTTATGCCAGAACTAGCAGTACTCCGTTGTTTGCCCCGCTACGCGGCTCCTGTTGGTCATAGCGTGATATTTTATAGCCTTTAGCCTTCCTCGATAAATAAACTATCCAACACAAAAATATTTTTTCAATTCGATCCAGTAGTTCCCGAGATTAGTGCGTCAACCAAACACAAACTTTAAAACATAGATTTTTTGTTTTTTCAAGCGTTATTATATTAGCATTTTTTAAATCAAAATTTTAGTGTTTAACTTAGCTAAATATAGTTCACGATAAGACTTTTTGACAGGAAATTGCTTAAAATCTGGAACACAATGTCGAAAATAATCTGTTATCTATTAACAACATTAAGTTACAACTTCCTATTGAAATGAGATACTCCCGTCAAAATTACGACCACACTTAAAATATTGTCATTTATTGCATATGTATAAAGGTGCTTACAGACTATGTAACATAACATGTTATACAACGTTGCTATAAAACATGTTTCAGATAATGTGGACGCTGAATGTTATAAAACATGTTATAATAACATGTACAACAATGTTATATAACTTAGTCACTGAAGAACGAGAAGCAACAATGGTTATATACCTAACATTGTTATATTGCATTGTTATTCTAATGTGTGCAGTATTGTTTTATGTTGCAATGTCGAATAACAACGTTACATAGTGTGGACGTGTTATAAAACACAGGTTATATAACATGTTACATGGTCGGTACGCACCTTAATATAATTAGTCTGGCTGCAATTGTTGACGGCACGGATGGCGCAGTGGCGAAGCGATCGACTGTTATGCAGTGTGTCGCGGGTTCGATCCCCGCACTCAACAAAAAATGTTTGTACGATCCACAAGTAGTTGTTTTGGGTCTGGGTGTTTGTGTATGTCCGTTTCTATGTTTATGAACGCACTCACGAAACAGAAAGAAATTCCTAGCGTAAAGGGCAAGGTCTTAAAAAAAATAATTTAAAAAATGCTTGCAATATTGCCAGAAATTGCACTGCAGTCATACATTGCAGTGAACATATTGCCCTTTTAGACGCACTTATCAGCTTATCACACATAAGTTAGGAATGAGACGAAATAAAACATGAGACGAGTTAGAAAAATGACCAGTCGCTTAAAGTGACGTATTAGTGAATGTGACTTAATAGAGGTATGAGACGAAATAGCTAATGACGAATGGTCATCGCAACTGTACGCCATACAAATATTTGTTCCGTATGGGTATCGAACCCGTAAACGACACAGCCAATCGCTTGGCCAAGTCAGTCGAAGATTGAGCCATTTTTAACGCACAACTAAGAGAAAACACCACGGGCTAGATAATTGAAAAATAGGTATTTGTAAAATCTATTGCGCAGCGCCAAGCCGCAAAAAATCTATTAAGCACAAAATCAACGATTCGTAGTCCCCTGATTACTTTGTTTTCCTTTTTTTATACAATCTTGTCAAATTTTTTTTCTGGATATTTGAACACAGTGGAAAATCTGTTCAATATTTTAGGGTTTTGAATGTTCATATCTCTTTTAATAATTAATCTATGGAAAAAACGAAAACATAGAAACATGCAAATAGTGGCCATACATTTTTTACAAAAAAGATATTGCTCACTCTACTGGCATTATCCAGGGAGGAAACCGCAGCGCAATTAATTAATAAGGTAACATGGCGCCAACGGAGCAGACAAAACAACTTTATTTATTTATTTATACGTGGTATTTCAACAATGACATTTTCCCATAGACATTAATAAATTCTATCTAACATGTGACCGTGAAGCGTTAGACAATAAAAAAATATAAAATTTTAATGTCAACAGAATTTTAACGAGACACGGAAGCCCTTTGCTGGGCAATAGTTACGATTGTACGATCATCGAATAAATAAATAAATAAATCCGAATAAAAATAACATAATTTAGTATGTCAGGGTTAGTTACGAATTGATGGTGGAATAATATTATGTAGTGTTTATATGGATAATGTAAACATCACATTTTTATTTATCCGACTGCGCCAGAAAGAGGGTTATTTTCGTGTGTGTGTTTGTGTTTAGTGGGTGCAAGAGCAACTGCTGATCATAAGGATTTGGGTTCGCTTTTCAGGCAGACATATTGTTATTGTAATTTCCGGGTTTTTTTTCCAGTAGCAGCTACAAGTCCCGTTAAATAGAAAGAATACAAATCGAAACATTTGTATTCTTTCTATTTAACGGGACTTGAAAATATAACTGGTTTTTGACTGATCACAACTTTTTTGCCCGGGTTTGACATACCTAACTTAAAAATTTTGGATGATTTAATTGCTCCACACTAGGCTTTCTCCTGAATGGGTGCGGTACAAACATTTAAATTCCACACACAAACAATAATGAAAACCATAAAAATATATGTTCGGTACGAGAATTGAACCTGCTACACGCGACCTACCACACAACCGCTCACCCACTGCATCAATCGTGCCTTTTTTCTCTCAACTTTCAGTGCAACCGAATGCAGCTGAATACCAAATATTATACACGAAGCAACTGCATATTATCTTACCCGGTAACCCAGTTACTGGGTTATACGATTACTTACCAGAATAAAATTAATCAGGCACGTGTAAAACTAAAAATAATTTCTACAAATCCACAAAATAAATCGCAAAAACAAAACGTCGACCTGAAAAAGTGAAGAAAGAAATCGCTGAAAAGAAATGGGGCAACCTTCAAACATTGTTTGTAGGCATGAAACTAATATTTACTCTAAAAAGAATGATAACACTAAAAAAACCGTATAAACTTCAGTAAATCACCAACCCCACTAACAAACAAAAAATAAATAAAAGATTTTCAAACTTTTGGTAAACGTGCAGAGTTTAAATTCCAACGCACCATAAGCATTTATTAAGAAGTCAGGAGTTAGTGATGGGCAGACTCATTAGTTTTCGGCAAAATACGTTTTCGCCGAATCAATCAAAGCGCCCTGACCTGAATAAGTGTGCAAACGTTTTTCGCTCGAATCGATCATTGTGAGCTATTTATACTACTTGCGACCCATTTATATCAATCTGTCTACTTTGTGTGCAATTGCAATCTTTTTGGAACGGTAAGATGGATCGGGTTTTAATGTTTGCTGGTAATATTTTATGGAGAAAATATTACTTTAATTTTTATGTACGTTGGTCCCGGCTATGATTTGTAGATCTCTGACAGTTTTTACACGGTGTGAATCTAGAATTTAGATTAACTAGTTTTACACAGAGATATGATTATTATTCAGTCAGATAGTCAATTACTACATGTTATTTATTAAACAAGCTTTGTAACCGATGGGGTTAACTATTGGAAATTAGGAATTATTTTGTAAAATTTCATGCATTTAAAACCTCTGGATTTGGTTGTATTTCAGTGAATAAGAAGATTTCCATTGAATAGATCCTTGGTCGTTGAATTCACTAAACAAAACCTTTACCACCATAGTCTAATTTAACACCCAGTTTTTTCTGACGCTTAATCAACACTGACATTTGATCAGAATTAATTAAACGAATCTACTTTACGATCCAACGACTGTTTAAAGTAAAAAAATAACATAAAAAAGAAAACTAAATATCGATACATTAGCCTTGAGCGTTACATCACTAGTTGAAAGTGACAGTGACGTTTGAAGCGTTCGTCATTCAACGGAATTGTCGATAAATTGCGCAATACTGACGGTTTGTTATTACGTGGATATGACGTCATTTACCATGACTATATCTAATGACGTCAGAAACTATTTTAGAACAAAAATTGCCTTTATTGCTCTGCGTCATTTTATTATTATCGAAAGACCTTAGTTGGACCAGTGTCTGAACTGACAGCAGTGCCATTTTCTATAAACACAGTCTTCACTCCGCAGCGATCACGCCACGCTGGGACTTAAGTTTGCTGTTCACTAAGTTACTGAAGACAGTGACACTAGCGGAGCTAATGAAGGCGAGGAAAGCCACAAGCAGAAGCTAGTCATTACATATTCCCGCAAAACGGTTGTCTAGACAATGTTAGTAAGCTGATTATGCAAATTATGTACAATACAAACATCTGGCTGTTTGCGGTCAAATTAGCACTTATTTGCGTTTGTGCATACCGCAGCTTTAACAAGCTTTACCTTCGGATGGTGGAATGTTAATTAGTAGTATGATACCAAAATACTTCTGGGAATTCTTTTTTTAACTTGCATATAAGTAGTAGTAGAATAAACAGAGTCCAAATTAATAATAATAAAAAAAAAAGAAATGCAAGACACACTTTAATTTTTATTTTTTTCTTTGTATAATCCAATTTTATGGTGTTTTCACCGCTGTGTTGGGAATTTTCACCTTTTTGTAAGGACATGAGCCAAATAGTGCGGGCCGGGTGGCAGTCTTTGAGTTTTGGTCAAAAGTATTTCCTTGGATTTTTTATTTATACAATTTAGGCCCCCCTACAACTAAAAAAACAGTGCTATAAAAGTCGTCTAGCGCCATCTATCCCACAGTGGACCTACTCTTGGTAGGCCACAAAATCAGTAAACATGTAGGAGTGAAATATAAAAGAAATTAAATGTTTATTCACAAAGAAAATGTAAAAACCTTCTAGCATCATTACACTAAATACACACCTGGCCATTGAAACGTTATTTTTGCACATCGTCGTTGTCATCAGTGTCAACGCACTTTTTATTATATGAAAACTGGCGAGCAAAGTAAATTGGACAATGTTCTAAAACATATTTTAAATTAATGACACATTTTATGGAACATTGAGCAAATTCGCTATTTAAAATGCTGTCAAAAACTCGTAACAACTTTCATCATCGTGCAAAGCACGAATTGTGCTCAAACTGTGCCTGTCCAGGTTTTACCCGCAATTAAAGCAAAGCGTTTGTCTATCTTACGACACGACATCGGTAGTTTCATACCTTTCTAGGGAAAATGAGCGAGAGGAGACGATATGTTAGTGTCGTGTCGTTACCGTTATCGTCTAATGTGTATGCGTGTGTGTGTGCACATTCAATAATCTTCAGCATTTTGTCTAACTGATCAAGTCCTTGTCTATTCTAAATTGCCTGTAAATGGTAGGTATTTATTGAAATAAATGCTTTGAGTTAATATCAAACACCAATCAATCTCCAGCTAAAGTAAAAAGTCACGTTTTGTTTCATCTACCCGCTAATTGGACCGTTTTGTAGTTATTAATTAGGTACATTATGTAAATGAACAGTAGCTCTACGTTTTTTGTTAGAAAGCAAAAAAATCTTAATAGATACGAGATAGACATATCATTCAATACACAATCAATCAAACGATCAAAGTTTTATTATACATATCTGTTAAATAAAAAAAAATTGGAAAAGAAATATCGATATTTTAGGTTGACCGAACAGGTACAGCGGACAGCCCTATGCGTAAAAACTCTTTTATCGGATAAATAATAAAATTTATTTAATCAAACTACAATGAGGTACAGTGTTACTCAAAAAATCAATACACTTTTCTTTTCAAATAAATAGTCAATTTATTCGCGCTTTATGTGTACGTTTTTGCTCATACTTTTTATTTAGAAGCGTGGCAGGTGTATTTATTCTAATTTTCTCTAGCTCAAGATCTTCAAAGACTTTTTTTCTTTTCATGAAATCACTTAAGTTGAGTCATCGAGTGTTCTTTCAACGATCTTGTTTTATTACTATTTTAGAGATGCTACACTTCACCGAAGCAATAAAATGCTCCAACGTTTTCTGTTTCGCATCAAGAATATCGTAAAATTGGACTTGTGTGATTTCTTTTAATTTTATGAGATGTAAAATTCTATCTATTAAGATTTCTGAGCACAATAAAATACAGATTTATTACTGCTACCATTTATTAGCTACAACTTAAATTATGCCGGCGGTATTGCCTGCGTAAATTCGGTAGTTTCCCATACACAGACTCACTAGTATGTCTCTCTAAGCTATGCTATGCGGAAATCGAGTCCGCGACACACAGAATAGCAGAAAATTCTTCGCAATATTTATTTAAACTAGTGAAATAGTTCTAGATTTCTACCCTAAATAACTTGACCTTTTCACAAATCTTCAATATATCGTATTTCATAGCTTCTCCGATGTTTCTAAGACCTCCTGTGGTTCTAAAACAGTTTGGCTAGTTAAAATGTAAACACTAAACACATTAACAGGTTTTAAGGTTAAATTTTGTATAAACATCAATCGGTATGACCTTAGGATATGTGAATTAATCAAATATTTATCACATAATGAAATTCCACTTTATTGTCGATTTTGCTACTACAATAAAATTGTCTGCCTGCACCCAAAGGTTGACCAATAAGCTCATGAACAAAATTGGTGCCTTTTTCATTTTTATATACCTAGATTATTTAATAGAAAGAGCAGTGGTGGCCCAGTGGTATCGGCTTCGACTTACGAGTTGTAGGTCGTGGGTTCGAACCCCGTTAGGCGCATTACTTTGTGTAATTTATTTCAACACCACTGCTCTCAAAACGGTGAAGGAAAACATCGTGAAGAAACCGGTATATCCTAGAACCAAAAATTCGAAGACATGCGACATCTACCAATCCGCACTGGGCCCGCGTGGTAGATTACGGCTCCTTCTCACAGAGAGGAGGCCTGTGTCCCAGCAGTGGTAACATTTATAGGCTGATGATGATGATGAGATTATTTAATAGATTGTTTTAATACCTATACCGCGCTTGTCATAAACACCTAATAGGCATTATGCGATATACCTAATTGTTTTTATTTAATGTGCCTATGAATTACAAATATCAGAGCGGAATGATTTTGAGCTTTGTCGTCATACCACTGGTAAGCCTAAACCTCATATCAGACCTGTCAAATGTCTGTCTTGTCAAAGTGAATGTTCTTAACCGCCACTGGGAAGAAAACTTCCCGTTGGCTTTTTCGAAATTTACTCACTTTGATCATCGTTTGTGTAAAGGTTGTAATTAGTTGCAAAACATTTTGTTACACGAAGTTGTTGTAGGTACCCTAATCTCTTCAAAGTTAGAGTGAACAGGCTTCTTCTGGGTTAGCTCGCTCTATCGTCGACCTTGTCTCTAACTTTAAATAACTGCAGTTTGGGTACCTACTGCCTAAGAAAATGCCTTTGTACCTAACTCTTTTTTCAAACAGTTGTTTTGTGTAGTTAAAGTTGTATTGTTGTTGTAGTGTGATGTTACAATTGTATCATCAAATATGTATGTTCCTATTTAAAGAAATGATCTATACTTACAGATATAAGTAAAAGCCAGGTGAACCGGTTTTCATTTTCTTATATGGGCACATAATTCAAACTCCGCTGCTACCAAGATTTTCTATGGAAAAATCCAATTTTCAGACCGCCACCTGACACCAAAAAAAATTACTGTTTAAATACTTTCCTCTGAGTTTATATGTCTATATCAATGATTGCAGGTCGTGGGTTTGACCCAGACAGGCGCATTACTTTGTATAATTTATTTCATCACCACTGCTCTCAAAACGGTGAAGGAAAACATCGTGAGGAAACGGCATGTCTGAGCCAAGAATTCGAAGACATAGTAACATCTACCGACACGCACTGGGCCCTCCTGGTGTCCCAGTCCACTCTACGGAGAGGAGGCCTGTGTGATCCGTGTCCCAGCGCTGGGAATCTTAGTTCATATTCAAAATCGGTGCCTAGTTCGTCTAGAAACTAACCCTGACTCATTCATATAGAATTATGTATAAACAAAAAAAAACGCTATTTCCTGAAGATCTTCTTCTTCTTCCTGCCCTTATCCCATTCTATTTGGGGTCGGCGCAACACGTTTTCTTCTTCCATTCTCCCCTATCAGACGTCACAGTATCATTTACTCCTTTTTCTTTCATATCATTCCTTAGACAATCCATCCATCTTTTCTTTGGCCTTCCTCGTCCTCTCCATCCATCAACATTCATACTCATCACTTTCTTAGTCACATGGGTGTCATCCCTCCTCATCACATGTCCATACCAAGATAGACGATTCCCTTTCATTTTTTCTGTAACAGGCGCCACTTTCAAACTTCCCCTTATAAACTCATTCCTTACTTTATCCATTCTTGTCACTCCACACATCCATCTCAACATCCTCATCTCCGCTACATGCAATCGTTTCTCATCCATCTTTTTCACAGCCCAGCATTCCGATCCATACAATACGACAGGTCTAATCACGGATTTGTATATTTTCCCCTTTAACTTGAGCATCCGTGGGTCGCAAGTTGTTCCGGTGACCTGTCGCCATTTCATCCATCCCGAGTTGATCCGGTGTGTTATGTCCCGGTCTACATCGCCGTCTCCTTGGACAAGCGACCCGAGGTACCGAAAGTCGGAACAGACTGGTATGGGCGTTCCTGCAAGAGTAATGGGCACAGGATCACCTCAGTAAATCAATAGCAGTTTTCATAACAAAACAAGTTATTTCATTGACACGCCATAAACAAGTTTTTTTTTAATTCGTCCAATGTTAGAGTGACATCAGTTTATTACCAATTCAAGTATTGACGAAAATAAGACGAAAATACCAATGAGTCATTATTTTTTTTAAACTGAATTTAATGGGACTTTATGTGATTACAAAATAAGTCAGGGTAGCAAGTTTAATGGTTGCTAAACTTAAATAATGGCGACGGCTGTAGACATATTGATTGACAGGATCAATACTGCAAACCTAAAGTACTTAGTCCGTCAGGGTATTGAAAAATATTGGACACGCATTTTTTTGAATTATTCCCGTTGGATCCCACTTTTGAATCCCACTTGACTATTTTTCCCGTTGCATCCCACAAAGAAAAAATTCCCTATACCAAAAGAAAAACGTTATAATCCCGTTGAATTCCAAAAACTATTCCCGTTGGATCCCACATTCTTTAAAAAATCTGAATGCGAGTACTTTATACGTCAAAATAGAGGCCTGTGTCCCAGCAGTGGGAACATTATAGAAAACTTACGCTTCTACTATTAACAATATTAATTTAAATCCATAGATTAGAATGTATGACCAGATGTATGAATGTGGATGAGGCGAAAGGAGTATGTAAGGATCGTAGCAGGTGATGCTCTGTAGTTTCTGCCTACCCCCATGGGAAGAAGGCGTGCGTTTATGTATGTAGATTAGAATGTCCCAATTCCTAGTAGGCCACTAGAGAATTGAAGCCAAAGAAAGAAAGAAAAATTATCCCCTTCGTTCGATTCCTACGTAAAACAAGTGAAGATCTCAAGGAGAACGTTTAAAACATTACGTTTTGTTTTGAACACGTAATCTGGACATTTTATAATCTAAGTTTAAATCGAATGAAAAACTATTCCACTAAGGGCACCTGCAAAAAATTTTGATAGGTGCCATTCGTGGAATAACTTAGGAGCCATTCGCTCAGGTGCCATTTCAGCGGCTGCCCTTCCTGGAATACCTCGGATTTAGCAGTTAATTATAGCATTTATTTTGGGCTACGTTACATTCACTATCTAGTACAACAAAATTAGGAAGTATCTCTATGACTCTAAATATCGTAAAAACGATGACTAACAATAACGTCGTCTCTATTTGATTATTAAGTCACGACCATAAAGCTTACATAATTGTATCCGAACTACTTTTATTACAATGTTTGTTTATGCTTACCGCCTACCGGTTACAATCAATGTCAATGTCAGACAGTGATTGACAGACCGTATGACGTAACTGCTTGTGCCATCAATCATGTGTGAAATGACAGCGCCAATGACACAATATTGGTACAAATTGTTTGACAAATGTTTGCCAAAAAATTCGAGGGAAGATCTTGCGTATTGCACAGTACTGCTACTTTGTAAAGTTCACGAACTCACTTTACCCAAGAGATACAGTTCGAATTTCGAACGTGTTGTAAGAATTTCTACTTTTGGATCGTTTATAATCTGTGATAATTTACTTTATTAGAACAAATCAGTTCGATCGTGCGTTCACTTCAAAGCACTATTAAATGTCACTAAAAAGAACATAGTTCACTACACAGTTAGAAGCTTTATTTTTCTTCTTTCAATTAAGTGACTAGTGAATCCCCAATCTCCTTTATTTGCTTTGTTTACCTAGTTTAGGAACAAAGTCCTCCCACCCAGGGCAGGACGGGTGGGACTGTCAGACTTGAACTGCCTAAAATCCACGGTGTCCTTCAATAGCCCTTTACGTTTCGGAGCCACGGTTACCTGATAATCCCGCGACCCCGCAGGCATTGACCCTCTAAGGGGGCCCTGTCATGTAATGGGTGAACTTGACTTAGAGTTAGTAAAACTATATTAAACGTCATACATTATGTATTTGAAGAAAAAAATTGAATATTTTTTTTTCATAAACATAAAGTGTGATTTAATCATAATAATGTACTATGTAGGTATTGTCA
The DNA here is from genome assembly GCA_950005045.1 of Agrotis exclamationis. Lineage (NCBI taxonomy): Eukaryota > Metazoa > Arthropoda > Insecta > Lepidoptera > Noctuidae > Agrotis > Agrotis exclamationis. Next base: position 15,368,778 of record OX465438.1, read on the forward strand.
ACAGAATTGTACCTACAGGTTGTCCAAAATGTCATCTCAATCAGTTTATTGGAAGTAGGCGTAGTTACATAGGTATCATTTAGAAGTACCTACATACAAAAAAATCATTATGTTCACAGCAAAGAATACGTATTGTATGTCATTATCATTATGTACCTGTATGTCATATATCTATGTAGTTTACTGTAATGAGATGACTCTATTAGACACCGGAAATTATTTACTAATCGTGATTGCATGTTTGAGTGCATCCTTTATCAAAGAAGATAGGCAACTATCGTACCTACCTATTGAAACTAAATAACACAGATAGTGCCTGTCATCGAACAGATTAGATTTTAACTAGGGATGCATGGACACGCCTTTTCGCCGATTCGATACCGATACTGTTATAAAAATATCGGCGATACCGATATCGGTACCGATACGCTATCAATTGTTTTATCATTTATTTTATCTTAATTAAAAAATTAAGATAAAATAAATAAATAACAAGTCCGATTATTATGTTATTAATTTAAAAAGTAGTGGCATAGGTTGAAATTAGATAATTATACGTTTCAGGAATTAAAATTAACATAAATAAGATTTTTGCTTAAAAAACAAAGTAATCTTAAATTTTTCGGAGAAAAGCGATTTCGCAAGTCTGTTTGGCAAAGGTTTCCCCAGGCATAGTTTGTGCCTCTTTTGAAACGAAATAGACGAGAAAACACGCTCGTTTACACTACATTTTTAAATTAAAAAGTATCGTTGAATCGGTCATAAAAATATCGTCGATACCGATATATCGGCTAACTCGAAGTATCGCCGATATATTGGTATCGGTATCGGATGCATCCCTAATTTTAACAAATCCCTAAAGAGTCTCAAATACATTATTATTATAGTCAGTACGAGTCTAACAGGCTCCTCACTGGATGTGAGGAATCATTTGATAATTTTATTACGATAAAAAAAAAGATATATGTGTTTACTAATGTATTTTTTGCTATGGATATTTATGTAGGTGACATACTCAATCTCATTAATTGTTTAGCAACGATCTAAAATATTAATTTATATCTTAAGTTACATATATTTTTGAATCGCCACCTGTGAATTAAATAACCTACTTATTAATTTAAAAGATTCACACCTGCATTAGTTAAGTTATGGAAATTATTTATTTATCATTGATTTCTTCTAGCCAGACAACTTTAGAAATAAAATAATTTTAATAGCAAATTAGTTTACGTCTTTTTAGCAAAATAACTGCTAAAACTGTTAGGATAGAAACTACTGGACAACCGATTTGAATTATAATTTGTTAATTTACGTGTACATACAAATAGGTAGGTATCTAAAAATCCATACGAGATGGCCTAAAAATTGACATCCCCGTGGGACTTAAATAGAAAATTAAGTCCCACGGGGTATCCGAATCACCCTCATTATCACGCGACTTTTTCTAGTTTTTAAGTTATTCATGGTTCCAAATTTGGTAAAGGTAAAGTGTCGGTAAATAAAGAAACTATGTACCTATATTTGGAACCAGTATTTCCTGAGATTAGCGCGTTCAGCCAAACAAACAAATAAACACACCAACAAACTCTTTAGCTTTATGATATTCGTATAGATTTTGCTATAAACAGCATATCTAAAATATAAAATTCTCGTGTCACAGTTTTCGTTGCCATACTCCTCCGAAACGGCTTGACCGATTTTGATGAAATTTTTTGTGCTTATCCGGTATCTATGAGAATCGGCCAACATCTATTTTTCATCCCCCTAAATGTTAGGGGTAGTCCACCCCAAAATTTATTTTTTATTTTTTAGACAAAATTTTTAATTTCTATTTTTTATGGCAAAACAAAGTTTTGTATATAATTAGTCATGCGATATAGATATTTTATCGGTGACTGTCAATAACATTAATATTTTAAGCCTTTCACTGAAATGAGATGATTTTTATTTCTTTTTGATATCAAAATATTAGTGTTATTCTAGACGTCATAAATAGTGTGATAATAAAACATTTAAATGTTATGTGTTCTTTATTATAATTAGATTGGTATTTTTAATTCGGTTTTATAAATCAACCGATTAATTTTAGTAGGTCGTTAGACACCGTAAAATTTGTAAATCATTCGAAAGTATATTAGTATAAATATTTAAGAAAGAACTTTTATAAAAAAATATTTAAAATTTAAATTAACAGTTTTTTTTGTGTATAAATCATCGTTTAGGTCCGCTCCACCCGGGGCGTCTCTTACTAACTTAAAACCACCCTGTTCCTTCGCATGCCCTTTGTGTTCCAAGGCCGCGGTATCCTCAGACGTTTCCGCGACCCCAGTAAGCGTTTGGCTCTATAGGGACCCCATTAGCTGTCAAGAAATTGCTGCACCACCCCAAAGAAATTGCATCAAAATAAAGACAATAAACAAATCTAAAAAAAAAATCCTTACAAAGATTCATTTCAACTGAAAATTGCCTTCTATTGAAAATTAAAAACCCCGTTCCTCATTTTTTCTGCTTAGCCTTTTTCCAATTATGTTGGGATACTTCCAGTCATACCGACTTCAGTCAAATATCAGTATTAACCTCCACAACCCAGTAACTGGGTATTACGATACTCTTTATGACTGGTTGTTGTCAGACTAAAATGTTATTATTCCTAAAATGTTTTATTTCTATTACCCACAGCCGTCTTTTTTTTTCCTAAAATTCGCTTAATTTTTAACAAAAGCTTGACACCGCGACACGAACATTTAGGAACTAAATCTAGACTTTGAGCTAAGCACATCGGTCAACGAACTTAGTTTTTGTGCGAAAAACTGTTTAGAGTATTTCGTCATTTTTATTTAGACACCTAGATACAAAGGAAACGAAAAAAGATTACCTGTGCTGTAGTAATGGATTTTGTTATTTTTGCGGATATTAGCGTTTTAGTAAAACACGTTTTTTTTGTCTAAATTGATTGTTTCCTGATGTTCTTTTTTATTTTGCTGCATACTGGTTAAGTGGTTAACTTTGTAGACAAATATTTGTATGTCAATACTAATATTACACATACTAAGTTATACAAACCAAAGTTACTTAAAAAGCGCGCGAGATTACTGTCGCGTTTGGCAAACAGACAATTGTACAATAGATTTGGCGTCCGTAGTCAAATTTAATAAAAAGGTAGACCTAACCATGGGTTAGAATATTTGTTACTTTTTGACCCATTTCCTAGAAAAACTATCTAATTTAGTTAAGTCAAGTAAGCAGCAGGAATCGAAGAATTTTAGGTACCTAGATAGTCGCTTAAAAACTTAATTCAAATAGGAATTCGGGATTGTTACCACGATAGACACAGCCCTGAATCACAGAAAAATAAAGGTTCTATATTGTGACCTCAAGTTGTTCTTCTCAAGGAGTTCAAGCATATTCAAAATCCAAAGAGTCCGTCACAAGTCGCTGACTGTAAGAGGCATTAAACAATGATATTAAATTAATCCAAGACAACTTGATATCATCTCCCAATTGTCAGAAACGTGATCAGTTTCCAGTCCACCTAACAAGGCTCAAGGTTCTGAACACTGAATTATACAGTATGATGTCAGACCTGCTAATAGTTCTGTTAAATACTGAATTAACAATTAGTGTGCGCATTCAATGCTATATCATTGCATGATGATACAATGCGCTTGAAATGTTCTAAAATGATAATTAGATGATTTTAATTAAATGGTTTAGTCATAGCTTTTTTACGTTTGTCGTCATTGTGATACTGTTGTAATGAAGTCACCCTGTATATGTTAAATACGAAGACAATTCGCCGTGTGTGCGATGACAGTGCCTCGTAGTAACCACAATAAACACATTTTTTTCTGGTGTCAAATCATCAAATGTGTCTTGGAGCGCTAAGTGGAGCAAAGAGGACTGTCAGACTCTTACTGGCTAAAAACCCACCCTGTTATTTCGGTTACCCTTTGAATTCTAGCTTTTTTTCTTAAAGGAGGACGCCTATACTCAGCATTGGATGTAACAAGTGCTAAATGATGATGATATATCAATATTTATTTAGAACATTTTTTCCTCGTAAATTGCATTCTACCAAGTAGTATTTTTAATACTTTTACTACAATGTATTGAGTCTTTATTTTATGCTTTTAATAAACTTATGCCGTACTAAGTAAACGAGATCTGTAATAATATAAAGATGAGGAAGTTATATAGCCATGTCGTACTATGTAGGCAGTCATTTTAATGACTAAATACAATGTTTATGTATGTAGGTAGTTATACATACCTATGCAATTTAAACTGTTTTAATGGAAAATAATGTAGTATTCTGTACCAGGAAAATAATGTAGTCTTTCTATCTGTATCCTGGCAGAAATGTGAGAAAAATAAACTTGCGATACCTATTCACATTTACCAATACGGTGGCCGGAAAATATTGTCGTCCAAAAAGAAAAAAAAAATAGTTTTAATTCCCGTACCTTGGTTTATCCGAATCAACCCCATGTATGTTCCGCGACTTTTCATAATTTTCGAGTTATTCAATTTCAGTTCATCATTTAAAGTTTACATGGACAAGGCTAATTTTTAATAAGTTTAAATTAGGTGTAAAAAAATAATTATGGGGATCATATTTTTTTTTTCGATCATTAGGTGATCACTAGTAGAGATAAGAAGTCAGCTTATACCGGTTTTGTAACCAAGCGCACTCGATCTACAGTATATTTTCAGTAACTAAAATTCAAAAGCATTTTTCATTGCGGACTATTAATGAACAATGAATTCAGTTGATCAAATAAATACCGCAATGTAGTTAAACTTGCATGCAAGTTCTTGAATTATCTAAATGGGGCTTAACAAGACAAGGGCCTACTTTATACCTGATATGTTGTTACCATGATCAAAGAATAACACATTACATCAGTACACTAATTAAAACATGAGTAACATTCTTAAGATTACAAAGTCACTTCCTGGTTACAAGAACGACAATTTTCTGTTGAATTTTAAGTGTTTTCTTAGAACTCACCGTTGTTGAGTGATTGAGTGAGCCAGGGGCGGACTAAGCCGGAAGGGCCCAGAAATCCGAGTTTTTACCGTTCAATTTTAATAATAATTTCATGGACAGCCTGCTAGGGGCGCGGGACTGTATAAATTGGCAACCGTAACCCTGGAACGTAAAGGGCACTTGAAGGAAGATTGTAGATTTTAATAAGTAAGAGTTTGACAGTCACTTTCGCTCAACCCAGGGCTAGGACTCATCTGATGAGGGATGGCCTGCTCAAGTTCAACCATTTTAATTTCTTTTTCCTATTTAATTTCACAATAATTGGAAATGATGAATGAACTATCTGTTCTAGTTTACATTTAGGTCGCATGACCAGAGACTTAGCCTGCGGGGGCCCCGATCGTCCTACAGCCTGGCTTGCGACAAGACTGGCCCGTGAGGGGCCCGTGCATGTTGGGGTTCGGCTGGCAAACGGGCCCTCGAATACATGGCTAGTCCGGCCCTGGTATGAGCTGATAAAAGTGGCAAACATTGATTACATTTGAGTACTGATTAATGAGTGTTTTAATATCTAGTAGTATTATGTTACTATTATGGTAATGGATATGTTATCTTTTTATTATACCAACTTTTGCCCACGACTTCACTAGCGTTGAATCAGAATTTGACAAACAATGTAGCGTCATTTATAATTAGAACGTTATTGTTGTTTTCCTTGGGAACAGTAGTATTTTTTTTTGGGTGAAATGGGTACCCTGTCTCCGTTTCTGTACACCTGACAACCCATAAGATGATAGGTTCCCCGAATTAACGTCGCGAATAACTACATAATTTTGTAGTAAAACACAATTTTAACGACCAAACATAAATAAAATTTGCAACAAAGCACTCCTTTTAGGAAACAATATGTTATTATGGCAATAAAATTCATTACTTTGACATTTATGCATCATAAATTACTTCAATCCATGTTAATGTTGCACAGTTTACTTAAAATGCGGCAAAAATATGAACTAAAAGTTTAGTACTGAGTTTGACGTTTAAAGTGACGTTTGACAGCGCTAGTGGCGCCAAATAACAGGTCAGGGTAACCTGGACACCTTTGTAGTTTACATAACTATTACGATTTTTGCAACCTTCCATGGACTGTCATACATGTAAACGCCAATTAAGGCGCGGTGTCATCTCAATATTCCCAAAAATTGGTTTCTTAGAACGTCGATTATAACGTAATGTAATAAAAATAAGTAATGCGAAAAATACAGTGAACAGAGAAGGGTATAAAGAAGAATTTAAACCGAACAGAATAATAAAGAAATAGTTTGATATTCCCAATAAAAAATGTGGAAGTTGTAGCACTAAAATAAACTTTGACGTCGAAGATCTCTGTATTTCCAGCGATAACAACAGTTTTTTTTTTAAGAATTTAGTAGGTTTTCCATTTTTTTAAAATTTTAACCAAACCATTATTTAATTTTATGTCTATATTTTAAATAATCTAAAGAAAAGCAGTAAAATAAATGCCCATTCGCAGCTTACGTCACATTTCAACACAAATATCATTTTTCAATTTTCAATCTTATTGACGCTCCATAGTGGTGACAATAGTTTACGCGGTCATAAGCGATTAAAATCGTAGTCAGTCCGCGTCTTAAGGTATTCCTTCAATCTAGTGTTGGCGTATGACGAACGTATAACGTTGCGTTAACGCCATTTTGACGCAACGTTAATTTTACGTATTTTATTGCATTATTCGGATTTGTAGAGCTTAGACCTCTTTGTGTAAGTACAAAAAGTTTAACTGAAGTATTTAACAAGAGTCTAAAGGCATTCTTCGAGCTGGGCAGGCCACCCAGCGTAGATCTAATACCTCCGGCATACCTACCTGATTCAAGATTTTGTGCTAAACTGTCACACTACAAACCTAATAAATAGCACAACACGAGCGATACGCTACCAAGCGGTTTTTTTTTTAACTTTAGTTGACATTGACAATACTTACGTCCAGGTACGCCAATCTGGTCTCTTCACGTGGGGTGACGTGGGTGTCACTTGAAAGGCAAAGCAAATACTGGCCAAGACAGCATAGACAATTAACAACGCTCACTTTAAAAATGACATCTCCAAAATAGGTCCAACATTATGCTTCTAACATCAGCCAGAACAATGACGTCACTGGCAGCTTCGCACGGTCTACGCTTCTATTAAGGTGCGTACGGATTGCGCGTACCCTGGTACGCGTACTCAGTTTACGCGTATCCGGAACGCCTAGTCCATACCTGCAGCTACGCGTTCACTCTTGGGGTACGCGTACCGCGCGAGCCAACTCGCAGCGCGAGCCACCGTCAGTCGGTTTTTGGTCGCGCGTCAAAGAGGACGCACGCGTCCGGCTACGCTATATTTGGACGGCAAAATGAATAAACACGCGTGTTCTTCGAGTTTCAATAATGAAAATATTATTAGATTGATTCAACTTTATGAATTTCACCGGGTCTTGTGGGTTGTCATGGCGAATGACTGGGGCTCGCGGAGCGCTCTGGATCGATTGACCTCGCGTACAGGTTCGCGGCGGTCCGTACAGGAGCTGTACGCGTATCCAATGTACGCGTGGACAGTGTTTCCCAACTACGCGTAACACAGGAACGCGCTATCCGTACGCACCTTTAGGAAAGCAAAGATGCCACATACCATTCATTTACAACAAATAAGGGGTGACAAACCGATGAAATCTTACATTGTCGTTTCGCGCTAAATTCAGAATATCATCAATAATCATTTCAAAATAGCTATGCATATCGATAAATTAAATTGAAGTGTCTGTTTGTAATGTCAAAATAACAGCTTTTTCCTAAACGCAGATGTAGGTATAAATCTATAATTAAAACAAAAAATAGTACATTGTTTGAGGTAATCTTCGAAACGGTTAAGCCGATTTTAACTGACAGTTAGATGATGCATTATGGTATTATTTTAGAAAAATAGGAAAAATAGTGAAAAAAGAACAAATGGCCACATCGGCGGCCATAAGCTATTCATCAATAAAGTTGAACAATAATGTCAGTTACTATCGTTGAACATCATTCATCATTGCTTCAATTATCACCATATTCAGCTTGGACGATGTATCGATACACAGACGCCTACGATCGATAAACAATGTCATTATCGAGTATCGACCTCGATATGTCGCGTCCCTAGTAAATGCAAAATAGATGGGCTTAGAAGGTTTATTGATGATTAAAGGGCTCTTGTTTTGAGCTGTGCTGGGCGGACATACATAGCTAAGTTCCAAATTATAGCCTTCGCCTACGGTTTTCATTTCCGGCCATCGTAAGCACGGGCTTGCAGAGGGTGAGTAGCAACGACCATTTATATCTAGACTCCTAATCACAGGCGACCGATGTCTGTCAACACATTAGGCAAAAAAGTCTTAAGTTCGTATTAGTTTCGACCACTCCTGTGAGTCCCCTCGTCGCACTGACTTTGAGTTAGCCAATCAGAACGCAGTACCCCGTCCCCCTCGCTTACGTCGTACCTCAGCGACTAAACAGAAAATTTTCGTTAGTCAGATCGTGCATGAGGCGTCTAGATATAAAAGGTCGTTGGTGAGTAGTAAGTAGCTCGACGTCTACTCAAGGATCAGGCTCGAGTCGCGCCTGAAACACGACACGCCGTAAAGAGCTGTCAGTTAATTGATGAGATCAAATACGGCCAAAGGCTTATCGAAGAAGCATAACTGTCTTAACGAGTCCTGGAAAGCAAAGGGCAACTGAAAGATTAGATTGCTTTTTAGTCAGTCAAGTCTTAACAGTTCTTTCTGCTCCACTCAGGGCGGGAGAGGACTATTATGATGGTATTCCACCCATAAAAAGAGGAAGACGGATTTTATTAGGTCAACCAACAGCACATTACATGAGATAAACGGCTTTGACAGTTAACCTGTGTCTTCTGGAAACCAGGTGTTAGCCTTCTTCAAAACTTTGCTCTAGCCCTGAGTATCGACTTAGTGATGTCAGGTATTGAATGGCATTAGGATAAATATAGCATTTATTGTTACGCGACTCCGCTCAGAATTGTGCCAACGCATAATGCAGTTGATTCATTCATGCATTTTGTTGCTAGCTAAGAAACATAACATTGAAGTAAACTTGGATTTTATGCCATCATCGGCGACCCGCCCCAGCTTAATACGGATTTTATGACTTCGCAACACAACATATTTCTTTACTTTATGCAATTCCTATATTCATCATCCTTCATAGCAACTCATTTTGGGTCGGCAGCTTTTTCAACGTCTTCTTTTTCCATATATGTACTCATCAATACAAAAACCGACAACTGAAATTTTTTGGACGAGGCGAATGAAGTATGTAAGAATCGCAGAAGTTATTGTTTTGTAGTTTTCCTTTACCCCTACCCTCATGAAAAAGGGCGTGAGATACATGAACGTATGAAAATTTCATAGTAACAGCCAGTTCTTTCCGATGTTCAAAAAGGTCTTATTGGGCGTTGTGAAAAGGGGATGCTTAATAAATGTAAAAACTCGAATTTTTCATCTGGAGAATATCTTTGCGCAAGATAACACTACGCCACCGATGGCTTTGGGATTGGCTCTTGACCTGACGCCTAAACGACAATAAAGGGGCATACGAGTAGTTCTGATTTTGGCCACGCACAAAGATATCTTACGAGCACTCTATCACCAATATTTTGTCAAATTTCGGACCAACAGCAGGAACTCCCATTCTACTTATTGCTGCATCTCTAACCATGTATTTTTCTCCAACAGTGAATGCATCCAACCTCCTGAAGGAGAGGCCTACTGGCACTGCGATCGTGATCCATGCCTGATGAGTAACGAAGTTCTCAGGAACGTCAGGCAAGCCGGCCTCGGATGGAGGGCTGCTAATTACACCCAGTTCCACGGGAAAAAACTTAAGGATGGACTCATTTATAAACTTGGTAAGTTTACTCTCATTTTCTGCTTCTCGATAAACTCGATATAAACTTCCTACCACATAGGTACCAAACCTTTTTCGTTGAGTATGTAGCCTCCTCTGTTGTCAGAATTACTTGAGTACCCTCTGGGAATGCCTCTGACATGGCTAGTGCAAGTAGTGCAAGTTTTCTCACGATGTACCTATCCCTTGGTCGAAGTCAGTACTGTCCAAAATTAAAGAACGTATGTATTCAAAATCATAATCAAAGCATTTATTTCAAGTAGGCCAGTTACAGGCACTTGAATTGTCAAAAAACGGAAAAGACATCGTTACTTGCCCGGGTTTGAATTCACAACCTCTGCTGTCTTTGCCAATATTCCGTTTTTCCTTGGACGGCCTCTCTCAGAGGAAGCTTTCATCTCCTTCTCCAAATAAGTTGATGCAACGCGGATTTCTCCTGAATATGACCCCCAGAAACTTGAAAGTTAAATTGCGTTGCAGTGCTACGCTCATATTTAAATTAATGTTCCACAAACGTCAATTGGATGTCTGCAAGAGCAGTTAGCAACATAAACTTCAGCATATAATTTATAACTCACTTAAAACAAGTCCTGACACACAATCCGACATGAGACAATGCATTTCCATTTAAACAGTGACAGCTTTAAATCGTCAAATCGTACAATTACATTCCTTCTATTGCCTTTGAGATAAAGTTCAATATCGTTTGACAAAACAATTAGGAAAACTTACATGGTGGAGAATGAATCACGGCAATAAATAATTTGTTTTGTGGTCTAGTTTATCTCATAAAGTGTCCAATTATGTCGAATTTTATTATAGGATGTCTGTTAACTGCAATATATCAATTTTATTCTAACAACCGAGACTTCGTTTGCATACCAATTTCAATGAGTAGGTATTCACGATTTGTTTACGTTAGGGAAAGAGGATACATAACGCCTGCAAGCGGCTAAAGACCCAGACTGGTGTGGCATCGTAAGTCTTCCACATTCAGTTCCTTATAAACTTTCATAGAACACCCTTAATGGCAGTTCTAAGTACCACCAAGTGACATCTACATTACCCCTCTATAGTATTTAATTTCTAGATTTTCTCAATTCTCTACGTTATTCGATCATTGACAATCAAACAGTGCTTCTCTTTGTATTTTATACGTAAACGGGCATAAGAAACATCATCCATCTTCCTTAAGACAGTGGTTTAGGCTGAGGTAAATGGTTTATCTAAATTTTATCTACAATTGTAGATGAAGATTCGAGTGATTACAAGCAAACTAATGATGACGATGAATAATTTAATCTCACTGAAATTAAGAAACTTCAGACACAAGACAATTCCAACAACGGACAATACGCCAACAGTTACAAACCCACTTAATAGTAAATACCCAAAGTAACATGGACATTAGCACTCGAAAGTAGATCGATCTAGACGACTATTGAAGCTAGAACAAAAGGAGAAAGTTTAGTCCGTCGCAATACTTGTGATCACGAATCACATTGAAATCAGATATATGTTTACGGTATCGCCCGAGGCTTTCATTGTGGTCGCATACGAGTTCACTGAATAGAAAGAATAAGTAGGTGTAGGTATTTGAAAGGACGATGAAGTAGTACGATTTTAAATGTCATCTTAACGGCTGACACATTCATAGTAATATTTTAAAAGTGGAACTACATAAATATAGTTATTGAGGCTTGAGTACGGCAGAAAGACCTTTATGTCCACACAAATTATAAGCTCGTTTCCTTTCGGAAATTATGCTAAGCTAAACTGGACAAATGTGGTGCTACCTATATCTATTACGATTTTTGTGGTTTCCACAAAAACGACAGAAAAATCCATATTTGTATTTTCTTCTTTAATACCAAGTACTTTACCACAAAAATTATCAGAGAGGTCCAGATCTATACATACTTGTCTAATTCCAGGTACTCTACCATTGAGCCCCGAGACCGCACGCCTGGGCCCCATCACCTTTGACAAGGACATCCCATACCCTCCCCAGTTCGACTCCAGGACCCAGTGGAAGAACTACATCTCACCCGTCATCGATCAGGGCTGGTGTGGATCCGACTGGGCCGTGTCTGTAGCTACTATTGTTTCTGACAGGTAAGTACGATATATCCGTCCCTCGTCCTCATTCCATTGAGGGCCACATAGACGGGTTGGATCGTGGAATCGGATACCGGAAGCATTGAAATTGGAACATCTGACTGACAAGAAATCACCCCGTTTCTAACAGGGTGATTTCTTGTCAGTCAGATCTGACAGTTTTGACTGACGAGAATCTGCTTCACCCAGAGCGGAACTCACTGGATGATATTTCATTCAACAAAAATACAGGACACGTGACATTGATAACTAAATCTTTTATTAGGTATTAATTTCGGAATTTAATATGATGTCAGCGGGCTTGTTGATTTTAAAATTATTAAAATAATAACTGCTAATCCATTGTTCAAACAGCCGACAAGATAAATTTTATCTCATGCCAGCATGATTTTGCAATTTAAACCCACATTAAATTCCATGTGCTCAAGTTCAACAAATTAAAAAATAAACCAGACCCCAAGAATGCAATACAGCCAGTAACATAAGAATGATACGCGGTTTTTATTTCTCTGTATGCAAACCGAGACGCGGCTAAAAATAAAGGCCTAAGGACTCTTGGCTTCGCTCGAGGGTTCCTAGTCTGCGTCAGGTAGAGGCATGGTTGCAAAAAGTTGAATTATATGGAAGCATAAGGTCGTTTCTTTTGTTTCTCTTATTTACCTTTGTATCTTGTGCAGAGGCTATTTTGGGAGACTGATTGTTAAACAGTAGGATTTTTTTTACTTAGTAGGTTTTTGGGTGTTCTTCTTTTTGATTTGATGCTACTTTTAGATCAGTTGGGTTCAAGTTAATAGCGTTCACTAGTTCTCAAATTAATGAATTTACAAGATTTCAGCTGATTTTTCTTTATTTTTTCTTAATCTTGTGAAGGTCGTGGACACATGTACGAGGAGTACCTATTATGAATTGTTCTAGTTACGACAACTTCACGAATCATATTATTATCCGATTATGTTTCTGAACTGCGTAAATGGCCTTCTAGATCCCCAGAAGTAACACCAGTGCTTAGCATATTTATTCAAATGAATAATCCATTTAGGTACAAAAGAACAATGTGCGATAGTGCTTCAGAAACGTGCTTTCTTGCTTTTGCACTTTCGATTGGTCACGAAATCGTGACGATTTGGAAATGGTTTCTGATTTATTGCTAAGTGGATGTTTAATTCATTGCGGTACATCAAATCAGATTCGGATGCTCATATTTTATACTGTTGAAGTCGCACATCGATTTTTCTTACCTATAGTTAGAAACATTTTTTTCTTTGCGCGGTAATGGCTTTTTAATAACATCCGCATGGATCAATCTTTAAAATGAAGCCACGCTTGCCGAAATCGGACCGTGGATGGATGATGGACCATAATCTATTGGTTGTATGGCTATGTCAAGCTCGTCACGCCACCTCTACGAGGTCTGCTGCAATGCCTTCTGGCTGCGATGCAAAAATTGACGATTAGTGACTCGGCGACATTCATAATGGCATAATTATGTTCTTCATGAAGTAGTTTGGTCCTTGCAAAAAAGAGTTCTAGTTATCAATTAATAGACGGCCAGGCCCCTTGTCAAATACGAGTAGAGCAGTTTGTAGTTGAGCAGTTGGGAATGTAAACGGCACAACTCAGTTGGGCAGATAGTTGAGCAGTTTCGAGCAGTTGGGCAGTTTAGTTGAGCAGTCGGGAAAAAGCGAAAATATCATCCCCACATTAATAATATTTTGAAGGTGCTAATATAAACATCTTTGCCAACAGATTCGCAATCCAGTCCAATGGAGCTGAGAAGGTGATCCTGAGTCCTCAAACACTCCTGTCCTGCAACTTGAGGCAACAGCAAGGTTGCCATGGTGGAAACATTGATACTGCTTGGATGTTCGCCAAAAACCATGGGTAAGTGGCAAAATGGTTCTTATTTCGTAGTACGTAAGCTTCCGTGAGTGGCAACACCGGGATAGGACGTGACGCTGATCTTATTGGTGAGGTTCTTTGGAAAGGTCAGGCGCAAAGTACTCGCAACAGACGTGCTTGTATGATTAGCAGTGCTATTCTCACACAGCATTTTGACATCGCGGATGCAGCGCCCACGCCACGCTGTGAATAACTTTGCTATTCACTAAGATACTGACAGCGATACTAGCGATCACCGCTCGCGCTACATGATCGGACCATCTCAAAGCTGCCTCGTCGAAAAGCACAGATCGTTGAGTTCAGCGATGAGATTTCTTATATAGAATACCATAGCTGTGGTATGAACATGGACGAGACGAAAGAATCATAATAGGGATTATGTAATTGCTGCCGAACTTTACGGAAAAATTAATGTAAGATTCCTTTTGAAAATTGCGAAAATTCTTTGATGAGTGAAATGAGTAAAAACGCGAATCATGTGGATTGCGAATATTTTCGCTGATTGTTGACACGTTCCCATGATTACTGCCTCGTTTTTTCGATCATATTTCTATCTAGCCTTATGCATAGTATCGCCACTCTTTGAAGTATATTCTAGTCATTTGATACAGAAAAAATATGTAGTGTAGCATTTCACATGACAAGTTTTGAACACATTAGATTCTTTCCCCTTGATAGCATGGCCATGGTAATTTAAACTGGGATGAACCAAACTTGGCAAAGAGTTTGACGTTAGTAGCATCGGTTCTTGTAATGATACGATTTCACCGAAATAGTGTGCGGCACATTTCCCCGCGCACTTCTGCAGTGCACGTTCCAAGCTTGTTTTCTGTTTAGCCTCTGCGTCTGCCGGCAAGACTGTGCGGAACTTTTGTTCGACCACAGGGCAGCACATTATTTTGTGCGCCGTTTTTACAAACGGCTAAAAAATCATGTCTGTTGTATGGGAGATGGTTGTATCTATCTATGTTAACGGAAATGTACACGTAATTTCGGGCTACCTGAACATGTAAAACACTTTTTTATACATTTCCTAAATAGCTTCGTCATTGTATACATTTTTTAGGAGTTCTATAAAATTCCTAGATATAATAAGGTAACAGTGTATAAGACGGGGACACGAGGTATGATGGGAAATCACACACATAAGGCAAACTTAACACTAACTAACGTAGTACAAGCGCCAACAGGACGCCATTTGCGTCTGGCCGCTTGCAAATGACGTCCTGATGGCGCTTGCTCTACGTTAGTGTTGTGTTAAGTATGCCTAAAGAGTGTATGTCCCCATTATACCTCGCGATTATTAACGTCCCCGTCTTATACACTGTTCCCCTACATTTCCGGTAACGTCTACAAAGATAAACCGACGGAAACCTTTCGTGCGCGAATCTACTAGGTACTACTTGCCCGATTTTTTCTTTCATTTAACCTATTATTTTTGTACCACCAGGTTGGTCGACATGGACTGCTTCCCTTACACGGCGAGGGTCACCAAGTGTCCCTTCAAGAAGCGAGGCAACCTCCTGACCGACCGCTGTGTCCCCGTGGTTCCTCAGCGTACCTCAAGATACAAGGTCGGACCTCCCGGCAGACTGATCAAGGAACACGATGTGATGTTCGACATCATGCAGTCTGGACCTGTGCAAGGTATGTTTTATTTTTATATCTGTAGGTTAGAACTTCTTTTACAGGTTTATGAGGGCATATAATTGTTGAGGGTTGGTATGTGGAATTATACAGGAAGACTTTTTTACCACCGTCCAAAATTTTTTTAGGCATTAGGTATCATCACTAACCCCATTTTCGAAAAAAAAATCGATACGTAAAATTTTCATATTAAATCATTTTCTCATAAGAATTATCCGCTCCGCGTGGTCACCAAGCTAAACGTTAATAATACTACACTTGCCGGCGCATGAAACGGGTAGAGCGCACCCGGCTTACCCCCCGCCCCGCCCCGCTACACCTGAGCGACACATTACAGCGCGGTGTCCAGATTCATCAACTTTTTATAGATAACTTTGTGACGTGCTATCTCAATACTTTTGTATTGAGTGATACAAAAAGAAAAAACACGTATTCAATGATTTTCGCCAAAGATTAATATATTAAAATTTGGATGGTGACTAAAAAATCATCCTGTATGAAGTTACCCGCCTATGGATTAGAAGCTACAGCTATCTTAATATTAAAAAGGAAATAAGTAATTGAAAATGTTCAGCCTAGGATTTTTTTTACGAACAGTCTCAAGTTGTGAATTTTGGTGTGAGTATTAAATGTAAATTCTGTAACTCAAAACCATATTTATCTACCCCTCAAATCGAACAGCTATACTAATTTTGGCGATAGAGATCAGTATGGCGGCAGAATATACCAACTACCACCAAATATAGTTTTTGCTGATATCTCACCTTAAAAAGACATGTTTCAAATTTCGAAACTACAAATTCAGCAATCTTACATCATCGTGAAACATGATAAGAAAAAATAAGTATTGGTTGTTTACTCTCCAATAGTGCAGAAACATGCCACCAAAACGGCCCGTGCAGATAATTCGATCAGTAATTTCAATCATAAGCGATCACTGAACTATTTTTATCAACTTTTTTCAACCTTGGTGATGATATCATACAAAACATAATAAATGAATACCCTTGTACAGTTAAGATAAGAAAATCACGGGGCTTCAGAGGTTTTAAAAAGATAAAAATTTTACAGTAGCCTCATTGAGGACTGTTTACGTAGTATTTTTATTATTTGAATTTAAACAGTTATCTTTGTGAATGAGGACGCATCGTGTCATTCTAATGAAAATTACGGGTCATCTTGATGAAATGGAAGTGCGTTCTTTTGCCAAAATGATTGATTAAAATTGTATTAAATACCATTCTTAACTTCGCTCATTATTTGCCTATCCTTCTCCAAACTATGAGTCGGCTCCAAGTCTAAAGCAGCTGAAAACCAGCATTTTACATAAGCCGTCAGCCTATCTGACCTGCGGTCCAACCTAGTTACTAGTTAACACATACATAGGATTGGGATCCAAATCGTCCACTTCGAAACTGGGCCCAAGGATCAGTTGCACGTTATCTTTTTTAATAGGGGTCAACGCGTCCGTACCGTATCGTGCCCATTGCTAATGCCTGCCAGACACATATTTAGCGACAAAATAAAAAAAATATAGTCAAAAAAAAGTAATTTATAGAAAAACTAAAAACCCGACTGCGTAAAAACTATTTTTTGAAAATACGTGAAAAAGTTAACTTAGATAGAAACTAAAAAGAAAGAAACAAGCCCAACTGAACAGCAGGAAGAAGCAGAACAGAACGACTCACAGTCGGGGCCCCTTGGGAAGATTTGATTGGTAAAATTTGAATGGGCCCCGACTGTGAGTCGTTCTGTTCTGCTTCTTCCTGCTGTTCAGTTGGGCTTGTTTCTTTCTTTTTAGTTTCTATCTAAGTTAACTTTTTCACGTATTTTCAAAAAATAGTTTTTACGCAGTCGGGTTTTTAGTTTTTCTATAAATTACTTTTTTATTTTATACTTTTTAGTTACGATTCATTGTTTTTTTTGTTTGTATATTGTTTATATTTGATATAAAAACTTAAATCAATAAGTAAGAAAATTAGCAAGAATGATTGTTCTGTTAAACAACTTTAAATCGTTATATATCCTAAACTATCAATTAAAATGATAAAAGGAACCTCAAGATGATTTTAAAATACCTTTTCAACGACACCCCACTTGACATAGTTCATCGACTTTTATTTTTTTCATTTTGACAATATGGCGTCTGGTTGTCGCTGTGGTGAATTTTGATTACTGTCATGTCTTTAGTGACACTCGCAAGGTTAAGACGAATCGATTGACGTAAGAATTATCAAAATCGGCCTACGCATTTGGTCTCTAGAACGCCACATAGAAACAAACATACATACATACATACATAGACTGATAAACACATTACCCTCCTTTGCGTCGCGCAGTCGGGTAAAAAAGGTTGCTCTACTTTATCCAGCTTTTTTTTTTTTTCTACACGAGTTCTAAATACGATATTATAAAGTAACGTTAAAATAATACTAGTACTTTAAGCAGAGCACGATTATGTGAAGAAAAAGAAATGAGAGGCTTTATTAAAACATACTGAGATCTAGATACGTACTTAGATACAGTTTGACGCCTGAAACAGGCCTGACATTGTAGCCAATCAAGAAGATTGAGGCGAACAAGTAATAACGTCCACAAAACTGTCGCTTAGTAACTAAAAAAAAAACTGTTCGGTATAAATAGCTTGTTTCTATCTAGACTAGTTATCAGATTGATGTCATCTGATTTCTGAGTCACTTGTGATGAAATTGTTAGAACACGCGTAGCATGGCATAATACAAATGGGTTTTGTCGACGGCAGAAAAGACAAACAGACAGAAAGTAGAAAGATTTTTACCGTTTTAAGCATGGCAATCTTTGAAATATAGGAAATAATCTAAGTATACTTCTACACCGTGTTCTTCACGTTATCCATAAACTTTAGCAAATACTTCTATGGCTTTTACAAATCAAATCCAACAAAGGAAGTAGTACTTAAAAAGGCTTCGTTACAAAGATATTTGTAATTTCATTTAATGAAATTTAATTGAGCTATGCAGTGAGAAAGTATCTTAATTTGAAATCTATCAAATACTATTTGTATTTCATTTGTTTCAGCCCGCCAAATGTTATGAATGACGTTGCCAATTCGGATAAAGAGGCATGCATATCGGGTTATTTACGTCTAGGTATTTAGTTTGTATGAAAATTAACAAAAAATAAAAAATAAGAATTTATTAATGTGTTCATAATGAAAAATGCTTACTTCCGTGGTTTGAACATCTGGTCGAAGTTTATGTATATCGTCCGGAACACGGTGTATACTAATATTATAAAGAGGAAAACTTTGTAATGAATAGGCTCAAAAACTACTGGTCCGATTTAAAAAATTCTTTCACCAGTTGGTAGCTGCTTTGGTCCTGAGTGTCATAGGCAATAAAGTGGGGGTGGGGGGCGAGCGAAGCCGCTGGGAAAACCTAGTAATATTATAAAGAGGAAAACTTTGTAATGATAAGGCTCAAAAACTACTTACTGGTCCGATTTCAAAAATTCTTTCACCAGTTGAAAGCTGCTTTGGTCCTGAGTGGCATAGGCAATAAGCGGGGGGTGCGAGCGAAGCCGCTGGGAAAAGCTAGTTGTTTATATATTTATACGTAATAACGACAGCGTCGGCTTTTCGTAAATATTTTTGAGGAAAGAAATATTCAGCTGCGAGTGTGACCCTAACTCGCGTCTTCTGGATTAGTACTCCAGACGCCTTACCAATTACTCCAATTAGGCCATCGCAACTCGTTTAGAAGCTATCTTTTATTCCCTTGTTTGAACGTTTTACACGTTGCGCCATCTATTGGAAGCGTCCCAAATTGCCTGGCCTAATTGGTACGGCGTTTGGAGTACTTATCCAGAAGACGCGGGGTCGAGTACTTCGAGTTCTATTCGTAGCTGAATTATTCTTTCTTCTAAAATCTTTAGGAAATAAATGTTTCTATATTTTCAAATAGCGATGATATAAATTGTGCCATAATCGTGCAAAAAACATTCGAATTGTTTGGAAATAAGAATACAGATAGAATTGGCCATGCTACGCGTCTTGAATGTGTTCTCTGATATCTATTTTTGAGGACTGATAAGATACAGATAGTTCCTGGCATGCCAAAAATGTGAGTGTTTTGTTTTGAAAACAAAAGAATTGCGCAAATAGAACTTATTTTCCATGAGTTGCCAGATTTTTTATTATGATAGTGGGATTTGTAAATTATCTGAAAGTGGGCAATAAAAGATATGTAAGCTGAAGAAAGTAATACTTAGATGGATATATTTTTCAAGTCAAGGCTATTTTATCGCACGATTATCCAAACTAATGACTACCTGCTTCGACTGGCCTTCAAAAACCTCATTAAAGAAAAATCTGGTTAAAATAACGTGTTATATTATTTGTAGAGTAGATTCAAGTGCCTGACTGAAGTGATGCCTAAATTAAAACGTATCATTGGATTTTAATCTGTCGATTTAGCCACCCAGAGCTGAAATTCGAAGAACAATAATATTCAGAAACCCAATTGTGGTATTTGATCCAAGCTACCAGTAACAACAACCAGCCCTCACATTCAAATAACATATCTAAAAACATAGACCTAAAGTCCATTTTTATCCTTCCAGCTATCATGACCGTTCACCAAGACTTCTTCCACTACAAAGATGGTATCTACCGCCGTTCGAGGTTCGGTAACAACGAGCTGAAGGGTCTACACAGCGTCAGGATCATCGGCTGGGGCGAGGAGAATGGAGACAAATACTGGGTAAGGAATGACAAGCTAATGTGAACTTTAGAGAGAAAACTATAAGCTCTTTTATGCTATCTCAATTTTTGGAAGTTGCCTGGAAAGGGTCCAGATAGAAGTTAACAATATTAAGTTCAGATCAGGGGCGTAGCTAACGCCGTATCTGCGGGCCTCCAACGTGCGTAAACAAAAATTAATAAAAACTTAATGATTTATTAAATAAAATAGTTATTTACTTTTACACAATTTATTTGTCTAATCTATCTCTGGTGTTTTATTATTATTATTATTTATATGTAATACTGTTTTAAGCACGAGATTATCTATTAGAAATTCCGGGAAGATCCATATTAACATCAACATTTCGATGCAAGTAACTACTAAAATAACTACCTGATTCCGACCTCTCGACTGATCAGTCGCATCTCGAATTTTTTGATGACCTTTGTTCAAATTTTTGTTTATATTTCGGCGTACATGAGAAATGCATTTTTTTTTCTTGAGTGATAAATCTTTACCTTACCTAAGGGCCCCCAAACAAATTTTTATACGGGGCCCCGCCAAGGCACGCTACGCCTCTGGTTCAAATCACTTCTTGGAGGCAAAATAGTCAACGTGATCTGACAAGTAAGTCAAATAGATGTGGGTCACTTCGAGAAATTGAATTAGGAAAAAAAACACAGATAGTTACATCTCAAAAACTTTCAGAATCTGCATCAAGGGCCATTTTGGTTACCCATTGAAATGCTGTTCGATAAGGTTAATCTAAGCTGTTAAAAATATACCCATACAGTGTGGGGAAACCCTTTTGAAAGGCTCAATATAAACCAATTTGAACGGCTTCATTTAAGCCGTTCAAAAGGTTACCTAACTTTCAACTCGACGGTCTTGAAAACAATAACAGCGTAAAATTCCGAACCTAAGTAAGGTAACAAAGAATTAACACTCCATTACACGCACCCCTGTTTGGGACGCGACTGCTCGCGCGCTCTACATATGTAGAACAATTTTGTGTTGAGATTTTCAAGGGACAGTGTTCTTTTTTGTGAATAATATAAATATCATTTGAAAGTATACTTCAATAAGAAACTAAAACAGACAATACATAACTGTTAACATTTATAAAGAACTTAATATCAGGCTTCTTGTGAATTTGGAGAATAAATATTATTTTTTTACCATTTGATTTTCTCAGGCTTCTTATTTTACTTGCTCATATCCTCCACACTGTCTGCATCATTTTTACAACAGCCAGGACATAAAAGAACCTGATTTTGAGGATAAATCCACTTGTCACGGGTGTTACATTGTTTTCTGGTGTACTTACTTATTGCGTGCTCTACCACAAAGCCAACATGTCACAATGAGACTAGTATTGGGGGGTTATGCTTGGCATAGTTGTAATTCAGATGTCTTATTAATGCTCAAAAGCATTTTCCCATTAATTTTCAGTGATTTTGTAATACATCCAATAGCTATTTTGCTTTGTATGCATAGTGTGACAGGCGAAATCCAAGTCCATATAACGCGGTCTATTCGCTTTTGACTAAGCACCCGAATGATCATTCCTTGCCCTTTTCTGTAGTCCTTGTTTATTGTATGTACTATGAAACCTTTTGTATCAGTTATATTCATTACATTAAAAAATATTAGAGGCTATCGCTTCAGTTTCTGGAGAAGTCGCAAATATTAGACAGAACGTCTGTGAAATATGGTTATTTTGGTTGTAAATAATATCAAAGTAAAATAAAACCACCTAAACAATGGTTTTATACATAAAATAAACACTTACATAAAATACACATGAAGGGTAAACTTCACAAAAACCTTTGAAAAAACTGTCGCGCGAGTGCTCGCGCGCTCTACTATTGTAGAATTTTAGTTTTGGCGTGGAATTACTAACAAACGCGGTCGCGCATGTCGCTGCAGAGATGCTAATAGTGATCAATAGTTAGTAATAGAGGAATACTATGAGTGGGGGCTCTAGATACACATAATTTACGTTAAAATTCCACGAAATGCATGTGTGTTCTACAATAGTAGAACGCGCGACTAACGGAGTGTTAAAGCAATAAATATTGCCACCGAGAGTTGAAATTCGAATAGCAATAATTTTCAAACATTCGCTTCATAATAGCTTAAACTAATCCAACTTTCTTTTTACAGATCGTAGCGAACAGCTGGGGCACAGAATGGGGTGAAGACGGCTACTTCCGCATCGCTAGAGGCGAAAACGAATCAGGAATCGAGTCCTTTGTGGTCACCGTCCTGAGTGACGTCACAGAGGCTTACCTCCGCAAATAACATCCGACCCACCTGGTCACCCCATTATGTGTCACCACGAGACGCTTGAACACCAACAGGGGAATTATTCTTCTGAATACTACCAGGGAATTTGGTTAGCGAAGATATTATGAGGGTAGACATTATTCAGGGACGAAAATCTTTATTTCGGTATATTTTTTGGGGGTCAGGAGTGCGAAACTAGTGGCGCTAGTGTAGCTAGTTCTAAATGTCATCATTGTGATCCTCTCCAGAAAGAGAGAAAAATCTCTCTCTTTCTAGAATGCTCATCATGCTCTGTGTAAAAATATTTTAATGTTATCTGGCACGGTAGTGCCCCCGCCAAGTCGAGCTTTTATATATCCTTTAATAGCTTGACCTCATTGGTCAGATTTAGACCTAGACAGCGGCGCCATCTACGGTGAAACTTTTATATAGGGACTATCATTTCAAGATGAGTAGCTTGTGATATTTAGAATTCGGAAATTATAAATGTACAAATAAGTAAAAGATACAAAAAAAATTTAGGGTATAGGTAAAGTGTACCTAATTTTGGGTAATAAGTGCCTCTTAGTGTAGAAAGGGATTATCTTCGCTGACCAAAATCTCGTACCATATTGTTTAGGGCTTGCGATTAAAATTTTAGAGTACGATCTCCGACCGATTAGGTATTAAGAGATGAAAATTATATTTTTATATAAATAATCTTACGTTTATAATTGTCGTAGTCACTATTCAATAATCAATTAACACACATATCGACATTTATCAATCGAAGAAGAAACGAATGATCCGGAAAAAGAAAAAAAAGAAAGCCAATTATTTTATTTTTAGCTCTAGCAACTTAGCTAAAATGCTCCGTCATTGAAATTAAATTGACAGTACAGTGTTCTCACGTAAAAAAATATATTTAAAAAATAATACCAACACAAAAAAATAAAAACGAAAAATTCCAAAAAAATCTTATTACTTATGCTTTTATTTTGATAATATTATTATTTTCATATTTATTGTACAGTAGATCATTTTTTTGTGAATCTTTACTGCCATGTTAGATGTGGACACTTAATTAAGTTACTTAAAGAAATCTAACTAGTCTTAGGCACATTTAAACTTTAGATTAAATGATGATCATCTCAAAGTATGCTTATAGACAATAACTGTTAGTTTAGCTACGTTATTATTAATTACGGTTTTATATATACCGATAACGATACCGATTTATTTTTGGGCATAAATACCAAGAGACAAATTTAATTTATCTCTTGGTATTTATGGAATAATATATACATATATTAATTTAAGGAATGCAACGCCAATAGCAACAAACTTTATAAGAATCTGTATTTAAAGCGTCTAAAACAAAGGTTTTCTGTCGCGTGAAAGAGACGGTGTTCTTCTATCTCATTCACACACTAAGGCTATGTTATTTTCCTAATATAACGCCAGATATCATGTTCAATTTAATATATGTATGGATGTTTATCATATATTTATAGCTGAGGCTAATTGTGAAGTTAAATCACACTTTAGTGCGAAAAAGAGATAGAATAACACTATTCCTTTTTTATATAACATCCATATTTTTTCTTAAAAGATTTTAATATTATCCATATTTTTTTTAAGTGGGCCAAGCGAAAGTAGCGCCCTCTATAATTGTATATTCTTTAATAAAAACATATACCAGTTGTCGCACGGCTTTAGCCTTATAATATCTTAGTAAATAGAGTTGTTATTATTATAATTAAGTAAAATATAATATTTATTTTTAAATAGTACTTACGATATAATATTGTAATTTAAGTTTAAAATAAATAAAGTTTCAATATTATTTTGTGTTTTATTTTATTGGATAAATACTTAAAGCATTATTTGTATTTGAACCTTCGCCCGCCCTGCCCTGGGTGGGAGGATTCATTTGATGATTTTACCACAATACAAAAAGGTGTAATGACATATCACACAGGGAACAGAGATTTATGTACTCGTATATCTATCTCATTCCATCATGTAAAGGAACCATTTGATGGAACGAGAAGTCTAGTCACAAGCATCCACATGAATACACATCAGAAGCGTTTAGACGTTCATTTGTGTTTTTGTCTTTTGTAAGCTAGATTGTAGTACAGTCTGTATTTATTTTCGAATTTCAACTTTATAACAAAAGTGGAAGGTTCATAATCGATTGGGATTTTTTTTCAGATCGGGGTAGGTTGATGTGCAATCTAAGAAGTGTTACGAAACTAAGATTCCATCTCAATCCGAATCCTGTTCCTTTGTTTTTGACGGCTGCTTCTAATTGGGCATCTTTAAGGTCGTTGATTGGTAACATACAGATGGGATCAAGATTGTAACCGAGATAGCGTTGTAATATAGCACACGAAGTTGACGTATCTATTAATTATATTATACCGTTATTATAAACCCGTCACAGATAAGGTCGGTCGGTATGATACAATTTTTCGAAATGGATTGTATAAAGTGCTTTGATTAATAAACTATAAAAAAAGCCTCAATAATTCTAATTTGTCTGTCTGTGTAAATGTGACTCTACAACATTATTTTTTCTTCATGCGAAAGCCGATACACCTGTCTAGTATTTTGTGTAAAGAATCTATGTACAAAATTTTAAAACCGTATCAAAGTTATAAGCTTGTATATTACCTGGTTGTCCATTCAAAAGACATGCTCATTTCGCGGTACACCCGCGTAAACCGCATCTCCTGTGTTATACACTCGTGATAATAGTTTGGCAATAGGTACCTAAGCGTACGGTGATTGCATTGTAATTAACTGGTAATAAAATTTAATTAAAGTATTTTTGAAGAAAAATATAACATGGTGTAAAAATTATTGAACAAACTATATTCAGGTTTCGCATAAATACTAAAAATAATGTTGTATACCAACACATTAAAAGAAAATTCAAAACTGTAAGACGGAATCGTCGCATACTATAAATATGGTTCATACATATACTTATTATTAATGTTTTACATCCTACTAATATTATAAACGTGAAAGTTTGTTTGGATGGATGTATGTTTGTTCCTCTTTCACGCGAAAACTACTGAATGGATTTGGTTGAAATTTGGCACATAGATAGTTTATAACCTGGATTAACACATAGGATAGTTTTTATCCCTATTTTATGTTCCTACGGGATGATTTTTGAGTTGTAGCGGGTGAAACCGCTGGCAACAGCTAGTCATATATAAAGTACATACAGTCATCCCTACCCTAACCAAAGCGATCTTCGCGGGAACACTGCATTCTTCGAAATAAAATAAAAAATAACTCTGGATATTGACAGGCCTGTTGGTCTAGTGTTTAGTGACCCTGACTGCTATGCTGGAGGTCGTGGGTTTGATTCCCACCCAGGACAAATGTTTGTGTGATGAGCACGATCATTTGTTCTGTGTCTGGGTGTAATTTATCTATAATATTTAAGTATTTAGAAATATATAAGTATGTTTATCAGTTGTCTAGTAACATAACACAAGCTCTGCTTAGCTTGGGACTAGATGGCGTTGTGTGATAGTTGTGGAATATTATATTATATTATTATATTTTATTTCACATTTATGCCAATGAAGACACTTAAACAGAGTCGAAGAAAGGAGGTGCTCGGTTTGGGTTGATCGTTTCCATGGAGAAAAAACCGACAAGAAACTAAATGGTAGTTTAAATTATGCAGAAGCTCGAAAGTCCACCAAAGTCTTACAAAGGGGTATCGCATTACCTAGTTACTGGATTGTGGAGGTTTGATAGGCAGTCGTTCCATGAAAAATACTGATATTCAGCTGCATCTGGTTCGACTGGAAGCAAACCCCATCGTAGTTGGGAAAAGGCTGAGAAGATGACGATGAAGCCTGAACGCATGATCGCGCCGACAGACGTTCGCACGACTCATCGCTTTGGTTAGGACACAACGTAATTTGTTCAACATTAATTAATAATTACATAAATATTCTATTAAGTTCAATTCTAATCGATTTTACAACTACACTATAGTATAACTACAATATAAATTTAAGAATAAAATCAACAATATTCAACATTAAGAACAACAATAATCTACTTAATAATAAATACAAAATATTTTATTTCTATATACTTAATCCTAAATAATAATTAAAAAATAAATAAGGACTAACTGCTGGACGCTCCTGGTTTGTTGCTGGTTGCCGCCTTTGCCTTGGCTGCTTTCTCTACATTTGCTGCCCTTGTCTATAATAAAAAAAATAAAAAAAAGCTTAAACAGAGTTTTAATATTAGAACAGGTTCCCACAGTGCCCAGATCATCCCAGACCTTACTCATTTTTTCAGTAACGAAATGTACAGAATGGACACTCTTTTAATATATTTGCTACGCTAAAAAAAAAAAGAAAAGATAAGTATTTTTGCCTGCAGCTTACTATTGGTGAAAATAGGCAAAAAGCTGGGTCCAGATTGGTGTACGCGAATCTAACGATTACGTGTAATATGTGTCAACAGTGTGGACGGCAAACGAGCTCAAAGCGAATTGAGAACACAGTTTAGAACAGTTGGGTCACTTACCAAAAACAATCAAACAAATGTAAAATCTATACTCGAGAGAATAAAGTACATTTTTACTAGCATCAGCATCGCCCACGTACTTTTATAATAGCCTAAACTTCCCATGCGCAAGCAAAAATGTACTGAATGGTTACGCGCGAGAGTTTATTTTTGTTTATCTGACGCTAGCCACATTACAATGTGATTACATTGTTGCTATCCGTGAATCTCAATAGGGTTGCGACTTACGAGTTTAGGAGGCACAATAAGGTAGGTAGGTGTATTTTATGCATTTGTTAAATTACACTATTAACATAAATGTTCCTCAGGGATTTTTTTATCATCAGCCTATATCTTTTTGGTTTCGTTACTGCATTCTACGTACATTATCGATTGGTAGCACAGAATGTTAATACATAGTACCAACGGCACCTTACATTAGAACCTATTATCGTAATATTTTTAAACATTTCATCTTACAAAAACAAAAAAGAATATTATTTAAAAATATTTGAAATGTTAGGCTTTGTTGTTTATAGGCTTTATTAAATGTATTGGTTTACAATTACTTAGTTATTATTCTGCAACAAACACTACATAAAAGTATTTATTTTGCTTTACGACACACAGATTCTAAAACAACAAACAAATGAATTTTAATGAATGATGATGACGCAACAAGAAATGTCAGTCACGGAATACAAAAAGAAAGTCAAAGATTACAAACAAACGTTACTTTTTTTTATTAAAGAGAGGCGAAGGAATC
The DNA here is from genome assembly GCA_950005045.1 of Agrotis exclamationis. NCBI lineage: Eukaryota > Metazoa > Arthropoda > Insecta > Lepidoptera > Noctuidae > Agrotis > Agrotis exclamationis. The sequence goes on from OX465438.1 coordinate 15,396,705, forward strand.
CAAACATACAGCCATCTCACGAGTTTTTGAATAATTAATCCTTTAACCGGCAGCACTCTTATAATATCGTCGGCCTAATTCGTTAACCTGCTAAGTCCATTTTTGGCAAAATTGACTTTTTGATGCAGTTCGAAAATTCAGCCTAATATCTACCGTAGCATTTAAGAAATAACAGCGATATCAGCCTAAAAAGGTGATAAATGCTATGCCCGAAAAACTGCTTTCTTATCACTAGCCAATCTCCACAACGCAAACCTGCTAAATCCTCTTGAGGCCTCAGTTTTGCACTGACAACGTTCCCAAACTCACGTGCCGTTTGGGAAAATTGATTATTTTATTTTATTGTTGCAATAATTAATTGATTGTGATACAGTAGCAGTAGTAAAACAATATTTAATAGCTGTCATTAATAATAATAAAATACTTAGGAGTACAACACATACTACAAGACAGACAACACTTTATAATAACGTTTATTAAAACTATTACTGATTGTTTATGAAGAGTTTAGCATTTTTTTTATCGTGGTAAAATCATCAAATGAGTCCTCCCACCCAAGGCAGGGCAGGAGGGACTGTCAGACTTGTACTGACTAAAATCCACCGTGTCCTTTAATAGCCTTTACATTCCGGGGTCACGGTATTCGTAAGTCCCGCGACCCCGGCAGGCTTTGGCCCTCTAAGGGGGGGCCAAAGCCGTCATTGTGCTGACACTCTTTGAGGCGCGCGTGGAACACAACGCGCCGTCGTCCCGGACATGGTCCATGGTCGGACAGCGAGTCGTCCATTACTCGGCGCCCGGATGCCCGCACCTACGGTGGCCGGAAATCGTCTTGTGACGTCCGACGCCGTGGGCGTCTACCACTGCGGCTGGGCTGTGAGGTAGACGCTGTCCTCTCTCCTACGCGTCCCGCCTCCTCCTTCGCTAGCATGACTGCTTCTCAAAAGGAGCCGACTGCTTCCCATTCCGTTTCTCTCCGCAGCATTGCCTCGACCAATGCCGGGCGCGAGAGGTCGCCGCTTTCGCCGTCGAGAGGACACGGCGCGGCGGTGTCCTGCCCAAGCGGGGCAGTCCTGCATCGTATGCTCCACCGTGTCCTCCGGGCGATCCTCGCAGTGGTGACACCCAGGCCTTTCTTCCTTCCCTATCCGACACAGGTACCTGCCGAAACTTCCGTGTCCGATGAGGACCTGCGTCAGGCAGTAGGTCAAGACGCCGTGTCGCCTATCCAGCCACTCCTCAAGGAGGGGTCTTACCGCCGCGATTGCGGCGTACCCGGACCTCAGTTGCAACAGTCGCACCCTCCATACTGCCCTGAGATCGCGCCGGAGCTCTTCCCGCCGCGCTTCGAGAAGTCGAAGCAGCGGGGATTCGCCCCAGCGATGCGCCTCCAAGCTCCACTCATAGACGCGCTGGAGAGCCGTCGCCTCCAGATCCCAGGGGCGTAATCCGGCAAGGAGGTTGGCCGATTCGCCGGCGATCGTGCGGTATCCTCGGATCATCCGTATAGCCATGAACCTCTGGCAGGAGGCGTTTGGCCCGCTGAGACTGGGCAGGAGTCGGCCTGAGGGTGGCTGCTGCCAGGTTCAGCTTTGGGGCCAAATGCAGGAAGTGCTCCCTGAAGTTCCACCGGCTGTCGAGGACGAGTCCCAAGTACTTCATCGTTCTCCCGACGCCGATGCGAACCCCTCCCACCGATGAAGAGTTCAGCTTAGATATTTTAACCCTGTTTCCTATTAAAGAAGACTGATTGTTAAATTTTTAATAATAATTATTGATTACTGATTGAATTCGTTTAACTGCACAATTAAAATAATTATCTATAGGTACACCATTATTACCATTAATTTACCATACTAAATTTAATTTAAAAAAACTGCTAAGTCCTCAACCAAATTGAAACTTCACTTCGAATAACTGCTTAATTATTGTTTTCCTCAATTTTGTAAAATGTGTTTAGGTTTTCTTAGATATTATGTTTTTAAAATATCAAGAAAAAATATATACGCCAACGGGATTTTCAAAATTTTGATTGCTAAACTAATAAAGATAATATTCAGTTTTTTCTTCGTCCTGTAAACTTTGCAAAAACGTATTTAGCAGGTTAACGAATTAGGCCGACGATATGGGTACATTCAATTAATTGTAAATACTTTTATGGTTTATAGCAAAAACTAAAATCGAATGTCGCGTTTCAAGGGTGAAGTATCGATTCACTGAATCCATTCAGTACTATGTATAGATTAAAAAAAATCGATATTTTGGCTCCAACAATCGATTCTTCGATTAATCGATTTCAGATCTCCATCCCTACGTCACAGGTTCTGCGTTGCGAGTCTTTGTAAATGGTAAAAAAGTCGCGCAACCAATTACGATCGCTGACCTTGAATGCGTAGCTGCTATTTTCTGAGTTTGAACGTGGTCGATATTTTCACCTTTCGACGTGACGCGGTAGTTTATGAAACGTGAGGTTCTTGTAACTATTGTCGTATAAGCAACCAAAAGCTATGCAGTATTTGCTTTTCCTTATATTTTATAACTAAAATATATATAAAGTTATTTCACACAGTACCTAATTAATAATACTACTTTTTATTTTGGTTATTTTCTCTTTCACATACGTAAACGTAACAAAAATATTAAGATACGGAAAGCGTACGAGACGGGCGGCCCGGCATACGGCACCGTGAACGGTGTGCGCGTGTGTGCATGCCGTTTCATACCTACACCGCATAGAGACCCCTCTGTAGTACTCTGTGTTGAGAACGCGAATACTGCGTGTGCGCCTTTGTGTTCGCGCTAAAACCGACAGCCGATGGATCAGCCGCGAAAGTCACATGTAATGCTCGCGGTGCCGTCCACACCTAGAATTCGCGTTACATTACGCTAGTGTGGACCCGGCCGGCATAATTATTTTAAATATTTTGAATTACACTCTGTACTTCTGTAATTAACTGTCCAACATTGTGTTAAGGACAGTAAAAGAAAACATCATGAGAAAACCAGCACATCCAAGAACCAAAAACTCGTGTAACATCTCCTAAACAGTAATGGACGTGTGACCTACTCCCACTCAAAGAAAAGAGGCTTATGTTGTGACCCAGCCGTGGGAATGTTAGCTGATAATGCTAGTATAGTACGCGTCACGTAAAAAGAACGCTGGATGAAAGTGGTGAGGGTGTGTTTGTGCATGGGTACAGTCTCTCATGAATGATATGTGCCTATTATTTTATTTTTGAACTAGGCTTTCGTTCGTGTGTCGTGGCTTCGTACCTACATATTTGTTTGTTTTACCTCACACCACCAAATAGACCGATAAATCGCCTATGCGCAGCTTGACCGCCAGCGTTCTTTTTACGTGACGCGACCTGTACCTTGTAGACGGCAGGACCAGCTGGACAAAACCAATAACCAGTGGCCTAAGACTTGAATCGAAATACTATAAATCATGGGAAGACGACTTTGCCCAGCAGTAAGATAAATCAGTAAATGATATTTATAGGTTTTAACAAACACTTACACATCATAACACTTTCTTTTTAAAACTATATGAGGCCAGTCAGTGTTTCGTACCTGACTAGTCTGAGAAGAAACAGCCGAAACAAACTCAAAGATCAGCATCTCTTTTAAACTCCAGACATTAAATTGGTTAAGTCATGCGAAGACCATGCAGGTTTGTCTGAGATGGTCTTTTGAAGAAAGAACCATACAGACTTGAGTGGACCTATCCAGTCAGTGCAAGCATTTGTCAGTAATCTAAAGTTGAGGACCTAGAATTTACCTGTAATGACTGGACTCTTTTGTGTAAAGTCATCATTGAGTTTGATATGGTGACCAATTTCTCTCTGTTGGTGGCTATGTCCGCCAACTGGAAAAGACAAAACGTAAATTTTAAATAGAACCAACCTTTTATGAGACAATGTTTTCCTAAACATTATTAGCATTTATTAGCGCTCTCCGAGACGTCCATCAGCTCCTGTAACAAACAGTTGGGAGGGCACGCAGGGCACAATATTTAGTGCCTCATCGTTTGTGGAGCAGCACCACATTTACACTTCAGGTCAGTCATCAATGAACTTCCACCTCAGCAGATTTTCCTTGCTTCGGCCTTCTTCTCAGAGAGCGCTAAACTCGTGGCCCAATTTTGGGCTGAGTCGAAATAGATTGTCAACGACACAATAAGAAGAATAAGCATTTATTTAGAAAGAATAATTCTCTATTTTTGCCTGTGATGCATTGCCTGATGCACCGATTGTGCATCCACGTTATGACAATGTTTTAAGATAAGCAATGAAGATTACCAGTGCATCAAGCATGACATCATTCTGAAGGTCTTCCAGCTTCCTCCTCTCTGAAGTGAGCATACCCTGGACAGCATCTTGTTTTTCTCTGAAATAATAAAGATGTTTGTCAACCCCCGGAAAGAACTGATTGTCTGACGTTTTAGTTTTTGACAAGGCTCAGCTCAGGATAGAACTCTAGGCTCACAATTTATGTATGGTGGTAGGTTACATGTTTTGTCATTTGTATTATTGGGTTTCAAAAGATGGAGTAATGTCTAAGTTTTATTTATTACAATTTTTTTTTCCTTTTTTTCAATTACTTTCAAGGTATTAGAATTTCGTAACTATAAAGATATAATTTTTTTATATGATAGGTACTGTTATATATTATTATCTACGTAGAAGACGATGGCTTTACGGCTTAGTTGTAGTACATTTTATTAGTACAATTCTAACTTACGTTAATTCCTTTAGATGGGTATTAATGGTTGTTAGCGGTGGTTCATACATCTCCATGATACCTTTAGCTAGTAGTTGCACAGTCTTTGCTTCCTCTTCTGTTGAACTGAAAATGGTTTACATCTTATTATACCAAAATAAACAAATACATCAGCACAGGGTTGCGATTGTTGCGAACGATTTTAAGTATCCTTTCTGTACCTCTCCATATTGTTGTAAAGTTGTCTTTTCTGCTTCTGAATAAATATTTTCAATTGGATTCCAATTTATCATTTACAGTAAAAATGAAAGTTTTTAAGTGCACAGTTCAAGCGTTTCCTTCCTGAAACTGACTGATGACCTGATGACAGTGACAATTCACAATTGACATTATTGACAGAAAGACAGTTGATTGACAGTCACTAAATCGTGTTATTCTCGAATGTATTATTTCTATGAAGTTAGCATTCACAGTGATAAGGCTTATTTCACACATAGTGGCTTTAATCATCAATGTTTAAAGGTGAAACCGCGCTAGGCAGAACTGCACTGCAGCGAAACTGCGCGACGCAATGATATTATAAGTCATAGATATGTTATACACGTACAAAACAACAGAAAAAAGCGTACCGCCACAGAATACTTAATAGTACTATAGGTACCGCGCAGAGAGGCAGCACACATACACACTTTTTATTCACACACATTACATTTCACTACAAAGTAAAAAGGATAGCTTGATAAAACCAATATGAAAAAAAGTGACAGCTAGATGGTGACGCTCTCTCTTTTATCTCACTCGCACTCTCACTCGCACTCTTTCTTTTACGACGCCATATTATAGAAACGTAATGTTTTATTTGTGAAAATATTAAGATAAATAATATATTTACAAATGATAAGTGATTCTTTGACTTTTAGAAGTCTTGCTTGTATAATTTGTACAATATCTCATCACACACGACGGCATTTTCGGTGGTTTTGAGTCACTTTTACTTTTGACTCACTCTGTAGTACGTGAAGTGCATCCGTTGTCGCTGGCAACGTCGGACTGAGGTCAAGGTTTGTGAATCAACCACATTTGAGCGCGTCTGTTTTTGAGCGCGTATAACGTATCTACACCTTTTTTACTTATAATATCATTGGCGCGACGCGACGGTTTTCTTTGCCAATTTTAATCATAGTTTCGTCTTGTATGATTTTTGCTCAAATTCAACAGTCAGCTTAAACTGTTATTCAATACAGGATTTGCACTTGATGTGTGTGCGATTTTCACAATAATTAAATAGTTGAAATATATAATTGAAATATTCCGTGGGAAAAATCCGCTGGACCAGAGTTAGTTAAGTAACTTGAGCTTTTGTTAGTTCATACAATTCAGAAATTATTGTAATTTTGCAGCTTAACATGTTACAAAATCCATAAAAACGCGGGCGACTGCATAGTGTATACGTACCCTTAGCCTGTTTCTGATCACTATCTGTAGTAGTACCAGGCCTGTCTCACTCCGCGGTGTAGGCATAAAACTGCAAGTAGTTGCGGGCCATTATGTCGTGGCCCATTCACTACGGCTGCCACGCGCCACCCGTTGTGCACGCGCTCCGTCTCCTTAATATTTTTGTTACGTTACGTGTAGTTACGCACAAGTTTCTTGCTTTAGGTGCTTCTGGGAAATTAATAAAACAATATTATTATGAAGAAAAAAAATAAAGTACTTACATATTTAGTAATGATGAACAAAATTATCTCCCTGCTTGTGAAGTATGGGTTTAATTGATCATGATTAGGTAGGTTACAAGTTTGGAAATGAGGCGAGATACTAAGTGGAGGGGGGGGTGAGCCTACTAGACGACCAAGATAAAAAGACGACACTCTCACTCACCTTAAGCTGAGTACTAAGAATTAAGATCGGTAGAAGTAGAAAGATGTTTGCGTTGTTGTTTAAAAGTTCTAACTCAGAAAATGGCCACACTACGCATTCAAGGTCAGCTATCGTAATTCGCTGCGCGTCTTTTTTACCTACCTACAAAGACACGCAACGCGGGGCCTGTGACAGTATGCGATAGTAATTGGTCGGTTACTAGGTTGAGTGCAAAATAATAAGGACTGGCTATTTTGCCATTAACGATAAAAATCTTTTAAATATTATTCTTTTTTTTTTGTAAGACGTAATGTTCAAAAATATAACAATAATAGGTAGAAAAGATAATATTATTAAAAATATCATTCCTCACGTAAGGTGCCGCAGGTACCTACTATTAACATTCTGTGCTAACAATCAATAATGTAGGTATGTAGTAATCGATGACAAAAAGTAATTTAACAAATGCATAAAATACGCATAGGTTCCTACCTATTTCTGCCTAAACTCGCAAGTCGCAACCCTATTGGGCTTGACCCATAGTAACCTTTTAATGTCGTTGGCGTCAGATAAACCAAAATAAACTCTCGCGCGTAATCATTCAGTACATTTTTGCTTGCGCACGGGAAGTTTAGGCTATTATATAAGTAGGTGGGCGGTACGGCTGCCAGTTAAAATGTACTTTATTCTCTCGTGCATAGATTTTACATTTGTTTAATTTTTTTTTGGAGTGGGACTTCTGTTGTACTATTAAGTATTCTGTGGTAGTACTGCTATCGCGAATTTCACCCGTGTTGACGTTTCATAGAGAATGTTGCCAAGTTTCACTGCTACGTTTCGTTAAAAGTGGTCAATATTTTTCTGTAGACTTTCAACAAAACTTTATTTTACTTATCGAAACTTTCAAAAGCAATCATTATATGTAACGTTAATGGACTTTTATATATTTTATCTCCTGAAATTGTATAGTCATAAGTATTTTTTTAAATGATAATGTTAGGCTTAAGTTATTCGAGTTTTCAGCAATCAACTTTATGGTTAACGAAACGCAGCTTTTTTATGGCCGCTAGATTCCCCTTGTTTTGACGTTCTTTCATTTCATTTTTCGTAAAACGAGAGGGGATTTCTTATTAGCGACGGTATAACGAGTACGATTACGCTGCATTTTATCCGTCAATAATAAAATAAAGCCGTCAAACTGGAAGTTCTACAGGTTACGAGAAAGGACGCCGATATGACGTCCGTGGTTAGGAGACGAGAACACGAAGATTCCGGAGAATATTCGGACGCATCACAGGAGATTGAGCACAATAACTCCGGGAACGTAAGTACAGGGTCTAGTCACAATAGCGCAAACTTTCGTTTTGGCGCTAAAAGTATTACGGCTTACTTTCTCTCGGTCGCTCGCGTGACGGAATGTCCATTTCTTTTAGTAATATTGAGGTCACGAATTGGGCACCACTCACTGAAACACCGCTGATGTGTTTAGACTTTAATTTTAGAAACGTTACCGCCACGTAGGTTGTAAACAAAAGAGTTTTGTGTGGAAAATGCAGTTGTTAAAGGTGGAAGGATGTTTGCAGGATCGTGGGCAGCATGAGTCGGACTATGACTCCCAGGGGAGTGACTCTGAGCATTCTGACCAGGATTCCGAGAACAAGGTACTGTCAATCTGTCTATTACAACAACATCTTGCTTATTACAGGTCAAACCCCTATCATATAAGATATTATTTACTACTTTACTGGAAATTCCAATAGAAATGATTTGAAAACATCTTGTTTCAATTGTTTGTAAATATATACAATACATTCTAAGTGATGATTTGAAATGATTTGTGAATAAGTCATCAACATATTTTTTTTCCAAACTACCTTACATATTGCAAAAATATTATTAAAATTAAGATTTTTTTTCATGTTGGTTTATTTTGATGTCAAAGTATTAATGTAGATTTTATTAATTGCAATATTTAGAGAGACATTGTAGTTTCACTTATAAAATCCTGTAGTAAGAATCAACATTTTAATTTTATCTGAACAAAGCATGTATTGTTAGTATTGGGTTGATGTTAGCAACTCCATGTCAAAAGTGTTTTTTTTTTCATGAACAAAATTTAAACCTGGAGAGAGTTCGGGCATTTGAAAAAACTAACTTTATCTGTTATACCTCATACAACTATTATTTTCATTTATATAAGACAAACAATTCATGGATTGCTCAATACATTCATCAGCCTATAATGTTCCCACTGCTGGGACACAGGCCTCTCTGTGAGAGGGAGTGGGGCATAATCAATTGATTTACTATATTATTGATTCTACCACCCGGGTCCAGTGCGGTTTGGTTGATGACACATGTCCAATTCGATGGTTCTAGGACATGCCGGTTATTTCACAACGTTTTCTTTCACCAATACATTAAATTAAACTTTTCTCTGTGCCTTTGAAAGTAGTAAAGCCAGCCTTTGACAGTTGTTACTGTTTGTCAGTAGGCCTGAACCAGTCTTACCAAGGGATAATTACCCAGTTATTGGACTGTGGAGATAGGTACATAGTTGCTCCATAATTATGTATTAAAGTACTGATATCCAATTGAATCCAGTTGAACCGGGAGCCGACCCCAACATAATTAGTAAAAGGCTAAGCAGACAACGATGACTATGTAATTGAAATAAGTAACACCAACATTATGTCACATTCATAAAACAATGCTCAGAAACAAGGGCATTCCCGTAACAAAGAACTTAGCACTTTTAAGTCATCTCGCTAATCTTCAAAACAATACTGTCCTTGAGAAGACTGAGATATAAATAAAGTTTTCTATTTATAAAACATGTGTGACCTAGTTTTTGGTGTTGAGTTATGATCAATTGTCTTGTCTAAGGAAATTAGTCAGACATATAATTTTAATAGACATAGAGCATCCAATATACTACCGAATGTCCCACAGACGGCTGCAGATTGTACTTAAAAAATATAGACACAGCAGAGCCATATACTTACTTTGAATTGAAATACTGAAATGAGTAATTGGGAATGTGGAGCAATATATTGTTATTGCCTAAGGCCCCAAAGACCAAAACTTCCATTTAAACATTGCATGTTAATAGAAAACTTCTTTAAATACTATTAAAATATTTACCAATTAATAATATATACTCTAATACTCCCTTAATCTAAATTAATAATTGGAGAGGTTGCTACGCTACATACTATAGTAAACCCAAAAATGTCCCATGTCTGAGCAATAGCAACTTAAAACGTGATAATATTTTAACAAAAATAATTACTTAATTAGCCATATTATTCAATACCTAGTCATTCTTATTTTTGAATTAGGCATTTTAAGTTCTAATAATTGTAATAATAATATGTCAAGTGTTGTGTTTTAATTATGTGGGTACTTGAATGTTTTCTTAGACGAATAAGATTTGTTGAATGCAATGCGATGCAATTCAAAACAAGAACTGAAAATCCTTACTACTACGACATAAAGGTGCCTATATACTATAGGCTAGCTATATACTTGGTGCTTATTTATCCACGAAATTAAGGAGTGGATTACCTAATTCGGTCAAGTTATAATTATACTAGCACTAACCCAGGCTTCACATGATCAGTAGTTTAAAAACAGTGTGTTGTGGGTTCAATTCCCACTTATTATTATTATCTCTTTATTCTTCTTTTTTCTTATTGATTACATTTTTAAATATTTTTACAAAAATAAATAAAAAAACATTTAAAAATTTAAAAAATAGCAGTCCACCAGGATCGGGAACAGGGTCCGGGCCACCGGTGGTCAGGGCTCCTGAGAGAGGAACCTCCTAACAATACGCGCCGTGTCCAGAAGTACTGCCTTCTGAATCAGGCGCCTGATCCAGCTGCCAAGCGAGAGCCCCCTCAGATGTTGTTCGAGGCTCTTGGCAATTAAGCCATTGGCAGACACGACTATCGGCACAATGACTGCTGTATTCACGTCCTACATGTCAACAACCTCGCAGGCCAGATCAAGATACTTGAATTGTTTATCCTTTTCTGCCTTCACGAGGTTCTCATCATGCGGGATTGTTATATCAGCAATCATTGCGCGACGCTCCGATCGATCTATCACCACAATGTCAGGCTTATTGGCAAGAATAGTCCTGTCGACGAGGTTGTGTCTATGCAAATATTCTCCGTTAGCCAGACGAGAACACCCAGAAATAAAGTGTCGGATCGATTCTCCCGGACGGTGGCATGCCCGACATATGTCAACCGTGCCATCCTTCACAATGTATTTCCGGTAGTTATTCGTCATCATAACTTCGTCCATAATTGCACAGACAAAACCTTATTATTATTTTACAAGCATTCATGCATAATTATTATCTGTTATTTATTATGCATGTTATCTCCGACTTAATTCATTATGTTGCAACTGGATGATGTCATTCATCCAATGTATCCATAGACAATAACTATAAAGTTTCATAGATAAATAGTGCATTTACATTGAAAGGGGAATAACCTATTCATATAATTTTTTGCATTGGCTTAGTAGATATATTGTGCTCTGCGGTTTCGCCACCGCTGCTCGGCTCCTATGGGCCGTAACGTGAGGTTAAATAGCCTCGATAAATGGACGGAATAAAAAAAATCAATTTGAACTAGTAGTTCCTGAGATAAGTGGGTTCAACCAAACAAACAAACTTACTCAGCTTTCTATTATTAGCACCGATAGACAACAAATATGCATTTACATACATTGAAAGGGGAATAACCTATTGATATAGTTCTGTCTTATGTAAGTAGTTGCATTGGCTTAGTAGAAATTGCATGGAAGTTTGAGTACATTGCGGACAAGTAATGGATAATAAATTCAGTTGATCAAACAAATACAGCAATGTAGTGTGTAAATAGGACTTATTACTGTCCAGTAAGGCAATAGCCTCACCCCATTCATTAGATGACATTTATAAGCGGCATCTTTCGTATCTTTCGGAGAAGAACTTGAAAGATTGTCTATTTTAAACTACAAGATTGTAACAAACTAGCGGTCGTCCTCCGTTGGTCCTCTCCTATGGGTCGTAGCGTGATATTATATAGCCTATAGCCTTCCTCGATAAATACACTATCAAACACAAAAAGAATGTTCTAATTCGTACGAGTAGTTCCTGAGATTAGCGCTTTCAAACAAACTTCAGCTTTATAAGTTAGTATAGATGTCGAATGTCTGGGTCAAATGACTCTCAAAGAGAAAGTCTGGTGGCGAATGACAGATTCAGGCAAGATTTCAGTAAAATAAATTTACTTTCGTTCGTATCATATTTCGTCTCATTAAAGTGTTACAATGCGAAGTTGTAATGACCGTTATTATCATAAAGTTTGTATTAGATATTATAAAAGAAAAAAAAAAAAACAGTTGAAATGTCGGCACGGTTGGTGCAGTCGCTAATTGATTGCAGCTACGCTGTGTCGCGGGTTCGATTTTTGCACGGAACAAATATTTGTATTAACTAAAATCTTATTGAGTCTTCAGGCTCATGAACTGGAGCAGGCACAAAATGAACTTCGAAGTATTCTTTTCCCAAATAATGTTGCATGATGACTCTCCTACTAAAAGGTAGGCAGGTCAGCACTGGCAATCTACAAGTACATTATGTAGTTTTCTTCTACTCGAATCAGTCGAATTGCATCGCATGTAAGGAGCCATTTTTTTTGGATGTTAAAATCATCAAATAAGTCCTCCCGGCTGGTTGGAGCTAAGGGACTGTCAGACTCTTACCGCCTTAACACAAAAAGATTAAACATTTGTTGAACGCTTGTCTAAAAAAAGTGTAACCGCAAAATGATCCTTATATCATGTAAGTTAGGAACCTAAGTTTAAATCATATCCATACTAAAATTATAAAGCTGAAGAGTTTGTTTGAACGCGCTAATCTCAGGAACTACTGGATCGAATTGAAAATTTCTTTTTGTGTTGGATAGTCTATTTATCGAGAAAGGCTATATGCTATATAACATCACGCTACGATCAATAGGAGCGGAGCAGTGGGGTTAAAACCATGGGGAACAGGGAGTACTCAATATATTTAAGTGCCATTCCATTTTAGTCGTAAAGAGGATGCCTGAGAAATGATTAACAAAGGAGATCGCAAAACGTTATGTCCGTTTAGTCAACCCTTTTATCAAAATAACGGGAGGGGATTCTTTAAGAAAGACATAATAATGATCTTATTTGAATTCTAAAAAGGTCGGGATATTAGAGGATTTATCAACCGGCAAATATGTATGATAGGGGTTTGAGGTCCTACGGGGGTTGCGGGAATGTCGCAAGAGGTTACCGCTGGAACGCAAGGATTAAACCTCCTGCCTGAGTTATAGACTATAATCTCTATGTGCAAATTCGGTGGTGGGGGCTATCAAATCCATCGCGATGTGGCATAGATGAGAAATACTCAGGATCAGAGCCTCTACCATGAGTTGTCATTATGATACTCGATCATACGCATCGACCGCATTTGGCGCTCTCATTGGTTGAGAGTTCATACAACCTTGGAGCGGGCCAATGAGAGCGCCAAACGCGGTCGATATCGATGATCGATTATCGTAATGACAACTCATGGTATAGGTACTGGACTCTCGGGAGAGACTTGTGTCAAGTTGACACAAGTCTCTTTCAGTTTAACTACTATCAATAATCATCATCATCATCATCAGCCTGTATTCTTCCACTGCTGGACATAGGCCTCTCCCAATGTGCGCCACTGAGCCCGGTCTTGAGCTTTCCTCATCCAGTCTCTGCCGGCTGCCTTTCCAAGGTCGTCACTCCACCTGGCGGACGTCCTACACTACGTTTACCAAGTCGCGGTCTCCACGCAATCAAGTATCCACTGTCAATTGCTTTCATTTATTTTTAATGAAAAACTAGCCGAAAATCATCAAAATATAGTTGCCGAAATAAAGAGGTCCCGAAATAATGTGGTCAGTAGGAGGCGCTGTCATCGCGCATTCAGTGAATAGGGGAAGGGGGGGGGGCGTAGGCAATAGCTATACTTCTAAAGTCCCGCGTATAATTCCGACCATAACGCGAGCGGAACCACAGGTAAAAGCTAAAGGTCAATAATATGTCGAATCATGATTTAAAGGCCAAATAAAACCTGTACTCTAGATGTTCTATCTTTATTTAGTCCTACATTTGAGATCAAAACAAACAAAACTAACCGGTTCTAACGGTTCTTAGGATGTTGTGCTGGCCATATATCTGCCATTCTATTTTGAGGACTATTATTTATTTACTATGATTCAGTTTGCGTTGCACATCCGTCGCTCTTTTTAACACGCTTATATTAGCTTCACTTGTAACTAAGTAAGAAAATCTTGGAATCTTAATTTGACCCACTTCTCGGTCTTCGGTTAGGATGAAATTTTGCACACGCTCTGAGTTCTGAAGACAATATATGACTATCTAAGAATGACATTACAAATCAAATATGGCGGCCTCCCCAAGATGGCGGACTGGCTGTTTGAAATCCACCCCTATGATATGGGTATCAAATGAAAGGGTTTGCTATCAGAAATACGAAAAAAATTGTCACGTGATTTAAATCCAATTTGGCGGACAGGCTATTTGAAATGCACCCCCATGCTGTGGGTATCAAATGAAAGGGTTTGCTGTCAAGAATACGAAAAAAAGTAGTCACGTGACTTTAATCCAACATGGCGGACATCCAAGATGGCGGATTTGCTATTTGAAATGCACCCCCATGATATGGGTATTAAACGAAAGGGTTTGCTGAATGGGATAGGTACGAAAAAAATTATCACATGACCTAAATCCAACATGGCGGCCGTCCCAAGGTGGCGGATAAGTAGTAAATTAGGTTTGAATAATAAGAAGACTAAAGAGTATAATTTTTAGTGCGTGCTAGAAGCGGGTTTTCAGTTTTATAAACTATTTTTATTCTATTTATGTTTTAAATTGACCATTTTAAACAATAACAAAAATACAAATCAATTTTATAATTATTCAGATTGTACCAATACATACAAATGTCAAAAGTAAAAATATAATGTCAGTAATGTAAACGAAAGTCACAGATAAAGAACACCATTCCAAATAAAAATACAAAGTCAATTCAATATTAATTCAGATTCTACCAGTAGGTACAAATGTCAGGAGTAAAAGTCACAATAAAATTGAATGTCAAAAATGTAAAATAATAAATAAATGTCACAGACAAAGTCTACCATTTCAAATACAAATAATAGTGACTGCTATTGTTTCCGCCTCAGGTCAAAGTTGTCCACTAGTTCGATAGATGGCGTTGTCGTCGAATTAGATCGCGCTATGGTTTCGTTACCGCGCGATACACATAAGGTTCGGAGTCACCGACGCCAACTCAGGTTGTACCTAGGAGGGTACAACCGATCCCACTTCTGATGTTGGTATTTTTGAAAAGATCGGACCGTTGTTTAAAGTTCGATCTTGTATAAAATGTTAACAAATTCACATTAGAGATGGGTAACTAGCCGAAATTTCAATAGCTTAGCTAACCGGCTATTTGTGGTGTAATAGCCAGCTAGCTAGCCAGCTATTTGGCTACTTGGCTATTGAACAATAGCGTTTAGTAACTAGCGGCGCAATGAAGCGGCGCCGGTGTAGCTAGGTAGGACTTAAATTACGCAACATCAACTGCCCGATCTGAATTCGATCCTAAATCAAAAAGAAATGATTTCCTCCCTGAGGTCACAATAACCAAAATACTAACTATCAAATTTTTATTTATTTTAAACCTGACGGTAACTAACCAGCTTTCTAATCATCGTATTTCATAAGTTCGTTCATTAAACGAACGAAATTACTAAGTATAATGCTCTTTCTTTGTCTAATCCATTTTGTGAATATTGTGAGAAAAAGATCGACGATACCAATGAAGATCGTACACGCGTAGCGCAGTGAGCGCGCACACAGCTATCGGCTATTTTGGCTACTCTAGCTACCCGGCTACCGAATACCGGGACGGCTATAAAACGTAGCAGTTAGCTATACTCCGTGGCGGCTACGCGGCTACGAGCGGCTACGCGGTTACGAGCGGCTACGCGCTATATCATAACCTGTCAGTTATCTAGCCAACCAGTAGCCGATAGCTAGCTATCGTGTTGACGGATATCATAGCCGTGGCTATTTTACTCATAGCCGGTATTTGGCTAGTTATGGCTATAGCTACCCATCGCTAATTCACATCTACATGTTAATAATGGATGTTTTATTATAACAACCGTCTTCGAAAAGGAGGTTTTCAATTCAGCAGATTTTTTTTAATCAAATGTTTTCCTAGTAACTTTTTGCTGCAGTATTCCGGTTGGTCCCTTGGTTTACTGGTTTTTATTTGCATTGTTAGTCCAGTTATGATGTTTGTTAAAGTGACAGTTAGGTCCAATTTCACCTTTCTGATAAGTTTTTAGTGACATTAGACATATTATAATGTCTAGAAGATATTATCTTTGCTAGAAGTAAGTTGTGCTACACGTGGAGCAGTCAGTTTTCACCAAGCCAATTCCATGTTTTCGCGCACTTCATTTTTTAGGGTTCCGTAGCCAAATGGCAAAAACGGAACCCTTATAGATTCGTCATGTCTGTCTGTCTGTCCGTCCGTATGTCACAGCCACTTTTTGTCGAAAGTTTAAGAGTTATCCTGTTGAAACTTGGTAGGTAGATGTATTATGTGAACCGCATTAGGATTTTCACACAAAAATCAAAACAAAACAAATTTTGGGGGTGCCCCCCATACTTAGAATTGAAACTCAAAAAAATTTTTTTCACCAAACCCATACGTGTGGGGTATCTATGAATAGGTCTTTAAAAATGATATTGAGGTTACTAACATCATTTTTTTCTAAACTGAACAGTTTGCGCGAGAGACACTTCCAAAGTGGTAAAAAGTGTGTCCCCCCCCCCCGTAACTTCTAAAATAAGAGAATGATAAAACTAAAAAAAATATATAATGTAGACCTCAACCAAAACTACCAACGAAAATTGGTTTGGATGAGATACAGTTAGCAGTTTTTGAGATATAGTACATTTTCAAAAACCGCAAATATAACTTTGCCATTCATACAAGTACTATGAAAAACAAAGTTATATACTATATACTAATACTAATATACTAATATTCCACAACTATCACAGAACGCCATCTAGTCCCAAGCTAAGCAGAGCTTGTGTTATGGGTACTAGACAACTGATAAACATACTTATATATTTCTAAATACATACATATTATAGATAAATTACACCCAGACACAGAACAAACGAGCGTGCTCATCACACAAACATTTGTCCTGGGTGGGAATCGAACCCACGACCTCCGGCATAGCAGTCAGGGTCACTAACCACTAGACCAACAGGCCAGTCAGTTATCTTTATTGTTTGTGTATATTACTTACTAATCTCAATATAATTATATCTCTAATCTATGCTTGCTGCTACGGAACCCTTCATGGGCGAGTCCAACTCGCACTTGGCCGGTTTTTTTTTTCTAAACTGAACAGTTTGCACGAGAGACACTTCCAAAGTGGTAAAATGTGTGTCCCCCCCCTGTAACTTCTAAAATAAGAGAATGAAAAAATATTTAATGTAAAACTCAACAAAAACTTCCAACGAAAATTGGTTTGGATGAGATACAGTTAGCAGTTTTTGAGGTATAGTACCTACATTTTCAAAAACCGCAAATATAACTTTGCCATTCATACAAACACTATGAAAAACAAAGTTAATTTTATGGTTTGTGTATATTACTTACTAATCTCAATATAATTAAATCCCTAATCTATGCTTGCTACTATGGAACTCTTCATGGGCGAGTCCAACTCTCACTTGGCCGGTTTTTTTTTATTTCAAGCAGCATTTGGGTATTGTTTTTGGAATAATTATGATTTTTTCGTTACAACCGGCAATATTGAGAAGTTACGTTTTGGTTTCATAAAAAAACGCATATAAAATAATGACTTTGTAAAATAGTGATGAATTAAATATAAGTATGTATAAATAAATAAGTTTTGCATTAGATGCTGATTCTCCTATTATGAATTTCCTTCAAAATTTTTAAGTTAGAATTTTTTTTGCTCGTAATGTGCTTATCAACCTTTGACATATTGCATATTATTATGTATGTTAAACAATTATCCAAAATGTCCACCAATTTGTCAGTACAATATTTAACACTTTCACTTCAATTTTGCCTTGGCCCGACTATGCATAGGTTCATGTGACTTATTCCTCACCCACTTGTGTCTATTCGTCTGGCTTAAGTCTCTGTTGAGGCTCTTATCAATATACACTAATATTGTAATTAATTAGCTAACTTGTTAATTAATCGTTTTCCTTTAAATTGTTATTTTAAACTAGATATCATTAAGTTCATAATGTTATCAATACAATGGTTTAAAGGTTGGTGTGTTGGAAGTGGAACCTAATGACTCATTTTAATCGAGTGAAGAATATGTCCGTCCGTCTGTCCGTCTGTCACAAGGCTTTATCTCATGAATCATGCTAGTTAGTATATATTTTCACGGATGATGTATTTTTATTGCCGCTATAACAACATGTACTTATCTTGGTAAAATCATCAAATGAGTCCTCCCACCCAGGGCAGAGCGGGAGGGACTGTCAGACTTGTACTGACTAAAGTCCACGGTGTCCTTCAATAGCCCTTTACGTTCCGGGGTCACGGTAATTGGTGAGTCCCGAGACCCCGGCAATTAGTGAGTCCTGCGACCCCGGCAGGCTTTGGCCATCTAAAGCCCGTCATTATGGTGACACTCCTTCAGGCGCGCGTGGAACACAACGCGCCATCGACCTGGGCATGGTCCATGGTCGGACAGCGAGTCGCCCATTACTCGCCGCCCGCATGCCCATAACAACAAGTACTAAAAAAAGAATAAAATAAATACATATTTTTGAGGCTTCCATACAGCAGACATGATTTTTTTGTCTGCCAACATTAGTATCATAAAAACCCTTTGCTATGGATACCCCTTAACATTTTAAGAACCACAAAGTGACTATATCTTCTTGCTTACATTGCGTAAAGTATAAATACACAAAATAAGCCGTTGGCTTTCAAGGAGACACCCGATTGTCGTCCACCCCAATAAAGAGGTCTTGTCCAAAAGACATACATTAAAAAAGAAAAAAAAAATACATACACACATGACCCGTGCCCACATTATTATGTATTTATCTCTCTATAGGCGAATTATCACAACCGGTTTTTATTATTAGTCCATTATCATAAGGGTCTTTTTGCACTGCTCTGATCCGACGTCCGGTAATTATTGTCCGAATTCAGTACGCAGTATAATTTAGTCGGTCCGATGACTTAGCAGATAAAGAAGAGAATACCTTTTGCCGAACCAAAGTGACTGGCGAATACCAAGTCAAATCTCGATTGTGTGAATCGGAATTAATCGAACAGTTCTATTCATTTTAAAACATAGTACAGGCCCTCCAGGCAGGAATAATGCAAGAATAGCCTGCGTTATGCCTGGTTATATCTTTGCTCTTATGAACTCCAATTCAGGTGACATGGCTACAAATCAAGCCATACTTATTTCTGGCCATACTTAATCAAAAAGCATTATCCGTTATCCTAAACCGGATCAAATTAGTGTACTGTCAGCCTTAAAATATCAAGCCGAATCTGCCTGGTTATATCTTTGCTCTTATGAACTCCAATTCAGGTGACATGCTACAAATCAAGCCATACTTATTTCTGGCCATACTTAATCACAAAGCATTATCCGTTATCCTAAACCGGATTAAATTAGTGTACAGTCAGCCTTAAAATCTCTAGCCGAATCTGCCTACATAATAAAAATCATATACATTCAAAACTACAGGTTTTGCTGACGGTCACTAGAGCAAGGCTAAAGAAAACGGTATAATTATAAAATATGTAAATTATATTTATTCATCACATTATAATAAGTTTCTTTTGATGTACAGATGAATGCAAATTGTAGTTTTTTTGTACGGACACAGCTGCGAGTTCGCTGTTTTTTTTTTTTGATTTGAAATGTGTGTAGATTTTTTATTCTATTTATTCGGTTTTGTAGCGTCTTTTTTGTTTAATTTATCAGTTATTTACCGTTAGTTTCTTAGGGCCGGTGCACATATGGCGGAGCGCATCGCAAAGGAATTTTCACTGTCAAGCTATTATCGACATTGTCTTCATTGAAATAATATCTAAAATCAATTAACACACAATTCTACATTAATTTTTGAAGAGCATCGAAGCGATTACACCAATATGTGTTAGTTGATTTTGGATATTAATACAATGAGGATAAAAATTATGAAACTACGAAAAAAAAATGAAGATAATGTCGAAAATAGTTTGACAGAACAATTTATGATTTAAAAAACCCAAAAAGCTGAACTATGGCTGCGTGCAAAAAAATCTTTCGTTCTAAACAGAAACCCACCATACATGATGCATGAAGTCCAACGATTTAAATTATGCCCAATGTAATGATTTAAATATTTAATTATGAATAATTAAACAAAGCGATTCCGATTTCCCTTTCTCTGTCCTGTGATCTCATTGTAATTCATAGCATTTTATTTGAGAAAGTGTTTAAACTTCGTATAACACTTTAAATTCAAAATTTTATACGAATAGTGAGACATTTAGCTCTGGGAAAATTCTTTTTTGTATTTTGAAGCACAGGAATTTTATTTTCATAAGTCCAGTTTCGGTATGTACAAACTTAAAGAGGAGATAGTTTGCTCAATTTATTCAATAAAATTTTTCGTCATGTGGGGTCGAAACCCAACCCCGCCATTTTTATTTTTAATCGCTTTTCATGAAGCATGCAAACTAAAAGTATGGTCCTACCAGTTGAACAGAATTGAGGAGTTCGCGGACAGCGGAGGCAAGTCATATTTTTGGTCTTAAAAGAAAAGGGCCTGGCAGATGCGTCTGGCCCCCTCCTAGATTCGGTCTCGCTACGCCACTGATCGATTATATTTTATTACGAGTTTTTTGTAATGGGACTTAGTTCTTCAAGCAATCTATATTATAAGACCATTGATACGACAAAGGTTTTCTAAAAATCTATCAGTGTATTGTACTAATTAAGGAAAATTTTTAATTACAGGAAACCGAACGCCGCGTAGACGACGATGAGGACCGTAGCAACCCGCAGTACATCCCCAAGAGGGGTACCTTCTATGAACACGACGACCGTACTGCTGCCAGGTAACTATAGTCCTTAATGACACTAACCCCCGTAGGATTCGCTGTTTAAATTCAGTTGTCAACAAAAATACGACTATAGCGCCATTTATGCAATAACGGAAGCACTATCAAATCCTGCATCGTGAAATTAAAGTAGGGTTGCTGCGCTGCGTGTCGCCGGTTCGATCCCCGCACATAATAAATGAATGAATGAAAATAAACACACACTTTTTTTAAAAAAAATACCTGTCTTGTAAAACAGACTTGTATTCCGTGATGGCAAAAGCCATGACAACAACAGGAGACTGCTATATTTTTAGGTTTAAAGACATTTATTTCTCATAAAAACATAAAGTTCACTTATAATGAGATACAAAGTTATTTCTTAGAGTAACATAATATTTGCCTCTGGGGCTATGGCGACGCTATTGTATTGTTATTACATAAATAGTTTTTCAATTTACGCTTAAATATGTTTAAACTATCACACTTCTTTAAATCCTCTGGTAAATCATTGAACAGTTGTGCTCCCTCCACTAATATTGTTTTTTTACCATAATTAGTCCGTGCTCGTGTGGTCATCAGTTGGAATTTGTTTTTACTTCTTGTGTTATATAATGGTATTTTTTTGCGGAGTTGTATGTTTGATTGTATGGAATTCGTGGTGATTTTTTTTATGAGAATGCAGGTGTAATAGGTATATAGCTGTTTGAGATTTAGAAGTTTAGTTTTGTCGTATAATTTTTTTGTTGGATATAGATAAGGCATTTTTTATTTATAAAATCGTCGAAATACTCAATAAGCGAAAAATGCTCATACCTAAAATAAAAAATGCTGAACTAAACTGAAATAAATTTGTATGAGACCAAATCATAGATAATTAGATAATTATACTGCATCAAACAAAAAATAATCATTAATATCGGATCAAAAAACATCGAGAACCTCCTCCTCTTTTTGAGGTCGGTTAAAAAATTTATAATAATAAACAACGCTAAATTCATTCTTTATATAGCATCAAAATCTTATAAGTTTTATCGCTTCAGAATAACAATATTGATAGATTAATAACACCAGTGGCTTGCGTGCATGAAAACCGCGCTAAACGGTGAAAATGGCATCAAAATCCGCTTGCTTATAATTTTGCAGATTCTTAGACAGTTGCGCTGTAGTCATTAATTTATTTCGCAGTATACAGCGAACTTTACGATATTCATTTTAATTATGTTATTGTTGGTAGGCTTGTTTCGACTTTTAGAATAGGCTATTTTACTAAAAAAATTATAGTCCAAAAAATAGATAATCAACAAATATTTGACTCGTATATTTTTCTTCTGTTCGTAAACCAAAATTGGCGAAGATAAACGCTTCTAAAATCACTAAACGTCACTCGTTCGGTGTAATTTAAAAGGCGTTGTGACGTCACAAGCCCCGCCACCCGAATATCGAAGCGTTTTTTATCTTTGTCAATATTGATTGATATAACATTTTTCAATACTCTAACTGAGGAAATAAACAGATTTTCAATTTATTTATGCAGTAAACTACCCTATTGTCTACTATCTAACTCTCCCTACCTAGTGGTAGGCCTCACCAATGCCTATCATGGCTACCATCTACGACTTAGTAAAGGCATACCTCCTTTGTTTTCACTTCTGTCGGTTGTCTCCAGCCGTTGGCCAATCTACAATAATATCGATTTAAAAAATTCTTTCACCAGTTGAAAGCTGCTTTGGTCCTGAGTGACATAGGCAATAAGGGGACGGGGGTGAGCCGCTGGCAAAAGCTAGTCATAAATAAATCGGTCTAAAGGTCTAAAGTCCCCGTCATTATGCTGACGCTCTTTGAGGCGCGCGTGGAACACAACGCGCCCGACCCGGGCATGGTCCATGGTCGGACAGCGAGTTGCCCTTTACTCGCCGCCCGCATGCCCGCGTCTACGGTGGCCGGAGATCGTCCCGCGACATCCGTCGGCGTGGGCGTCTACCACTGCGGCTGGGGTGGAGGGAGGACGCTGTCCTCTCCCTCGCGCGGCCCGCCTCCTCCTTCGCGAGCATGACTGCTTCGCAAAAGTAGGCGACCGCTTCCCACTCCGTCTCGCCCCGCAGCATGGCCTCGACCAATGCCGGGCGCGAGAGGTCTCCGCCTATCGCCTGCGTGAGGACACGGCGGTGCTCTGCCCAAGCGGGGCAGTCCTGCACCGTATGCTCCACCGTGTCCTCCGGGCGGTCCTCGCAGTGGTGACACCCGGGCGTTTCCTCCTTTTTTATCAGACACAGGTACCTCCCGAAGCATCCATGTCCGGTGAGGACCTGCGTCATGTGGTAGGTGAGGACGCCGTGGACCTATCCAGCCACTCCTCAAAGAGGGGTCTTACAGCCGCGATTGCGGCTACCCTATACCCCTGCCTAGTCAATAATTTGTAAAGTTTTAATGCAGTTCTGTGTCCAAAACTACTGATCCGATTTCGAAAATTCTTTCACTTTTAAGAAGCTACATTATTACATATTATTATAGGTTATATTTAAAACCATAAAACGCGAAATAATGTTGATATAATAGTCAAAATACAAAAGTATTTAGACAAACGCCTCCTCATATGTTACATAACAGAAAACAATGCGTGTGCATTTATAATTACAATCAGTGGAGCGGTAATGACCGAACTGCTCAGTGATGCGGTAATAGAAAGCTGCGAAAACATGCAATTTATACACCAAACTATATAATATTGCACTTGAAATCCCCGAAGGGTTCAGCAGAAGTGTGAAGAAGGCCTAATTCTCAAAATAGCAACCGAGTCGCGGAAGGACAAGTTTTTAAAATAGCAAATTCTTCAAAAACCTAATTCTCAAAATGGCCAATTACCAAAATAGAAAATTTTCTGCTATTGGAACGGACGAATCGGACGGCGAGTCACCCATTACTTGCCGTCCGCATGCCGCGTGCGCCTACGGTAGCTGGAATCGTCTTGCGACGTCCGTTGCCGTGGGCGTCTGTCCCCGCAGCATGGCCTCGACCAATGACGGACACGAAAGGTAGCCTAATGCCTCCGTGAGGACATGGCGGTGCTCTGCCCAAGCAGCTGTAGCAATTAACTAAAACACCTGCTAAGTCAAAAGTTAAAAACAAGTTCAAAATCATACCTTTCCTACTCCTCCACTATTCTTTTCTGATTAATTTCGTTGCAGGATCCAAGACAGGTAGATTCGTTCTCCGGGACACGTCGAGCTTCATTGTCTCGGCGCTTTTCTGGTGGTTGCGACTGTTGATTCTGGTTTTCAGGAGTTGCAGTGGTTTGAGAATAGTGTGGTGGGATTGTCCCAAAAAAAAAAACTAACATTTTTGTTGCTGTCGGGGGACATTAGCGTCATATAAAATTCATCAAAATATCAACTTGATGTATAAGTTATCCCAACTCTGTTGACCACAACAGTACTTAGTAGCTGAAAGAAGTAAAATACCAGTAGTTGCATGGGATGACAGCCTACCTGCACAACTTAGTTACTGGGTACCAGTAGTAAACAATACCCCTTTGACAAGACTCGTCAGGGTTTTCCTTTCGTGCCACTGACTTCCTGTAACGACTAGTCAAAGATCTTCAAATGAGCTACCTCCACTTCATCACATATTATCTGTTCCAGTGGCGAAGAATCAAGCAATGCGACCTCAGAGGCTGCCTCGGAGAAGAAGGAAGGAACGGAACCGCCCACTGAACGTCGCCGACCACCACGCAAGTCCGAGATCGTGAACAAATGGTCACACGACAAGTACAATGAGAACGAACAGGTTGGTAGCACTGACGTCTAATTGACCAAATGCCTGCCGGGGTCGCGGGATTGTCTAAAGTAACCGTGGCCCTGGAACTTAGGAACACGTTGGATTTTAGGCAGTAAAACTTTGACAGAAGAACTTCTTCTTCTTTATGACTTCTAACTTCTTCTTCTGGATGAAAAAAGGATGTAAATAAAATACAAAATATGTGTCTCAAAATGATAAATTTAACCAGCTATAAAACAAGTTTACAAACCCTCACAATTAAAAAAATAATAATTTCGTTTTTAGGGAGTTGAAAAATTAGCAACTTGAACATTTTTTTTTTTCTCAAAAACGAAGCAAATTGCGCACATGGGAGTTTTACTCTTGCATTTGAAATATGAATCGCCATAGACTCATGGCATTAATTTAGTCATGTCCGATTTTGAGGGTTTCTAAAACACTGTGTGATGGGAAAGGTGTATGGCATGTCAAGTCTCGTATCCAAGTCTCACTTACCGGAGGCACCATCTTAGTTTAAAAGTATGCCTGTAGTAACCTTATGATGACGACGTGCTAATCCCAAATAAATGAAATTGCTTTTCAATTTTTTCACTCTTTAAATATTCAATTTTAAAGGTATATAGATTTCGAGATCAAGGACTGTCATGCTTTAAAAAAATAACTGTTTCTTTAAAAGGGCCTGACTTTCAATCCCGGTACTGCTCAGCCCTAATTATCCCTAAACTGGCCCACTCAAAGGTTGTGAGAACTCTCAACCAATGCGAGCGACAAATGCGATTAATCGTTACTATGGCGTATACGTAAAAAAACTCGCACTAAGCCAACGACCATTTATATCTAGACGCCTCATGCACGATCTGAGTAACGAGAATTTTCTGCCAAGTCGCTGAGGTATGACGTAAGCGAGGGGGACGGGGTACTGCGTTCTGATTGGCTAACTCAAGGTCAGTGCGACGAGGGGACTCACAGGAGTGGTCGAAACTAATACGAACTTAAGACTTTTTTGCCTAATATGTTGACAGACATCGGTCGCCTGTAATTCGCGGTGTAAGAGTCAGACAAACGTATCTACATTTTCTCAATTTTACAGGAGAGCAAAAATAGTGTGAAAATTCGGCTCTTCAAACTTTACCAGCTTAGTGTGAAAATTCGGCTCTTCAAACTTTACCAGCTTTTTAATGCAGATAAAATACTAGTATGGAAGAAAAAAAAGTTTTCTAAGTATTGCCATACTCTTAGAGCTTTGAAAAAAATTAGAAATTATTTATTTATATATGCTTACATACACGCAATATATATATTTTTAAAATTCGGTTGACATACGTTAGTGTGGCCCTTAGTTATTTTGAAACTTATGTTGTTATCAAACTTAAATACGTCATTTGTGAAGTTAAGTTTTATAATATGTGTGTAGCAGGGTATGCATGATTAAAACAATTTGTTTCAAAACACCTATTTAGAACAGTGTTTTAAACACTGTTAAATTAAATTAAACAGTATTTTTTATTACCAGTTTCAACTACTTTTCAAGGCGGATGAATGCATATAAAATGAAAATAATGTTCAGGAGTCTTAATAGCTTGACATAAAACCATTTGAGTCTATGCCATTGCTATGTCATATTTTTAACTTTTATTGGCATTGTAATGAAATAATACTTAAAAATATTAGAAAAAAAACATCACATGTTTTATTTCAATTAATCATTTTTCGTAATTTCATTACAAAGGGCGAATTTGAAAAGATTTAGTTTAGAAATGAAACATAATTGATTTATACGTTTAGACATCGACAAATAAGGTGGAATTAATTCGAAAAAAAGCCAGAAAAAAAAACACTTGTTTAAAACAATTGGAACTGTTTGTTTTATAAGAAGAAGGGTCACAGTCCTTACCCAGCCTCGGCTCAAATGAAATGTATCTTAGTTTTTTAGTTATTTTATGTACATCAAATAACAGATTTTCTTTTTTTTTTAATTTCAGTGGCTAACTTACCTAGTTAAATTGTTTAAATAAGCATTAGGAAAAATGTTAAAATTACTAGCTGTTCCCCGCGGTGTCTCCCCCTGCTCGGCCCCTATTGGTCGGAGTGTGATGTTGTATTGCTTACAGTCTTCTTCAATAAGTGGAGTATCCAAAACAAAGAGATTTTTAAAATTTCGAACCAGTAGTTCCTGAGATTAGCCCCTTCAACCAGACATACAAACTTTTCAGCGTTTTCAACTGGGCGTGGATGGCTATATCCGAAACTATGAGTAATATCGAAAAACGTTGAAAGGAGTCTCGAGGCCGATTTTGACGAAAACTAAAACTGAAAATACAGTAATTCTGACCAGGAATCGAACTAGCTGGTTTGGAAAAAAATCACATCCTGTAATATTACACTATTTGATAGCGTTGCTAAAAAGACCAAATTTTGGGAAGTAATCATATAAGTACGGCAAACTTAAAGAAAACGTTTAATAAAAAAACTGATCAATCTTCAAGGCACAAGAAACAAAAAAATAGCAATTTCATAAAAATCTCCTATTTCCTGGTATTGCGTTGGAATGGTTGAGTTTGATCTGAGGTTGAGGTCTTACGTCATCAACTTTAAGGTGACAAACTAACGTAAGTTTATTTATTTTGTCAATGGACTATAATATGAATCAAACAAAATAGTACTGCCACAAAAACGTAAATTGCAATACATCGTTTTGGCCATTGACTTGTATTATTCATGTAACAAAAATGGTTGTGCCAATAAAACGTAAATACACAAACGTTACACTGGCTCTTTAAACTAAGCATCAAAACAAAATTTTGTAACGACCAAAATAACGTATAAGCAGTAGCGTGCCCTGAATTACAGCACAAGGTAGGCCACTAACATACGAAAACAAAACAACGCGAAACAAAATGGCAAGTAAAAAAAAAACGAAAAAAAATAGGAATCCTAAAAACAACCAAAAAAAACATTTTATTATTAAGTTTGGGATATGTCTTGTATGTTTGGGTCTCGCATCTGATTACAAAATGGAATTAAGAATAAAATAAAATAAAAAGAAGTTTGGAATTGATCCCTCCCGCGGCGTATAGCAGCTATCAGCGCTTGAAATAACGGGCCACGCAGGTCGGAGTTTCGGCGACGTTTGACGCTTGTATTGTTGTAAATCTTTATGCATTAAGTCCATACAGCAAATTCAAATGAACTCTTTGAGCAGTTTTCGAGAACACGAAAATTTACATTAAACTATATTTAGACATATAGGTATTGTTCGTTTAATGTAAAAAATGTAAGTAAAAGTATATTTTAAGACAGAAAACAAAAATATAAATGCAAGAACTCACCAAACAAACTTATCATCTAAGCGTAACACGATTTTCATTGTTAATTCAACAAAGATTCGACGACTATTTCAGACAATCCGCATGTTTTTATAAGTTGAGTTGTCATATTTCCGGGTTATTCTAGCTCCAATCTTATCACAAAAACGAAAATCTCGAATATTTACTGCTTATATCTTCGAACACAGACATTATTACCACCGTTTGAACACATACATAAACAAACACTTAACCTCACTAATTTTGAAAGTAAACTTAAACACTCGTGCAAACACAAACCATTAGCTGATATATTCACACTACTTTAGTTGCAAAAACTTTTAGCGATCTTTTCGTACGACTTGTATTGTAAACAAACATAAGGGCTTCCAAAATAAAATATCTATAATCTGCCGGGTTATTACTGACAAGTGACATGACAGTACGGTTTTGGGTTGCCAGGACATATTTTCTTAATTCCCAAAAAATAAGAGCGAACTTTCAAATAATTCAAATAGAAATAAATCCTTGGGTAAACAATAAAGTAAAAAAGACATGCAGTTTTTATTTAAATTTTTGGTTAATTAAACTTTTTTGGCTGGTGCAAAAATTACAATATCACCCTGGTTTTTTTTACCATTAAAATAAAAGAAAGGGGAATTTTCAACAAATTGCCACCCTGGCATTCATTCATACTTTTTTAGCCAGCCAATGGCACGTTTGGGCAAGTTTTAGGCCTGGCCTAAACCCCGCCCATATTTTACGCTCATCTTTACATGTGTGCATTTCATATACACGGCCGCGCACCAAAAGTCACGTGATTTATCAATGAAATTGAGGCAATCGCACTATGACTGGAGTAGAGAGTAAAATTCTCGTCAAGCGGCGGCTGTGAAAGTTGCTATAAACTTTTTATAAGGAGTTTTCACTTTATTAATGTTTTTTTTTTATTTTTAGTACATGGTTCCAATAAATGAATTTGTTTTATTTGTGCGTTGTTATGTTAAGGTAGGCCGTGCCTAAATGCCTCTATGAAGGACACGCCCATGCGTATAAGCTTTTACGTTCTTATGGTTTGTATAATTATTGCCAAACA
Organism: Agrotis exclamationis; assembly: GCA_950005045.1. Classification (NCBI taxonomy): domain Eukaryota; kingdom Metazoa; phylum Arthropoda; class Insecta; order Lepidoptera; family Noctuidae; genus Agrotis; species Agrotis exclamationis. The sequence continues at coordinate 15,425,692 of OX465438.1, forward strand.
AACTATATTCTAAGAATAAAAATATTGTTTTTAGAAATACGTTTTTCTGGTTCCATTGAAAATGATTCTTAAGCTATTTCGTTTTTTTGGAATTTGATAAATATTGACTTTACCGTTACGTCGTTTTGGCAATTCATAAAGGACTATATTGTGAACCGTTTTATGAAAAAAAAATTTTTTTGAATTTTTGTAGATACGTTCATCTGGTTCTTATACCGCGTTAGGAGTCTAGATATAAATGGTCGTTGCACTAAGCACACAGTTCTCAGTTTAGCGATAATTGAAGAAATATTGGACAAGTTTTCAACGTGCTTCAAACACCTAACCAAAAATGTCATGAAGTTCTCCAGCCATGTGGGTGGAAGATGATGATCGTAATCTACTTTGCTTCAGATGCCGAAATCTCGCGACGAGTTGGTAGCAATCTACGGTTATGATATCAGGAACGAAGACGCGCCTCCACACGCGAGGCGCAACAGACGATATGGGTGATTATACTTTATTTTTTCTTTTTTATAATTTGTTTTTAATAAAGTAAAAGGTGACAGTAATATTATAAAAATGCACTGTGACTCCAGGAGTAATATAAACTAAAATTTTAAACAGTTTTTTTAGTATGGTTATAACGGACTCAAAAGCTACATAAACATTACTTACAAAAAGCTACATTATTAATGAGTAAAATGGGCTGTATTTTATTTTCAAACTGCTTCTCGAACAAAGCTAACGGATCCGGATTTGGGTTGAGATACATTATTAATTTCAGTCAAAGAACGATTATTTGGGGTTAAAACTATTTGTATTTGAAAAAGGTGTTTTTTTCTGAACATAAATATCAAGAAATTATATTGTGTAAAATTATTTTTCTATCATGCATTTCAAAATGGAGGTTCCGACAGTCGTGGCGGTTAGTGAAAACTAATGTCTGCATGCTGTGTTTTTTTCTTTTTCAGTATAATTGTTCTCATAATATGTATTTATTATATTAAGATCATCATAGATTTCTAACGATGGTCTAAATGAGCTGCTTTCTGCCTGTCTATTTACTGTAGATTAAAAGGTACTGTTAGAGTGGTAACGCACTTCGTCCGCTCCGAATACGGAAACAAAAAAGTTGAAATTCGAATTCGTCAAAATTCAAATCTAGTCTCAAACACTTGACCCGAATACCGATATTGCCTAGATACAGTAAACTTCAGAACCAACCTCCTTTTGTAGTGATATAACTAACTAAGGGGGTTAGTTTTCTCTGAAGATTACTGTACTAATTCTATCTCAAATCCAAATGTATATAATTAGGCACTAACTTTGCATTATCGATAGTTATCATGAAATCCTAAAATTGGGTACCTTTAAAAAGCAAAACAACTTCTGAATTTAATTTGCAAATGTTTACTTTCTCTGGTATTCGTAGTCATCATCATTATCAGCCTATAAATGTTCCCACTGCTGGGACACAGGCCTCCTCTCTGAGAGAGGGAGTGGGCCATAAACCACCACGCGGGCCCAGTGCGGGTTGGTGGATGTCACATGTCTTCGAATACTAATTATATACTAAGTATTCGTAGTACTAATGTATAATTTTATTATGTAATAGAATAAACTTACTATAACAGAATTATGGAGTAGAGTAAAAAGAACCTTCAAGTTTTTCTTCCTTTTTCGGGAATTTGTTAAGACATGTAATTCTGGTACGGATTGGAAACTCACGGATGACTAAAATCAGATACTAAACAAATAGTTCCATGAATAAATACTTCGAAAGTTATTGCACGGATTCGGATATCAAAGCATAGTGCATTACAGGCTTACATATTGTACAAATTGGTCGCAATTCTTTAAGGCTTTTGCATGTTCGTAGTACCTGATATCTTTGGTTTATTTTAGTAGAATATTTATATAATTATATTTGATGATGTAGATCATCATCAAAAATCTTCCACCAACACGATGCTCTATTCAACATAACCTTGCCACTCTTCTAATCTGCCTTTCCACCCACAGCCGCGGCCCCAACAAGTACACACGTACTTGGGAAGATGAAGAGGCCTACAGGAGGCAGTCAGCTGCCCAGCAACTGCCCAGGAAGCCTCCCACTGCCGAAGATTTCCCTGAGCTTGGTGATAATAGGAGACATGGGTATGTTGTTGTTATTTATTTTCAAAAGCCAAATAAATTAGTTGGAGACTTTGAAAACATAAAGTAAAAAAATAAGTTCAAAAACCAAAATCTGACTTCTTTAAAATTATGCTCTAAAAGTACATAACAAGAAAATATTCTCTTCTGAAATTGTTATGTAGCTGTGGTCTTAACACGTGTAGACTTATATGGCTACGCGACGGACAAGGGGACATTTTGCCCTTAAGTTATGATTTCTTCCTGCCGAGGTCGCGGGAGTAACGAGCTACCGTGACCCCGGAACGAACGTAAAGGGCTATTGAAGGACATCGTGGATTTTAGTCAGTACAAGTCTGACAATCCCTCCTGCCCCGCCCTGGGTGGAAGGACTCATTTGATGATTTTACCACGAAAAAAAAAGTTATGATTCCTTACTACCGTCAAAATGTATTGTTTTTTTTTCACGTGACATGAGTACATCTAAATAAATATACGTCAATGTTGACAAAAAGTTGACGAGTCGTTAAAGTAGAAGTAAGTTAGTCAAAAGCAGAAAAACGGACAAGCTTTCAATAGTTTTTTTTTAATTTACTTGTTTATCATTATTATTCTTTTTTTTTGAAACTTTACGCCACATTATTTGTCTGGTACAAAGCTTCTAAAAATCCTCCTTATTTCTAAACGGTACTTAACTCTCATTTTGTCCCCCCCAACAGTAAGCCCCGCACCCCTCGGCCCCGCTCCAAGTCCCAGCCCTCAGTGAACGAGTCCCCCACAGAGAACGGCTCCCAGCTCCGTCGGAACGCGTCCATCAAGACAACAAAGAAGCCGACAGTGAACAAAGGCACCGGCCGCACCGCTGTGAAGGTGCCCAACAAACAGTCGCCGAAGGACAAGATGCCTGCCTTGGAGAATCTCACCATAACCGCTAATGTTCAGAACAAGTGAGATTTTGAGTTCAATGTTCATTTTTTTTGCAATATTTGGCCAAAGGTAGGTGATTTCTTTATTTTATTTTAAAAAATATTGCCCCTCACTAGGAAGTTCTCCTGTATCGTGGGTGCGTTTACAAACATAGAAACTCACACAAACACCCAGACGCAGAACAAATATGTACATGCAAAGCGTGCGCATGCGCCAAGCGTGCCGTCATTTGATGTTACCACAAAAGTCATTTTCGTGAGTAATTTTTGCTGTAGAAGTAACATAAGGTTTATGTACACTCAGCAAAATGGAATAGGTAGGCTAATAGACAACCAAGCGATATTGGATTAGAAATGCTTATGGCGTCAACATACTTTGTCTAAAGCTTTTATAACTCTGGCACGCTTTTAATAAAACTAAAACATGTGAAAATAACATGAACAAGACAGATATTATTAAAAAAAATATTCACACTTTTTTGTTGTCGTCACAATATGGTGCCAAATTATATAGTACATTACAGATATAAAATCAAGTTATAATTTCCAGTCAAGGTCAGGTCCCGCGCAAGGTGAACGCGACAGTGGCTCAGCAGAGACCGGTGCCAACTGACCAGGCCAGGAAGAAACCCAACGCTAATAATGCACAGGTGAGACAATTTTAACCAAAAGATTTTTTGAAGAAAGAAAATTTGGATGCGAGCAGGACTTGAAATTACGAAAGAGCTATCGCGGTCATGCTCGCAAGCGTCGAATTTTTCATTCCATTCCTAACGTCCTATGGGACATTGACAGGGGACGATCAAGTAAAAATCAACCTTGCTACTATGTATTAATAATGATACAATTCGATGAACTTGACGTCATCGTGGCGATCGTGTTTTGTTTTTCATCCACCCCAAGATAACAACGAGTTTTATGTCATATGTCGTAGTGGTAAGGTTGATTTTCACTTGTAGTTGGAATCGGTCGAATCGCTTCGCATTGCGCCATGAGTAGTCTCTTAGTCGTGCGATAAATCACCCTTAGACTTTGTTCAGAAGAAGCCGCGTTCACAAGCATCGCGCGAATTTAAAATACACGTTTAAATCGCTTGGACTTCGCCAGATTCTCGACTTGCTGATTCACGCATATCGAGATACTAGAAACGCCTTGTTGCATCCAGTTAATGTCAGAACTCCAGAGCGATTGTATCTACAACGCGACCGCTTCGTTCAACTTCATGTTTCCTCGCCCCAAATACTCACGCGTTTGTACGCTTCTTCTGGACGCAATGGGAACGCTCATGTAACATTGGTAACTGGAAACCAAATGCACTGGATAATTTCTGAATAAAATTAACATATTTTTTCTTTTCCTGTAGCAGCCTCAACCACAATCGAATCCTGCGCCGAATAAGTCCCCGCCGCAGCAACAGCCAGCCCCGCAACAACAGCAACAACAACAACAGAAGCCGCAACAGAACCAACAACAACAACAACCGGCTTCTGGTGAGTTTCGACCGTGTTTTTAATTAATTCAATGAGGCTTCGTTCCGATAAGCAAGTAGAAAAATACATATTATATCGATCGCTACCACCAATAAGATCTAACGACTCGTGCCGTTAAAAAAAAACCGGCCAAGTGCGAGATGGACTCGCGTGAAGAGGGTTCCGTACGATGTTACCTATCACGTTTTTTTAAATCTGACACAAATTGGTACGCACAATATTGAGTGATTTACCATGTTATTTTAATATCATGGACTTCTTATAGGTTTTCCTATAATCTATAAGTAGAAAACTAATTTCTGTATTTTTTTCAAAATTTTTGGGTCAGTAGTTTCGGAGATAAGGGGGGAATAACTAGGAAATTATTTATTTTAAAATTAAAAAAACATACATTTGAGATCTTCTACAAGAACTTTCATTTGAATTGTCACACGATGCAGTTTTCATTTTTTTTTTAATTTTCCCCTTCCCCCCCAAAAATTACCTCCCACATACAGATTTCATCTATTCACGTCCAGTGGCGGGCCTAGGGTTTCAATATAAGGCAAGCCCAATAAAATTTAAACCGATTTCAAAAAAAGAAAGTTCAGTTTTCGACTGAGTATGTAGGTACCTACGTATGTATCATCGCAATTTTCTCATAAACTACTGGTTAGGTACAATAAATTAAAAGTGAATTCATCCATCTTCTTCTTTCCTCCTCTTTCTTCAATTTCACTCTTGCTTGTTGTGCTGTGAATGAGGTAACCAAAGCACACTGAAGGCATGCTAGTGCTAGATTGAATATAATAAACATATCAGCAATTGCATACCTTTGGTGGCTTTGAAAAAAGCCATTTGTTGCTTGAGGGAACAAAGTTATGGTAAGTAGTTGCTTGTTTTGTAACAGGACTAACAGGTTACAGACAAAAAAAAACAAAACAGAAAGTTACAAAACGAAAATTAAAAAATAGCTAGATAGAATGTAATAAGGAATTTAAATAAATTATTTATATTCTAATTGGAATCGTCTATCTTTCTTATGAAATGATTTAATTACATCAGAGTAAAATGTTGGTGATCGTTTTAATTCTACCAACAACTGTTTTTCAATAGCTAAAATCGTATCCTCGTCCCAGTTCTGTGGGTTGTCGCACAGATCAGAAAACAACTCAATAAGTTTACTTTTTTGTTAAAAAACCGTGTTTACGACTCGCGACATGTATGTCCAACGAATTTTTTGCTGCAATGAGTATCGTAAAAAGCAGCTCGTTTTGTACTATTAGGTACTAAAAAAATTACACAAAGCCTGAAGGGCTGAAAAAAATAAACTAACCTCTTGAATTCTATTGCATGATTTATACACATATGAAATTTTCGTTTATGCGATTTACTATTCTGAGAAATACATAGATTAGGCGTCGGTTTTAATGAAGAAATTAACTGTTTTTTCTGAGAAAAGTTTAAAGATTTTACCTTATCTTCGCCAATCAAAACTTGAACGCATTTTAAATCCTCACAAGGTACAATTACCTCCATTGTTGTAGGTAAGTCACCAAAACAATTGTATCACTGAGATAATCTAATAAAACTCTTAAAAAACTTTAACACCAAAACTTTTCCCCATCAAGCAAATGAGACTGAAGTTAGTTGCACAGTACGCAGAGTTGCAGTGTTGTCATTTAGGCAAAAAAAAGTCGCCAGGTATATGAAAATTCTAGATAGATGTCGCAATTTTTTTTTATTTTTAAGATATTTTATTGTATTGTACAGTTCCTCAATTTTTAATATTACCCGAACAATGTTAAATTACCCACAAAAATATTATTTTCTGTGTTCATTGTTCAAAGTGTAAACATGTTTTTGAGATAAATTACGATTATTACATTGCTTGAATATTTAATTTCGTTATTTTAAAAAGTCGCTAGTTTTTATTGTTGCTAAATCTTAAAAAAAGTTTCCAAACACGTTAAAAATTTCCAAGATCTCACAACGTCGCTATAAAACAGCAACACTGCGTTGGCAAGGCGACACAAGAGGCATAAGGACCTGTATCCATTGCCGTTAATAAATTAAAAAAAAAGGCGACACAAGGTCACGCATACGCGTCCTTAAACAAGACTAGGCTGTATGGCTTTGTTCCTTTGCCTGCCTTTTGGCGAATTTTATAAACAACAACAGCATACGCGTCCAACTTCAGACGCATCAAGCCTGGCTTAAATGTTCCATACTGATCGATTTGTAGACGCACAAGGTTCTAACTCGTTATACGGCACATCGCTTTAGGTGCGAAAGAGACAGAGATAGTATTTGAAAGCCCGGTATAAGCCGGTACGTGTAAGCGAGATAGCTATATGTAGACGATGGCGACGCGATGTGTAGTAGTGTGCGTGACAGTGCGTGTGGCATAGGTACTAGGTAGATATTTTGTGTTATTTTGATAAGAATTAAGCGCGCGAACTTTTAAATAGTTCGGGTTTGATATTGAATCTCTATCGAGCATTTTAATTAAGGCATGCCGGGCTTTTGGGCTTATATGAAGGTACCGCCACTGTTCACGTCACACCTCTGTGCTTGGGTCACAGGAATTGATATGTGAACCAAATTTAAACTTAAGCGGTCTAGTAGATTCGGAGATAATTGACTGTAAGCGACAGACAGACGGACACATTCCGTTTTTGTATTCGGACGTACGGAACCTTAAAAATTATGTGAATGCGAGAGGCCTATGTAAAGGAAAGGCCTATGTTCACCAGTGGACGTCCTATGGCTGATATGATGATGAATATGAAGGTACATTTGAATCAAATATGATTTCCAATGGTACTTGAATTTCATAAAATTATTTTTCAAATTTTATTTATTGGGTTTGTTCAACAATTTAGAAAGAATCTGTATCGTTCTGGATAATACTGCAGACGCTTTACCAACTAGGCTATCGCAGTTCTGCCTGGCAAAATCGAATATTTCATTCCAATCTAAAACGAATAACGTTTTAGATTGGAATGAAATATTCGATTTTGCCCGATGGCGTTTCCACAAGAAAAATTTAAAATTCTAAACTTTTACCTGGATAAAAGTTGTAGGGGAAGAAACGCCCCCTCCATTTCTGGAAGGGGTCGAACAAAAGGTATTTGTATACAATATTATGGTTCTATTCCCCGTAGGCGGCGGCAGTAAACGCTACAGCAGCTTACGTCAGCGACCACTCGCCGACTCCTACACCCCCCAACAACCGCAACAACAGCAACCACAACAGCAACAGCCCCCCGCACAACAACAACAGCAGCAGCAACAACAACAGCCTCCACATAGATATCATGCTGGTAAGCTTTTGACATGCCACTAAAAAAAAAAGTTCATTATTTGACGTGCGCACTACAAAAGCCATTTTTAAGGAGCGTATACGTTCAATAAAAGTGTTATCTAGGTGACGGATATAATATACAAAATTTCCCCACCAACCTCGCCCTTAACATTGTCATTATCACCCACAGATAACATTCTGTAGATTGAAAGCGCGATGTGACAGAGATGTGAACTAATTGGGTGACACCTCACAGTGTGCAAAATCTCGGCTGGACCAGACATCATGAGTGAAACTAAGCAAGAGATACCTTATAATATTCTAAATTCATTCATAATTTTCCGGCGTAGCAATTCTTTTTGGTTTCAGAGAAATTAAACTCCAAAGTTAATCCATTTTCGGTATTAAGAAAGTACAAAAAATGCAATATCTCTGTAAAGAAAACTTACAATCTAAATTTCTTGGCCCAGTTATATTACGCATATAAGACGACATTTATCAAGCTTTGTTACATCTCCGAAATACGATGGACAATGGAGTAAATTCAAGATTTCATTAAAAACGTTTCAATTTTTTTTATCGTTCTTGCAGCGTGCTTAGCGATCAAACTTATTAAATATACTTAGAAACTTATGTTGTCTATAACTCAGAAAAAAATCACTTTTTAATACTGTACAGTTAACGAGATAATCGTTTCTAAAGTTTGTAATGCCAATAGCGCCTGTGATTTTGTTAAGGCAATTTTACTTAAGACGCGGACTGACTACGATTTTAATCGCTTATGACCGCGTAAACTATTGACACCACTATGGAGCGTCAATAAGATTGAAAATTGAAAAAATGACATTTGTGTTGAAATGTGACGTAAGCTGCGAATGGGCATTTATTTTACTGCTTTTCTTTAGATTATTTAAAATATAGACATAAAATTAAATAATGGTTCGGTTAAAGTTTTAAAAAAATGGAAAACCTAATAAATTCTTAAAAAAAAAAAACTGTTGTTATCGCTGGAAATACAGAGATCTTCGACGTCAAAGTTTATTTTTGTGCTACAACTTCCCAATTTTATTGGGAATATCAAACTCTTATTTATTATTCTGTTCGGTTTAAATTCTTCTTTATACCCTTCTCTCTTCACTGTATTTTTCGCGTTGCTTATTTTTATTACATTACGTCATACTCGACGTTCTAAGAAACCAATTTTTGGGAATATGAGGTAAGACCGCGCCTTAAGGTGGTTTGCTCTTACATTTTCTAAAGGCACTAAGAGGAAAGAAATATGTTTATAGAGTTGTCACTTAAAACTGGTTTACTTTTCAAAAATGCACCTTTCCCTAGTCAGAGGTATGTCATGCATGTCATGTGGAATTACATTTTCTTTAGAAAATTTATCGATGTCGTCTTGTTCTTCATGTCATGCGTATCTGGTGTCAAGCTTTCAGAATCCGACAGTAAATTTCTGACCTGTTGTGGCAGAGGAATTCGTCGAATTCGACGACATCGATGAACTTTCTGAAGAAAATGTAATTCCACATGACATGCATGACAACTAGCATTTTTGAAGAGTAAGCCAGTTTTAAGCGACAACTCTATAAACATATTTCTTTCCTCTTAGTGCCTTTAGAAAATGTAAGAGCAAACCACCTGAAGTAAAATTGCCTTAACAAAATCACAGGCGCTATTGGCATTACAAACTTTAGAAACGATTATCTCGTTAACTGTACAGTATTAAAAAGTGATTTTTTTCTGAGTTATAGACAACATAAGTTTCTAAGTATATTTAATAAGTTTGATCGCTAAGCACGCTGCAAGAACGATAAAAAAAATTGAAACGTTTTTAATGAAATCTTGAATTTACTCCATCGTCCATCGTATTTCGGAGATGTAACAAAGCTTGATAAATGTCGTCTTATATGCGTAATATAACTGGGCCAAGAAATTTAGATTGTAAGTTTTCTTTTCAGAGAAATTGCACTTTTTGTACTTTCTTAATACCGAAAATGGATTAACTTTGGATTTTAATTTCTCTGAAACTAAAAAGAATTGCTACGCTGGAAAATTAGGAATGAATTTAAAATATTATAAGGTATCTCTTGCTTAGTTTCACTCATGATGTCTGATCCAGCCGAGATTTTGCACACTGTGCACCTGCTTCACAACCTTTTTAAGTTTTATAAATTTCTAATGAAAAACAAAAATGTTTAGTAAAATGTCTAGTTGGAAAGAATTAATAGATCTTATGTCCCTAAATAATGTGGTCACTAGGAGGCGCTGTCTTCGCGCACATAGCCTATAGAAGACTTTATAATTATGCAGTCAGTACAAAAGTTTAAGTAATGTCAAATGCACTGACTATAGTTTCCGCCAGATAAGTCTGGAATAAAATTCGTTGACCCCCGTGTACCAATGTATTTCAATATTTTAAAAACATTCGAAAAAATGTAAAGAAAGTGTCCTAAACACGATCAAAACAAACGTATCGTGGTAAGAGGCGATCTTGACCTTATATTTTCAAATTCGAACGATGCATTATTAGGATCAATGACCTTTATTCCAGACTTATTTGGCGGTGACTATAGTTTATCTGTGTTATCTTCCTACACACACTCGCTCGGCCATGCCAAAACGCATTTAAAAAAAAAACCCACCCGCTCATGTCCAGGTCCGGCCGGGTACGCGTCCGACAGCGCGCACGCGCAGCCCGCGCAGCAGCACGCGCACCCGCAACACATCATACACCAGGTAACTGCACCAACAACTGGACCTTATGGTATGGGGGATAAGGTATTCAAATCAAATCAAATCAAATCATTTATTTCAAGTAGGCCTGTTACAGGCGCTTTTGAATTGTCAAAAGACAAAAAAATAAAATAGTTAAAACAAAAATAGTTATGGTGCTACAGTCCCAGTCACAAGACATAAAAACTGTGAAAGTACCGTAGGTGCTCATTCCAAAGCGTAGATCTCTATGGAGAAGAATGAGCAAGAAACTCCTATTAACTGTCTTACCACAAGAAAGATAAACATCTGTTGAACACTTGTCTGAAAAAGCTGTCAATCTCAAAACGACAGTTCACTTTGTTATAAGGGTCGTTATGCAGTTACACTTTTTTTTAGACAACCGTTCAACAGATGTTTATCTTTTTGTGGTAAGGCGGAAAATGTATTGGTTGGTTGTGTGTGAGAGTCCGAAAAAAAAGACAGGCAATTTTTTTCTATCAATAACATACAGCTAATGAAAAATATTTAAAAGATCGCCAGACGTGTTTTTTCATACAATAATGTAACAAAGTACCAGAACATTGTCGTAAAATATGGCAATGTTCTGGTACTTTGTTTCATTTATTGACGCATAAAGGCGCTCCCTCACTGGGAGCATTCGCGTGTAATGTAACATCAAAGTGCGCATTGTGATGCTCGATTGTCTTCCGTCACTGATTAAATGTTAGAATCTGTAACGTTACATTACAGGTGAATGTTCGCGGTGGAGCGCTAAAAGGCAATATTTTTTCAAATGTTGAAAATTAACCCTTTTTTTTCGTTGTGTTGTTTAGTTTTTCGTCTCTTTCCTAGCGCCTTTCATCTCTTTCCAAGCGTTTTTCGTCTATTTCCAACCGTCTTTCATCTCTTTCCAAACGTCTTCCATGTCTTTCCAAGCGTCTTTCATCTCTTTCCAACCGTCTTTCAACTCTTTCTAATCGTCGAAGTACATTATTTCTAACCAGTACATAAAACGAATGTCCCTCTTAGGTGCTAGCGAACAGCGCGGCGAATAACCACGCGTCGTCACCACCACACGCCATACCTGCCACACAGCAACAACCACAGCACGCGCAACAGGTAACATAACGGTAGCTTAGTGTAGAACAGGTGATGTCTTAAAGCGTGAGCACTGACCTCTATAATTACCACTGGACTGGCTGCTGTCAAAGTGCTTTTGTGCCCGTTTGATAATCGCCATTTTGGCGCTGTAGGACGGCTACTCTGTGGTACTAAGACATGTTGATATGATTGAAACACGCCACAACATGATGTCATGTTGTGGCATGTTTCAAACATTTCTGGTCTAACCGCTCGTTGCCTCCGCTAAGCCACCGCTCACGACGGCAAGGTCGTGAACGAGCCGTAAGGCCGGAAACGCACAGGCCGCTGGCCTGCTTAGTGCCTAGAGCCTAGCGACTCACCTTAGTATAACGAACGTTTGAAAATGTTCGTGAACGGCCGCATTGCGCGCTTACAACCTAGCTAGTTGTCAAGCGCCGTTCACGAACATTTTCGATTGTTCGTGACTCGCTAGGCTCTAGGAGCTAAGCAAGCCACCATCCTGTGCGTTTCCGGCCTTAAGGTTCACCACCCCTGGTATAGACCGATTACCCCTTAATGAGCCTGTGACCCCGTAGGGAACAGGGGTTGGGTGGGGGGAGGAGTACTGAGTGGACCAAGAGTCATAAAAACTAGCTACTAAATAGCTGTCTATAGTTGACTAGCCTTAATTCAATGGGCAAACCCCGCTACAATATTGTGCATTATAAAAAAAAAGTTAAGAAATTGAATGCCTTTGTTGCATTTTCATACACTTTATTACTTTTTTTAAATGTCGTAATAGTCGTATAATAATTATAAATACCCGTCTCGGTCACAATCTTGATCAACGACGGAATTTGCTTAACTCAGTTTTATAGATGTTCCATCAGAGGCAGCTGTCACAGAAAATGGATGAGGATTTGTATTGAGATGGAACATTAGTTTTTGACGTAAATAATAGTTATTTATGCAACTGTTGTATAATCAGGGGTATTAAAACACGAATGATAATAGTATCACATGAGTGTTTTAATACCTAATTATAACAGTTGCATACAATCATGATGTGAATCCTCTATAGGGGAACAGTGTATAAGACGGGGACGTTAATGATCGCGAGGTATAATGGGGACATACACTCTTTAGGCGTACTTAACACAACACTAATGTAGAGCAAGCGCCATCAGGACGTCATTTGCAAGCGGCCAGACGCAAATGGCGTCCTGTTGGCGCTTGTGCTACGTTAGTTTTGTGTTAAGTTTGCCTTATGTGTGTGATTTCCCATCATACCTCGTGTCCCCGTCTTATACACTGTTCCCCTAAAAGATTCTCATACCATAGGGTGTTGTACAGTGTTGTAAGAACTATGTGAATTCAAGAAAAGTCTAATTGCGAAGTATGTAAAATAAACAAACTTTTTCCGGTAACAATTTGTTAAAAATTTCCTTTGCTGCTTTAGAAATATCTGGTGGTGTGTCATCAAAGCTAGAATCACTCATTTTTGTAAACAACGTACACAGTAATTGTTTGTTTGCGATTTCCAATATTCGAGTGAAAAAATGGCGGGAAATAACACGATAAGACGAGAATCCGAAATTACCGAAATTACGACTTAGTCTACAATTTATTGTTCTTTTTTCAAAATTTTAGCGAGCTGGTGGTGAAAATGTCATTGCAAGAGAATGTTCTTTTTTTGAAATTCATAATATCACGCGTTTGGATGATACAATGATCATAATATCATTGAATGTTTTAATGTTGGCAATAAGCTAATTGTTATAGGTTCTTTTATAGAGGACTAATAGCATGATAGTAGATAAATACCTTTATTCACACTAACTACTAACAACCAACACACCCCTATGTATATAAGTACGTATATGATATTATAATTGACACCAGAAATATGGGCGAGCACTGTTTGTCCATATTTCTGGTGACGGCACTTTAGCGGCAGTTGCTTACAGGTGCGACTGGGCATGATGGAACAGCCTCAGATGGGACAGGTGCCACATCCACATCATAACCTACATAATATACCTACGCCACATACTATGGGTGAGATACTATTTTTTTTTTATCGTGGTAAAATCATCAAATGAGTCCTCCTACCCAGGGCAGGGCAGGAGGGACTGTCAGACTTGTACTGACCAAAATCCACGGTGTCCTTCATTAGCCCTTTATGTTCCGGAACCAAGGTTATTCGTTGGAACCGTGACCCCCGCAGGCTTTGGCCCTCCAAGGGGGGGCCCGTCGTACTTAGTGAGTATAAAGTAAGATTTTCATTTGATCTAAAAGTGGAACAAAAATCGTCAACTAAAAGCATTTTTATCCGACTTGAAAAAAGAAGGAGGTTCTCAATTCCACTATATATTTTTTATATTTGTAACCTCATAAGCATAACTTACGACTTTTGTTCGATGGAGTATATTCTGTCATTTAGTCCCATAAAATTCTTTCAATGTGGTTCAGTAGTTTTTATTTTAGGTTAGGAGCATTTTTCGTTTATTGTGTACTTGGACGATGTTATTAACGGCACTACGGAGTACTTATCTAGAAGAACGTAGATGTAAGTGTCTAAACACACTATGCCGAAGTTACGCGACCGAAGTTCAGCACAATTACGCCTGCAATGCTATTTGAATTACTGACGACACACTATGCCAAAATTACGTCGCGTCATAGCGTACAGCCTAACTTCGGTCGGGCGTAAGTTCAGCGGTAACTTATTCTGTAACCACACATTTTACGCGACCGAAGTTCGGTTCGATTACCGACGAAGATCCGGGGGCGGGGAGCAGCAGGGAGCCACCCGCGCTGAATTTCTGCCGCGTAAAGCTGCGTACATATTATCGGACGCGTCCGTCAGCCGCGGCTGAGGGACGCGGCTTAGCAGTGTGCACGGTACACAAACATCCAGCCGGCCAGATTCTGTTCGGACGTCCGAGCGCTCAAGGGCGACTCAAGGTCACGTCCGCGTCTTACGACCGATAGTTTGCACAGTGTAGTATTCAATGTACTGGCTAGATTTTAATAAGCCGCGTCCCTCAGCCGCGGCTGACGGACGCGTCAGATAATATGTTCGCACCTTAAGTTCGGCACTTATGGTGTGTCATATCAGTCAAATACGTCGGAACGTGAAATCAGCCGCCGAACTTCGGTCGCGTAACTTCGGCATAGTGTGTTTAGACACTGAGGGTGGGTTCATATCTGACGGAACATCCGTCGCGTATTATCGGTCGCGGAACGCCAGAGCAAACAAATGTATAGAAAAAATAATTGACCGTTCAGAATCAACGGATGATCCGTTACTGCGTCAAAGAACAGTCGATGATCCGCTCGATGGATGTTCCGGCAGATATGAACGTACCCTAAGTCCTGCTCGCAATATTTTTTCTTCAAAAAGCTTTACATTCCGCGATGCAGGCGTATACAATTTTTAAAAACATACTAAGTAAGAAATTCTAGTGAATAAAATGTTAAAATGCCTGCAGGTCAAATACAACCAGCACAAGCATACGCACCGCCAGCGATGATGCCTGCGCAATATATGCAGGTAAATATTCAACTGACAAATGTAAATGATGGATTTTGAATAGCTTACAAATAGGCTAGATGATGGCAAAATCTAATCAGTCCGTCAAAATTACATTATGAATAAATATTTGACCTATATTTTTTCTTTTGTTACTTAAGCTAAAGTTGACGAATACACGACGCTTTTCAATTCGAAAAAGAATTAAAAAAAAAAATCAAATAAAAATGACATAAAAAAGGACGTGTTCTTTATTTTTTCTGAACTCGTAGCCGATGGACTAATTAGATTTGCAATTTATTGATGTCATTATCATGCCTATTATACCTTTTTAATATGACTAATTGATCCTTTGAATTTTTCACAGCAAAGCAGCAGTGGCGCAGTATTCCCCGGTGCGATGTACCCACCAGCCCCCCACGCCCCCCCTCACGCCCCCCACGCCCCGCCCCACGCCCCCCACGCGGGCCACGCTCCGCCGCACGCGCTGGCCGGCGCACCGCCGCACGCGCCGCCACACCCGACCTACCAGCATCAGATATACGCTCCGCATCATAATTACGTGAGTTTATTTGATGTGATTGTTTATGTAACGATGTTGAATATTGGATTTTAATTTTTGGAGAAGGATTTAGGCGCAAAATTTCAAATTTTCAAAAGCCAAATACGTTAACCCAGTCGACGGAGCCCCGCCCAACGGGGCTTTTGTCACTTAGTGATTTAAAAAACAATAACCACGGAGACGACTTGAAGCATTGCCGGGTTTCGGCTGTGTCCGATGTGATACTGTCTGACAGAGATTACGCAGTTATGTTATTTGAAGTTGGCTTTTGACAATGTTGGTACAGATACCGGCATGGATCTTGAGCGCTGACCTTCACCTGCGCAGAAGTGAGTTATTAGGTCCCTTTGGTAGATGAAGTGAGGAACGGGGGCGGGGAAAGTGTAGTGATTGGCCCGCGTAGCGTGCCGTAGCGCATCGCGTCATAGCCGCCACTCGGGATTCGTTGTTTTGTGCGTTTTATTTGTTTTCTTGTGCGTTTCATTTGTCGATAAGTGTACGATGCGCAAAGCGATCCCCACTCTTACGCCGAGCGCTCAAGAACCGTACCGGTATTTGTACTTAAGTTATATTTTTATGCAATAACGCCTGCGTCGCGTCTTCTCAAAGGTATTTTTAAGGAAACGAAAAAAGACGCAGGTTCGAACCCTGCTCGCAGCTGAATTTTTTAGTTTCAAAAATATCTTTGAGAAGACGCGACGCAGGCGTTATTGCGTATAAAAATATAACTTTATAAGTCGTTATCTAATACAACATTGATTTGATTGCAATATCAGACGTGTTGGTTGGTAAGTAGTTTGAAACACAGCCAATATATGGCGCAACGTGTAAACAGCGTTAAAAAAACAAGGGAACGAGAAATTCAACTTCGAGAATAGTGGTTGCGATGGCTTAATTGGTCTAGGCGTCTGGAGTACCTATCCAGAAGACGCAGGTTCAAACCCTGCTCGCAGCTGAATTTTTTCGTTTCCTTAAAAATATCTTTGAATGTTGGTACTCTACTAACTTGTATAATTACACACAGACGGGAGGAGTAACATACTACAACTGCGAGGCACAGGAGCCGCCCGCCCCCGTGCCGCGCACTCAGCGCCGCCCCACCGCAGCTATACCCATCGTCAGTCCGCACCACGCCGACAGGTACGTACAGTAGTAGTAACAGTACGTACAGTAGTAGTAACATACTACAACTGCGAGGCACAGGAGCCGCCCGCCCCCGTGCCGCGCACTCAGCGCCGCCCCACCGCAGCTATACCCATCGTCAGTCCGCACCACGCCGACAGGTACGTACAGTAGTAGTAACAGTACGTACAGTAGTAGTAACATACTACAACTGCGAGGCACAGGAGCCGCCCGCCCCCGTGCCGCGCACTCAGCGCCGCCCCACCGCAGCTATACCCATCGTCAGTCCGCACCACGCCGACAGGTACGTACAGTAGTAGTAACAGTACGTACAGTAGTAGTAACATACTACAACTGCGAGGCACAGGAGCCGCCCGCCCCCGTGCCGCGCACTCAGCGCCGCCCCACCGCAGCTATACCCATCGTCAGTCCGCACCACGCCGACAGGTACGTACAGTAGTAGTAACAGTACGTACAGTAGTAGTAACATACTACAACTGCGAGGCACAGGAGCCGCCCGCCCCCGTGCCGCGCACTCAGCGCCGCCCCACCGCAGCTATACCCATCGTCAGTCCGCACCACGCCGACAGGTACGTACAGTAGTAGTAACAGTACGTACAGTAGTAGTAACATACTACAACTGCGAGGCACAGGAGCCGCCCGCCCCCGTGCCGCGCACTCAGCGCCGCCCCACCGCAGCTATACCCATCGTCAGTCCGCACCACGCCGACAGGTACGTACAGTAGTAGTAACAGTACGTACAGTAGTAGTAACATACTACAACTGCGAGGCACAGGAGCCGCCCGCCCCCGTGCCGCGCACTCAGCGCCGCCCCACCGCAGCTATACCCATCGTCAGTCCGCACCACGCCGACAGGTACGTACAGTAGTAGTAACAGTACGTACAGTAGTAGTAACAGTACGTACAGTAGTAGTAACATACTACAACTGCGAGGCACAGGAGCCGCCCGCCCCCGTGCCGCGCACTCAGCGCCGCCCCACCGCAGCTATACCCATCGTCAGTCCGCACCACGCCGACAGGTACGTACAGTAGTAGTAACAGTACGTACAGTAGTAGTAACAGTACGTACAGTAGTAGTAACATACTACAACTGCGAGGCACAGGAGCCGCCCGCCCCCGTGCCGCGCACTCAGCGCCGCCCCACCGCAGCTATACCCATCGTCAGTCCGCACCACGCCGACAGGTACGTACAGTAGTAGTAACAGTACGTACAGTAGTAGTAACATACTACAACTGCGAGGCACAGGAGCCGCCCGCCCCCGTGCCGCGCACTCAGCGCCGCCCCACCGCAGCTATACCCATCGTCAGTCCGCACCACGCCGACAGGTACGTACAGTAGTAGTAACAGTACGTACAGTAGTAGTAACATACTACAACTGCGAGGCACAGGAGCCGCCCGCCCCCGTGCCGCGCACTCAGCGCCGCCCCACCGCAGCTATACCCATCGTCAGTCCGCACCACGCCGACAGGTACGTACAGTAGTAGTAACAGTACGTACAGTAGTAGTAACATACTACAACTGCGAGGCACAGGAGCCGCCCGCCCCCGTGCCGCGCACTCAGCGCCGCCCCACCGCAGCTATACCCATCGTCAGTCCGCACCACGCCGACAGGTACGTACAGTAGTAGTAACAGTACGTACAGTAGTAGTAACAGTACGTACAGTAGTAGTAACATACTACAACTGCGAGGCACAGGAGCCGCCCGCCCCCGTGCCGCGCACTCAGCGCCGCCCCACCGCAGCTATACCCATCGTCAGTCCGCACCACGCCGACAGGTACGTACAGTAGTAGTAACAGTACGTACAGTAGTAGTAACAGTACGTACAGTAGTAGTAACATACTACAACTGCGAGGCACAGGAGCCGCCCGCCCCCGTGCCGCGCACTCAGCGCCGCCCCACCGCAGCTATACCCATCGTCAGTCCGCACCACGCCGACAGGTACGTACAGTAGTAGTAACAGTACGTACAGTAGTAGTAACAGTACGTACAGTAGTAGTAACATACTACAACTGCGAGGCACAGGAGCCGCCCGCCCCCGTGCCGCGCACTCAGCGCCGCCCCACCGCAGCTATACCCATCGTCAGTCCGCACCACGCCGACAGGTACGTACAGTAGTAGTAACAGTACGTACAGTAGTAGTAACAGTACGTACAGTAGTAGTAACATACTACAACTGCGAGGCACAGGAGCCGCCCGCCCCCGTGCCGCGCACTCAGCGCCGCCCCACCGCAGCTATACCCATCGTCAGTCCGCACCACGCCGACAGGTACGTACAGTAGTAGTAACAGTACGTACAGTAGTAGTAACATACTACAACTGCGAGGCACAGGAGCCGCCCGCCCCCGTGCCGCGCACTCAGCGCCGCCCCACCGCAGCTATACCCATCGTCAGTCCGCACCACGCCGACAGGTACGTACAGTAGTAGTAACAGTACGTACAGTAGTAGTAACAGTACGTACAGTAGTAGTAACATACTACAACTGCGAGGCACAGGAGCCGCCCGCCCCCGTGCCGCGCACTCAGCGCCGCCCCACCGCAGCTATACCCATCGTCAGTCCGCACCACGCCGACAGGTACGTACAGTAGTAGTAACAGTACGTACAGTAGTAGTAACATACTACAACTGCGAGGCACAGGAGCCGCCCGCCCCCGTGCCGCGCACTCAGCGCCGCCCCACCGCAGCTATACCCATCGTCAGTCCGCACCACGCCGACAGGTACGTACAGTAGTAGTAACAGTACGTACAGTAGTAGTAACATACTACAACTGCGAGGCACAGGAGCCGCCCGCCCCCGTGCCGCGCACTCAGCGCCGCCCCACCGCAGCTATACCCATCGTCAGTCCGCACCACGCCGACAGGTACGTACAGTAGTAGTAACAGTACGTACAGTAGTAGTAACATACTACAACTGCGAGGCACAGGAGCCGCCCGCCCCCGTGCCGCGCACTCAGCGCCGCCCCACCGCAGCTATACCCATCGTCAGTCCGCACCACGCCGACAGGTACGTACAGTAGTAGTAACAGTACGTACAGTAGTAGTAACATACTACAACTGCGAGGCACAGGAGCCGCCCGCCCCCGTGCCGCGCACTCAGCGCCGCCCCACCGCAGCTATACCCATCGTCAGTCCGCACCACGCCGACAGGTACGTACAGTAGTAGTAACAGTACGTACAGTAGTAGTAACAGTACGTACAGTAGTAGTAACATACTACAACTGCGAGGCACAGGAGCCGCCCGCCCCCGTGCCGCGCACTCAGCGCCGCCCCACCGCAGCTATACCCATCGTCAGTCCGCACCACGCCGACAGGTACGTACAGTAGTAGTAACAGTACGTACAGTAGTAGTAACATACTACAACTGCGAGGCACAGGAGCCGCCCGCCCCCGTGCCGCGCACTCAGCGCCGCCCCACCGCAGCTATACCCATCGTCAGTCCGCACCACGCCGACAGGTACGTACAGTAGTAGTAACAGTACGTACAGTAGTAGTAACAGTACGTACAGTAGTAGTAACATACTACAACTGCGAGGCACAGGAGCCGCCCGCCCCCGTGCCGCGCACTCAGCGCCGCCCCACCGCAGCTATACCCATCGTCAGTCCGCACCACGCCGACAGGTACGTACAGTAGTAGTAACAGTACGTACAGTAGTAGTAACAGTACGTACAGTAGTAGTAACATACTACAACTGCGAGGCACAGGAGCCGCCCGCCCCCGTGCCGCGCACTCAGCGCCGCCCCACCGCAGCTATACCCATCGTCAGTCCGCACCACGCCGACAGGTACGTACAGTAGTAGTAAGTTTTTTACCCGACTGCGCGACGCAAAGGAGGGTAATGTGTTTATCAGTCTATGTATGTATGCATGTTTGTTTCTATGTGGCGTTCTAGAGACCAAACGCGTAGACCGATTTTGATAATTCTTACGTCAATCGATTCGTCTTAACCTTGCGAGTGTCACTAAAGACATGACAGTAATAAAAATTCACCACAGCGACAACCAGACGCCATATTGTCAAAATGAAAAAAATGAAAGTCGATGAACTGTGTCAAGTGGGGTGTCGTTGAATAGGTATTTTAAAATCATCTTTAGGTTTCTTTTATCATTTTTCATTTTAAGTAATAGTTTAGGATATATAACGATTTAAAGTTGTTTAACAAAACAATCATTCTCGCTAATTTTCGTACTTATTGATTTTAGTTTTTATTTCAAGTATAAACGATATACAAACAAAAAAAAAACAGTGAACAATGAATCGTAACTAAAAAGTGTAAAATAAAAAAAATATTTAAAGAAAAACAAAAAACCCGACTGCGTAAAAACTAATTTTGAAAAATACGTGAAAAAGTTAACTTATATAAAAACTAAAAAGAAAGAAACAAGCCCTACAGAACAGCAGAAAGAAGCAGAACAGAACGACTCACAGTCGGGGCCCATTCAAATTTTTACCAATCAAATCTTCCCAAGGGGCAGTTTTCTTTAAATATTTTTATTATTTTACACTTTTTAGTTACGATTCATTGTTCACTGTTTTTTTTGTTTGTTATACTGATAAATAAACCCTATATTTTCAGTATTAACGTGTATTTTGCCTTGTGACCGAATGGGAAATAGTTGTTACCATCATTTCTGATGTATTTTCCTTTGCTACCAGCAGGCCAGCGAATTCCTCTGAAAAGGACAACATAGACAGGATCGTGGAGAATATGTTCGTAAGGAAACCCTGGCCGACGTCACATGGGGCTGGTGAGTTTAACTATTTTACAGATTTTTAGGGTTGCGTAGCCAAATGGCAAAAACGGAACCCTTATAGATTCGTCATGTCTGTCTGTCTGTCCGTCCGTATGTCACAGCCACTTTTTGTCGAAAGTTTAAGAGCTATCCTGTTGAAACTTGGTAAGTGGATGTATCATGTGAACCGCATTAGGATTTTAACACAAAAATAAAAACAAAACAAAGGGGTTTGCAACTTTTAGTACGGACCTTGGCATCAATTTTTTTTTCTTTCGCCAGTGATGAAACTTTGGGCACGATTAGACTACTACCTAAGGAGTTCATAGAAAAAAAAAATAAGTTTCTAAACCGTAACCAACCAGAGATATGGCGGTTTGAATTTTGTTCTAATCTGGAGTTATTTTTTGTAGGAATCCATAGATTTTTTGACGTACTTGCTTTTGCCCGCGGCTTTGCCCACCCCAACCGCCTTTATGTATAGCCTATAACCGTGTCTAGTGACCCATCTATCTCTGTATCAAAATTCATCAACATCGGTTAAGCCGTTTTGACGTAAAAGCGGATAAACCTATAGACTTAATTTCGTATTTGTAATACTAGTAGGTTAACGAGGAATAATGAGTGGTTTATTTATAATAATGTTGAGAAGATCTTATCTTTTAACCGTCTTCAAAAAAGAAGGAGGTTCACAATTCGTCAGAACATTTTTTTATGTATGTTCCCAGATTTCTCAATGACGCCTGGAGCGATTTGGGTAATTCTTCTTTTGTTTAAAAGGGTATCTTAACAGTCAGCAATCTGACAGGGCCCCCTAAGAGTCAGCAATCTGACAGGGCCCCCTAAGAGTCAGCAATCTGACAGGGCCCCCTAAGAGTCAGCAATCTGACGGGGCCCCCTAAGAGTCAGCCATGTGACAGGGCCCCCTAAGAGTCAGCAATCTGACAGGGCCCCCTAAGAGTCAGCAATCTGGGGTGCTCCTCCACGTGCGCCCGTGGACTGGAGTTCCCTCTCGGATACGTCCGGGGGGAAGACCAGATTTTCGGGACGGTGCACCCTGGGATGCGGGCAAAAACTCTTCCGGGTTTCTTTGCCCGTATGCGAATAGCCTGTCGGGTGGACGCTCCAACGCGTGTCCCTCTGAACAGCAGAGGGCACAGCGGCGGAGCGGGCTTGCGGACGGTGAGTAATGGGTATGCTCGCCGTCCGACCAAGGACCAAGCCCGGGTCGGTGGCGACGGGGCCCCTTATGGGGCCAAATGCCTGCCGGGGTCGCGGATTTTTCTTAATCCAGGATACTGTGGCCCCGAAACGTAAAGGGCATCCGAAGGAACACGGGTGGATTTTAGTCAGTAAGAGTCTGACAGTCCCTTCCGCCCCACCCAGGGCGGGAGGATTCATTTGATGATTTTGCCACCCCAAAAAAAAAGAGTCAGCAATCTGTCAGGGCCCCCTAAGAGTCAGCAATCTGACAGGGCCCGATAAGAGTCAGCAATCTGACAGGGCCCCCTAAGAGTCAGCAATCTGACAGAGCTGGCCCCCTAAGAGTCAGCAATCTGACAGGGCCCCCTAAGAGTCAGCAATCTGACAGGGCCACCTAAGAGTCAGCAATCTGACAGGGCCCCCTAAGAGTCAGCAATCTGACAGGGCCCCCTAAGAGTCAGCAATCTGACAGGGCCCCCTAAGAGTCAGCAATCTGACAGGGCCCCCTAAGAGGGCCAAAGCCTGCCGGGGTCGTGGGACTGTCTCACCTGGTAACCGTGACCCTGGTACGTAAAGGGCTATTGAAGGATCACCGTGGATTTTAGTCAGTACAAGTTTGACAGTCCCGCCCCGCCCTGGGCTGGATGGTCCCATGGTTACTAGGTCATGACGGAATCTTGGAGAAGACGAGGAATCTCTTCAATAACGTCCCATGTTTACTTGGTCAGGATCTCATGATCCGATCTTGGACAAAATCGTGGGAACTCTTCAATAATGACAGCACCTGTACCTACTAAAAAGAGCAAAATATAATCGGCTTCTAAAAACAATACAAAATAAATGTAAAATAACTCTTCTTTCGGAAGTCGGCGGCAAAAAAATCAAGGAAATAAGAAACAAAGTCACCGATTCCCTACAGAAATGATATTTTACACTTGGTTTTTGTTTCTCAACCGACTTCGAAAAAAAGGAGGAGGTTCCCAATTCGTTGTAACCTTTTGTTATTTATGTTCCCCGATTTTTCGATGACGCCTGGCCTGGACAGATTTGGAAAATTCTTCTTTTGTTTAAAAACATTTACATCACAGATGTCCCCATGGTAATCAGGTCAGGATTTATGATGTCGGGATATTGAAGAAATCTAGGGAACTCTCTATAAAAATTGCAGCAAATCAACGGATATCTAAGCATTATTTACGCAATCTGAAAAAAATATACTATGTCTGTACCCACTTAGGCGGAGACCTCTCGCGCCCGGCATTGGTTGCGGCCATGCTGCGGGGCGAGACGGAGTGGGAAGCGGTCGCCTCCTTCTGCGAAGCAGTAATGCTCGCGAAGGAGGAGGCGGGCCGCGTGAGAGAGAGGACAGTGTCCTCCCTCCGCCCCAACCGCAGTGGTGGACGCCCACGGCGACGGACGTCGCAAGACGATCTCCGGCCACCGTAGGCGCGGGCATGCGGGCGGCGAGTAAAGGGCAACTCGCTGCCCGACCATGTACCATGCCCGGGTCGACGGCGCGTTGTGTTCCACGCGCGCCTCAAAGAGCGTCAGCAAGATGACGGGGCCCCCCTTTAGAGGGCCGAAGCCTGCCGGGGTCGCGGGACTTATCTCATTACCGTGACCCCGGAATATAAAGGGCTATTGAAGGACACCGTGGATTTTAGTCAGTACAAGTCTGACAGTCCCTCCCGCCCTGCCCGGGGTGGGAGGACTCATTTGATGATTTTACCACGATAAAAAAAAAAAAAAAATGTCTGTACCCACTAGGCGGGAAGAGCTCCGGCGCGATCTCAGGGCAGTATGGAGGGGACGACTGTCGCAACCGAGGTCCGGGCACGCCGCACTCGCGGCGGTAAGACCCCTCGCGGTCCATGATCAGACGGCGAGTCGCGCATTACTCGCCGTCCGCTGTCGTACGGTGGCCGAAAGTCGCTTTGCCACTTCCGATGCCGACCGTATGGGTTGTGAGATTGAGGCTGCGCTCTCCCTCACGGCGCCCGCCTCCTCCTTCGCTAGCATAACTGCTTCAAAGAAGAAGACGACCGCTTCCCATTCAGTCTCGCCTCGCAATAAGGCCGGGCGCGAGATGTCGCCACCTATCGCTTCCTTGAGGACAGGGCGGTACTCCGCCAAAGCGGGGCAGTACTGCACCGTATGCCCCATCGTGTCCTCCGAGCGATTCTCGCAGTAGTGACACCCAGACGTTTCTGCTTTCCCTAGCGGCGGGGATCCGCCCCGGCGTTGCGCCTCCACGCGCCACTCGTAAACGCG
This sequence comes from Agrotis exclamationis, assembly GCA_950005045.1. NCBI lineage: Eukaryota > Metazoa > Arthropoda > Insecta > Lepidoptera > Noctuidae > Agrotis > Agrotis exclamationis. The sequence goes on from OX465438.1 coordinate 15,450,758, forward strand.
CCAGAGAGCCTTCGCCTCCAGATCCCAAGGTGGCAATCCGGCAATTAGATTGGCCGATTCGCCGGCGATCGTGTGGTATACCCGGATCATCCAAATGGCTATGACCCTCTGGCACGCAGCCAGTTTTTCCGGTCGCGTGCGCATACACAGGGCCCACACGGGAGCCCCGTAGAGGGCCATGGACCGCATGACAACGGCGTACCTAAATCCTCCGGCAGGAGATGTTTGGCCCGCCGAGATTGGGCAGGAGCTGCTTGAAGGCGGCCGCTGCTCGGTTCAGCTTGGGGGCCAAACGCAGGAAATGCTCCCTGAATTTCCACCGGCTGTCGAGGACGAGTCCCAGGTACTTCATCAACCCGACGCCGATATCAACCCCTCCCACTGTTATTTGGGACTCTGACCGTAGCACGTTGGAGATCTGCCCCGCTTGCACAGAGCTACGCTATGTCCTTAGTTACTTACGGAGGCGGTAGGTGGTGGCGACCTCTCCAGCCTGGCATTGGTTGAGGCCATGCTGCGGGGTGAGATGAAATGAGAAGCAGCCACCTTCTTCTTCGAAGCAGTTATGCTAGTGAAGGAAGAGGCGAAATGCGTGAGGGAGAGGACGGACTCCACCCCAGCCGCAGCGGGAGACGCCTGGGGTGTTGAACGATGTGAAGCGATTTCCGGCTACTAGGAGCGGGCATGCGGACGGCGAATAATGGGTGAGTCGACGCGACGGGTCATATTCCACTTGGATCGGAAATGGAAGTCATGGTGGATTTTAGTCCGTACGAGTCTGACAGTCTCTTCTGCTCCACCCAGGGAAGAAGAACTCACTTTTTGTGTTTTCAACGTTAGAAACATGACGATTTTGTTTTACCCTTTTTAGTGGGTACATCAGGCGTAATATTATGTTGAGTGTTTACGTAAACAATGCATAGATATGCGATAGCAGCAATCGCAGATGACTTGCTGTCATTTACTGAAGAGTTTCTCCAAGATTCCGATTCCGATTCATGACCTTAGTAACCATAGGACCATCTGTTTAGATACCCTTTCAAACAAAAGAAAAATTACCTAAATCGGCCCAGGCGTCATTGAGAATTATGGGAACATACATAAAAAAAGTTCCGACGAATTGTGAACCTCCTACTTTTTTGAAGTCGGTTAAAAGATAAGATCTTCTTAACATTATAATAAACAAACCAATCATTATTCCTCGTTAACCTACTAGTATTACAAATACGAAATTAAGTCTATAAGTCTGTTCCGTTTTTACGTCAAAACGGCTGAACCGATGTTGATGAATTTTGATACAGAGATAGATGGGTCTCTAGACACGGTTATGGGCATACATAAAGGCGGTTGGGGTGGGCAAAGCGGCGGGCAAAAGCTATAAGTACGTCAAAAAATCTATGGATTCCTACAAAAAATAACTCCGGATTAGAACAAAATACAAACTGCCATATCTCTGGTTGGTTACGGTTTAGAATTTTTTTATTATTTTTTACGGACTTCTTAGGTTGTGGTCTACTAATGACCAAAATTTCATTACTGGCGAAAGAAAAAAAAATTGATGCCAAAAAGTTGCAAACCCCTTTGGGGGTGGCCCCCATACTTAGAATTGAAACTCAAAAAAAAAAATGTTTCACCAAAGCCATACGTGTGGGGTATCTATGGATAGGTCTTTAAAAATGATATTGAGGTTACTGATATCATTTTTTTCTAAACTGAACAGTTTCCGCAAGAGACACTTTCAAAGTGGTAAAATGTGTGTCCCCCCCCCTGTAACTTCTAAAATAAGAGGATTATAAAACTAAAAAAAACCGGCCAAGTGCGAGTTGGACTCGCCCATGAAGGGTTCCGTAGCAGCAAGCATAGATTAGAGATATAATTATATTGAGATTAGTAAGTAATATACACAAACAATAAAAATAACTTTGTATTTCATAGTATTTGTATGAATGGCAAAGTTATATTTGCGGTTTTTGAAAATGTACTATATCTCAAAAACTGCTAACTGCATCTCATCCAAACCAATTTTCGTTGGTAGTTTTGGTTGAGATCTACATTATATATTTTTTTTAGTTTTATCATTCTCTTATTTTAGAAGTTACGGGGGGGGGGGACACACTTTTTACCACTTTGGAAGTGTCTCTCGCGCAAACTGTTCAGTTTAGAAAAAAATGATGTTAGTAACCTCAATATCATTTTTAAAGACCTATTCATAGATACCCCACACGTATGGGTTTGGTGATTTTTTTTTTTTAGTTTCAATTCTAAGTATGGGGGGCACCCCCAAAATTTGTTTTGTTTTGATTTTTGTGTGAAAATCCTAATGCGGTTCACATAATACATCTTTCTACCAAGTTTCAACAGGATAGCTCTTATACTTTCGACAATAGGTGGCTGTGACATACACGGACAGACAGACAGACAGACATGACGAATCTATAAGGGTTCCGTTTTTGCCATTTGGCTACGGAACCCTAAAAAATATATAATGTAGACCTCAACAAAAACTTCCAACGAAAATTGGTTTGGAAGAGATTTCATTAGCAGTTTTTGAGATATAGTACATTTTCAAAAACCGCAAATATAACTTTGTCGTTCATACAAACACTATGAAAAACAAAGTTATTTTTATTGTTTGTGTATATTACTTACTAATCTCAATATAATTTTATTATATCCCTAATCTATGCTTGCTACTACTTAACCCTTCATGGGCGAGTCCAACTCGCACTTGGCCGGTTTTTTTTTTAGATATATTGGTTTCAGATTTTCTTTATTCATTCTACAGAAACATTTTTCATGGTTCACGAATCTAAAATACAGTTAAATTAAATAGTAAAAGTTAAATTACAGTTATAGTCCCATAACTACCACAGTGTCCCTTTCTTTGAATGTTCCTGATAGAGGGAATTTTATTTTTTATTTTTCTAGTTATTTTTGCGGCTTAAAACCATAGAATAAATGGCCTTACAACCACAGTAGTCAAACTTTGTCAGCCTGTCTGTAGTTCGTACGCACATATTTCTGGCAGGATAAAAAAAAATGGTTGCTTACGTTTCGGCGAAAGACATCACTATGCCGCGAACGCAGACATTGACAGCCTGTCTAAAAAAGTGTAACTGCAAAACGACCCTTATAACAACGTGAAAAGTCGTTTTGACGTGGACACTTTTTTTAGACAAGTGTTCAACAGATGTTTAGCTTTCTTGTGGTAAGACGGTTACCGTTTTACCACAAAAAAACTAAACCTCGATCTTAGACGATTATTATTTTGCTAGAATTTTAAACGAAATATCACTCTTTCGGCTTTATTACAAAACGTGGTTTAACTTAGACCAAGGTTTAAATCAAAAATCATTTTTTGAATTTCGAACTTTATTTCTACTGTCGTAAAGTTATTAATACAAAAACCGAGTTTAGATCCCGGTCTAAGTTGTCAATGTGCATTTTAGAATTTTATAGCAGTTGGAATAAAGTTCGAAATTCAAAAATTGATTTTTGATTTAAACCTTGGTCTAAGTTAAACCACGTTTTGTAATAAAGCCGTTTGAGTCTAATTACCCTTTTTCCACTCAAAGATTTACTCTGGGCGAAACTATCGTTGCAAGCATGGCTTCGTTCTCGAATGCAATAGAAGGTTTTACGAGAAGAGAAACTGAAGAGCTTTACTAAAGGGATAGAAGATCCCGTTTTAAGTTGAATTGAATTTTATTTTACTGTTAGTACCTGCATGTTATTTTATATTTACTTACAAGTCGATAATTGAGAGCAAAATAGAAAAAAAAAATATGCTTCATATATCGTTATTGTCGTTTTTATTAGAAAGTTATACCTGATAGAATATTTAGTTTTAAAATTATGTAGACACATCATTTCATTTTAGTTAGATAAGTAGTTAAGTCATAATACGTATTGCATGCGTATAGTATACAGGAAAACCGTTTGGAAATTGTTGCCTGTGTACTTGTTTCGCTGAATGTCACTGTTCGAGTTAGTGGAACTTTCTTCAGGGGATCTAAAATCGTCACTTCAGCAGTGTTGCTTGAGTATTAGAATTGCTTGAACATTCCATGTTACGAATTAATATCAAATAGCGATGTAACGTGGGATGTGCTATTCTATTGCTCAAGCAATATAGTAAGGGTCCCCCCACATTTATTGACGCGGAATCGGCTTAAGCCGGTCAAGAAAACCTTTATGTCAACGTATTATGGGTGTTACTAATGCCATTCGCATCGGATCGCGTCGTCCGAGCCGAGCCGATGCGAATGGCATTAGAAAATCATAAAGGTTTTCTTGACCGGCTTAAGCCGATTCCGCGTCGATAAATGTGGGGGGACCCTAAATTATTGACAAAGAAAAATATTGCCAAATTGATTTTAGCAACATTGATAAAGTGTTCATTTTAGTCCCGCACGTGGTTGATACAGCATGCTTGAGCAGTTAACAGTGACAGATTCGATCAGTTGAATTTGCAGGAGCAATCCGTGTATGTTGATCACTGGCTAACTGCTTCGAGCATAGTGTATTAGCCACCGTAATTTCTCCAAATACTTAGTTCACTTTCATCATCATAAATTATCTTAGAACAATTCTTTAATCGTTATTTTTGGCTTCTGAATGTTTTCTTTTTATTTTTTCTTTATAGCACAAAACTGTCAGGACCCTAGCACGGGTTTTCACGTTTTTGTGGCGTAAAATAAACGTGAACTTTGCCGTTAATTTGATGGATAAAAGAATTGAGAACCTCCTCCTTTTTTTGAAGTCAGTTAATTAGTTCCTCGATCGCTACACTAGAGATGCTTTCTCGTGTCAACTCATGATATTTTTAAGAAGAAATTTGGTTCTATAGTCCAATCCTGTCAAATTTTCATAATTATCATCTCAGCCTATTGCAGTCCACTGCTGGACATAGGCCTCTCCCTGGGAGCGCCATAGCGCACAATCTCCTGCTTTTTTCATCCAGCCACTGCCAGCCATCTTCTTCAGGTCATCGGTCCATCTTGCCAGGAGACGTCCCATCCTACGCTTACCTACACGCGGTCTCCATTCGAGAACCTTCCTACTCCACCTGTCCTCGGTTCTGCGGCAGACATGACCAGCCCACTGCCACTTCAGCTTGCTCTAGATTTGGACAATATCTGTAACTTTGGTCTTATGCCGTAAGACCTCATTCCGGATTTTATCCCTTAGTGAGACCCCAAGCATAGACCTTTCCATAGCACGCTGCGTGACATGAAGTCGGTGGGCCAGCTTGACTGACATGTTCCACGTTTCGGCTCCGTAGGTTAGGACTGGAAGGACGCACTGATTGAACACCCGGCTTTTCAGGCACTGCGGCAGTGGCGACGTGAGGATACCTATGACGCATTTTCCCAAATGCTGCCCAGCCAAGCTGCACTCTTCTGGCAATTTCTCGCTCGAAGTTGTCTCTACCTAGCTGTAATACCTGTCCGAGGTGGATGTATTCTTGGACAACTTCGAGTGTTATGCCTTCGACGGAAATTTATTCATAATTATGATATTGTTTTAATTAACATTTTCTTTCTACAATATCACAAAGCATTCAGAAGCTAAGTCTCACTTAAAACACTTTCACGAAACCAGAATAAAAATAAATAAAATATTCACAGATTCAAAAGAAAAACAGGCTGAAAACCGTAGTTCACAAGAGCCACCAAGCAAAGAGTCTTCCCAGCCGAACAGCCTAACATCCAGCTCAATCTCCACCGATTCCAAACCCTCAGAAAGCAGAGAAGAGAAGACGGAAGAAGTGAAAGAAAAAGTAGCAAGAGAGGAGAAGAAAGAGACAGTAGACTCAGCTGCGACACAAGAAAGTATAGCGACGGATGCCTGACTGGTAAGAATCCGCTTGTACGAATGCTACCAAGCAAAGTACTTTAGCAGGAGATAAAAATACTGTTTGTTTTTAATCTGACGATCACGCTTTTTACGTTTTGGTCTGGAGTCTTTTTCTATACTAGTTACACAGTTTTGCAACAGTAAACTTTATGTATTACGTTATAACATTCAAATTACATTACAACGTAAGTTGATTTTAATTTACTTGAGATTTTCGGTTCAAGTATAACCAGTTTCAAATTGGAACCCCTCCAATGTTCGTCTCGTATACAATTGAAATTGATTTGTATACAAAATGTTGTGATGGAGCGCAGTTTTGAAATGAATAAAGTATACTGAACCTTGAAAAATGGAACTCCGAGTTATGGAAAGAAAGAAAAAAATACTATCCAACATTATTTATGACAAAGTTTATTTTAGCACTTGGATGGTCATTTAGCATTCTTGAGCGGTAAATCGCAATATCATAGAACAAAAGTATTAAGAATAACTAATTTATGACAAAATTGAATGAAAATTATACCTATATTAAATTAAGTACTTCAATATATTGTCCTAAGGCCAACAATTATGTTTAGTGTCGTTCTAAGACAGTGTTCTAACATAATTATTACCCTAAAATCAGGCCCCGCCATAGTTGGGTAGAAAAAATTATGTCAAATAAAAACCGTCAACGAATTTGTGTAATAAACTTTTAAGCATTCGTTTTAAGCATAAAATTAAGTCCTGTAAATTATAATCGTAATTATATGATAATTAATTAATTATCTACTCTTATACGTAAAGAAATCTATAGCTAGACTTTAATAATATTGACTAAATATCTGATACCAAACATCACAGAGCACTTGTTGTTAGATTTAGAGAACGTTAACCTCAGCGTCGAAAATTTAAAATCCAACAGCGGTCTTACTACAAAAAAAAAAAAACATCAAAAAAAGTTAAACATCTGTTGAACACTTGTCAAAAAAAAGTGTAACTGCAAAACGACCCTTATCTCAACGTCAAATGCCGTTTTGCAGTTGACACTAATTTTTTTAGACAAGTGTTCAACAGATGTTTAACTTTTTGTGATACCGACGGTTACTGGTCTTTATTTTTTTTATTGGCTCCAGTCCAAGACTTTACTTACGTTATTATTTATTAAACACCTTATCTTAGGAATGCGGTGAACTCGCTTCTAAAATACTTTTTGTTGTTCATCTACCCACACTGATTCAATTATTATAATTAGTAATAAGATATGTTCTCATGTAAGTGACTATGTCTTAATGAGAAATAAAGTTCTTTAAACCGAAATGTTTTACGATTCCATGAGCGACTTTAGGCCTAGCTTATATTAAATGTTAGGGGTTCGTATATATGGAATCTTTCTTTGCGTGATCGTCAGACAATCTAAATTATATATACGTAGTTTTCAAATCTATGTACTACTTTGGCTGTGTTTTAGGTCTGTGCGGTTGTAAAAATAATACATCTAAAGTCTTAAAATCGTTGAGATTTTCTTGAAATTGCTAGAAACATCATTATCTTTCTGCCCTTATCCCGTTCTACTTGGGGTCGGCCAACGACAATTTATATCTAGACTCCTAATCACAGGCGACCGATGTCTGTCAACACATTAGGTAAAAAGGTCTTATAACCGTCGTGACTCGACCACTCCTGTGAGTCCCCTCGTCGCACTGACCTTGAGTTAGCCAATCAGAACGCAGTACCCCGTCCCCGTTAGCCAATCAGAACGCAGTACCCCGTCCTCCTCGCTTACGTCGTACCTCAGCGACTTGGCAGAATAATTTTCGTTAGTCAGATCGTGCATGAGGCGTCTAGTAATACGTTTTTTTTTCCATTCTCCCCTGTCAGATGTCATTTTATTATTTACTCTGTTTTGGGTTCCATAGTGTACAAAGAACCCTTCTAGATTTTTCTTCCATATCATTCCTTATACAATCTATCCTTCTTGCAATTGCCCTGTGTGTCCAAATGAAAAAAAAAAACAAAAATGTGACGAGGACGTAATATTACAAGTTTCTTCAAATAAAATGAAAATGTTGCAGTTATATAGGTAATGTTATATTTTGTAAAATATATTAATCAATAGTAAATTTTTTCATAAACAAATTTTTAAAACTGTAATCAGTATAATGTCATAGATTAAGTCAAAATAATCACGATCTTTTTAATTAAATTTAAATATTCATGATCCAATCCATCCCTGATACAAACTAAGTTGGAACTCTTTGAATCTTCATAATAGCGTAAAATCAAATTTATTTCTTGTAATTTCTTTGCAAAATAGGCCAAAGGATTGAAATTTTCAATCTTCAACCTAATTCACTTAGGCATAGAAATTGTTATAAAAATACTTTAAATCTTATGAAAATTATATATAAAATTAGAATTGGACTAGCTTTAGTGGGCTAGCGATTGTTAAATCTTATATTAAAAAAAACACCGCAAAATTTCACGAAAAATTTATTATTTTTACAACCAAGCAGAAGACTTTAAACAATAAGAATGAAATTAAAAATCTTTTCTATAAATAATCTTTGTAACTATCATTATCTTTGTTGAAATTATGCACGCTTGCACTACGAATGACTTAATGCATGAACGGTAACAATCATTTGATCTTTGTTTATCTTTAAACGGTTAAAAGTATCGAACGATGTTTTCAATTTGTGTTGTTAAACGTGTTTGGTCATTTGTGGTGCAAGCGAGCCTTATCGCTGAATTACAAAAGTGGAAGGTCTTAGATAGCCTGTGTAAATATATATTTTTTTCAATTTATTACTTGACTGATGGCGAAAACGCACCTTTAGATCGGATCGTACGCGCTTACCGTGCTGTGCTTAGCCTACTGAAATTTTTCGTTCATACTAATTGTATGATTTTTTTCTTTCCATACTATAAAATTAGACTTAGTAGTGACATAGTTGACAGGTTTAGTGTGCCAAAATTGGTAACATAAAAATAGAGTTTTGTAATAAAACTTTTCTCTTATGAAATTTATTCACATTTTCTCCTTGTTTAACTTAAAAGGATCTTTTTGACGCGGTTTTCAGTCGTACGGTCTGACGAGGTGAAGCATATAATCGAGCCAATTTTTTTTTTCACAGTGGGTCTAAGTCAGAGCATCCATTTTTAAAAGGAGTGTATATGTGTCAGCTAGTTTGTCTGTCTTTGTGTCTTGTAACATGCTCGGTACAGCCAATCAATTATAATGTACGTTGTTAAGTGGAATAAATTATTTTATAACAAATAAATCAGCAAAGATTTTTTTTATCTCTAAAATTGTAGGTAGATATGGAAATTTCATGTCGATGAAATGAGGCCGTGGTTTGGACAAAATGGCTGCCGTAAAATACGTGAGATGGAGACATTTGTTCAGATTTTTCTGCCGTATTTGAATCTTCTAAATAAGAGATTTGTGTGTTAAAATTATTCTGAAAATTTACTCATCATTGAACAATAATTGGAAGAATCAAATAGTGACTACGTGCTCACACTTTCTAAAATAGACAATCAGACCAGCCGTCATTACCTGACTGGCTTTTTCAAAACTACGTAGGGATCGACTTCCAGTCTTAACTGAACGCAACTGAATACCAGTATTTTACATGGAGCGACTGCCTGATTTCCACAACCCAGTTACTGTGTCACACAGTAATGACGTGTCTAAGCCATGGCCTCGAGTAAACGAACGTGGACTCATGTTGCTTTCAAAGGTCTATAATTTGCTGCGTGACTTAAAAAAAAACCTCGTTTTTCTGTATTTTTTTAAATTGCGATCTCAGTGCTTTGTTTGTTGTATTCGCATCTTGTTATTATTGTATTTTTACTCATATTATTATAAGAATTGATGACGACACATTATTTTCACTTTGCGTTAAACGCTTGCAATCAGTGTTTTTTTTTTCTCAATCACCGCGTTTTAAGTTTTTTTACAAATTAAGAATTCACAATAAATAAATGTAAAAACACCAACTAGTTGTATGTCGTTGATGTAATTGTTCTAAACTATATTGTTGAAAAATTTTAATGATAGAATTGAAAAATATTTTTACCAAATTCAAACACTAAGTTTTTGTTGTCTCTAGAAATTAGTAGTCGTGTTGTGAAAAAATATCGCCATTGTAATGTAAAAATGTTTTGTATGAAATAAACGCATATCGATATCGAAATATTAAAGTTATTATAAAATTTTCAATTTAGGGTAGTGTGTGATTATTTGTCGGAAAATAAAGGGTATATTTTCGAGACTTTTCCCAAATACTCCAATTTTTTTACTCACACATGCGAGAGAGATACATGATAGAAGTTCTTTAAGGCCATACCACGGATCACTGCGAAGCGACTTGCGAAATGACGCACATGCCTGTCGCGTCTCAGAGCTGGTACACTTTGTGAACGGGGCGTAGCGATGTTACCCGTATTGTTAGCTTACAAACACTGCGGTCAGCACGGCATACTACGCTCGGAGGTTGACAGTACTTCTAGCTCAATTAAAATAAACTGTTTTCGTCAAAAATTGTGTCCACTACACGAAAAGGTGCGATCAAATAAACAAAACCAGCGTGGCTGACACTCGCGCAACGAGCGCTCTAACCAAATTTTGACAAAGCGCTTGACAAGAATCGCGCGTTTGGATGCTGTATATCTATCAGGCTAGTTGGTCTTTCAAACCGCGCGTTTCGACCTTATGTGTCTCTCAATCGCGAGTCGCATCGCCTGAAGTTTCGCTGAGGCGCCTTATAAGAATGCTAGTACTGACACACATTAACGAAATCAATGTATATCTCATGATAGTTCAGATTCAGATGCCTTAATATATAATTATGTATGTATTTGTATTGGCTTAAAAGATAATAATTTTAGGATCAAGACCTATTTATTCATCATAAGGAGCGATTTAATTGCCCGTAGAATAAAATAATTGTGAGCAATAAAAGGCACACTATTGACACTGTATATTGCTCCAATATTTGCTTATAATGTGCAATTAAATTGCCCCAGATAACGGTTGCCTTTTACTTGACAGCTAAAATAGTAATTAAATTATATGAAAATGTGTGTTTTGTATGTTCCTAAAATAGCATACGTATGAATGTTTAATATTATATTTCATACAAAATCTCTTCACTCTTTGTTTGTATATCTGTTTCGTAATTTCTGACTACCCACATATGTTATGGGTGTTATTAGAGGCCTTTTAGTACACCAATCTTCTAATTTTAAGGTCTACTTGCATTATGACGTAACATGTTGGAAAAGACTAATAAACCTGACCAAAAAGATTTGTAAAAAATATTTGTTTTGATTATATGATTTAAAAAATTAGAATATCACTACTAAATTGAAAAAAAAAAAATACACAAAAAATTTCAAATGACTTTTTTTGTGGTAGAATCAATCTTTAAGTTTGTTTAAAAAAGAAACTTTTTGACATGTTAGACCATAATGAAAGGAGGCCAACAACACATTATTATGTATAATAAAATGTAGCTATAAACATCGTTGTACGCAACTAGTCTTTTTTATAAGTATCGAACGGTTAAGAACTAAGTCAATGCTCCTACTTCATTAAGAATTGGAACAAAAAATAAAACATACATTTGACGACATCTTTGGCACCTTTGTTTGAAAACATCGTCTATGTAGATAAATTAAAAAAAATAGTTAAAAAGTAGGAGCATTTTCTTAGAAAAAATATTTTTTAATAAAAAAATAAAATCATTTACAGATAAAAAAGTAAAACTGGCAATAATTACACTTGAGTTTATTATAAACGATATTTTTTAATAAAACGAAGGGAAAAAAATGTAAAAAAATAATGCTTTTGTAAACTAAGCTGGTTATTTATTATGATAAGTAAATCTTCTAAAACTGGCATTTTTGTTTTATTTTACAAAAGAGAAGACTTACCGTGTTTTTAATTTAACCCCTCATCGCATAGCATACCATATTTGCACACCAAAGTTTTCATTCTAAAATTCAAATTTTATTCAAGTTTGAATGCTGGCAACACTAAAGACCATAGACTAGACTAAATGTATACTTTGACGTTTAGTGACTGGGAAATGTTAGCAGCCTTGATAAAAAAAGTTTCTAGACAGTTTGAACTCGAACGTAATAATATCAATATGGGAGCTTTTTTTATGGGTTCAACTCAAAAATACAACATATATACCAATTTTTATCCCACAAAGATACAAAAGTCCATGCAGTCTTTTTAACCCTTGGCTACAAACTATGCGATCATGCGACATACGTCTTGCTCCGGCGACTGCAGAAACTATAAAAGAAATTGTTTAGAGCAGTAAGCACGGGTCACAGAGTCAACATCAACAGGAGAATGAGTCAAACTGCGCCTATTTTTTGACGTTTTATAAGGGCCCATGTAGAGGCCTATTTGAGCGACGACGGTATCTACATAATATGTCAAGGAGCAAGTGACAGTGAGATGACAGTCGCATCGATTGAAGTTGTGGTTGGGGTTTTAGGGAAATCATTGAAAGCCAAAATAGATTGGAAAGTATTTTTAATAATTATCACATGCCTGTTTAATTTTCTATTTACACCTACCTATAAGTATTTATAAAAAAATCTATAAAATATAATTATATATAATACATAATATAATTATACTTTATTTACTACTTAATTTATTTACTCAATCTGTCAAATTTATTTAATAGATTTTCAACCTTATCACAATAGCGGAAGGTCAATGTTCGATTGGTAAAATGTAACATTTTCGGGTAGGTTGAAATGCTGGCGTCTCGCGTCTGTACCTATTACCTACCATGTATTTCTCTATCCAAGATAAAAAATCGAAAAAGCATTATTTTCACTACAGTGAACTATGTTGTCGTTACAAAAAGGTTACTTTTTCACTGACGACTCTGTCAAAACCAGTGATCCTATTTCATTCTCGTTTTTGGGTCACTGCTGCGATCTAATACAACTAGGAAAAAGTCACATTCGTTATCTAGTATAACTATAAGTACTCAGAAAAAAATCGTAAAATAATTTACCAAAACTAAACTTAATCTAGCTTTCTGATATAAAGTTTATAATTATAATGGGATATTGCAATATGGCGACTATCTAGTTATCTATAGCTCTTCATAAAGTATCTGGATATATCTACAAATTATTTTTCTTTCTGGCAACACTGTCTATTTTGCTGATTGATGAAATAAAACCATTCTACTGCCAAATGTATTATCACGCTGACATGTATTGAGCAGATATTTGTACCGGTGACTAGAAATAGACAATGTGACCAGTAAACTTAATTAAAAGCCCATTATTTTAATATGGCAACATGGAATGATACGAAAATGGCTGCTTAGATTCTTAACTTAAACTAGGAAAAAAAGAGTAATATCTACTGAATTTTATAGATTTTCCATAAAAGAATATAGAAAATCTATAAAATTTTCTATGAGTAAATTGTTTTCTATTGTATAGACTTTCTATGAATTCTTACGACGAAATGTATGAAGATGTTACTTTTTAAAACATGTATTTTCGTCTTTCAAGTTTTGTTTTAAATATAAGATAATAATTAAGTATCAAAACCGTATAAAAATAACTTGAATTACGTAACAAAATAGCAGCCTAATTTCTTACTTAGTTCTAATAATACCGCCATTTTATTTACACTGGTCGCAGTTCGATAAAATGCCTGATGTTTACAAATTTCGATCTCAAAAATAGGACCCTCATTCAAAATATACAATCAATAAATTAAAAGAAAATTGCATCCATTTTGATTTGAGTTCTATATTAAGTCACTATTTTTACCGGACTTTCGGTATATAACATCAGCCATTTTGACCAAGATGGCAGCTTCAGCTTAGTAATCTTTTATTGTCTACAATAGGAACATAAACCTAAACATGATTCGTCTCCACAATATCCTCTACGTCCTTCTTTTTCCTCTTCTTTCCTTCTAGATCTGCGTAAATGTCTTCTAGACTTCTCATTTTCGTCTCGGGGACGCAGAAGATTAGGTAGAAGACATTTGAAAGGCATATGATGCTGAAGACCCAGAAAGTGGAGTGATATCCTATCCAGGAGTTGAGGGGGGCGAAGAGTTTGAGGAGCGCGAAGTCAGTTGCTAGGGATATTGCCATGATGAGGGTCGCTACTGTGCCTCGGAGCTGGAAAAGAAATAAATGGATTGTTTACACTCTTTGATGGAAAACAGAAGACATAAAAAGAAGTAAGAGGCGTTTAACGAAATTTTATCTTTTGAAAGGCACTGAAAACTAAGTAGGAATCGGTTTTAGGAGTCGGCTATCATAGAGTTTTTGCGGATTTTTAATTTTATACTGCAAGTAGAGCACCGCCTTGTTAGCCATGGGTCCCAGTAGTACAATCAGTTACAATTTCCTTTTGTAACAACCTGGTTTACTGAAGGTTCCCTTAATCGTGTTGCATTCTATGCTAAACTTAGGTTTCTCAAAACTCCAGAATTTTTTGTAGTTCCTGCAAGTCGCCTAGTGCTACGATCGTTTCGGTGAGTTCAGTGCTGATACCATATTTACTCCAACTAAACTACCAGGTACATATAAATCAAAGAAGCTACACAACAACTCACCTGGAAGTTGAACATCTCAGTCATTATCACAAACGGCAGGGGTTGCAAACCGGACGCGTCGGCGAATATGCACACGCATAGTGCGACGATCGGCACCCAGCCGGGCATGACGACTCCTATGCTTTGAAGGTAGAACCAGACGCCTAGGAGGCACATGCTGAAGCCCGCCACCACGCTTGTCACGGCAAGGAGAGGCTGGAAACAAAGGAAAAAAATAAATTTTAGAAGATTACTTAGGTCATTGAGGAGGTCTTTGCCCAGCAGTGGGACAAATAAATGTAGTTTTATACCTTAGAAAATAAGCGTTACTACGTCTTGCCTGTTATTTTTGTGCTTAACATGAGATATCTGGTTAGGTTCCCAGGCAGTTTTATTGGATTTTCCATTAGGACAGAAGACTGGTGTCTTCTCTGACTTTTTCTGAAAATTTGAAAATGGGTCGTCCCTTATTACAACCATTACAACCTAAACGTAATTGGTTAGATACATCTTTGCTTCTCCCCTCGGGGATTACGGGCGTGATATTATGTTGCTAGCTAAATAGATATTCCAACTTGCTCCAATATTATTCTATTTGGCGGAAAAATCCAGGCCAATTACAATAGCTCCAATTTCATTTTCAATTACTTACCAAATTCTCAATATTTATCTGAATAATGAATAAGGTCACGAATAAATCAGACTTCATTCATGAATTAATATCAGCCGCACGTGTTTTATTGCCGAAGTCGCGTTTGCCGAATACTAAATTTGCTCTGTGGTGGTTATCATCATCATCAGCCTTTAAATGTTCCCACTGCTGGGACACAGGCCTCCTCTCTGTAAGAGGGAGCAGGCCGTAATCTACCACGCGGGCCCAGTACGGATTGGTAGATGTCACATGTCTCCGAATTTTTGGTTCTACGACATGCCGGTTTCCTTACGATGTTTTCCTTCACCGTTTTGAGAGCAGTAGTGTACAAATAAATTACACAACGTAATGCGCCTGACTGGGTTCGAACCCACGATCAACAACTCGTAAGTCGAGGCCGATACCACTGGGCCACCACTGCTCTCTGTGGTTATGAGACCATGTTAAAGCGGGTATCCCTTTTCTCGGACATACCCGCGGGTAAGTCTGCAGACATGCCCGCCGGACTCCCTCCTATAGGTCTGAGCAATGCTTGCTACTGTAAGACCGTCGCAGTCAGTCTGGCAGACTTGCCCGTTGCTCGTCCGCGCGATCTCATTATAACTGCGCGGGCAAATGTTCATACAACAAACTGATGAGTGTGTTTAGTGTATTGTAACGACAGACATACCCGTACGAACTGCCCGCAGGCATTTCTGTCTACTGAATTCCCCGCTTTAGCCGTTGACAGCCCGGCTATCATTATAGATCTTTGACAGCCCGAAAGTTTCCATTACCATTCTTACCAAGGAAGGTGAATCACCCAGTACTAAATGGCTCATTGAGGTCAGGTCTACGTAAATAATATTAGTTTTCAATTGTATCTGATTAGACTGAATGCCGACCGCAATATAGTTGGAAGAAGGCTTAGTAGAATGTATACAATGCGAAATTTAGCACAACCGTGAAATTAATTTAACAGCAGGCGGGCCTTTGAGATTGCGGGCGGTCATAGCGGACTAGTTTACTTTACGCTCATCAAGTGATCTCAGAATAGATGGAAGCACGCTTGTCACGTGCTGCCGCGCACGGAGAGTTTCACAGAAGACGTTGCATAGGGAAGTCCTGGAGTTGGTCTTTTAAGAGTGTGTTAATGGTGATCGCCGGGGTGGTTTTCGTGAGGTACTACCAACGACCATTTATATCTAGACGCCTCATGCACGATCTGACTAACGAAAATTATTCTGTCAAGTCGCTGAGGTACGACGTAAGCGAGGGGGACGGGGTACTGCGTTCTGATTGGCTAATACTCGCCTGTGATTAGGAGTCTAGATATAAATGGTCGTTGGGTACTACGAATCCCACACTCTCCATACTATGCTCCAGTCGTATCTTCAAAGACCGGGCGCTTTTTAAAGTTTTACCCCGACAGCAAAAAAAAAAGGAAAACCGACAATTAATTGCTGTATTTCCCAATATCATCAAGATTGCTTAGCTCTTCCCAAAACGCCCATTGATCATTTTGGTGCGTCAAAAAATGTTGTCACAAATTCCCCCCTGGGTTATTTATTCAATTAACAATATTATAAAAAGCTAATGTACATCACGCTTTTGTCATTAGAATACCCAGAAGTTGGCAATTAATAGAGTGATTAACTAAATTATAAGATAGACGACGGTACAGTCATGAAGACTTCAAAAATCTCGTGTCACTCACGTGTTTCTTGTTTCCTTCGAAATGGCTCGACCGAATTTAGTGTTTTTTTTTCTTTACCCGGGCATTACTTATATGTATAAAAAAATGTTTGATGCCTAGCGAAATGGGATCTAATCCATCCAAAGGTCTTCAAAGGATTGCTTCTATCTATAAGACGCCCGCGCCGCCCATTGTGTCACCTTTTGTCAAATGAAAAATATAAAATTTTCTTAAAACCTATGTACCTACCCAAAGTAAAATTTGTAAGCAGTAGGTACTCTAGGTACCTACAGAAAAATAAATCGTATCACAGACTACCTAAGTATACCTATATAAAAATCCTAGTCACCGACCTAGCTGCCTGTTTGACCAAATGCATGAAAGTGGATGTTCAGTAGTTTTTATCTTCTCCTCTGGGAAAAAGCATGCTATTTTGTTGGTTCTTTAGCTAGAGTCGTTCCCATTTGTAATACCTGTAATACTGGGAATATTTTGTTCTATGACTCTACTTTTCCCAATCGTTCACTTCCCATTCGATCTCTAGGTTAAGGTGTCAGGATAATGCGATGTATGTTGTATCCAAGTATTTCTCGATCGTTTCTTAAAAATAAGTAAGTAAACTTTCGCAGTCCATTTACATGCTTTCCAAAGAGCTGCTGTTTATACTGACCTATCCGACTCTTGAACTAGTCGCAAGGGGTACACGATGGGGTGCTAAGACAGGAAACCTCCACTTTCGCCCGTGGACTGGAGTTCCCTCTCGGATACGTCCGAGGGGAAGACCAGTTTTTCGGGACGGTGCACCCTGGGATGCGGGCAAAAACTCTTCCTTAGGCACTGTGTGCCTAAGGGGTCTCTTTGCCCGTATACGAATAGCCTGTCGGGTGGACGCTCCAACGCGTGTCCCTCTGAATAGCAGAGGGCACAGCGGCGGAGTGGGCTTGCGGACGGTGAGTAATGGGTATGCTCGCCGTCCGACCAAGGACCAAGCCCAGGTCGGTGGCGCGTCGTGATTCACGCGTCACCGACGGGGCCCCTTATGGGGCCAAATGCCTGCTGGGGTCGCGGATTTTTCTTAATCCAGGATACCGTGGCCCCGGAACGTAAAGGGCATCCGAAGGAACACGGGTGGAAGGGGTACACGATTGGGAATAAAATGTGAAACAAAAAATTCCCAATCGTTAATAGTGTAAAAGACGGGGTATTTACGAGCGGGAACTACCCATTAAGTAGCTACCAATTGTCTCCTTCTGTACTTTGATTGTGATTTAATGATGTCACGCGCTAGATAGGAATCCAAATTATGAAATGAATTAAGTGTTATCTTAAAGTCGTTTACATTACTCAAAGAAAAAAAAATCGCTTTTGTAATTAATTTTACGCAGTTTGTAGGTATATCAGAAATCTTTTGTCACCTTATCTTACTACTTAGGTACCATAATAATGCGAAAGTTTATGAAGACGAATAGATGTTCCTTAAACTTTCAAACAAATACTAGCGAACGGATTTGAAGGATATTTCGTATACCTACCTCATAACTTGAATTAACACATTGGATACTTTAAAGCCTCCTGCAGACACACGCGATTAATCGCGCGGGGCGACATGTCGCGGTCCATTCGCAGTATTTTTAGAGTGGAAATTAGCTTGGCTCGTTGTCGCAGCGCGATTAATCGCGTGTGTCTGCAGGAGGCTTTATCCCGGTATGACTTTGTCGCAGGACAATTACAAAACGTCAGGCAAGCAATACCGCTGGCATAAGCAGTATTCCATAAAACAACTTTCACTTTGAGATCAACACTTGAGTCCGTAAATAAACCCATATACTTACTTATTAACCGTCTTACCACAAGAAAGATAAACATTTGTTGAACACTTGTAAAAAAAACTTAAAAACGACATTACGCCTTGATATAGGATCGTTTTCAGTTACACTTTTTTTTAACAAGCGTTCAACAGATGTTTATCTTTTTGTTGTAAAAAAGTTTTGTCTGAATATTTTTTCGCGATAAGTGTACCACGCTAACAAAGTATCTATTCGAGAAGTATCTTCTTAAGCAATAACGTGTTATTAAGTTTTCTTGGCGTTTTCCACTGGTTTCCATGAGGTTCTTACTACGTAAATACCTTCTAGATTCCAGCTAGTAATTTATGTTTTATTGTTTCTATGATTGTCTGGTTTTATTGGTGTCTCAATGGTTTCACGACCCGGACACGGCCGGACAAGCTGTTATTACTGTAATGATATGCTCGCTTCTAATTCTGCTATTAAATCGTACTAGCAACCTGGTCTGGCTTCGCACAATATCTTCAACAATTATGCTTTTTTTGAAAGAAAACATCATTTATGAGCGCTCTCACCCAGTACGCGTAGTATTGCGATTCTATCTCTATTCTACCAAGAAAAGACAAAGTTATTTCATCGTTATTTCTATACAAATCGACTGTTTTTTTGCATAAATATAACACGATTCGTACACCATTGAAGAATAGAACGTTTATTTTCTATATTTTTTACATTACCATGCTGATAAATTGACTATCCTACACAAAAAATATTTTAGTAAAATCGCGAGCGAAACTTATATTTTACAATCACTAACTAGGCCAGTGATTTCTAATCTAAGCGCAAAAAATATTTCTACGTTCTGTCATTTTGTCTATTCTTCCGTCGACAAAATCCCTTTCTACGGCGCCATGCTACGCCCGCTGGTCGGGATTGAGATCATGACTGGAAAAATAATTAAACCGCAAATAATAGTTCATTAAAGAAAAGGCTATTAAAAAAAAATAAGGAATTCATTTACGGGCCGCGGGAGTGTTTCAACAGATAACTGTGAAAAATGTAAAGGGCTATTGAACGAAGACCGTGGATTTTAGTCAGTACGAGTCTGACAGTCCTTTATTTTTTAAGCTATTGCATAGCTTTTATCGCAGGCTCTGAGCTCGGCGCGCGCGAAAAACGTAACGAAAAAACCTGACCACATCTGACAGCACGCATCGTCTAACGTCGTTTCAGTTCGGGAGACTTCGGCAATCACAAAGGTACGGACAGACGTGCTCATAACGGTACGGACAGACGTGCTCATTACTAGCACGAAAGCATGCTTTTATTGAGCAAGGGGCAATTTTATTGAGGGAGAGGAAGAGGGAGAGGGAGTGTGAGGAGGAGGCGGAGGAGAACGTTTTTTGACGTTTCACTTGATTGACGTGGCTGACCATAGCCTAATTAGTACAGTAATAAATAAATAATTATAATTGTATAAGTTGATAAAAATGCTATGCAATAGCTTTACCGCGGCAGTCACCGAGTGCCACACTTTTTTTTATTTAACACTTTATGCAACACAAAAAGGCACCTGAGGCATTCTCTACCAGTCAACCAAGGGTAGTAGAGAGATAACATGGCAGGTGCACAAAAATATAAAATTGAGATAACAAATAACAGAGAGTAAAAAAAATACATGTGTTACTCGGAGACTGCCGCGGTGAAGCTAATTGCATAACATTTTATTTTTATTTTAAAAGAATAAAAATCGCCTACCGCGTATATTTAACGAGAATATAATTTATTTAAAATGTTTGTGGTGCACTCAGGTGCACTATAATATTGTAATAAAGAACTTCTTTGTTGTAGGAGAATTTTATAAGTAGGGTTCATTGTGAAAACTTTTGTAGCTGGCCGTTTAGAATCAGTAAGAAAAAGTAAATTGTTTTTATGATGGATATTTTTATGACTTCCGAAGTCTCCAGCTGAAACGATGTTAGACGATGCGTGGTGTCAGGTTTTTTCGTTAGGTTTTTGGAATTTTTTTAATTCGGTCGCCGCGCCGCGCCGCACTCAGAGCCCGCGATAAAAGCTATGCAATAGCTTAAAAACAGCAAAATTAATAAACATACAATTCTAAGTACTATAATAAATACACATAATTATATCCTTTCCGCTCACCCAGAGCTGGAGGACCCAGTTGATGTTTACATCACGCAAAAAAAATGGAATTAATTTATACATAATTTGAATAATTTCTTCCATCGCCAATCACAATTCAATCGATAACCTTTTTATTATTCAAGATGGGTTTGCTCTTGACTTGAGTTTTTGAGTTAATCGTGTCAGACAGACTGACAAACGCGGCGGCAGTGGCGTAGCGAGATTGAATCTAAGAAGGGGCAAGACGCATCTGCGAGGCCCTTTTCATTCAAGACGAGGCCAGTGCCGGTTTTAGCACTATCCACGCCCTGGGCGAGATTTCTACTGCGCCCCCTATTTGCAATTCAAACCCATATGAAAAAAGGAAAAGGATATTATGTACGTAATTAAATTACCTTATTTAAAAGGTAATCCTTCGATAGCCATTTACGTTCCAGGGTCACGGTTACCTAATGAGGCAGTCCCGCGACCCCGGCAGGCGGTTAATTTCAATTGGAGATCACCACAGAGTTTGACATGGTCAGATTTTTCCGGAAAATGTTTTATATTATATAAAATAGACCAATATTCCAAATACTCATTACCTGTGTAAATCTTTTGTGGACTGAAATTAATGTACCTAGTGTCCAAAAGACAATTGAAAAATTCAAAGATTCCTCTTTTTAAAGAAATGATGTATTTCCGTGTAGTCGGGGATTTCCACTAAAATTAGCTGCATGCAGTGCAGTGCTCCGATTTGAACACTGCGTTCTATTCTAGGGTTGCAAACATAACGTTTTTTTCGAAAAAATTAGGAAATTTACCAGTAAGTAGGCCTGCGGGCGGCGCCCCTTTATATCCGGCGCCCTGGGCGGTCGCCCAACCGCGCCCTACCCTAACGCCGCTACTGGACGAGGCCCCTACCTTGTCTTAAGACTTGGTTCCCGACATCAGTTCTGTGAGGCCTCTATGACTCTTTCAGTTCCCAGTTACAAAAAAAGTAACCAAGTTATCATGCAACAACAACAACTTGACAGGCCTGTTGGTCTAGTGGTTAGTGATCCTGACTGCTATGCCGGAGGTCGTGGGTTCGATTCCCACCCAGGACAATTAATGTTTGTGTGATGAGCACGATCATTTGTTCTGTGTCTGGGTGTAATTCATCTATAATATGTATGTATTTAGAAATATATAAGTATGTTTATCAGTTGTATAGTACCCATAACACAAGCTCTGCTTAGTTTGGGACTAGATGGCGTTGTGTGATAGTTGTGGAATATTAAACAAGGGGGTCTAGCGGGAGCAGTGGAGGCGTAGAACTAAACGTCATCTTCGGTGACATCAGCATGAAGTTTGAAGTTGTACTGCTTTACTGACTGATTATATACGTAAACTTATGATCGCCGATATTAAGATTTTTTCTTTTTTTTTCCCAGCTCGAGATCCCCTCAGGAGCGAGGCCGGGGGCTAGGGTCACGCCACTGCGCGGCGGGGTACTTTGTTTCACAAATACAGTGATAATATCTATTTCAAATACAGTGTCAAGTTCTGACAGATTATAATCATCCAACATTAATTCATGCAACTAAATATCCAACACGTGCTCGAATTTGTTGCCAAATTAATTACATTCCATGAGACTATTAATACTGATTGATATTGTTTTAGATCAACGTTTGTGTAGGTACACACGGCTGCACGCACACCAAGCTTAGCAGAACCAGTATAAGCTGACCGTTGAATGTGCCAAAAGATCATACGAGGCGAGATCACAACAAACTAGTTTTGTGTAGCTTGTTGTGTAGCCGTGTGTACGATCAGATGAGTTGAGTTTGTTCCGTATATTGTCTTTTATAATTCAATTATTATTTAGAATTTGTGTTTTAGAAGGGTCCTACTCGAAGGCCAAAGCCTGCCAGGGCCGTGGGTCTGTCTTATTAGGTAACCGTGACACCGGAACGTAAATGGCAATTGAAAGACACTGTGGATTTTAGTCAGTACGAGTCTGACAGTCCCTCCCGTCTCGCCCTGGGGCCCGCTACATTAATTTGATGATTTTACCACGTAAAAAAAACACTAGAATTTATTCCTTTAGGGGAACAGTGTATAAGACGGGGACGTTAATAAAATAAAAAATCGCGAGGTATAATGGGGACATACACTCTTTAGGCATACTTAACACAACACTAACGTAGAGCAAGCGCCATCAGGACGTCATTTGCAAGCGGCCAGACGCAAATGGCGTCCTGTTGGCGCTTGTGCTACGTTAGTTTTGTGTTAAGTTTGCCTTATGTGTGCGATTTCCTATCATATCTCGTGTCCCCGTCTTATACACTGTTCCCCTATCTTGGATGCACACAACAATTCCCCCGCTCTATTCCTAAACCACTGCAACTCCTGAAAGCCAGAATCAACAGTGGCGACCACCAGAAAAGCGCCGAGACAATAAAGCGCGATGTTATAGAAATTTTTAATGATTTTTCCTTTGAAGAAGTTTCAACATTAGAATCTACTATTGTGAGATACATAAAAAAGGTAAATCTTACCTTCCTCCCAGCTCTATCCACAAGCTGGCACGCCAAAAACGACCCAAAGATCTGGACAGCAGCGAGCAAAATCGACTGTTTGTTCGGCGACAGTGCGATGCGAGTGTCTGGATCCCTACTTGCTTCTGTGAAGATATGGCTGGCGTACACCAGGACTGCGATGCAACCGCAGAACTCCCTGGTGAGGTTCACGATGAGAGCCACCCAGAACGCTTTGACGGCTGTCTTGTCGGCAACTGTTGGAGGAAAAATGGTCTTTAGCATCCAGAATTTAAAGGGGGAAAATGTAGCGGGAGGCTGCCATAAATTAGGTTCAGTATTGTGTTTAAAATGAAACGTGTGATCAAACATGTACGAAAATTCTAGCTTCATTCCCAAATCAGTTGAATCATTGGTGAATTTCCGTACTGTGGCCCCTCAGTAAATCGGAAAGGACGTTAGAGTATGCAGTTGGTCGTGGCTGTCATTCGTAGATTTTTGACAGTTGTTTCAGGTAGTCGTTTGTTGTTTTTAACCGACTTCAAAAAAAGGAGGAGGTTCTCAATTCGGTCGGTATGTTTTTTTTATGTATGTTCACCGATTACTCCGAGGTTTCTGGTCCGATTAGTGTAATTCTTTTTTCGTTCGATGCAGTATACTTGTAATTTGGTCCCATAAAATTTTCATCCAATTTGGTTCAGTACTTTTTATTTTGTGAGCATTTTTATTGATGGATGATGTGATGATCTTTACTTTTTTGAGTGTTTGTTAGGTACGCGATTACTCCGCCAATTGTGGACCGATTTTCAAAACTCTTTTTTTTGTACGAGGAATAGTTCACTTTAGGGAACACTGCAAGTTTCATCAAAATCGGTTCAGCAGTTTTGATAGGGAATTTTATTAGCTTATTGTGTACATGAGCGATGTTAATACCGGTGCTCAAATTGTAGTGCACATGTAAGAAAATGATGTATTTGACAAGAATTTGGGTTGAATATTTAAACTAAAAAGAGTAAAATAAAAAAACTTAAAAAAAAATTAACCGCCTTCAATAACAACCACAAAAAAGGGTAAAATAACCTACAAAATAACTTTTCTTTCGGAAGTCGGTGGCATAAAAGACAACGAAATAAAAAAAACAAAGCCACCGACTTCCGAAAGAAAAGTTATTTTGTAGGTTATTTTACCCTTTTTGTGGTGTTTTTTGAAGGTGGTTAAATTTAAAAAATAAAAGTTTTTTCAGTAGTGGACTGCAGCTTGCCATCTGGCATTATTCTGAGCTGAGGCCCTTTTTTTTTTTTTTTTTTTTTTTTTTTAGGGTGGCAAAATCATCAAATGAGTCCTCCCGCCCTGGGTGGGGCGGGAGGGACTGTCAGACTCTTACTGACTAAAATCCACCCGTGTTCCGTCGGATGCCCTTTACGTTCCGGGGCCACGGTATCCTGGATTAAGAAAAATCCGCGACCCCGGCAGGCATTTGGCCCCATAAGGGGCCCCGTCGGTGACGCGTGAAACACGACGCGCCACCGACCCGGGCTTGGTCCTTGGTCGGACGGCGAGCATACCCATTACTCACCGTCCGCAAGCCCGCTCCGCCGCTGTGCCCTCTGCTGTTCAGAGGGACACGCGTTGGAGCGTCCACCCGACAGGCTATTTGCATACGGGCAAAGAAACCCCTTAGGCACACAGTGCCTAAGGAGAGTTTTTGCCCGCATCCCAGGGCGCACCGGCCCGAAAAACTGGTCTTCCCCCCGGACGTATCCGAGAGGGAACTCCAGTCCACGGGCGCACGTGGAGGTTTCCTGTCTTAGCACCCCGAGCTGAGGCCCTTTGGCATTAAATTGTTAAGTTTTTATGTCCTCTATTTTTACTACCTACTCTCTCTTTATAACAATATTTGCATTGTTTTAGTTTTAAGTTTTAGTGCCAATAAACACAATTTTCTTCTTTCTTTTTAGTCGGAAGCCCGCAAGTCTGACAACCGACGCGCTAGCACGGGTGAGTTAGAGTATGTACCGTAAAGGTAAGCGTCCACAGGTCCGCATCGCACGTATCGGACCTGTCGTACGTAACGGATTTTAGTTTGCCTCGTATTAAAACTCATACAACAGCGTCCACTGATCGCATCGTACGGACGGCTCATCGGCAATGCATACATGCGATGCGTACCGATGACGTCATACGGAATGCCGATCAATGGACGCGCCCCACGCTTACTGAACCATTTCTATTTCTTTTTTTTCTTGCATTCCTCTTTTGCCAATAAACAAGCAATAACGACTTCTTCATCGCTTTCCTCCTTTCTCACAAACACTTTCCGAACGTACGATCACTAAAAAAAATCAAATGAAGGTGGCATCGGCAATCCGATTGCTGATACTCTCGTCGGCAATCCGATCACTGCCGATACAGTGGACGCAGTCTAATTAATCCGTTTGATGCGATGCGTCCGATACGTACGATGCGGACCTGTGGACGCTTACCTTTAAGAAACGCTGATTTTTTTGGGTGGTGGAGGTCAGATAGGCAGTCGTTCCATGTAAAGTACAAGTATTCAGTTTCGCTGTTATTTGATAAGACGATCATAACATATATGGGTAAATGGAAAAAGTCTGGCTAGGCAGATGATGACGAATGATACCTAAGTACTTAATTTCACTTTTCTATTTCGTATATAAAGCGCATAGGTATGTACTTTGATCTTTTAGAAGGTTATAAAAGGTCAGTTGTATTTGTTCACTTAGGGTTTCGTTTCAGCAATGGTAATTATTCAAAAGGGTTGAAAATAATTACGGGTCTGACGGCCCTCAATTTATTTTGCAGCACTTGAAAAATTTCTCATCCGGAAATTCTGCAGGTATACGAGTAAGTTGTACCCATGTAATTCGTTTTTCAAAACAAACAGAACTTTTCAACCGACTTCAAAAAGGTGTTCTCAATTCGGTCGGTATTTTTTTTATGCAATGTAAACATGTAAACCGATTACTCGGAGGTTTCTGGATTCCAATTTGTATGATTCTTTTCTTCGACGCTAAAGTACTTGCAGTTTGGTCCCATAAAAATTTCATTCAGTTATTATCAGGAATATTTACTTGGACAATGATTTTTATTAATGTTACTACGGATTGCAAAATCCTAGTGTGTTTGTAAGAAAATTATGTACCAGACATAATTATATTTTCGTTGAATATTAAAAACTTTAAAAAATGGCTGTCTCGCGCGGTGGGTTTGGAGGCGGTCCTCTAGTGTTGCCAGGTTTGAAATCTAGCGGATGGTAGAATTCTTCTAAAAATACGGTAGATTTTCCGAAATTACGTTGCATATGTATATTTGAAATACGGTAGAATTACCTTGTTTTTTTTAGTAGCATCTTAGGGTGATTGCGTAGTAGTAGCATGCGAAATTCAAAATTTCTTATGTTTTTTGCAATTTTCATATCAGTGACAAGTTTTACCTTGATCAAAATATGATTCGCGACATTAGAAAATATAATTTTAAATATAAGAATGATCAAAACATTCGCTCCCACAAGAAAATTTGAATTTTGCGGGCTACTATTACGCAATCACCTGGGTCAGAGTTAAAAAAAACGTATTAATCGGAATCAGACAACAGTATTAATTATTTCATTGTTTTTATACATATCGACATAATGTTTATGGATCAAATCGTGAGTGGGATTAAAATCCATACAGGTTTTTCCTTGACGCTGTAGGGCCTGCTGCGTTATGAGATTTCCCTTGATGGATTTCGTAAGAAGTTTATTCTGTTTTTTCGTTCTTATGTCGTTAACTTTGCTGAAGATTCTTTCGCACTCAGCATTCGAGTGTGGTAGAGACAAAATGGCCAACATAAATTTTGGCAAGTATTTGAAATAGGCACGAAATAGGTACTTAAAACTAAATACGCTTTCATTGAGAATTACGGTGTATTTTGCTACCGTAATTATAATCCTACGGTAGGTGGTAAATCTTTCCTGGTTACGGTGTTTTTACCGTAATTACGGTGTAGTTGGCAATACTGGTCCTCTCTCACACGCATTTCGCCTCCTCCTTTACTAGCATGACTGCTTCGTAGAAGGAGTTGACTACTTCCCATTCCGTCTCGCAGCATGGCCTCCACCAATGCCGGGTGCGAGAGGTCGCCACCATCTATCGCCATTGTGAGGACACGGCATGTGCTCTGCTCAAGCGGGGGACCGTATGTTTCACCGTGTCCTCCGGGCGATCCTCACAATGGCGGCACCCAGGCTTTTCTTCCCTCCCAATCCGACACAGGAACTTCCCAAAATATCCGTTTCCAGTGAGGACCTGCGTCAGGTGGTTGGTGAGGACGTGATCGGTCCATCGCTTCTTACGACACGCGTTTCTTTCCGTCTTTCGGAGGGGCCATACTATAATTCTAGGAATTAGGCCGTCTCTAAACGGCACAAAAGAACAACCGTGACAAACAAGACATCTTCTCTTACGACTATCAAACAACACACTTGTTTATCAAAACAAATACAACTAGCCAGCAAATTAAAAAAAGAAAAACAATCAACTACCAGGAACACACAAACATAAGGCGGTTGACACTTCCACAATATTTAACCCCAAACAAAACGTTACCAATTGACATTTGACACATGCAAAATGACAGAAGCGAATTAAATGGCTGCCAGAATTGAGAGTGATGGTGGCTGGTCAAGATTCAAGGACATTTTGTTCTCCATGCCTTATAAAGAGGTCGGGTCAAATACAGAGGCGTAGCTACCGCCGTATCAGTTATACGGGCCCCCAAGTGTCAAGGGCCCCCGACGATTTGAATAAAAATAAAAACATAAAATGTTGCTCTTATGACAACGCGGCCATAAAGTTCCAATTATCGAACTCCTAACATAGCTCAATTTTCAAAAAGGCTATATTTTGTTGTCACAAATGAGCAACGATCAGTCGATCAGCATTCTTAATTTTCTTCAAAATTCTTTGTATGACATCAATAATAGCATTAGTTACACGAGTCAGGATGTTATTGTCTTTATTCTGCAAAACTATACACTTAGATTAGAAGGGCCCCAAACAAGTTTTGATACGGGGGTTTTGGTCTAGCTACGCCACTGGTCAAATATAGTATACACGCATATATACATATATATATACGTCATCAATTATTTATTTATTATTGGTGTCGCGTTGTTATAAACACACGTGCATGTTTAATTGTTTGTTTTGATTCTGTGGTAAGGCTTCCTCAACACGCCTGCCGGGGCGGTGTAAACAGGTAAACGTGACCTAGGAACGTAAAGGACTATTGAAGGAGCACCGATGATTTTAGTCAGTATTAGTCTGCTGGTCCGTTCCACCCGGGGAGCGAGGACTCATTTGATTATTTTACCACGTACAAAAAAGGATTCCCTAACATGCGATATTCTTTTTGTTGCGACATCACCCAACTTCTGGTAAGTTTTCAATTCAATTCAAACGATTTATTGTAATCTATAATTTACATTATACAGGTGGTAAAAATACAATGAGAGAGAAACGATTATGGACCCTGTCGGGCACAGCAAAGTTTGGATATGGTTGGAGAGAAAGTTGATTAAATTGAAGAGACATGGCCCTTAACCCTACAGGCTCCATAATAGGGTAGTTTACAGCATAAATAAATTGAAAAATCTGTCAGTTAAAGTATTGAAAAATAATGAACACGTACTTTTTTTTAGATAAAACGCTTCGAAATTCGGGAATGGGGACTTGTGACGTCATAACGACTGTAAAATTATACCGACCGAGTGACGTTTTGTGATTATTAGAAGTGTTGTAGCTTCGTCAATTTTGGTTTAAATAACAGAAGAAAAATACGGCTCAAATATTTTTTGATAATTTTTGACTACATTTTTTGAGTAAAATCGCCTATCGTCATAGTCTAAGTCAAAGGTTACACGCTCAGTCTGGCGTCAGTTCAGTCCATCAGTTTGGTCCGGCTAAGACTGATGCCAGAATGATGGATGAAAAACACGGTTAATTTTTGTCATTCTGGACCATCAGTCCGTCAGTCAACCGGTTAGACGATAATTCTCCCGTCATCCTGAGCAGACTGATGGACCAGACTGACGCCAGACTGAGCGTGTAACCTTTGACTAAGCCTATAAGTAATATCTAGATTTTTTTTATTCGTTTAATATCAATAATAATATGGCATTTTTTCGGGAGTGCAGCCATTTTTGCCAGCGTCAATCATCATCAGCATCATCAGGCTAACGTTCCCACTGCTGGAACACTAGCCTCCTCTCTAAGAGAGGGAGTGGGCCATAATCCACCACGCGGGCCCAGTGTGGGTTGGTGGACGTCCCACGTCTTCGAATTTTTGGTTCTAAGACATGCCGGTTTCCTTACGATGTTTTCCTTCACCGTTTTGAGAGCAGTGGCGATGAAATAAATTACACAAAGTAATGTGCCTGGCTGGATTCGAACCCACGACCTAAAACTCGTAAGTCGGGTTCGATACCCCTGGGCCACCACTGCTCAATCAATATTTATCAAATTTATACTATAAGTACTAACAATATTTTCCTGATCGGAACGCTTATAATTATTATGACACTGAGTTACAAGAAGGAAATAGAAGACGATTCGAGTCTATTCTAATTTCCGCGTTTAAAGTGATTTGTTTGTTGACATTAATGTAGATCCGAAAATACTCTGCCCTGTGAACTATCAGTTTAAAATGTTTGTAAACGCACTCACGAAACTGAAGAAACTTAGTACGGAGGTATACTTGTTATGTACGCAGTCGTCGGTGGTGACGACCATAGACTATTATATTATATTATATCAAATCGATCGCAGCGCACAATGTGCCAAACATGTCGACGCAAGAAAGCAATCTTGTAGTATCTCGAAAAGTAGAACTTTACACCAGAGCCAAAAAACTATTTAAAAAATTCACCGAGGGATAATTTTTGGAACACGTATTTCTTATAATAAAATTTATTAGATGGCACTAAAATAGCATTCTAAAGTTGGTATAACATTAGTTTTATCTTGGTAGTTGTAAATTATTATGTCGGATAGATATACCTACACATAATGCTGTAAAATTTTGATACTTTAAAATGGTACCAATTTTATTATTCTTAACTACACACACCGGCAAAATTAGGGAGCACAAAAAAAGGTCGCATTTTTGTCAAAGCTTTCGTTGATTCGATCAGTGTTTTCATTTTTTAGGTCTCGGCCTACCTACCCTGATTTTTCAGAGTTTGCATTCTTATAAAAAGCGCAACGAGTCCCATAGACTACCTATGGGACTCGTTGCGCGTTTTTTGCCTTGCCTGAGTCTCTTTACATAGGATACAATCTGTCTGCACCATTGCAAATGACTTTGGATCATGGATACTTATTAATTCACCCAATGTTCGACTAACTGAGCGGTAATATGACCTTTGATCATTGTCACAGCTTTAGCAACTTCTGTTGATGCCAAATCACTCATTTTGTATGCAATACAATGTGAACTCACCATTACAGTCACCACAAAATGAGCTAGGCCAAAAATTAGCTGCAAAAACGAATTTTCATAACAAAAAACCGGCCAAGTGCGAGTTGGACTCGCGTGAAGAGGGTTCCGTACGATGTTATCTATCACGTTTTTTTTTAAATCTGACCCAAATTGGTACGCACAATATTGAGTGTTTTTTTAGGGTTCCGTACGTCCGAATACAAAAAACGGAACCCTTATAGGATCACTCGTGTGTCCGTCTGTCTGTCGCTTACAGTCAATTATCTCCGAATCTACTAGACCGATTGGGTTGAAATTTGGTACACATATCAATTCCTGTGACCCAAGCACAGAGGTGTGACGTGAATAGATGAAATCTGTATGTGGGAGGTAATTTTTGGGGGGAAGGGGAAAATGAAAAAAACAGTTTTGAAAACTGTATCGTGTGACATATCAAATGAAATGTCTTGTTGAGACAATCTTAAATGTATTTTTTTTATAATTTTAAAATAAATAGTTTCCAAGTTATTCAAGAAAATAGACGAAATTTGACCATTCCCCCCTCCCCCCTTATCTCCGAAACTACTGAACCTAAAATTTTGAAAAAAATGCAGTAATTAGTTTTCTACATAAAGATTATAGGAAAACCTATAAGAAGTCCATATCTGTATATGGGAGGTAATTTTTGGGGGGGAAGGGGAAAATTAAAAAAAAATATTTGAAAACTGCATCGTGTGACATACCAAATGAAAGGTCTTGTTGAGACAATCTTAAATATATTTTTATTTTAATTTTAAAATAAATAGTTTCCAAGTTATTCAAGAAAATAGACGAAATTTGACCATTCCCCCCCCCTTATCTCCGAAACTACTGAACCTAAAATTTTGAAAAAAATACAGAAATTAGTTTTCTACTTATAGATTATAGGATAACCTATATGAAGTTCATATCTGTATATGGGAGGTAATTTTTGGGGGGGAAAGGGAAAATTAAAAAAAAATATATTTGAAAACTGCATCGTGTGACATTTCAAATGAAAGATATTGTTGAGACAAACTTAAAAGTATTTTTTTTGTAATTTTAAAATAAATAGATTCCAAGTTATTCAAGAAAATAGACGAAATTTGACCATTCCCCCCCCCCCTTATCTCCGAAACTACTGAACCTAAATTTAAAAAAAAAAAAATACAGAAATTAGTTTTCTACTTATAGATTATAGGAAAATCTATAAGAAGTCCATGATATTAAAATAACTAAAAAAAAAAACACTCAATATTGTGCGTACCAATTTGGGTCAGATTTAAAAAAAAACGTGATAGATAACATCGTACGGAACCCTCTTCACGCGAGTCCAACTCGCACTTGGCCGGTTTTTTTTAGTTATTTTAATATCATGGACTTCTTATAGATTTTCCTATACCACCATTCCCCCTCCCCCCTTATCTCCGAAACTACTGAACCTAAAATTTTGAAAAAAATACAGTAATTAGTTTTCTACTTATAGATTATAGGATAACCTATATGAAGTCCATGTCTGTATATGGGAGGTAATTTTTGGGGGGGAAAGGGAAAATTAAATAAAATATATTTGAAAACTGCATCGTGTGACATATCAATTGAAAGGTA